>CM053626.1:76594288-76619136 GCA_028646595.1 Phalanger gymnotis
GTGGAAGGGTTATACATAATGATACGCATGGGGCCCATGTTGAATTGCTTGACTTCTTAGGGAGGGTGGGTGGGAAGGGAAGAGGGGAGAGAATTTGGAACTCAAAGTTTTAAAAAATAGATGTTCAAAAACAAAAACAAAAATGTTTTTGCAAGCAACTAGAAAATAAGATACACAGGCAATGGGGCATAGAAATTTATCTTGCCCTAAAAGAAAGAAAGGGAAGAGGAGATGGAAGGGGAGTGGGGTGACAGAAGGGAGGGCTGACTGAGGAACAGGATAACCAGAATATACGCCATCTTGGAGTGAGAGAGAGGGTAGAAATGGGGATAAAATTCGCAATTCAAACTCCTGTGGAAATTAATGCTTAAAACTAAATATATTAAATAATAATAAAAAAATTAAAAAAAAAATAAAACGTGTTTTGTGTTTATGTTTGTGTAGTTCGTGTGTCTGTTTTGGCAGGTATACTCTCCTTGTTTATATACTGTCTAGCTATTTTAAATGGTCTAAAACAATGTTGAGCCATGCGACTGACACATAGTATAGTTTCCCAATTTTTCTCTTTTGATTAAGTCTATTTTAGCTTTAACTTTGTTTGAGACCATGATTAATACCCCTGCTTTTTGGATAATAAATTCTACTCCTGACCTTTAAAAAATAAGAAAATGCCATCTTTCCCTCTACTCCTTCCATTTGTGGAAACCTAGATGTAACATCTAGGAAGTTTTGGAGTTGATTTCAGTATAAACTGGTCAATGACCAAGAACTAATAAGGGAATATGATCCAATTAGAGTCAATCCTAGAAATGAACTGTGTCCATGTTATCCCGGAGGCTTACAAAAGTCTTGGGCCATAGGTCCTACAATGAAATCTTTTTTTCTTTATTCTAATGTACCACATATTGTTAGTGCTTTAGTGGACTCAAGAAACCTGATGAGTCTCAGAAGCTTATGCAAATATGGCAGTGCTTAGGCTAAGAAGATGCCTATGAGATTTTTTTTTCTTTTGAATTCTGAGTTTTAATTGTAGGTATAGAAATACTTCATCATCACATATCCTTACTTTGTATGTGAGTTTCTGGGATGAAAATAATCAAAGCATTATATCTTCCTTTTAATGATCAATTTTCATAGGAACAAAGAGATGAAAAGTCAAACTTTCTATGAGTGTCTTGAGCATGATGGATGACTAAGGAGAGATGGAGGAAGGGTTACTTTTTGTAAAAGAAAGAGAAAAGTAAGGATTTTTGCAAAGGGAGGCAAAGTAGCTTTTGCATATCATCCTTCCTTGGAGGAATAAAAATTCTTTAGTTATTTCTCTCTCTAGCCCATTCTTGTCTCATTTACTCATTAGGTAAATGAATTTCTGTTATGTAAACAATGTGATCTGCTGATGAATAAACTCTTAGACTATATACATGTGTTTTATAGTAATATTATCTATCAACAAAATATACACAACTGGTCAATACAATTCAAACAAGTGCAAAATCAATTTCCAGTTGGCTCTTCTGTAAAATAGGGGAGGGGCTAGACCAGTTGACCACTAAGTTTCTTTTTAGCTGAAATCCCTGTGATATTCAGGGTGGTCTGGAGATCTTCAGTGCCATGTGCCCAATTCCTTATTTTGTTTGAAAATTGAATGTGATACAGGATTTGTTTTCATGTTAAGGTATCAGCAGATTATCAAAGTGTACTTTATGCTGTTGTTCCATTTAATGGCCTATTATTATAAAACACTTCACAATTAGAAAGCTTATCATACACATATGAACTCATATGATTTCTGTAAAGTTGTTTAAATATGATTCGAGATAAGGTAACTGAGACTCAGCAAGCTTAAGGAACTTACCCAAGGTAATAGAGCTAAGAAGCATGTGAGGACTTGACATAGAAATTAGAGGCAGATCATTAGAGCTGAAACCAATCTTCAGCAGAAATGTAACAGATCAGAAGGCAGAAACAGACAGGGATTCAAACACTTTAATAGGGAATTTAATGGGGTTTCATATAACTAATCTTACAACTGGGTTCAATAAGTCAACTTGGCAAGTATAAGATGTAAAGATATAGCTAGACAGCAGTTCACATTTAAAAAAAATCCAGAGGTTGCAGGAATTGCAAACTCAGTATAAGTTAACATCATAACTTAATCACTATGAGAACTAATGTGATTTTAGGCTCCTTGAATAGAGTCACAGCATTCAGGAATAACGGAGAGATGATCCTTTAGTACTCTGGAGCAGCATCTGGAATGTTGTATTGAATTCTGGATCTGGAATTAGATAGAATATGGATAATGTGGAATATCCAGAGGAGGCTAATTCAGATAGTGAAGACTCTTCAGTCAATGCCATATGGATTTGGGATTCCCCAGAAAGCAGGATATCAAGCCTGGAGGGAAAAAAAATTCTTACTTAGATGGAATTTGCAGCATATAGGAGGACAATGTTAAGATGTAAGGTGTGATTGATGTAAGAAAATAAAATAAATTGCTAATAATTAAAGTTATCCAAAAATGAGTTTTCTTGATAGTGGGCATACCGTGATTGGAGATGCTCAAGCAGAGCATGGGTGATGTTGAGGGTATTCATCTCAAAGTTTGGTTTGCACTATCTGGACTCTAAGGTCCTTCTCAATCCTGAGTTTCTGTGTGACATCATTTAAACCTCCTAGAAGTCTCAGTCCCATAATTTGTACAGTTAGGATAATAATGCTGTCACTGCTTCCTTACAGGGATGAGAGAGGGTACTGAGGAAATTACTTTGCATTTAAAGACTAAATGGATATGAATCATTGAATTATCCCTTACTTCTTACTCACGAGAAAACCAAGAGCAAGAGGAAGAAGTAACTGGTCTAAAATCCCACAGGGAGTTAGACCAGACCTTAATTTCCAAATTCTTAATTCAGTTCTTTTTCCTCTATGCTATTGCTTTAGGTTTATAGTAAATATAGCAAACTATGAATAAGATTCTTTGGTATACCTCAAATCATCCACTAGTACCTCAGATCTTCCTGCCAGGACCACAGCATGGATTAAAATGATGAATCGATTTAGGCTCAGGTTACTGACCCAATATATCATGTTAATACTATCAAGAAGTATGTGAGTTTACTCAAGAACAAATAGTTTAGAGAACTGGGAATAAGAATAAAACAAAAACCACACAGAAAAAGAGATTGTTATTGTAGGTTACCATTTAAATTCTAAGAGGACTATTTTATGGAAGTTATTACAGTCTAAATACAGTATGATGGTAAATTAAATGCAGCTGGTGCATTTATATTTATTTTCTAGTGCAGAGTTGTCCATACATTAAAACTTTCCATGATTTAGCAGTTGTCATACTTTTGTTAATGTTAGAAAAGCAGTATGACCACATGAAAGCAGACGTCTATTAACTACAGACTCTGTGTGTGTGTATGTGCGTGTGTGGGGGGGTAGGTTTAACTCAATAATCATTTAATAAGTATAATCTAGGGATAGAAATAAGAAAAAGAAAGACAGTACCTGCACTACAAAAGCTCACAATCTAATGAGGAAAGATAAGACACAAAAACAAACTGAAAATGTGGGAGAAGAAGCAGGGGATATCTTAGCAGTAGCATCATGTTCTATGAAATTCAAACGAACCAGGATGGATTGGAAGCTACAGGTATAAAGTGGAGAGTTAACTGGAAAATCCAAATTCTACTGTTATATTAAGAAAGCTTTGAGAAGAATTTAGTGTTCCACCCTCTAACCCTTCAATCAGGGAAGAGAGGAGGCTAAAGGAGTTGGATGTTGAGTATGTAAAGCTGAGTTGACATCACGATGACAAGATTTCAGTGATCAGCTTGTCTTAGGTGGACATCATGTGAGTTACAGATGGAAAGTAGAGGAATAAAGAACTCTATCACATGCAAATAGTGCTATCACTGTTGTATACATTATTTTATGAGTAAAAACCTCTATAGCTCTATCCATCTGATGTTGATCACACAGCACTGAAATTCTTAAGTTTAATATGCTTACATAATGAATCGCTGAAATAAAATATTCATTATTTATTTGTGTCTTTTCACCCTCCTCCTCCTCCTCTTCTTCCTCCTCCTCCTTCTTTTTCTTCTTCTTCTAAAGTGCTATATCATTTTATTTATGCTTCTTGTTTTATATCACAGATATTTCTGAATACGTCCCTCTTCCTTCACTACTCAGGGAACCATCTCCTCTTAGAACAAAAATTGTAAAATAAAGAGGAAAGAACTGTACAACAAAACTAAACTATACATCCACATTTGATAGTATATGTAGTATTCAAACATTCAGTATCCCACTTCCCCGGTGGAAAGAAAGACCTACATTTTCTCAAATCTCCTCTAGGGTCATGCTTCATAATTATAATTATACAGCCATCAGATTTTTGTTTTACTCTTTGAGTTTACAATGTTATAACCAAAATTACCTAGTGCAAACCTTCTCATTTTTAAAGCGACAGTACTGATACCTTGAGAAGTTAAGTGACTTTCCCAAGGTTGCACAGATAGAAATAAGAAAACGCAGAATTGGAAGCCTGATATTCTATGAAGGCATACAGTACTCTCTGTACCACAATTTACTGATTTCCTGGTTTTGCTTACTTCACTTTTCCTAAGTACATGTATATTATAGCATACTTCTCTATATGTCTTACCTCACTAACTATCTTCTATATATTTTTGACAGAGAAAAACTTTTCTAACTGTCCATTTCCAGGACTCAGAACAGGTTTTGGGAAGATGGTGTTTTGGAAACAAATATATTGCATCTAGGAATATTACTCTGAATCAATTTTGCTGAATCCATTCTGATTCCTCTAAGAGGTCAGCACACTAACGTCCTTTCTTTAACCACTCACAGTCTAGGAGGAGGTGTATAGAGGGGAAAGTTTAGAAATTCTTGGGAGCTTCCAAGAGCTTCTACTACAGCCACAGTTTAGAATCCTAGTACCCTCCTTAAAGTTCTTAGTGCCCTAGCACTTAGCAGAGTGCCTACTTAGCAGAGTGCCTAGGACATAGTAGATGTTTAATAAATATTTATTAACTTGCTGACTATTTCAGGGCTAATATAACAGTGTCTTATCAACTCAAAGAAGTCCATTAATCACATTGGGCATCTGAAATATCAGCAAATCAATCAACCATATTCATTAAATGCCTACTATGTGTAAATCACCATTGTCAACACTAGAGAGGGCACAGAGAATTACAAGACAAAGTCCAGTATCTTCAGGAGCTGACCTCATTATTGGGTAAATGCCATAAATATGCAAAAACCTAACTAGCAATTCAAGGCAGTATATGGTAAGTACAGCACAAATAAGTAAAAAAAAACTAAAATTCACAAATATTACCTTCTTTGCATAGCACTTCACTCGTATCTGTGGCTGTAACAAGTACTAGAGAAATTAGAGAAAAAGAGGGAGCTTTTGGGGGAGGTGGAAGTGGTAAGTGAAGGCATTATGGAAGTGTCAGGATTCTAGTTTGGCCTTCAAAGATTTAGTTAGAAAGACCAGATGGTAAGGTCATTCCAAGGAAATTCAGCTGAAATAAAGGTAGAGTGGAGGAATAGCACAGCGTAGGTTTTTAAGAGAGTAAGAAGATCATGAATACTGATAGTGAAGCCTGCCTTCTTCTACTCAATGAAGGAGTTGTGTTTTAGAGGTGTGCAATGAGGCAAAACTTGTTGACTTGTTTTTCACAATTATCTACTACAAAAGAGTGTTCTTTTAGGATCAGAGAACCATTAGTGATAGAGAAACAAAGAGAATATCAAAAATGTCTTAAAATAAAATAGTAAATTATTACTATTATTTGTCTTTTGAGAAAAAAAGAAAGTGAGGAGATTAGCTTAATTAAGAACTCAAGTGTACTTAGTTGAATTACCTGCATTAGCATCTCCCTCATTTTCTTATTCTGGTGCAGAGGGCTTAGAGAGGAGAGATCAGGGATAAGATCTTTTTCAAACTATTCATTTTTTTGACAAATATTTGTTCAGCTGCTTCTCAGAGCAAGGCTCTGGGTATTGTCAGAGACATAATACCTGTCCTCAAGCAGTTGATCACTCAACAAAGTATATAATGTCTACAAAATAATTGCAAAGCAGAATGTGTTAAGTGTTGCTTAATATGTGTGTATATATATGTATATGCACATATATATATATATATATGTAGAAAGTAGGGAGAAATATTTTTCCTCTGAGGTGATTAGACTGGGTTTTACAGAGGATGTGAAAAAAAGTTGCAATTTAAAGGATAGATAAAATTTCAGCAGGCAGTGACTAGAATAGAGGTTATTTCAAAAGAGATCTTTTGAGCAAAAGCAGAGAAACAGGACTACATAGAGTGAATTTCTGAAACACACAATTGTCTAATTTGGTAGGAGACAAGGGTATGGACACACAAATGATGGGACATGAAACCAGACAGATAAAATGCAGCAGAAGCTCTTGAGTTCTAGGCTTCTGAGTTTGAGTTCTTTTCAGAAAGGCACTGAGGAAACAATTAAATGTTTCTCAACAGGGAAATGAATGCCATGGGAGAAGGGAAGAAATATTTAGTACCTACTCTATGCCGAAGCACTGCGCTAAGAACTTTACAAATATTATATTTTTTGATCATCAAAACAACCTGGAGAGGTAGAGGAAATTGAGGTACATGGTCGTTAAATGATCTGTGTCACATGTAGAGTAACTTTCTGTTGCTGTATTTATACTCAGTTCTTCCTGACTCCAGGGGCATTGCTTTATTCACTGTGCCACATAGTTGGCATGTTCAGAGTTGTGTTTTGAGATTAACTTAACATGGAAAGGAGTGATTAAATATAGGAAAATGGAACATACAAAATGGTATTAAAATTATTTAGAAGAGAGTTCACTAAGGTCTGAACTAGAGTGTTGGTAGTGGGGAAATAAAAGGAAGGGATGGTTTTGAAAGATTCTGCAGAGTTATAATTGACAGTGCTTCATAAATGTTTAGAGCTGGGAAGCAAGTAAAGGGAGAAACAAAGGGTGACTAAATAATTGAGGCTGAATGAATATAAGAAGAGTGGTATCATATATAGAAAATGAGAAGTCATGAGAAGCAACTAGTTTGAGAAATAAACAAAGACGAGATACTAAATACAAGCTTAATAAACTAGAAAAATCTTTTTCCATATAAGCTTTTGCTCATCTTTCTATATCAACACCCATAACATCCTAGAATTAAAGGAACATTCAAGTTACTATCCACACTATTTATCATTAATATAGCAACAACAAAACAGAAAAATAATTATTTACAATGTATCAGTTATGAGAAAGTTTATATCCAAAGCCACCTTTTGCCATGATTCCAAACGCTGACTCCTCAATTCTAGAAACATATTCCCACTGTTCAATTATTTTAGGATGCCAATTAAATTCTCTGAAAAATTATAGGCATATTTCTTCTCAAAATAAGTGATAAAATCTGTTCTCTCAAAAAATAAATTATTTTTCTTTTTTTTCTTTGTCCTCTCTTGAGACCATCATAAATGGTCTCTTCAGAATAGCATAGCCTTTCAGTCTTATCCTTGACTCCTCACAGAATGACAGCTAAAGGATCAATCTAAGATCTCATTGTCTCTTAAAGATACAATAATGGTATCTATATTTTCTATGAGAGAGGGTGTTAAAGTTGGCAACATGCTAGAAAATACCTCTCTTTTATAATGGTTTAATAGAACTGGATCAGAAATCACAGTAGACCTGGTTCAGTAGACTTAAGGACTATTTATATTTTTTCTTGCCTAAATTTAAAAGAAACTAAATTTGAATATGACTTGACTATCTATGGTTAAGACTCAAGTAATCTGTCACCTTTGGGTTAGAATTTATACAGTTTCATTTATGGAATTTACATAATGGGCCCTATAGAATTCCAATTATTTTCATTATTGTGTTTTCCAAGTAGTTTATCTTTTATCATTTACAATAACTGATTCTAACAAATACAATACCTACAGGATTGGTTTTAGTTATTTTCCTTACATGCTTCTCCAATAAGTTATCTTTAAAGCATTTGTCAACATTATACATGAGTCAATGAAAGGTCTAACAGAGATAAATGTGCAGACATGAGCAAGGTTTTGTTGCCAGTAGATATGAATAAAAAGTCAGGAATGCAGAAGAATCATTTATCTAGCTCCTGTTATGTGAACACATTTAGTTAGATACTAGTTATACAAAGACAAAGATAAAGTCTTCCTTGCCCTGAAGGAAATACAGCTCATCACAGTGATAAGTAAATACAAAGCAATTTAAGAAGGACACTAAGACTTATAATTGAAGACACCTAGAAAGACTTTCCATGGAAGGTGCACCTGATATAAGCCTTTAAGGAAGATAATAGTGTTTATTGATCAATCGATTGACAAGTTTGGAGGAATGAAATTGATCAACAGGTACATTTAATTAGTAATGCAGTGAGTGATCCCTAGGCTTAGTTTTGTGACATTGTGGGTTTTCTGAAACTATCTCATAAGATGAAATAAACATACACATACACACATTTCGTTAAAAATAAACCTATGTCACAAGCCATGATTATAGAAGAAAAGAGTAGACATTGCAGAATCAATGTGTTAGATGTCAAGTATGACTAAACATCCCCAAAGACACATGTAACTTCCACCCTGACTAGAAAAAATGAGTTAATTTTCTGGGTTATACATTTGCAAATTATGTTATCTGCCAGAAATGAAAACTCTGTGACATCCTTCAGGGTAATATATCTTCTATGTTGCCTATATGAACTTTTGCCTAGAAGCTGAGATGTAATTTTTTTTTCACTATAGAATAATTACATCCATATGTGAGTATGTAAACTATTCACTTTTGGTCCCTGATTATTGGAAAATAACTGGAATAATACGGAGAGACACTCTCATGTATAATTACCAAAAGGAAATGAAGATGGTAATGATGACATGTACTCTACAACTCCAAAATGACAGCCTTCCATTTCATAAGCAATGTGTTTCTATTTCTTTCTTTCCCTTTCCATATTACAACCTATTTCACCTTTAAAGAAAGGCAAGTTTTTCTTCAGCCTGTCCTTTAGCTAGGGAAACTATTTAGAAAATTGGTTTCTTTTAGTTTGGTCCCATGCAGGCCTGACCTATTTTATCTTGTTATAGTAATGGAGAGTTCCAATCCTGGTGAAATTTAGCATCAAAGATTTTTGTGCTGCTAAAGAAATAGAGATACCCCCTTATGACCAACAGGAAGAAACATATCCTGTATTTAATCAAACTGTTTGTCAATTATATTTAATATTCCCTTTTAAACCTTCAAAAAAATTTCATGTACCTATACACAAATTGGACATAGATACAATTTCATTTACAAATGACAGTCAAAATGACAAAGTCTAAAGAAAATTAAATTATTTGAATCATTTAACCAGATAATTCTGACTAAAATACACTTGCCTAAAACATCTAGGTAACTTATTTGAATCATAAGTCAATTCTCTACTTCACTGTATATTAGAACATTTATAACCTAAATCTAAAAGTCTTATAGAGGTACTTTTTGTTCTACTCTTCACTCCCTTAAAAGGTTATTATTTTGCCACTTCAGTTTGATCAAGACGTTAATTAATAAAATGCTATTCATTAAGTACTAGGTGCCAGGCACTATATAAGGCGATGGGGATACAATTCAAAAAATAATACAATTTTGCCTTTCAAGAACCTTATGGTTTAATGGGGTGGGAAAAGACTAACAGAGCATAAATATAAAGTTAAGAAATACTCATATATGCTAAGTAATTAATTATGAAATAGTGAGGAGGCCATTAGCAGTTGGGATAATCAGAACAGATTTAATGCAGATGCCGGTACTTGAGGCTGAATCTTAAAGAAGAGAGGAACCTTATGAGAGAGATATAAAAGAGCACATTCCAAATTTGTGAGATAATCAGTGCAAAGCACAAATGTGGGAGACAGAACATCACATATGAGGAGCAGAAGAATGTCCAGTGAGACTAAGAGAAAGTGTTTGGTTCTCATGTATAAAAGACAACTTCCAAAAGGGGGTGGGGATGAAAATCTCTGAAAAAGGGCAAATACTGAAACCCTAACTCTGGACAATTTCATAAATATGCAGGCCCCTAGTCCAAAAAAATGCCAATGTGAGCTTTGTTCTTTTGATCACAGGTCAGCAATATTCTCTTCATGTCAAGTGTATTATTACTAGAATTGGATCCTAATTACGTGTACTGCAATTATTAACTTTTGGACAGTGTGCTTATTAAATGTTTAATACCGCTTTTGTAGAATCATGGAATTTTAAAGCTAGCAGAACCCTTAAAGATTATTGGCTTAATTTGACAACTGAGGATGATAACTTCAGAGAGCTGGAGCTAGAAGGGAGCTCAGAGGTTATCTAGTCCAATTCCTTATTTAATAGATGAGGAAACAGGCTTGGGAATATTAAATGGTTTGCCTAAGATCACAAAGATAGTAAACTTCAGAAGTAGGATTTAAAGGCAAGTTCTCTGACTACAGAGTAAATGCTCTTTATACATTATCATGATTCCTCTCTGAGGCCCAGAGAGATTAAATCTGGGCCCAACTCACACAGCGTATTAGTGAAAGAGCTGGAACTGGAATCCATGACTCTCCCTATACTACTGCTCGAACCTAAGAGAGCTGATTTTTCACTATTTGAACTTCATAAAATTGATCTTTCAAAGGCTGCCTTATTTTAGGGGATTTTCCTTGAAACCACATTAATTAGAATATGTATTCATTTACTGAACAATTAGGATTTGGTAAAAATAAAAGTATTCCTTTCACATTCATGCAATACTAGAATAGCATAATTATCATGTCTGTCAATGGAAAGTGATTTGTTCGCTCATTTCAATCATGTTTGACTCTTTGTGACCTCACTTGGAGTTTTCTTGGCAAAGAATGGCTTGCTCTTTCCTTCTCTAGCTGATTTTTTTTCAGATGCAGGAACCAAGGCAAACAGCGTTAGGTGACTACTCAGGGTCACACAGCTAGTAAGTAACTGAGCCTAGATTTGAAGATGAGTCTTCCTGATTCTAGGGCTAGCCCTCAATCCACTATATCACCTAGCTGCCCATCAGTGGAATGTATTGATGTCAATAATATATAGAAATCTACTGAGATGTAAAATTGCTAAAAATTCTGTAAGTATATTTAAAATCTCTTTGCTTACTTAAACACATTGTATTTATTTCACAGTTTCCACAAGGTTTGCTCAAATGTTATACCCTATAATTGATTTCTACTAAATTATTTACTAGGCAGCTAGGTGCCATAGAATGTCAGACCTGAAGTCAGGAAAACTCATATTCCTGAGTTCAAATATAGCCTCAGACACTTAATAACTATGTGACCCTGGACATGTCACTTAACCCTTTTTGCCTCAGTTCCTCATTTGTAAAATGAGCTAGAGAAGCAAATGTACAAACCACTTCAGCATCTTTGACAAGAAAACCCCAAATGGGATCATAAAGAGGCAGGCATGACTAAAACAACTGAGCAATAAAAAATAAAATTTATTTACTTAAGAAAGTTTACATTTACTATGACCAGTGGGGAAAACCTTAGGCTGAAGTTACAGGTTTATGTTTGTACTGCTGGAGAAACTTCTCATGCTAAACACATGTTTGGAACATCTGTTTAATGCTTCCATTTGTTTGTCACTTACAGTAAGCTTGTCAATAAAAAAGGATCGTTCAGAGAAAATATAACAAGATGATATGCCACATTCAATTATATGGAGAAAAATTTCAACACATCAGGTCTGCACATGCTTTCCAATGACATAAACATTGAAAATGTATTGTGCTTTGGTCTAAACCTTCTTTTAAAAAAAGTTACCTGATCCTTTGTTTCATAGCACTATCATTTTGTAATATGTTCCTCAACCTTTCAGAAACCAAGAAAAAGACGTTAACCCAAACCAAACCAACATGATAGGTATATCTGAGTGTTTACGAAACATTTTGCATTGGTAAACCCTTCCTCTTCATTGAGAGGAGGTAAGATTGTTTCATCTGTCCTCTGTGACCAGGATAAGTCACTGTTTATAATGTTACTGCAGCTGCCTTTTAGACTCAAACCAATTTAGTTTTTGAATGATTATTCTCAGAATAGAAAACCTGATTAATGAGGAAGTTAGCTCTTTTGCATGGATGGACTTATCTTTATAGTTAAGCCTTTGTCCATACCTAGTTACTAGAACTGATATCTCATTGTAATAACACTGAAAGAATGCCTATTGATTATAAATGATAATTATGTGAACACCACATTAGTAGACAAGGATAATATCCTGAGGCATCTTTAACTAAGAGAAGAGATTTAGAAAGTGTGGTAGCTGTCTTCAAGTGTACAAAGGTCCATCATAAATAAGAAGGAATAGGCTCTAGGTGCCTCGTACCAGAGGGAAGAACTAGAAATAATAAACAGAAGCTAAATCGGTGTAGCTTTTGACTTCATATAAGGAAAATTGTTTACTAAGGTATCTCAAGGTAAAATGAGTTTCTTCAGGGGGAAATAGAATCCCTTCCCACCATTAGACTTACTAAAGCAAAGTTTACTGAATACAGGAGATTCTTAATAAGGTGTGGGTTTGAGTAACTAGACTTTGAGATTGTTTCTAGTTGTGATATTTTATGATTCTTTAATACAATTTTACTATTTTATTGTGAAAGATTTATGATTTTTTAAAACATTCTCTGGACAAACTGTACGCGTATATAAGTTGACTTTGCTATATACATTATATGTGCTTTGAAAAAGTTGTTTTTTTAAGTAAAAAGAAATGTTGGTAATCTGAGTTATATTTTCTCAATACTATCCATCTTATTGCTATCCAGACTTTGTTTAATATTTTGACCACAATATTTCAAAGAAATCCAACTTAGGAATTCCAACATTTCCTTGACAGATGCTTTTATGAAAATATAATCAGTGCACATTATTATTTTTTCACATAAAATGGTAAAAATGAAACATCAATCTATGTGATCTTTGTAGATTTATTAAGAACCCAATTGTTTCTAAAATATGAAATTATTAGTTGCAATATGAAGTTCTGGTTGATTTCAATGGCCTTGAATATTTGAATTGTCACATTGCCTATGCTTTTACTCAACATTCTGAATGTAACTCATTAGTTTCAAAAGTCACGTGCAGATGTGGCTATAGCAATTTAATCATTTATCAAATGCTCAGTGATGGGTGTAATGATGTTACTGTTTTTGTTAAAAAGAATGTGTCTTCTAGACTCTAAAATAGAATGTGATAAGGTGTTGATATTGATAGCTGACTAAAATCATAACTGTATTACCATTAGCATAGCTACTAACTGGGAAGGTCCTGGTGAGTCCACTGAAGTAGTTGCTTTTGAAGGTTTAGGTTGCTGTTGGTTTATTTGTTTTTTTGCAAAAGTCAAGATAGAAGCTCAAAGGGGACTGAGATGCACGGTGCATGAATTCCAATCTATACCTTGGGTCAATAATATTATTTGTCAAGTGACAGAAGGAAAACTATGTTTAACGTTCACAGTGAAAGATTACACTGTTGGCCAACTTCCTCAAAATAACCTAAAACTAAAGGTGGATTTTCTTCTTTTTTACTTATCAAGAGAATGTCCATTTTTGAGCCACTGATGGTGAGGAATGGATGGAAGTCCCAGAGAGACCACAGATTTAGCAGTCCTTATAATATAAAAGTTGGCACTTAATAAGTCTTGCAAACCATGTCGTATGTAATAATCCATTGAACATTCAAAAGCACAGAAGAACCATATGAGATTAGGTAATTAGATACTTTTTTAAGGGCAAGGGTATGGAACTGTGATGTCATTCGTAGGAACCTCCTGGCATGGAATGTCTCTCCACCAAAATTTTTCAATATCTCATCTGTAACCTATTATTAGAAGCTGCTTATGACTTGCCCATGATCACACAGCCAAAAGTCTTAATACAGTTTTAAGGCATTTAATCTTTAATGGTTTAAAACTGCACTGACATTCAGATCACCACTTATGTGAGAAGCAGGACTTGAAAGGGAGTCTTACTGCACTTCAAGGTTGAATTTTATTTATTATGTCATTCTGCCTATCAAAATAGGTACTACCAGTAATATTATTTCCATTTTACAGCTAAACAAATGGAGTTAGGTTAAGTGATTTATTCATTGTGACACAATTAAGAAGTATTAGATCTTAGATTTAAATCTACATATTTTGATTCCAACTACAAGTAATATTCACTTTTTTGCAATAATGTTAATATAACAACATTCTTGATGTTTTCATCAAGATGAAATGCTAACTTTTATATTTATATCCTTTGTGATCAAACTGCCCCCCCCCCCATTTTTTTGGTTTGTCAGTCTACCTTAATATATTTTAAGATCGAGGAAAAGAAAAAAATCATTATCAATTTTAACCCCTTCAATTTTTTCAAAGAAAAATATGAGGCTTAGTGAAGTGACTTGTACAAATTCACATTGTTAATGAGTAGGAGACGCGGAATTCGAACCACATGTTCTTGCTCAAAATCCTTCATTTTCCCACTATGCCTCCTTAGATACCATTATGGAGAGAAACTCAGGACTAAAAGAGATGGCATGCTATTTACATACCCATATATAATAATGTATGGGTGTGTACATACAGGTAGATACATACACACATGTATATGCTTATATATTATATATGTGCATGAACATGTTTTATATATGTAGATGTATACATATGTGCATGTATATGAATATATAGTATGTATGTATGTGTAATATGTGCATGTGTGCATGGATGTGTGGTTGTATGGATTTATGCACATAATAAAAGCTCCTTAAGAAGTACATCTTTCCAAAGTTGAATGGACTGTCTCAGGGAGTCATTTATTTCTGATCACTCGAGATTTCCCAAAGAAGGGTATAAATATAATTTGTCAGAGATGTTTTAAAGGAGGGAGTAAGCATCTTTTATTTATTAAATGCCTACTATTTTCCAGGTACTGTACTAAACTATAATATATATATATATAGTCATATTTGTTTCTCATAACAACCCTGGTTGATTATACACACATATTCATACACACCTATACATATATGTACACACACACACAGAATAAGGAAACTGAGACAAAAGAGGCTAAGTGACTTGCCCAACATCATACAATTAATAAATGTCTAAATATCTCAGTCTGGATTTGAACTTAGGACTTACTGACTCTGGTCCCAGGACTCTCTGTTCAGAAAAATGGTGCTGCAGTGATTCCATGTGAAAAGAAGTATAGGTTGTGATGGATTGGGAAAAGGCTAACTACACCACTCCAATCAATCAATCAATCAATCAATCAACATTAACTTCCTGTTATGACCCAGGCACTGTGCAAAGTGCTCACAGGCTAGGGAAGGAATAAACTGAGAAGAATCATAGCTTACACCATGTAGGCAAAAAATAGGGAAAATATTAATATTAGAGCATTGGGAAAACAGAACACCATTTGGTGTGATCACATTCAAGTCTTGCAAAATTTTTCATTTGATTTCTCACTTCAAAATATCTTGTAAATATATATGTATCTATATATAGTGTGTGTGCATGTGTGTATGTATATATGAATGTATATATGTATATGTGCATATACATACATATATGTACATACATATATAATTATATAGATATGTCATTAAGTTAAACTGCTCAATATTATTACCTGAACTGGCTTTATTTAGATTTCTTCCAAAGGTTGTTTAGGAGGCAGTAATACTTGAGATAGAAAATACGCTTTGTATAAATATTCAATAAAAATTACCTAATTTACAATGAGTGTGTTGATCCATAAAGGAAAAATAAAGCAAGGGGAAGAGATGGAGAGAGGAATGGAATTATATTGGTTTTGAAAGCGTGAGATTTACTACTAATTCATTAGTCTGAAAAAAATAGTTCAAGTTTTCAGCTTTGTATTGCTTTTTTTTTTTTAAATGAGGACCAATCTGGCTCAAAATATGTTTTCAATCTCTGGTGCATATTCTTTCATTCCAGTAATTGCTTCTTGAAATGAGCAGTCTTTACAAAGATTCTTACTTTCTACTGTTGCTAAATTTCTATTTCTTATGAATACTTCAGGTTTAACTCCTTTTCTGAGACATAAATCCTCTCAGATTCTAAAGGAACTCACTTTCTACCTTTATTTTCCCAAAATGCGTACAAAAGGTATTATTAGGACCACGCAAATTTAATGCAGATTCTACCTGTCTAGCTTCCATTTCTTCTTTCCTTACCTCTCTTCCTGCTCAAATTCTAGTGTCTTAAAGAAAAGTAAATGCAACAAAGACTGATATTTTGTATAGCTAGAATAAAGAACTTTTGTGACTTGGGTTTATGGTACACCAAAAAAGGCCCTGCTTGAACTTTCAGCAAGGTGGTGAAATAGATTAAGTCCACCTTCACTAAATCATAGTAAAACAGGAAAAATGCAACAAAAATAAAAGAATAGCAACAATAACAGAAGAAGAAAAGCTCAAAGACAGCAATAGATTGAAAAAATAACATGAAAGCAAAAACAAATGAAGGAATAAGTACTATACAGCAAAAGAGAGGTAAAAAATCTCCAAAGAATGGAAAAATTTTGCAAGAACAATTCAACCCTTGGGAATAAGAATGAAATAATTATAGGATACTCCAGTGTTATTTAGAAATTCAAGAAAATAAAAGGGAGCAAGAGATAAGGAAAGACATTATTCTTTATAAATAGAATGTTTGACAAAAATGGTAATTGACTTTTCATAGTGGAGAAATGGTGAGAAAGCTTAATAAGGCAATGGATTATCTGGAAAAGAAAAAGGCAGAGTTAAAACAAAAAAAACCATAGAATCATAAATATCAGCTAAAATTAAAGGAAAGCAACATGTAACAAAACTTGATACTGGAGATAAAAGTTAAAAGCAGAAGTTACTCCTTCCTTAAAGGATTTAGTATTCCAATGAGTGAGGCAACATTCACATAAGTAGGTAAATCCAAGAAGCAAACAGAGGAAATGTAATATAACTTTAGATAAAAAACTAGCAGCTGTAAATAAAAGTAAATGATTCATATATCAAGTAGTGTTTCAGCTATGACTTAAAGGAAGTCAGAAGACTGAAGAGGTGGAAGTGATAAGAGAGAGCATTCAAGTTATAGTGGATAACCAGTACAGAGGTATACAGATGGGAGATAGAGTTTCATGAATGAGGAGCAATGTGTAGACCAGTATAATTTTCATTCATTAATTCATGCTACTATTATTCTGCTTGCAAGACTTTTTAATGATATAGTTTAATAAATACATTTCTAGATCAGTTAAACTTGGGCTTTTCCTTGTAGATGGCTTGTGGATTCTATGGAACTATGTATTTATTTCTTAATCTTGTACAACAATGTTACTTGTAGCTGCTATAGAGGTATAAGACCAATAACACCAGCCCACAGGAGGGCTGCTACACAGGTTCTTTGATCCACTTTTCTAAAGGAAAGCAACTTTAAAGGGATCAACAATCTTACTTTAATCAAACATGTATATATATATATATATGTATATATATATATGTATATATATACATAAATATATAATTTCACTTAGTTCAGGGGAAAAGTCATCACCCTGAACTTCAGACAAAGTTAAAAACAACAATTACAACATAAATTATATAAACAGAGCAAAAGCCAACAGACAGGGCTTCCAACTGTCTAACCAAAAGAAATATATACACGGTTCCCAAAGAGAGAAGCACCCACATCTAAGTCTTCTTAATAGCTAGCCGGAGTCTAATCTGGCTAAATCACATGAACTCTCTTCCAATGAGTGAGCCCCCCAAAAATGCTAACCTCAGAGTATAAATACCCTTCTTCAGGGCCAGAGGTCATCTAAACCCTCTTGACCCAGGATCATGTGACTCAGGTTTCCATATGACTCAGGTTCAAAGCAGGTCATGTAGGCCTATTAAAGGGCAGGGAAGATCTTCAAATTGTATTAACATTACATGTCTGTACAATTTTATTTAATTAGTTTTTATGCTCTTATATTCAAGTAATGTGTGTCACTTAGTTTTCTGGGAGGCTACTAATCCTCAAATTTTCTTGCTTTTGTTAACATTACCAGGGAAAGAGGGGGAAAGTGGGGAAGGTGCTAGCAATAGTGATGGAGGACATGGGCAGCAGAAGGAAGATGGTAGGACGTTGGCTGGGTTGAATCATAACTATTTTAGTGACCAGTTAATTATAATTAGCTTGTATAATTCAGGAGAGCGTGGATCCAAGGTAAGATATGCAAAGCTAAGTGGCTTAGCTTCTCTAGGGCATGGTCTCCAGAGGTCCAGTTCACAGAAAAACAAAAACAATTCTAATCCGATAGCATTACTCATTTGTTTCTCAAATGAAATAATGTGTTGGAATACAATATAGCAAAAAGAATTATAAATTGGCTTGGATTTTAAAATGGTATATTTTTCAAAGAAATGAGGAAATAAAGATCAAGTAAAAAGGTCTTTCAATCATTTACACTAAGAAAACCATGATTAAATAAAAGTAGCAAATAAACAAAGAAGTAAAACATAATAATATCCACAAAGAACAAATGTCTAAGTGATCACTCAAAGATTATATGATATGAAAAGCTTCAACTTTTGTTCCAAATTTTCTGAGGTTCATTTAAAGAACAAAGAGAGAAGAAATATGGATATTTTTATAGAGGACAATCTGCAAAAATATCCTATGGGAAGGAAAGGAGAAGTAAATTTATCTTTATATTTCTTAAAATTGGTAAAAAAAAAAGAAAAAAGAATCATTTAGACAGACACACACATACATATATACATATATGTACATTTGTAAATATTTATATATGTGTATATATGTGTATGTGTGTGTGCCTTTTTTTTCAACAGGAAATAGAGCTTATCCTCCTGAAAGAATGGAGCGTGAAATCAAATCCTTTCAAGGAAAATAAATCTGCAGGTATTTACTGCTGGTTTGTTTTTGTTTTAAAAAGGAATATAATACAAAATCTATGAAGAATATCAAATGTGAGAATAATAAACAAAAAGAATTTAAAATGTTAAAGTACTGGACTTAGCGATAAAAAAAGTCCAGCAGAATCAATTAGGGAAAATATCACCACACTTTTGGGCATGTTAGAAAAATGGAAAAAAAATTAGCATACATGTTTAAAGTGAAGTACTATTATAAAAGGTTTTTATGATTCAGTTAAATAAAAAAGCAGGATTTGCTATCATAATTACAGGTAAAGTGATAGTAATGTTATATACACCTAAAAGGAACAAAAGGGAAAATATCAATATTAATTATATATGTATATATATATATATATATATATCTCAAATAGGGTAATTTCTAAGTACTTCAAGGAAAATCTAAAGGAAATATAATATAAAATATCTATATGGTTAGGGAATGTTTGCATTAGACTGAAATAATTTTTAAAAATATCTAAAGCTAACAGAAAGGTAACAAAAAAAATTTTTACAGGTCCCAAGAGAAAATTTGGAGGAAATATAATTGAGATTCACTCAGTGCAACAGCAACCCTTTCTTGCTCTGTGTCAATCAGCTCTGACCCAGACAATTCAGAAACCATGCCTAAAGACAGTTGGCATTGATCTTCAAGGACTTATTTCTGTGCGGGAGTCTTCCAATATGGGAAAGCAGAGATCATTCCTATTGATCAAGGAAATAGGGCCACCCTAAGAAACACCACCTTTACTAACAGAATATGTGATCAGTGATGCTACAAAGAATCAAGTTGCAATGAACACAACCAACACAATCTTTGATGCCAAATGTTCGTTTAGTCACAGATTTGATTATATAGTTGTACAGTCAGATATGAAGCACCGGCTTTTCACAGGGGTGAATGATGTAGACAAGCCTAAGTTCTAAGGAGAACTCAAGTTAAGTAGACCTAAGTTTGAACTACAAGGAGTCCAAACGTTTTTATCCAGAAGTATCTTCTATCATCTTGACCAAAATGAAAGAAAATGCTGAAGTTTAGCTTGATAAGACCATTAAAAATCCTCTTCCCACAGTACCAGCTTACTATGAGTGATTCCCAGTGTTAGGCCACCAAAAATTCTAAAGCAATCACTGATCTTAATGTGTTCTGAATTATCAATGAGCAAAATGCTTCTGCTGTGGCTTATGGCTTGCAAAAAAAGTGTTGGTGCCAAGACAAATATGTTGATCTTCGTCCTCGAGAGTAGCACTTTTGTTGTCTCAATTCTTTCAAGCTTGAAAATTTAAATCAAATCCAAAGCTGGGATGCTCACTTGGATAGGGAGAACTGTGACAACTACCTGGTCAATCCTCGTTGCTGAGTTAAAGCAAAAGCATAAGGACATCAGTGAGAATAAAAGAGCGACCTACTGAATGCATTCTTCTTGTGAATATGTAAGGTATATCATGTCTTGTAGGACCCAGGCCAGTATTGAGATTGACTCTATCTGTGAAGGTATTAACTTCTATACCTTTATCATCGATAACTGTTTTGAAGAGTTGAATGCTGATTTCTTCCATAGTACATTGGACCCTGTGGAAAAGCATATATGGGATACCAAACTAGATGTTTGGTATGTTATCTTGATGGGTGGTTCTACTCATATCCCCCATAACAGGAAATTTCTTCAGGGCTTCTTTAATAGTAAGAAACTCAATAAGAATGTAAATACTGATGAGGCTTTTGTCTATGTCACAGCTGAACAGACTGCCATCTTGTCTGGCAAATAGAACTTGCTGCTTTTGGATGTCACTCCTCTTTCCTTTGGTAGTGAAACTGCTGGTGGAATTATGGCATTTCTGTTCAAATGCAATGATATCATCCCCCATCAAGCAGACATAGAACTTTATAACCTACTTAGACAATCAGCCTGATGTGCTTATTCAGGTTTATGAAGGTTAAAGAACAATGACAAAAAATAACAATTTGCTTGTTAAGTTTGAAATCACAAGAATTTCCCCTCTTCCCCCCCAGGGGTGCTCCTCAGATTAAAGTACACATCAAGAAGTTATCTCATAAACCATCTCTTCATCTCCTACTCACACATATTAAATTCCTGCCTTTTGAACAATGATTCCAAACATCTCCCTGAAACAAAGGATCCTCCCATTAATGCAAATACACCACCAAAATTACTATATAGCTGAAAATCATGGAATACTACATTATAAAAATATTTTCCAGTAATTATTGCTCAAAGGTCAATGGAGAGACATAGGTCAAGTGTGAACATAGATGGCAGCATACAATTCATAAAGAACTACAAACAAGAATGGTAATGGACATAACCAAAAACAAATGTGATGAAAGAGAAGATGAATTGCCCACAAGTAGAGAGTGAAGTATAGAAAGCCTGAACCTTCCCCTGGCATTCTTATAATGGTAGGGAAAATGGAGAATATTGGATGGACTATTGTTTCTGAGCTTTGGGGAGGACATGGACAAGAATTATTGAAGAGAAGCAGGCATGAATAGCTTGTGATATGTATTACTGGAGGGAACACCCTCATAAACACAAACATAAATACATTTTTGTATTTGCCTTCCACAAATCCATGACAACAGAACCTCAAAAGGTATTTCAACAAACAGGGTCTGTCTTTACCAGGTAATTTTCAAGACAGCCAAATGTAGAAATGCTAATTGCATTGTAATTAACCAAGCACAGAATCATTTGACTCACTCCATGCAAGTCTAGTTTTCTGATAAATGAAGAAGTCAATATTCAACCTAAAAATCAAGAATCCTTGATGAAATTTTTACAGGCTAAGGGAGGATATTTCCCAAGTGGTCTTGGAAAACAACAATGTAGGTTGCAGATAGAAAGTCGCAGAAACACTTTCAAAGTTTATTTAAACAGGAATTCCTGGAGCTTCTATACTTTAAGATTTTATGTATAAAGCAGAACTGGCAGCTTTTCAGGAAGCTTCAAAGGAAATATTGTAATTTATATTCATTTCTCCCTCAACAACTGTCTGTATATTTTCAAATAAGTTCCAAAGGGTACTGAAAAGTACACTGAAGGAAGTACATAAGTGTGTGATGGGAATTAACTCCTTACACATTCAAAATGATAAGTTTAATTTTCACTGTTTTGAGAGGTTAAGCAGGATTTGTATAAGAGAAATGAGGAAAGTATTGCTTGAAAGTTCCATTTTGAGGGATAACCTTATATATCTTGGTGAATTTCATGTCATACTGGTGAAAAAAGCAATAGAATTGAATGTTGTATTCACTAAGATATTTTTTTTTAATGAAGAATTGATTGCATTTTAAAATTGTATAGAATTTGAAATAATATAATTAATTACATATAATTTAGGATTTCATATATCCCCTTTATTATTATAAATTGTTTACATACATTATATATATATGTATATATATATATATATTTCTAAGGGTACTGTTTTTCTTATTGGACTTCTGTGTTCTAGAGGGCAGGGTTTGTTGTTGTTGCCATTTTCTTATGTTAAAATTGTTTTCCCTTTCTTTGCCTCCTCAGTGGTTTCAATGGCAAATAGAATATAGCAAGTGCTTTAGAAAAGATTTGATGACTCAACCTCCCCAAATTGAAGCTACAGTATCACTATTCTCTGATCTTCTTCAGTTTATTATCTTTATGATTGACTTCTTGCCAGATAAGGTTGGCCATTTTTATGCTTAATCTCTCATTCATATTTTTTTATCAACAAACATTAAAGTAGCTTGTAAGTTCTTGTCATTGAGAACACAAAATTGAAAACAAGCCAATATCTATCTTCAAGGAGGACACATTCTAGTAGAACTCAGAGCCATGAAACAGTGATTGCCTGCTTAGACATTCTGAGCTTGTAAAAGCCAAGATGTTCAACATGTTTTCCTAGATTACATAATTAGTTACAGGCAGAGCTATTATTAGGGGCCTGGACTTCATATTTCCAGTTCTGTTCATTTTCCAGTCTGTTGATTTGAAATGCATTATTTTAAGCCCTGATTATATAACATATAAGCAAGAAAAAGAGTCTCTGACTTCAAGCAGCTTACATTCTAATAAGGGCCAACAACACATACAGGGTAATTGTGGTCAGGAAGATGATTAGTCTTGTGACTGAAAGTTAGAAGGAATAGTGACAGAAATAATAATTCCTCCAGGCATAGTCATTTTGATGTTATTACTATTCATAGAACTAGTTGGAGTGGGGTACAAGAAGAGAGCATAGTAGGCAAAGATGTAGATAGGAAATGGCATGGTTGGTCTGGTTCCAGGAAAGAGAAATTGAAAACTCATTAATCATAAGGTCAGGATCCTAAGAGTGGGAGCTTGATGTACAGTTCAGATCAAAAACTGGAGCATAGGAAGAATGGCGTGGAGATGGAAAGGAGGTAGTGTCGGCTCTGGGTTTATCTGGGTGAATGCTCCCCAATCAGAAGCCTAGGATTCCTGAGGTATGAACTTGAGACACCACCAGCTTGAGATATTATAAACATTCTCATATCACAGAGAAGGAAACTAAGGCTCAGAGATAAGAAATTATTTGTTTAGGGCCACACAACTAATGAATATCAAAGCTAAGGTCCAAATTCACACCTCCAAGTTCAGTGTTCTTTTGACTATACCATGCAATAGAAGAGTCCTTGAGAGCTACTTCCGAATAAAGACATATACTTTAATTCAGGGTCGTGGACACAATCTGTCTAGCCTAAAATACTGGTGGAAGCATTAGCAAATAGGGAAAATATTTTGAGGCATCTAGGCTATTCAGTAAATCTTTAAGTACATTAGTGCCTTCTACTTTAGAATGAGATAAAAGAGTGATTTGGGTTGTTCAGATTCACAAAGGAGTCTTTCGCATTAGATTTGATATAAAGGCCTTAGTACCCTAGAATACATTCTTTCCTTACTCTTGTTTTTTCTTAATAGTTTGTTTTTTTCTAATTATATGTAAAGACAGTTTTCAACATTCATTTTTGTAAAATTTTCAGTTCCAAATTGTTCTCCATCCCTCCTTTCCCTCCACCCTCCCCAGGACATCAAGCAATCTAATTTGGTTATACATGTACAATCATCTTAAGCATGTTTTAATGTAAGTCATGTTGTGAAAGAAGAATCAGACCTATGAAAACGAAAAAAGAAACAAAAAGTGAAAATAATACACTTTGATCTGCATTCAGACTTCACAGTTCTTCATCTGGATTTGGTTAGCATTTTCCATGATGAGTCTTTTGGAATTGTCTTGGATCATTGTATTGCTGAGAAGAACAAAGTCTATCAAGGTTGATCATCACACAATGTTGCCATTATTATGTACAATGTTATCCTCCTTCTGTTTATTTCACTCAACATCAGTTCATGTAAGTCTTTCCAGTTTTTTTCTGAAATGTGTCTGCTCATAATTTCTTAAAGCATAATAGTATCCCATTATATTCATATACCACAACTTATTCAGCCATTCACAAATTGATGGGCAACCCTTCAATTTCCAATTCTTTGCCACCACAAAAAGAGCTACTATAAATATTTTTATATATACGGGTCCTTTTCCCTTTTTATGATCTCTTGGGATACACACCTAGTAATGTTATTGCTGGAACAAAGGGTATGCACAGTTTGGTTGCCCCTTGGGCATAGTTCTAAATTGCTCTCCAGAATGGTTGGATCAGTTCACAATTCCACCAAAAATGCATTAGTTATCCAATTTTGCCACATCTCCAACATTCATCATTTTACTATTTTTTGTCATATTAGTCAATCTTAGAGGGGTGAGATG
>CM053626.1:76625377-76639881 GCA_028646595.1 Phalanger gymnotis
GCTCTATGCATAGGATGTGCTTAAGATGTATTAGATGCAGTCGTTCAGAGGAGCATAGATTTGGAGGTAGAAAGGCCTAAGGGGACTTCTATTTCATCCTCCTTATTGTTATTGAATAGGTAACTGAGTCCCAGGGAGATTAAATGATGTGCCCAAGATCTATGGGAATTACAACCATTCTGCCATTTGAACCTAGGACCTTTTACTACACAAGTGGAGTGTCCTTTTCCGCTGCACCATACTCTCCATCACTGAATTTTTATTAATCTTCTTTGTGTCTTCAGAATTTAGAACAGGGTTTTTTGACTAATAAGTGCTTAATAACTGTTGAATGAGTTGAATACATAAATGCACAAAAAATTAAAACATAATATTAGTGAAGAAACAGCTCTCTGAAGAGTTTGGGAAATAGATGCATTTTAAATAAATATTCCTTCATAAGAATATTTTCAGTGAAGCAATTTTACGGCAATGCAACAGCATGGATTTCCGTAGTCACTTTGGGATGGCTTGCTATTGTGTAATAAGTGTCAGAAGAGATCTTGGTTCCAATCCTGCCTTTCAATCTTTGTCTATAAACTGTGGATAAAAATATCCATGACACCTACCTTAAGGGCCACTATGAGGACCCATAACAATAAGATCCAAAACAATAAGCATTTATTAGGTGCTACCCATGTGTCAGAAACTATGCTAGGACCTGGGAATACATAGACAAAAACAATCTCTGACTTCAACAGACTTACATTCTCCTGGAGGATCTTACTGGAACATGTTACACTTCATTGGAAGACATGAGATAATGTATGTAAAATGCTACTGAAATAGCAGCTATTATTTTCTGTCATGCATGCTGTGTTTGATAGCAAAGGAGGAAAGTGCTGAATTACCAAATTTGGTCAGAAAAGGAAGATAAAATACTGACCTTTAAACAAATCACTTGTAATCAAAATCATACCTTTCTAGCTAAAGTCCTTTCCACCTCAAACAGAGAGAGATTGCTAACATCTTCAGCTCCATTACAATTTGGATCAAATTAAGATTGTCTTAGTTCCAATCTAAACATCTAATGAAGCACACCAAGCCCTACTAATAACCATCACCAAGGATACACAGAGATTTAATGTACTGTTTGTGGAGCTGAACAAGTAGAGTTACAATACTTCATTAGTTGCTGTGGAAGAACTGTGATTTCAGAACAGGAGGTCCCTAATTTCTATTTCAGAAGACAGTCTATAAACACCTCACAAATTTCTCCTTTCCAGACAGAGTGAAAAATACCAAAGAGTCTTTTTTTCACTCCTGAGGTTTAAAGGTTTAGTTGTTTTGATTTTTTTAAGCAAAAATCCTTGCTTTATTGATTTTTTTGTTTTTGCAGGAAAGCAACTGATGCTAAGATGTTAACCTGAATAATTATAATGTATAAATTCAGTAATAAAAAGCAAACACAAATGAGTATGCATTGCTAGTAAAATCTATATCTCTACAAGACAGAACTTGATGGCATTGGGCATCTTTAACAGTATTTAAAGAGTTTTAGAGTTAGAAAAAACTATTCAACTGTTCATATCTGAAAATATAGGGAAACAAGAGAAGCAGCACTGGTGCACTAATAAGTCATATTGTTATTAACCAAGTTTTTTTTTTCCCCCTAAAGTAACTTTCTCTAAAAGGTCATTCTTAGGTAATGCTTTTATTTAAGTGGTATTAGTCATGGAATTTGGCAGCACATATAGAACATACAGGAAACTGGTGCTATGTATTACAATGCATTTTTTTTCAATGATCAGCTTTTATCACAAAGGTCACACAGCCTGGAGGCTACCTGAATCTTTATGCAAATAAATAGATACATTTAGGAAAGCGAGGACTTCCGAATGGATTGTTTTTCTTAGGGGAACTAATGAAGCATGTACAAAAATCTTAGTCAAGATCAAGTATAAGTAGTTCTATACCTTGTGGACTAATTAAGTGTGGCACACATTTTCTCAGGATCTTTAATAGCACTTAAATCTAGATTTTGGGTGGGGGATTGTAACTGCCATGTGCTTTGGCCAAATTCACGAGTCTTTGTAAATCAAGTCAATGCCCTTTTTCATGCCAGGATTTCTTTCATTGTTTCTTCCTTTTTTGTCCTTCCTTCCTTTCTCTTTTTCATTCCTTCCTTCCTCTCTCATTCCTTCCCCCTCTCTCTTTCTCTCTCTTTTTATTGCTTTCCTCCTTTCTTTCTCTTCCTTCCTTCCTTTCTTTCTTTCTCTTCCTTCCTTCCTTTCTTTCTTTCTTTGAATTGGCATGACCTTTATTTGTAACAACTTGACATAACCTTTATTGGCAGGCCACTTAAAAACAATAATGACCTGTGGTATACCACGTTCTTTACATCTTCTTTTTCAGCATCCCGTTATTTCACTAAATGTAGTAGATATCACCAAAGCCTTTGGTTAGGGGAATATATTTGTTATTTCAAGTCACAGATTCATAATGTAGTGAACCTCACACTTAGATGTTGAGAAGGCTATTCAACAACAAGTTTATGTTTTGTTTTATTCCCTATGACTAATCATGCATGATTTTAGAGAGAGACTACATGTGCCTCTCGCCCAATTTTTTTTTTCTTAAGTAAAGGTCTATAATTAACCCGGGTTCCTTTTGGGTTCCATCTGTTGTATTTGTATACAGCCTCTCTACTTTGCACTGAGTAAAACTTTAAAAAAAAGTGGAGGGTAGACAACAAGTGAAGCAGATGGAAAGACCAAATATGCAAAACTAATAGACTATATGTATGTATGTATATGTATGTATGTATGTATACCAAACTGCATAAACATTCTTATCTCAACTATTCATTATTTACTTATATTTGTTTATTAGTTTGCTTTTCTCAACTGTAATCAATGGATGTGGCAGAACGGTTGAGAATGAGTCAATTGGCAGTCATTGGCATATCTAACCAACCAGGCAGAGCTGACTTCATGTGTGCCATAACATTGCAGGATCAAGAAATTAATTGGATAAGTGAGTGACCATGTTAGAGGAGTGTACAAGTCTTCACTCTATTCTTTGTTTTGATGTCAATATTTTGTTGTTAGGTAAATTCCCTGAGCATGAGCTGTGTTTCTCTCCCCTTTGTATTTATCACTAAGAAGAGACAATTCTCATCCCTTAGGAGAATTGGGCATAAACTAAAAGTCAGGCTTATGAGTCCAACGCCCTGAAAATGTTACAATGAAGGGCATTTGATACTGACAGCAGCGACGCCAAGTTTTCATTGTCAAATACAGACCTATCATATACCGAAGAAACAACTACTCATAATTATTGGTCCCTACACTCTAATCAGACTACATTATAGTCCTTATTTCTTCATTGTGTTTTCTTATTGGGACAATAAAAGCTATTCAAACATTTTTAATTAAAAAAATCTAGCAGAAAATGTATTGCTAAAGGTTCTTGTAATCTGAATTCAGACTCAAAATTATACTTAACATAGAATGAACAAACCTCCATGATAATTTACCTCTTAGTTATACATACATATATGTGTGTGCATAAACGCAAACACACAGAGACATGCATATACACATATACATATGTGTATGCCTACAGACACACATACACTACTTGGGCTTACATAGCTATACACACATACACATATATATATATACATACATACATATATATGCATATATATGTATATATATATATAATCAGTCACCATTGGGGTTATCACTTTAATAGTAACAAATAAATGAATGATATAGCTGCAATTACTTTACCTGTTATTCCCAAGAACTTGGCATATCCTCAGGGAATAATTATTTTAAAATCCATCATAAAATTTCATTATTCATATTTTCCTTCAAACAGAAATCCTTTCAGTCAAAACTCTAGCTTGAGGACAACTTAGAAACAGATGTTTCATATGTTGGTTATGCAGTGGATATGTAGTAACCCAATTTTTAATATACCTAGTACTTAAAATCAACTAAGATTTTGAAAACAAGCACCCAGGAGTGATGATTCCCAGGTTACCATCCAAAGCTCTGCCTTAGATACATGTACACAAATCACATGCTTTACCTGAAAATGTTTGCATGTTAAATTGTAACTGTGCGTCCCTTTCAGCAAGCAAATGCAAGAATTGCAAATCCTTTATTGCATCACAAATAATTATAATTTCACCAAGAGCCCAACAGAAAATGTTGCCTATGCACTCCTATCTTTGTAAACAGAGTGACAAGTAAAACAGCTAGTACAAATACAGCATTATGGAATTTCTTCTATTTTAGTAATCCTCTTTATGGTCTCATAGAAAAAAAAGATAATATCAAGGTCTTTGGTGGCTCCTGGACATTGATTGCCAAACCAAACCATTCTTCCAAATATCAGTAAACCAGGGGCAGCAGACTGCTATGAGCTATTTTTTTTTTCAGCCAAAAGGATTAGATTTGTCTCGTAGACCATTCTGACATCTAATATAGATTTCCAATGGGTGGAGCTTTGCCAGTTATAGTGTGACTTTGTGGCAAGGGCTGCTGCTTCTGAGGGTGGAGTATGGCCCCTACTGGGGAAATAAAGCCTGCAGTGCAACACTCTGTATACAAATCTTCAACAGTGTGCGATGAAGGGCCCTTGTACTAGGTTTCTTGTATAGGTAACCCTTCAGGGATTTTGACACAAGTTCACATCTCTGGGATAATTTCAATTAATGCTTCATAGGGCAGTGGCTTCTGATTTCAGGTAATTAGACAGGTATTGCGCTTTGGGGTTTAAAAAATAAGATACAGAAAAACATCATGATCTCAGCTGTTATTTGGCTTTGCAATGTGCATGTAGGTACATGTAATAAATAGTAAGGAGAAAAATAGTAAAGAGTAAGGAGTAAAAAAATGTTTATTTTTCCTTACTTTCCTGAGCACTGAGAAAGGAGTCAATCTGTGTACACTCTTCTGATTAAGTAGGTGTCCTTCCACCAAATTAATGCACTTTTTATAACATGAAATCTTTTTTAAGGGAAGGTACTGTTTCATTTTTTTGTCTTATATCCCCCATGGTAAGCAAAATGTTTGGCACATAAGAAAGGGCCATTGAATGATTGGTTTATATGTGACTCCCATACATAAGAAATGCCAAAAGTAATTTGACAATTGCAACTTTGAGTTGGACATATGTATGAGGGGACAATTCCCCTCACAATCCTGCTTCAATATACATTAGGGTTATAAAATAGAAAGAACGCTGGCTCTGAAATCCTAAAACACCTTTAATGGGGATCCAGATCTGAGTTCCACCTCTGATAATTACTATCTATGTATTCTGGAGCAAATCACTTAACCACCCTAGGCTTCAGTTTCTTCATCTAGAAGATGCCAGAATTGGTGTCTGTGGTGTTTGAGAGCCCTTACCACTCTAGATTTACGAGTCCATGACTCCTTCCAATTCTTCCTATTTCCTCAGCAGAAACATAGAAGGTTTGAACATCTCCCGTGGATCAGATCCACTCTGAGTTACATAGAAAGGCAAATAAGAGCTACAACATAATATTTAAAGGGAAAAAAATGAAGCACATGTTAATGAAATGCAATATTGAACTGCTGTCATAAAAAAGCACCAACATTATTTATGTAAACAACACTGACTGCATCTGCTATTAAGTTCCATGTGAGATTTTCCATATCACTGAGGTTTAGGGAATATCACTTACGGGAGAGAAGCAATTTTAAGGTTATCATAAGAGTGACAAAGACATTAATCTGACAAGATATGCCCAAGAGACCCAAGATGCAATTGTTGAATTCCTTTTGGCTCTCTCACCCATAATTTTACGGTGCTCAGTATAATTAACACACTTCATGGGATTTAAGTAACATTTGTTGCTTCTCTATCAGAATGCAAATTTGAGAATGATATGGATCTGTACAGGAGACAGCAACAACTGTTTCCTAGGTAATAACTTGTGCACTGCTTCCCAATGCTAAAAGAGGTGACAGATAAAGCATTACTCAGGTTTTATTAGGAAGTTAACATATGTTTTATTGCTGCTACAAATGCTAAAACCAGATATGTCATAAAATTAGTGAAAATTAAATGGTTTATTGTCAATTTGAAAATTTTAAGCTCCATTTTCTTAAAAGCTATATAAAATAATGGGGCCTGCTGTCATCAAGCAAGTGTATGTAGATGGATAAATGGGTGCGAAATCATCTAAACAAAAGAAATTCTTTGGGTCAGCAGCATCTGTTAATTCTTAGGCAGAATGTATCACAGCAAAAAGAAGTTATTACAGTATGGGGTATGTATGTGGTGTGTGTGTGCGTGTGTGTGTGTGTGTGTGTCTGTATGCAAATGTAGCCAAGATAGATATTCAGGCTTCCTAACCATGGGACCTATTTGCTTCAATAATAGGTCAGTACATGTGATAAAGAAAACGATTAGAGAGATTGTTTACTCCCTTGTCCTACATTTACTTAAAAGGAAAATAACATAACCCAGTGCAATTCAGTGTGTAGAGAGGAGATGGCCTCACTTATTTATTTTTTCCCTTATTTCAGAATCTGTCAGGGGGAAAAAGGGCCCATTAGAAAGGAGACAGAGCAAATTATGCAAATAATTAATTACCTACCACTGTACTTTTCTAGAAATATCCCTTTGATATGGGAGAAGGACTCTAGGTTTTACACTTTCTTATGCAATAATAATTGAGTAGAACATGACTACCATTAGAAATACTTGGAGATAATGTGGTACAGTGCAAAGTGTTGATATGATCACAGAGAACCAGGATTTGAATGCTAAGTCAGACACTGTTTGTGTCATCTGGAAAAGATGCTTAACCTTTTTGGCCCTCAGTTTGCCATCTATAAAATGAAGGGATTGGACTAAGTGATTTATTGGAATAAGTGATCTCTCAGATCTGTGCCAGCTTTAAGTCTATGTTCCCATGTGTAATTCACATACACCCTAAATAAATGATGATGGGGAGGTATGTCCAATATATATATATTATTTGGGTGTGTGAGCGATTCAATTTTTGTTTTCCCTCTAGCCTCTTGCACCTTTTCTTTAGTGTTTTATCATATCTGTTTTGCCCATATCTACTGTTCTAAGACAAAAACTAATATATAAATTAATTAGGGAACATGTTACAAATCAAGCTTTCCTTAACATCCTTAGTTCTGGCAGGATCTCAGTGCAAGAGAATGTGCCTACATCTGTATGCTCCTAAACTGGTACCAAGATTCATTTATCCCATATGCCTCTTATTTTTATTTAACCACAGTGAAAGTATTTTAAGCTTTCAGGCTCGCTTTAGAATACCACTATGGTACTTCTCTATGTCAATAGTGGATTTCAAAAATAACTTATAAGAAATATAGCAGCTAAGCTAGCTCGAATGGCATACTAAATAGAATCAGTCTCATTATCATACTACATAAAAAGAGGATATGAGCCCATAAGTAGAATTGGTGCTTTTGGATTCTAAAGTTTACAGACTATGTATCAAAGCCCATTGAAAAGTCAAAACCTACTAAAAAGAATAAGAAATGAACTCCATTCCACAGCAATGCTTTCTATGGTTTGGCAGATAGATGGAAGTACATGCAGAGGAGCAGTGAAGCATCACCACTGACAAGAGTTAAGACGGGAAAAAATAGAAGTGCATTTAAAGAAGTCCCAGGTATGGGCATGCTACAATGAGAGGAAGACTGCTTATATTCACTGAAAAAAATAGTTTCATTCAGTCCAGCTTGATTTTAAAGTGTTAAATTACAAGACTAAAGCTATCCCATCTAATAGTTCTTAAATGATGGTTTTCTTTGGCTAAAGAATATTTTTATTTTGGACTATTCATTGAAGTCCTGGAATTTCCTCTTCTTGTGATGCAAATGTTTAAATCATTAAGTGAGATTGCATCACATTCACAGCACACATAACCTAATGGCCAGTGCTAGTTTTGGGCACAGTATTCTTTCCCAATGTTATATGAAGTACATTGCCTCTATTGGTTTTCCAGCCAAGGATTGCATTATGCTTTTATTTGGGAGTATTAGTGCTAGGTCATTCCATGTGAAATCATCCACTGCCAAGCACTTAGTGAAGATAATTCTGAGGAAATGTCTTTTAATTGTGAGACATTTATTAAATGACATCTACAATTTTCAGCCCGTGCATTGCTTTATAACCTCCTGAAAATCAGTCCTGGAACTCCAAGCAGCTGAATTCTCATTTGCACATGTTTGATGCTTCTTGAATCTTGCTTCCAAATAATCAACATTAACCGCAGTCAGGGTTTAATCTACTACTCTAAGGCCAAGTTTCTGAAGCCTTTGATGTAAGTGAAAAAGAAAATGAGGGAATTTGAACGTGACAGTCATCTTACATGTACGTAACTGCATGACAATGGATACTGATTAAACTAAAGCCATGCATCATAGATTGTTTCACAGAAGATGTAGCTATGGCATTTTGAATCTTCCTTTCCTTAATCTGTCCTTCATATAAAAATCAAGTATTTGTTTTTTCTAGAGAAGCATTCTACCATTTCTGATTAGATATGAAGTTTCTTATACCATATTTTACCAAGAAATAATCTTTAATTATTTCTTGGAAGTGAAGTCAAAAGAACACTGGGTCTGGTGTTTGAGAACTTGGGTCGAAACCCTACCACCGACACAGACCGTTTGACATTGGGAATTCACTTAACCTTCCTCGACCTCGTTTTCTCATCTGCAAAATGGAACAGTTGGACTAGTAAGTCTCCAAAGTTCCTTCCACTTCTAGAGTTTTTATCTTATTTTAGTCCTTAGTCCTGAAATCAATGCTGTGATGTTAATTTATTTTCCCTGGTTCATGTTCATAATTGCTAGGTCTTAGAACAGAGTTTGGGATTTCAGTTTTCCATCTGTGAGTGCTGGGCATGAAACCAAGAAGGACCCAAGTTCAACTCAGGCCTCAGGAACTTAATAGATGTGCAAGTCACTTAACCTCTTCCTCAGTTTCCTCATCTATATAACAGAGATAATAAAACATACCTCCTTAGGTTGTTGTGAGGATCAAATGCCATAATAATTTGTAAGTACTTAGCACATGTCCTGGCACATAGTGATATAGAAACACTAGCTATAATTATTTTTGTTGTTATTGTTGTTTATTGATATTATTAAATGTCACTCTAAAGCAAAGAAGGAGTCAGGAAAAGAGGAAAGAACTTGCTTGCCTCTTCTGTCATTGCTACGTCTCTATTGATTCATTCAATAGTATTTAGGATGAAAGAGTACTGGTCTTCTCACTCTACTCTGTCCAGGTCAGATTGTATCTGAGAGATCACATTCGGTTGTATGGAGAATGAATGGAGAGGCGTTGGTTGGAATGGACCATCTCTGAGTTTCGTTACAATTTTGAAATTTTTGTGATTCCATGATTTTCCTTTATTAGGGTAACAAGATGGCAGATCCCTTTGCCTACTTTCTGCAGTCCCTTGATGACAAATTTTCAGGATGGTTTGTGAGATCTTATAATCCTGTTATTCTTTTTGATGATTCAAACTATTCAAAAAATTATGATACTTCTAAGCAAGTAGGTATTTTAATGGATGAAGTACTGGACTTGGAGTTATCAATACCTGAATTCAAAAATATTCTCATATACCTATTAGCTATGTGACCCTAGGCAAGTCATTTAACTTTTCTGTGTCTCATTTTCTTCGTCTGTAAAATGGGAGTAATAATACCATTTATCTCCTAGAGCTTATGTGAGTAAGAAGAGAAGTGCAAGGGCAAAGGTGTATCAGCTGAGGAGTGCTTGCAAGTGAATGTTACCTTAAGACAGCCAGAAAATGAAGATCTCATTTCCTCATCATTCTACCAGTTGCTGAGCAGAGAATGTCCCTCAATCTGTTTTTTCCTTATCAGTCAGATGCTGATTTTCTCACATTTCTTTTGAACTCGTTAGCATGTAAATTTTCTCATGCTTTGTAAGGAAGCTTAGAAAATATCTAATACAAGCCCTTCCTTTTACATATAAAGAAACTGAGGCCAAACTCATATAGGTAGCAAGTATTACAGGTGGAATTTGGACCCAGATCTTGTGACTTGAGAGCAGATGCTCTTTTCACAATAACATTTTGCTTTTATACTTCTCTACTATGGTCTAAAGTGAGAACTCTATATATGGTGGTGAATCTTGAGGAGATAGAAGAATTTGAGTGGTTTCATAACCCTCCCCTCTTTCCTACCCTCACTTTTTCCTCTATACAAATAAGTCTAGACAACGATTAATGATTTGATTCCTGATTTTACTTTTTTAAAACTAATATTGACTAGATGAAAATTTTTGGTAATCTAGTCATTATTTATTAACTAAATTTCAAGGTTTTAGTGTATCTAAAGTAACTTACTTGGAAAATAAATCTTTCTTATAACACAAAGGAAAGGTTTTAACTATTTGTTTTAAGTAAAAGATTCACTGAGCAGTGAATAGATATTAATAGAAAAAAGGACCCTGATGAAGTAATCTTAGATAATTCAAAAGTAGCCTATGTTTTCTTCTAATTACTATTTCATTTCATAAACTAAGTGTTTGAGGTTTGTCCAAATGGCTAACAATGCGTGAAACAAACTTCGACCTTCCACAAATATTAGCCATGATTAGTTATCTCTATTGATTATAGTCTTGTACGTCTTTATTTTCTTCCTTTTATCCTTTATCTTAGTTTCAGCACATACTTCTTTTATCTCTTTTAGGCATATTTAGTCATTCAGTACTAGGAACGAACTATGTGCCAATCATCCAAGAATTATTCTAAATACAGAGAGTTTATTGCCGAGGTGGCTAAGGGAAACTCTGAAGAGGTAACAGCACACTTTTGTAGAACCCCTGCCCACACTGATAAAAATCATAGATCTTTCAAAGTGTCAGAGAAAAACACCTTTATCCAAAACCAAATCTTTTTTACCCTTAAGCATGTTTTGGGATGTTAAGTCCTGCTAATTTCTTAGAATATGCATACTTTTCACAAATCATGATAATTGCTGCCATTCATCTCTCATGTCTGTTCCTTTGCACTGTTTGGCCCTGATGCTTAGACTGTTTTCCCTCCTTTCTCCTACCTTTTAGAATTCCTGTTTCCCTTCCAAATTCAATTCAAATGGCTCCTACATGAAGCCATTCCCTACACCTCAAACTGTTGGAGTTCCCATTCATTACCATGCATTGATTTTGTCTATAAATATCATATATATATATATATACATACATACACATATATACATACATTACACATTTGCACATATGTATACTCACATATATACACTAATATATTTACATGTTGACTCTCCATATAGAATGTAATTATTTTGATGACAAGGACTATTACACCAATGTCTGTGTACCAGTGTCTAGCACCTGGTAGGCACTTAACCAATGCCTGTTGATTAATTGATTACCACTTCTTATTAAATATGCTACTACTATTATTAGTCCAAACTCATCCACACATTGAAAATTGTCTGTCATTATTTTTCTTTAGCTCTAATAGTTTTCAATTTTTAATCATAAGCTTCTTCACCCCATTACCAACAACCTACCATATAATTTTTGGCTTTCTTTTGATAGGTAGATTCTTGTTCCTTTTTTCCATATCTGAGATAGCCTTATTGTTACTGTTTGACTAATTTAGTCCTACATTGGTGTTACTGGGACAATTTATTAACTTCCTCTAATTGTCCTTTACTATATACATTATACCTGCTAATATAATCTCTGATCAGGTTAGACCCTCAATCACTATGGTGACATTTTAATGAATAATAAATGTCCAGCATTACTTGCCTGTCCTTTTGAATATAATTTCTGTCCCTAAATTCAGTCATTTTATAAACAAACTATTCTTGCATTAACTAACCTATATGAGTTAACCATCATGAAATTGAGGCCTTCAACATTTTCTTAAAATTATGTTGTCTGTAATCTATCTAAAAATTAACTGAAATGTTAGATTTTCAATCATGTGCAGCCAAAGCATTATATAACAAATCAAAATAACCACAAGAATCACAAAGAGAGGCAATAGCTATAGCTTGTAAATAATCTATGTTTACTAGGGATGATCAAAGCATACCAAGGAGCCAAGAAGTGCAGTAATTATGAATTTACATATTTAAAAAATGGAAGAGACATGAGAAGTGACCTGTTTAGGGGTAAGGAAAGAGAATGGAAAGTCAAGCAGCTATTGCATGACAAAGTGAAATAAGGTAACTACAGCAGGGGAAGCAAAAAAAAAAATGCCTCAAGGATGCCCTGAAGCACAACTTCAAACAGCTTGGCATAACTCAGAGCCAGTAAGAAACAGCTCCTGACAGACTAACTATGAGGAATGAGGTAGGTCTTTTTCAGCAAAAGCTTTGGTCCGACTGAAAATCTAAAGGATAATCACAAATAACTCCATGCTCTTCTCAAAGTGGGAATGAAAGAATACTCTTCATATTTACACAATGTGGAAAGGATGCTTGGCTATACCTTGATCTACCCAACCCCACCCATGAACATAATATGTACCAATCCTGTCATCATTAAGCCCAGCTCTTATAGCATAAAGAAATCTCTAACCATTTGTTTCTACACTCAAGGAAGAAAGGCATGACAGTAACTCAGGAAACTTAGCTGACTAATTACAATTATAAATTTAAATAAATAAATGAATTATAAAATTATAATTTACTGATATCAAAGCTAAGGTACAAGAGGAGACATGTACCAGTCTCTGTAAGAGGCACCCATTTGCCCTGATTCTAGAATATACAATTACCATTGGAGGTCCAACCAAGGGCTGGTGAGTTCTACTTACCAATACTGTACACTGACTGTATCTCCTAAAATGTTACTTAGGAGTGAATGCTTAAGAATGCACTAGTTGAGACAAGGATGGTTGCTTAGCTTAGTATATTTCCAGTGACACATAGTGGCGATATCTGCAGATGCACCTGTAGCTGTAGTTGTTTTCTGTCCATATGTTCCCTGCTCCTCACTACACTCCTCCCTCTAGCAAGAAGCAACCAATTCAAGTGGGTAGAGCCAAGATGGCAGCTGGAAAGCAGGGACTAGCATGAGCTCCCCGCCAAGTCCCTCCAAAAACCTATAAAAATGGCTCTGAACCAGTTCTAGAACTGCAGAACCTACAAAATAGCAGAGGAAAGCAGGGATCCAGCCCAGGACAGCCTGGATGGTTGCTGATGAGGACTTTCACACACAGAGCTGGGAGGGGAGCAGAGCAGAGAAGAGCCCATCATGGGCCGTGTGGACCAACCAGACCAGGAGCTGGGCAGAGCGGGCCCTAGCACCATGAATTAGTGAGCTGTGGCAGTTGCCAGACTTCTCAACCCACAAACACCAAAGACAACAGAGAAGAACTTCACAACCCACAAAATAGCGAAGGGAGGCAGGGCTGTAGCCCAGGACAGCCTAGATGGTCTCTGGGTAAGGTCTATCCCACATGGAGCTGGGAGCTGAGTGGAGAAGAGCAGAGCCCAGCATGGACAGAGCAGACCAACCAGACCAGGAGCTGGGCAGAGCGTGCCCTAGAGCCCTGAATCAGTGAGATGCAGCAGTTAGTAGACTTCTCAACCCACAAACACCAAAGACAACAGAGAAGATTAATGGGAAAAGCTGCTGGGACAGGGTGATAGAGTTTGCTGTTCAGCCATCACCCTGGGGGCAGCAGAGGTGGGGCAGCTACAGAACTACAACTGCAGTTGCTTCTGGCCCCAGGCCCACCTGCTGAGAGGAATTAAGTGACAGATCAGAGCAGGAGTGCAGAGCCTGCTGAAGATCTAAGTCCAGTCCAGGTTAGGGGTTCTTGGGGAAGGAGGAGTGCTGGTGTGGCAGAGCTGGCTGTAATAGATCTGAAATCAACAGCGCATCCCCCCAAGCTTGGAACATAGCACTCTTTGCTCTACAAGCAGTCATACCTCACTGAAAAACTCAAGGGTGAAGTAAGTTGGCTGGGAACATGCCCAGGCAGCGAAAACGCACCCAAATTCAATCTCAGACTTCGGCATCTTTCTTTGGTGACAAAGAAGACCAAAACATACAGCCAGAAGAAGTCAACAAAATCAAAGAGCGTACATCAAAAGCCTCCAAGAAAAACATGATCTGGTCACAGGCCATGGAAGAGCTCAAAAAGGATTTGGAAAAGCAAGCTAGAGAAGTAGAGGAAAAATTGGGATGAAAAATGAGAAGGATGAGAGAAAACCATGAAAAACAAGTAGGAGACTCCAAAAAATACAGAAAAATATACTGAAGAAAACAACACCTTAAAAAATAGACTAAGTCAAATGGCAAAAGAGCTCCAAAAAGCCAATGAGGAGAAGAATGCCTTGAAAGGCAGAATTAGCCAAATGGTAAAGGAGGTCCAAAAGACCTCTGAAGAAAATACCACCTTAAAAATTAGATTGGAGCAAGTGGAAACTAGTGACTTGATGAGAAATCAAGATATTATCAAACAGAAC
>CM053626.1:76640381-76660308 GCA_028646595.1 Phalanger gymnotis
TCACTCTCCTGTCCCTTCCTAATTTTTCCTTGACCTCTCATTTGATTTCCTAAATTCTTTTTGAAATTTTCCATGTCCTGAGACCAATTCATATTTTTCTTGGAGGCTTTGGATGTAGGAGCTTTGATTTTATTGCCTTCTTTTGAGTGTGTTTTTAATCTTCCTTGTCACCATAGTAGCTTTTAATAGTCAGAGTTTTTTTCATTTTTTTCTCAGTTTTCCCAGCCAATTACTTGACTTTTAATTCTTGGTTAAAGGAGGGCCCTACTTCCAGTGTGGAGGGTGCACTCTCTCAAGCTTCAGGGGTTTTGTGTAGCTGTTTTTGGAGATACTTCTAGAGACCTGTAAGTTTTCAGTTCTTCCAAGGTGGCATGATCTAAAGAGAGCTGTTTACTACTCTCCTGGCCTGTGCTTTGGTTGGATAGCAACCACAAGCACTCTTTTCTGACCTGGAACTGTGAGGAAAATGCCCCTTCCATTCTGGTTGCAAGTTCTGCTATGCTAGTGCTCCACCTTGCCCTGGGAGTTCCACCCAGGACTGCAACCCAGATCTATCTATGGGCGAAGCAACAGAGTCCCGCCTCAGTGCTAGCAAAAAGACCCCTGTAATCTTCTTCTGACAGGTATTTTGACCCCTTATCTGTGGTTTTAGAGCTTCAAAAGTCGCCACTGCCAGTGATGATATAGTCACTCCCAAGGCCTGCTCCTGTTTTGCTGTACCTGGGGTTGTGCTGGCAGAGCCAACACTGGACTGAGTTGCACTCTCACCCAGGTACAACAGATGTTTCTTTTTGACCTTCTAAGTTTTCTTTGGTGTCTGTGGGCTGAGATGTCTAGAAATTGCCACTGCTGCCAGTAATTCAGATACCTCAAGGCCTGCTCAGGGTTTGCTGGTCCCAGGTCTCTGCTAGTGATGCCTTTGCTGGACTGCACATCTCTCCCCTTTTGGTGGAATAGACCTTTCCTGCTAACCTTCCAGGTTGTCTTGGGCTGGAAATTTGTTTCACTCCATCTTTTTGTGGGTTCTGCCACTCTAGAATTTTTTTAGAGCCATTTTTAAAGCTATTGTAAAGGTATTGAAATTTGGGGAAGATCTCAGGCAAGTCCCTCTCTTTACTCTGCTATCTTGCAACACTCCAAAAATATTTTAAACTATTCTGAACTGTGCCTAATCCAAGGTACATAACTGCTTAGTGATTATAGATGACAACAAAAACAAACAAAATTGAAACAAACTTCTTATAGAGCTCAGAGCTCTCTTACCGTGACTAATCAAAGGTGGATTTGAGAATGGCAAATCAGTTTTGAGGGAGCAAAGCATCATTTTGCATATATTGTTAATGTCTTTGCTCTGGATGTAAGGAGCAGGTTAATTGATCCCCAGAGCAATCTTATAAGAGATAAAAAAAGATCCCTCTTTGATTCCAAAACTGCTCTTTTTACACATGTGAGCCTTGTGTTCCTTCTCAAAATCGGGAAGTGGGGGAGCTCTGGAATCAATACATTCATTATATTTTTTAGCATTCACTCTAAGCACTTGTGAGTTTGACCTGAGCTATGTTTGGTGCACATGGTATGTTTAGGGAAAAATTATTGTATTTGAATTTCCATAAGTAGGCTTATACTTCATACATCTTATATTTCTAAGCAGGAACCAGGGTTCCAGTGATATTTTCATAAAATGATACATTATAATTAAGGCATCCAGTCTTATTTAAGCCAGCAATTGATTATTCTTCACAGAAGAACTATAAATAGAATTCTAACCCATGAATTGGTTAGCATTCTTCCTTGAAGCAGTCATTATCCCCTGTTTAATCTTTGGCCATAAAACTTAGCATTGTCCAATGATCATATTCCTAGTATGGATCATCACTTGCTGAGCAGTTTTTGCAACAGTCAAAGTCAATGAAGACCTATAACTTTTTTTCATGACTGATACTTAGGAGGTAATATAACTGCTAAGTACATTTATGTTTTTTATGATTTAAAATAGATACAATTGGATAGAGGAGTTGAAAAATCTAGTTGTTGATATAAAGCCTTAAAAGAAGCTTTATCCTAAACAAAAAAAGGGAACAGACAAACATATTTCTAGAGCAGGACATGGGCTTGTTAAAAATATTCCACTATGAATAAAATTACTTGGTATAAATGCTTTTCTACTGGAAATTGTTTTTGTTTGTTTTGGGATTTCTAAAAATCACATTCATACATGCACATACACACAAGAATATATGCAAGGACATCTATACTTGATCTGTCTATCTCATGTACACATCTACATATATATGTGTGTGTATATACATATATAATCAAAAACTGATTTCTGAAAGGTAAGTTTATGGGATAAAACCCATATGTTAGACATTTCCAAGGTTTAATTTGCTGGCATTTCTCACCTTAAATGCATGTTGCACTTATTTTCTGATTGTATTGAATTGCACTTATTTTCTGATGGTATTGAATACAATTTCCCCTGTTTTTATATTTTCCAAGTTCTAAATAATAGAGTTGTCAGCTATGTGGAAATTGTTTTTTGTAATAATCTTTTGATCAAGATTCTTTGGCAGGAGAATGATATACATACACATACATACATATATACATACACACATATACATATATACACACATATATTTATATATGTGAATGTGTATATAATTACATACAAGGTTGCTTAGCCTATATGTATATATATATATATATATATACATATATATATATATATATACACACACATACATACACATGGTGTGTATGTATCTATACATATGCTTATATATGTATAAATCTTGCACTTTGGATAATAAGCTAGGTTTTCTATGATGCTTGAATTACAATATCCAGACCATTATTTTTTTCTAAACTACCACCCATCTGTTAAATTGATAAATGTATGCAAGAGAAACTCAAAGGTTTAGCAACAGATTTTGTGTTAACAGCAAATGGGTGTTTCTTTGTTGTAATCATTATTGAAGATTTTTTAATAAGATTGAACCTAACAGTCTCTATGACATTAGCATTAGAAACCTTCCTCTAATTAAATTTATAATTAAACATAATTAGTGGTCTTAGCAATGTCAAACAAAACCAGCACAGGGACTACCTAAAGGATCTTGTTTTGCTAAATGTGTAGTATTTTAACATTTTCTTGAATGAAACAGCCACATCTAATGAAAATCCTGAATAAATGATGTCCAATCAGCTATAGGTATTTTAGCCCTGTTAGCAATTTCCATTGCATTTAGCTTACATTTATTTTCTAATTAAAGTGGTGCTTACATCCCCTTCAGCAACTGAAGCTGTAACATAGATTTTATCAGGCAAGTAAACTAAGGTAAGTAATTATTTCTGCAAGGCTTTCTTTTTTATCTGTACTTAAAACTTACTATTTCCTAGCTCATTGGCCTGAGAAGTAGTAATAATTACCTTATTACTAAAGCCACATTTGTCAGTACTGATGAAAATTCTGCTAAATCACAGTTCTCACTACAGGGCAATAGTGAGGGCTTTAATCATCCTCCATGTGTTGTTTACTAGTTGATTAGCTCATAGAGTCATAATAACTTGAGAAAGGAAAGGGACTTGAGAGGTTATCTAGTTCTTCTCCCCAATGCCTGTCAGTTAAGACCAGGCTTAAAATCAGACAAGACAGATAAAAATCATGTTTGTTTGTTTCTTTGTTTGTTTTTATTGGCATCTCTCTCAGGAGTTTCTAAAAGCACACTCAATAAAGTATAACAAACTTCTGTCCTGAAAACTTTATTGATACCATGGATCCTTCAGGAGGTTAGTAATTTCCTCTTGTCTTGGTATTGTTGCTTGTCTGTCATTCTTGAAGAGGATCCATGATATCATGAGGGCTATGTCTTGAATTTCATGTGAAATGGATATGAATGGAACAGAGCTGTGCAAAGTCATCAGCCTCATTCTCTCCTTTTAAGCTATTGGAGTCCAGTGGTAGGACAAAGGATAGTACTACTGGCAATGGCCCAAAATGACTGTTTTGGTATTAAGGACATCAGGAATGCTTTTTCTAGTTATCACCCCATGAGAGAACCCTTTTAAATGCCTTAAATCCCTAAACCCCTAAATGCAGATTGTGATGAGCATTTTATCATGTTTATCTTCTCAAAGTTTAAGGTTATAATATTATGTTTAGATAAGGTATGGTCCTTGACCTTATGGAATTTATGGTTTAACAGTAGAACAACACAAATAAGACATAAGGCTGCATGAGAATTGCATTAGGAAATTGACAACCAAAATACATTGTGAAGACCAGAAGGGGAAGGTCATTAAAAGTAGTGGATATAGAGGAAGATTTCTTTGATGAAGGAGAATTTTAGCTTTACTTCATAGGGTAGAAAAAATTTAACAGAAAGGAAGAAAAGGGAAGGCATTGTAGACATACGTAATAATACCCTATGCTGTGAATGAATCTTATAAAGGTGGGTGACAGGATGAATGATTATCAGGGTAAGCTTTAGACAGCAACGAGAATCCTGGGGTGAGCACAGATTGAGAGAAGAAAGTGATTAGAATAGATTCTATTGGTAATGATATAGTGAATCAATAACAGTAGATTGTAGAGATTTCTCAAGCAGTATTGAGAGTTCTGCTTAAGACATATAAATATGAATTTGTAGTTGATGAATTCAATTTGATTTCATAATTTTTCTCCAGTGATGCTTGACAGCCCTGGAGTTGGAGCAGAGGACTATTCTGATGGAGTTAATAAGAGATGGGAGTTCACAGTCCAGGAGTAGTAGATGGTAAGGGGGCGGGAAAGGAAAGGGGTTTTGTATAAAAGTAAAATATTGGAGTTGGTAATTATGGGGTATTTCATGAATGTAGGCAAATGATGCCAAAATAGGAGAGATGGATAAGAAGATTAGAAATGAGTAATCAAGGGGGAAGAGATGACAATAATACTGAGTAGGCTTAGTATGAGTGAGAGTGAGAGTGGTGGAAGATTAAGAGACTTTGTACTGAGTGTAGAAATATAAAGTGTAAATTCTAGAGATGATGTAATTCTGAGAGGCAATGAAGTCTAATGCATAGCCATGTAGGACTGAGTGAAGTAGGATGAAGGAGGATGTCTTAGGAAGTGGTAGAGCTGAGAAATAGGTCTAGTTATTAAAGGGTTTGTCAACTTGGATCTTGAAATCCACAAGAATAATGTCATGTGATGGGGTGGAGAGGAAGACTATGGGCCAATTATTGAAGTAACAGAAAACTGAGATCATTACCTGGCAGATAGTAGATGATAGTATTAAGAACAAATACGCTGAGAAGGATGTAATTTTATTACATTCATCTCCCTAGAGAGTCTATTGAGTGATGTTGGTTAGAAGTCTAGAAGCAGCAATAAGAAGCAATTAGTATTCTACCCTTCATTTTGGTCCTTCAAATTAGGTAAGTGAGAGAATGGCCTCTATATTACTGAGTTGTAAATATGGCACTTTTATTTAAAAACAAACTTTCTAAGTATCAAATCTACAATTTTACCTTTAATATCTCTCTTGAAACCTAGTCATGTATCTTCAACTTCCTGCTAGATATTTTGGCCTAATTAATCCATCCACATCTTAATCTTTCCATATCCAAAACAGAACTCATTGTTTTCTAAACTTTACACTCCCAATTTTCCCCTTTTCTAAACTTTTCATTTGTTGAATGTATCATCATTCTTTCAGCCACCCAGGTTCATAATTTTGGGATCTCTCTCTCTTTCTCTCTCTCTCTCTCTCTCTCTCTCTCTCTCTCTCTCTCTCTCTCTCTCCCATCGATTACCAAACATTCAAAAACGTCGCTCTTATTTAATAACATCTCTATTCATACAGTATCATATTAGTCCACTCCTTCATTACCTCTCTCCTGGACTAACTCCTTAGCCCTCTAAATGGTCTCCCAGCTTCTATTCTTTCTACTCTTCAGTTCAAATCCATATTCTTCCCCATAGATTCCAAAATAATCTTCCTAAGGCTCAAGCCTAAGTCTCCACTATGCTTTCCTTGCTCAAAAGTCTTCAATAATTCCTCCATTGCTTACATATTAAAATTGGTATAGTGGAAAGAATGTTGAACTTGGAGTCCCAAATTATGACTCTGTGACTCTGTGATACTTTGACTTGGATCATCTTGGATAAATTAAAATAAAGAAATCACCCATTTTATTGCTTTATTTTTAGTTTTATTATAGCATTAAGCCTTCTTTAGGAAAAAAGCTAGCCCTAGCAACTTAGACAGACTAACATAGTTTCTTAAGTCTAGGTTACCTATGGATTTAGTGAATAGATAAATTGAGAGGACTGTCATTTAGTAGCAGATAAATTAGAAGAATAAAATAATCATAAGATTAAATCATTTTTCAAAAGGCTAAATACCCCTCCTTTTTTTTTTAGCAGAAAAGGGTGTTGACCAAAGGCTAAGTCTCTCTTTCTAGGAGAAAGTGAGGTTGATCAGAGGCTAAGTTCACCTTTTTAGCAGCTAGTGAAAGTTTAAGCAGAGGTTAAGTTATTTTTCCCTGTCTTAGTGCTTAACCACATCCCCCCTTCTCTTTCTTTAGCTAGAGTCTAAGTTGTGTAAGTCTGCTAAGGGAGATGCAGGTGACTGCTAACCATTGATCAAAAGTCCCTGTTTCCCAATATACTTTCTGGTTATAAAAGGATGAGCAAGAGGAAAGGACTTCTGGCATAAGGTTTAAAAAGAAGTTTCTGCCACTTTTCCAATTCTTATTTTTTGTTATTAAAATATTTCTGTATATTACTCCTTGTCTCTGAACCCTGAGGAGTCAGGTGATCTGGTTTAATATGCAAATGATAGCTTTGCAAATTAAGTCATAGATGGATCAGTAACTTTGTACTCAGCTTCCTTTTTATTTCAAATCAACAATTTTAACAGAAATCAATTTACTTTTCTAGGCCTCAGTGTCCCCATCTGTAAAATGAGTATATTGGGCAAGTCTAAGGTACTTTCCAGATCTAGATCTATGATCCTATAAAATAAAAACCTCCTCAGCCTGGCATTTAAGGCTCTGCAAAATTTGTCTCCTTTCTACCGTTCCAGAATTAATTCATGCTATTTTCCATTATAAACGTTGTCCTAGGTAAACTGGACTATTAAATATTTCCTAAACTTAACATATATTTTGCCTTCTTTCATTCATACAAACTCTTCCTCATAACTGGAATACATTTTACCTCCTCTCCATTTTGCAGAATCCTACTCTTCTTTAAGGCTTCAGCTCAGGAGAAGGAGTCCGAATCTATAGATGCTAGAAGTAATAAGTATACAGTAATAACAGTATAGGAAATGCTTTATCTCTAGGGAAATTCATTCTATGTGTCTGCTGGCCTGTGGGTGCTACACTTTTGTGATAAGCAACAAAACTTGTAATATTTTCTGGAGGACTCTCCAGCAACTTACCATTTGTTATGATTCCCTTTATGTCTATGGTTACCCCCTGTGCCTGAAGTCCATCTAATTTGGCTATATTCTTAAGAATGTACTATGTAGGATGCAGAAACCTACTTGGGATGCAAGATCAGATGGCACAATCATAAGAAGTGATCCATTATTATGAAAATAATTATGTAACTTGAGGATGGAGATTTGTCACATTATCTTTCCTAACTTAGAACTAACATGATAGGGTAATTGCCAAGGGTTTAAACAAAGGACACAGCTTTGGGGAAGATTTATTGATATGCTGGCATTTGTTATAGCCTTTCATATAGTGCTGAACTTCATTTACCTAATCCAATTGCCAGCAGTAGTGATAGAATAATTTTCCCACCCAGTTGCCCCTCCCCTACACTATTGTTAGCAAGATATCATGATGAGCATGTGTGACCTTTTCTCCACATCACTAGGAAAGGACACCACCATATACATATTAAAAAGTCAAGTCTTTGGCTTGTTCACACATCTAAATATGACTATATAAGCCTCTGGTGAAAGGACTGCTTCTGTCTTTTCCTCTCTCTCTCTCTCTCTCTCTCTCTCTCTCTCTCTCTCTCTCTCTCTCCCTCTTTCTCTCTCTCTCTCTTTCTCTCTCTCTCTCTCTCTCTCTCTCTCTATATATATATATATATATATACACATATACATTTATGTGTGTATACATATATAGATAGGTAGATATGCATATTTGTATGTATATGCATATATATTCATATATACTTGGAGTTAGAATACAAATCAAACTGTCATAAGTGTCCTTTTCAAGGTCTAGAAGACCTCTTCATGTCTTAGTTCATGTGGAAACTATTTTTTCATAAAACTTAAGTCAAGAATTTCATTGATGAATACTGTGTTACAAATCTATTACAAATTTTTGGTTAAAAAAAAAGAGGTTCCCTGGAAATACCGCAAAGACGTTGCTCAAGGAGATGTGTGTCAGTGGCATATGATTTAGACATTTTTATATGTAAGCCCATCATTGCAATGAAGTGGATAGAGAGCTGGCCTTGAGGACAGGAACACCTAGGTTCAAATTCTGCTTCTGACATATTTGCTATGTGACCCTGGGCAAGTCATTTTATCTCTCAGTGCTCTAGGCAACTGTCTAATTTATGTGTTTGCAGAAAAAAAGCCATCCTGCAATGGAAGAGAGTACTTTCTCAACTAGAATTTTGCAATATCAATGAAACATTACATGTAGTCCTCATCCTTTGGCTTTAAATGAATCAATAGAAAAGTTCCCAGTGCAAAAGCCAGGAATCGGATGGGAGAATATAGAACTTTGTTGCTGGCAGAATTGGCTTTGATTCCTAAAATGATGGTCGAAGAACCTTTGAGAGTGAATCACAACCTCCGGAATTATTTCATTGTGAAGGAGTAGCCAGAACAATCTCAGTGTATTTTGTTGTAGTCAATTCTGTGGCGAGTGTATTCAAGCTTGGGTGATACCAAATGATACTGGTACATGGTTATGACAGAAATCAGATGTATTCTCATGCACTCTTGAGGTTTAGTGTCCCACAATTCAATGTTTCTATTGCATGCATTCTAATAATAGCCTCTGTTCAGTTTTGATCTTAACATCAAATATCTGAGTCATCATTTCTGAGTCTTCTGCAATTTCCACATGAGATAAAAGTTCAGAGTGGTACAAAGCAGAGCTGGTGCCCTGAAGACATTCCACATATGTATTTGTAGTATTTCTTCCAGTTCTAAGAACAATAATTCTGTTGTATCCATGAGCTAAATAGGTGAAATATAAAACTTCAGGTATCAGTGACTATTTAGAGAGAGGTATATTTGGGACTAGCAAGGCCTTCCTGGAACTCCTGAAAACATGCCATTAAGAAACCACCTATTCCCCTAATGCATGAGATGTTTCCTGAGTATAAGTATTTTCCAGTTTTGATTCATAATTTGGAATCTAGTTTTTAGAAGTCAGTTATATTTCCTCATAGACATAATTATAGGAATAGTTCTAAGAATCTTAGTTCATCCATAAAAGTCCATTTAAGCCATAATGTACCTGAAGTTTAGTACTTTTAGTACCATTTCACTTTGACCTCATCATCACTTATCATATTGTTTCTCCAGTAAAATGCTTTCAGAGTTCTAACTCAATAAACCAGGGATATAGCTTTTCTCATCACCATTTGGAAGATCCTCTAGGAGTCGAGAAGTAGGGAAAAGTAGAATTGGCAGGCCTTTGTGAGTCTTTCCTATGTTATATCTGATTAAACAAGGGTCCTCTTTTGGCCAATTATTTGTCAAATGTTATGAGTTAGAGAGGAAGGATAGTTGGGATGCTTCCTTTTAGAATCCCTCGCCACATGGTGTTATAGTAAAACAAATCTTTATATTGATTATAGATTACACAACTCTATATTTTTTAAAAATGTGATTAGTGTTTTAGTATTGGGGATATTACTTTACTTATGCATAAAAAATGTTCTGCTGCATGGTTTCTGACCATTGGAGAGAGAACTCATATGAATAAGCTGATAGTCCCATTGAAGTATCAAAGCAAACCTTGTGAATCTCAGTCAAAAATTCTTCTCATGGAAAAACCTGAGTAGCAAGGTATGTGATGCAAAGGAACAATGTGTTTTAGTTTTAAAAATATATGCCCAAGGTCCTTTTTTTCATTTGGTTCCTTTGTCTACTAAAGAAACATATTCTTCTTCCTTCTCATCTCCTCCAGGCACTTGACCCTTTCATCATCCCATCTCACTTTTCAATCTTCAATATTTATCTACTAACTCTTTCCCTTCTGTGTACAAATAGGGCCAGGACTACTTGATCTTAAAAAAAATCCCTCACTTCACTTTACCATCTCTTAAGTGTATCAACTATAGCACCCCTCTCTTTCACAGACATACTCCTTGAGAAAATTGTCCATAATCCCTGCCTTCATTTTCTCTCCTCCTATTTGCTTAACCTGTCATCAAAATCTGACTTGAAACCTTATTGCTCAACTGAAAACAGTTTTCTCTAACATTACCAACCATTTCTTAATTGCTAACTTCAATTACCTTTTCTCAGGGCTCATAATTCTTGACTTCTATGTCACATTTGAAACTCTTGAACTGCTTCTCATCTCCCCAAAACACCTTTCTTTATCTTGAGTTTTCCTGTCATAAATCTCTCCTAGATCTCTATCTCTCTAAAAAGTCCCCAGTTTCTTTTGCTTTTTCACTATCTATATGCCATTCTTTAATTATGATTTTAACAGGATCTTCCTCTATCTATCTATCTATCTATCTATCTATCTATCTATCTATCTATCTATCTATCTATCTGTCTGTCTGTCTCTCTATCTACCATTTTTTTGATTATCACATTAGTGCCCATAGGTGGAGTTATCCTTATTGAGCTGATTTTCAGATCTCTATATATGGTCCCTCTCTGGAGTTCCAATCCCACATCACCAATTGCCTATTAGTCACCTCAAACTGTTTGTCCTAAAAACATGACAAACTATCAATATATACAAAATGGATCTCATCACTTTCACCAAAAAACAATGTGCAAACAATGGACAATTTCCATTTTAGAACAAAAAAGGTTAAAGCAAATTTTTAGTGAGTATGTGTAATACTAAACTGATTTCTCAAGATAACTAGATAATTGGTAAAATAACTCCTCAAGAGGCCAAGTAAACACATCAGACCTCCTATGGTTATCTAAAAGTTCTATGTGCTGCTCAATTTTACTACAGAGCTAAAGCAATACTAATGTTGTAACCATTCTTAGGAACAGTCATTTCATTTGATTAGGAATTTTCCTAATAAGATTGTAATACTATACCTATACAAAGAATATTTTACGGAGCAACCAGTAATTATGATTTATTTTTATATGTATGTAGCTCAATTTACTTGACCTTGCCTAATTTTCACAAAGGTAAAACTTCTTTGATAAATGTTCGGCAAAGGCCCATGTCTTAAATTAGTCTGTTGCTTTCACATTTTGCTAAGGAAGGAGTGAATTAAATCCTTAGCAAGGGAATGAAAGCTGGATTTTATATTTCTAATAAACTATTCCCAGGTAAAAAAAAATGTGTAGAAGAACCTCAGAAGTCATCTGGAACATCAACTTGTTAATGCTTTTCTTCTCTAAAGAACAGTCAGAAACTGCTAGCAATGAAACTAAGACTGGAATCCACATTGTCAACATGATTTCTACATACTGTACAGTTTGATGCAACTGTCTAAGTTGGCTTAGTAAATCACAGGTCATCCTAGGATTAGCATCAAGATAGCAAACATCATGATAACTAGGTAACTGATAAATTGATAAGCAATGTCAACATAGCGAGCTCAAGTAAATGGAAGTAATACCTGTATATAATGCTGACTTGTGGTATTTATGAAAACACAGTTTAATAAATTATTTGGAACAATGGAGAAGATAGGGTCTAGAGGAGCAAATCACCTAAGAGATATCTAATTCAACTCCTCAAATTTACAGATGAGGAGACCAAAGAGGAGAAGTGATTTACATAAGTTATATAAGTTGTTAGTCACAAAGAGTGTTTCAAATCTATACCTTCTGACAGTACCAAATAGCATAATAAAAAGATAATATTTTAATAAATGGGAAATAACTTGTTCTCAAAGTGAGGGTCATTCTCAAATCAGCTGTCTGTATGCAGTTAGACCACCAACTGATTAGAGCAAAAACCAAAATTAAGACAAAATTGAAAAAATAAAATTAAAAGTGAATGAGATAAAATCCTTACAGTTCAAACAACTCTAACTTTACCAGTAAAAGACAGGTTGTTTCCCTCAAAACTGGAAATTGATGCAGAAAGAAATATTGTCCCTGATGATAACCATTTACAAAGAACTCTAAGCAATGTAAATCGATTTTCAAATTGAGCAAAAAATTAGCCTAAAAAATCTTTTACCTATAAACATTTGATCTGCTGGTTAGGCAGCGATACTCAGCTAATCAAGGCATCCCAAGGACATTTAAGGATAAAAGTAGGATAGAAAATAGATGAAAAATATCTCTTAAAAATCAAGACAATTTTTTTCATCATCAAAGATTATGGAGATATTCTATTTAAACTCAATACAGCCTCCAGTTTGCTTCATGAAGAAGTAAAAATTAATCTCTCTCTTACATATGCAAAACAATACATACTTATGCACACATATATGTTACATGTAATATTTATATATTATATCCTATGTTTCATATATATGTATATATATAATGTCTTTGTATGTGTGTGTGTGTGTGTGTGTGTGTGTGTGTGATGATAAAATTAAGTAGGTAAGATCATGTATACGCAGAACATATCCATTCTGGATATCATAACAATTAGCAATAAAGTTTTGATTCTCAAAGGATAAAATAGAGGAAAAGATACCAAGTACAAGTGGAAAAGTCATGGTTAGTATTATTACCAAAATATGTTACTAGAGAATATCAGTAACTACCAACCCATAAGCCAATATTCTAAAATGTTATGAGAATATTCTGAGCATATAAAGAAGGCTTTGCTAATGAAAGTAGGAGGAGAGAACCCATAGACTTTCACAAATAATATTCTACAACAAGCCACGTTATTTCCAGTAGTAATATATTCAACTAAGAAGAGTAGGCAATACCGGATGTCATTTTGCTTATTACTTTTTGTTTTTAGAAAAATCACCAGATACACTAGAACAAAATATGCTACCATATAGGGTCTCTGACAAGACTTCTCCCAAGCAAACATCACCACACAAAATTTTTTTGAAAGTTTTAACAACAGAGATAATTTGAAGAAGTCTCTGATTAGTAATAAAAATTTTCTTTGCTGCCATCATTGATGTCAAATTCAAAGACCAAGTGGTAGTGTGGTTCATTATCTATGGTGAGATTCTTCCAATTAATGCAATTATGGAAGACATTTTAATGATCATATCAAGTCCCCCAAAATTGAAGAGACTCTTGTAAGATACATAATAAACCAAAATGGCTTTGCCTAATTGCTTTTGTAGAAAATTACAAATGGAAGAATAATAACCATTGTGTAGAAAGCTATATGCAACTGGATGAACAACCCTTTCCCAGGCCCTCAATTTTAGTGCCTTCCTCATGTTAATTACTTCCTATTTATGCTGAATATAACTTGTATTGTATATTTATTTGCATATTGTCTTCTCCATTAGATTTTGAGCTCCTTAAGATCAATGATGTAACTTTGCCTCCTTTTATAGCCCTAAAAACTTAGCACATTGTCCGGCACATAGTGGGTATTTAATGAATATTAATTAATTGATTGAATCCCCAATATTTATCTTTCAGTTTATGTCTTAAACATAGCTAAAGTAGGCAATAAGCTTAAAACATACAGGAAAAAAGTAATGTAGGCAACATTGTCTTTGGGAAAATTGAATACTTCTTTTAATGATTTTAGGCTTGACACTGAAAGAAAGATCTATTTTTTTAACATATATTCTGATGGTTCAAGTCATGGCCTAAAATTTCTGAAGTATGGAAGTTGGTTATTTCAAAATTAACAGCGGGAAATCACTTGGTGGGTGTGAGCAAACCATAACATATTATTAAGGAGAGATTATGCATGTTAGGTAAAATATATCATCAAAGAACTGTAGGATCAGGAAAAAAATAAAAAGATTGAACAATGGCATATAGGAAGTGAGGGACAATTATTGAAATCCTCCCATATTCTACTGGAATCTTAAAAAATGACAAGAATTTCAGGAAACCTTGTGCCATATTGGATGTCTATACAGGGCAGATTTTCAGCAAGACATGAAGAAGAGCTATGTAAAATAAATAACAAGCATTGCTTGGTTGTCTTATTAGAAGGAAAACCCACATTGATGAGATCCATTGATTTGCCCAGGTAGGTTTCCTATAGTAGCAAGGATATTTGTTTTCTACCCTTTCAATGGACATATAATCTCTTTTTTGTCCTCCTTTGTTGTGTAGCTCTTAAAAATTGTTGAATATGTTGTTGTTTGTGCACAGTATAATAACAAATAGCAATAAACCACTCAGGAATCCTCTTATTATTGAGGTGAGATAGAATGTAAATAGAAGCAAGTTAGAGTTCAAAGTTTAAAAAAAGCATTTTTCTTGAGAGAAGCTCAAAACATTTCAAGCACTTCCACTCGTTTACTTTTACAATACTTAACTGATGTGTAGTTTTAAAATAAGGGAACTAAAGTATGGAAATTTAATCTGAAATCATCAAAAATGGAAAAGATATGAAAGATCATTGAGTCCAACTTAATTTCTAGTAGTCAACTCATCAAGTTAATCAATAAACATTTATTTAAAGTCTACTATGTTTCAGACACTGTGTTAAACTTGGAGGATATGAAAAAAAAGCAAAAGATAAGTCTTGCTCTCAAGGACCTCACAGACCAATGAGAGAGAAAACAATTTTATGAACAATTTATGAAACACACACACACATATATATGCATACATGTGTGTATATACACCTATACATACGTATGTATACATATATGCATGTGTATGTATATATACATGTATACATACATGTATTAGAGTAAAACAATAGAGGGGAGGTCTTAGAATTAGGTAAGAGCTGAAAATTATATAAAAGCAGGGAGGCTAGGATGTAGAGATGTCGAGGGAGAGAATTAGAAACATGGGAGACAGCCAACAGAAATGACTTGGGAGAAGGAGTAGCTTATGAGAGGAACAGCAAGTAGGTCAGGGTTATTAGACTGTAGTGAGGTTAAGTAAAAAGTAAGAATAGGTGCAATATTTTTTTTGGGGGGGGGAGGTAGAGCCAAAATTTGAGAGGAAAAGCTGTGACTCACCTGAGTTCTCCCAAGTTCAACTCTAAACAACTTTATATAATAACTCAAAAAAATTCTGTAGCAACAGAATCCACAAAACAATGGGGTGGGGGGAAAATTCAGCCCAAGAAAACTCAGAAGTTCAACAGGAAAGTTCTGTTTCATTGGGGTAAGTGTAGAACATGGGCCATGTCTCAGCAAAGTAGCAACAGGCCTTGAGGCCAACTGAATCAGCAGCTACAGTAGCAGATTCCAGAGCTTTCAGATCAAAGACAGTAAGGGGGGTCAGACAACTGGTCAGAAGGACATTGTAGGAGTCCCTTTGCTGGCACTGAGTGTAAGACTCTGTTACATTGTCTATATTTAGATCCAGGGTTGTGGTCACAAGACGAGAAGGAGCATTAAATGCATGCCACAATTTGTGGCTACAGGGACAGGGAACCCTGGACACAGTTCCATGGTGGAAGACAGTACTTGCAGTGGCTCACAGATCAGTGTAGAGGTCAGAAGAGTAGTAAACACACCTCTCCTGACATCATACCACCTTGGAGGAACTAAAAATTTACAGGTGCCCAAAAGTATCTCTGAAAATAGCTGCACAAAAAACCTTAAGCTTGACACAGTGCCCTTACACACCAGAAGCAAAGCTCAATTTTAACATCAAATTAAAAGTCAAGAAATAGTCTGGAAAAACAAGCAAACAACAAAAATGGAACCTGACCATAGAAATTTACTAAGGTGACAGGGAAAATCAAAACACAAACTCAGAAATCAGAGAACAAATTCAAAATTACCACATCTAAAGCTCAAATTTGAATTGGTCTCAGGCCCAAAAGGTCAGAAATGTTTTTTTTTTAATCAGTAAGAGAAACAGAAGAAAAATTGGGAAACAAATGAGTGATATGAGAAAAATCATGAAAAAGGAGTCAACTTGGTAAAGGCGGCACAAAAATACTGAAGAAAATAATACCTGAAAAAATATGCCGAATGATAAAAGAGGAACAAAAATCCTCCAGAGACAACTCTTTAAAAATTAGAATTGAGTAATGTAGAAGTTAATGAATCCATGAGCCATCAAGAAACAATAAAAAAAAAACAAAAGAATGACAAAAAAGTAGAAGAAAATGTAAAATATCTCATTTGAAAAACAATTCAACTTGAAAACAGGGGACTAATTTAGGAATTATTACACTACCTGAAACCTGTTATGAGAAAAAAGGAGTCTAGACATCACCTTTCAAGTAATTATCAAGGAAAATTCCCTTGATATTCTGGAATCGGAGAGTAAATTAGAAGTTGAAAGTTTCCATTGATCATCTCCTGAAAGAAATCCCAAAATGGAGACTCAAAGGACTATTTTAGCTAAATTCCAGAGGTCCCATGTCAAGGAGAAAATACTACAAAGAGCCAAAAAGAAATAATTCAAATATTGCAGAGCCACAGTCAGGACAACACCGGATTTAGAAACTTTTACATTAAATGATTGGAGGGCTTGGAATATGGTGTTGCAGAAGGCAAGGGAGCTATCATTACAATGAAGATTCATCTACTCAGCAAAATTGAGTACACTCCTTCAAAGGAATATATGGATATACAATGAAATAGAGGACTTTCGGGGGTACAGCCAAGATGGCAGCATGAAAACAGTCTTACTGAGGCTCTCTCACAAGTTCTGTCAGATATATATAAAAAAAAAGTGAATCTGAGCAGATTTGAGAGAGTTAGAAACTGCGAGAAGTCTGTCTGTGCCAAATTACCAAGCCAGGAGAGTCTGAAAGGTCAACGGGAGGGATCTGTAGGCTGGGAGAGCACTCAGGTGTATGGAGCTTCACCAGACAGCACCAAAGCAGAAGCAGCTGCAGAAATCAAACAGCGAGACAGGGTGGGAGAAAGCTGGGCAGTGGAAACCGGGGGAGATCTCCAGGTCCCCCAACACAGGACAGGAGTCCGTGGAAGTAATGAGAGGCAGTAGTGCAATGCCATCAGCCATGAGACCTCAACTCCTGAGTCTTGCAGCCCAAAGGTATGAAATACATCTTCTTGAAATTCTGGGAGACATAATGGGCCAGGTAAATAGCTCTAATCACCCCCACCCCCACCCCAACCCAGAGAATTCCTTGGGAAAAAACATTGGAAAAGAGGAGACAGAAGTGGGGATTCAGTGACCAAGCAGGGGGAGTTCCTGAGTCCTAGAGGGGCAGAGCCAGTAGGGGTCAACATCAGGAGCCCAGACATACCCTTGCACCCCCAGGGGAATTGCCAGACACCAGCACAAACAACAAACAGCTGAGACCATTGTTGAAGAGCAATAGTGCTGGAGAGTAGCCCCAGGGGAAGAGACTTCAGGCAGCCAGACCCCTCCTCCACAACTCAGCAAACGGAAGACTATAATACATAAAGCCAGTAACTAGACTCACAATCCCCAGAACAAGAAACCTGGGACAGAGAGCCCTGAGCCCCAAAAGCAGAAATTCACTGTAAAGCCAGGAAAAAGCTAACCAACATGAAGAAGAACACAAAAAAAACCTGAGGACCATTGATTCTTATTATAGGAACAGGCATGATCAAAATACCAATTTGGAAGAGGATAGCAGTGACACTATACCCACATTTGATACCTCAAAAGGAAATGTGAACTGGTATCAAGTCCAAAGAGCATTACTGGAAGAGCTAGAGGAGGATTTTAAAAACCAAATGAGGAAGGTAAAAGAAAATATGAAAAAAAGGAAAAACAAAACACTGACAAAATCAAGTCCTTAAAAAATAAGATTGGCCAAATGGCTATGGATATTCAGAATCTAAACAGAGAAAATGACAACCTGAGAGGTAAAATCAACCAATTGGAAAAGGAGACTCAAAAGCAAAATGAAGACAGCAACTCCTTAAAAATTAGAATTGAGCAAGTGGAAGCTAATGACTCTATGAGGCATCAAGAAGTAGTAAAACAAAATGTAAAGAATGAAAAAATAGAAAAAGTGTGAAATATCTGATTGGAAAAACAAATAACCTGGAAAATAGATCCAGGAAAGACAATTTAAGAATTATTGGTCTACTGGAAATCTGTGATGAAAAAAAGAGCCTTGCCAGTATCTTCAAAGAAATTATCAAAGATAACTGAGCAGAGGTCCTAGAACCAGAGGGTAAAATAGTCATTGAAAGAATCCACTGATCACCCCCTGAAAGAGATCCCAAAGTGAAAACACCAAGAATTATTATAGCCAAATTTCAGAAATACAAAGTCAAGGAGAAAATACTGCAAGCAGCCAAAAAGTAACAATTAAAATATTGTGGAAGGATAAAAAGGATCACACAGGATCTTTCAGCTTCTACAGTAAATGACAGGAGAAATTGGAATATGATATTCCAAAGGGCAAAGGAGCTGGAACTACAACCAAGGATCAACTGCCCAGCAAAATTAAGCATAATTTTTCAGGCAAGGAGATTGACATTCAATGAAATAAGGGAATTCCTGACCTTCCTGATGAAAAGACCAGAACTCAGTGGAAAATTTGATCTACAAATACAAAAGCCTGCATCAAAAGCCTCAAAGAAAAATATGAACTGGTCTCAGGCAGTCGAAGAGTTCAAAAAGGATTTGGAAAAGCCAGTTAAAGAACTAGAGGAAAAATTGGGACTAGAAATGACAATGATATGAGAAAATCATGAAAAACAAGTCAATGACTTGCTAAAAGAGACCCCACAAAAATACTGAAAAAAATATTGAAGAAAACAACACCTTAAAAAATAAACTAACTCAAATGGCACAAGAGCTCCAAAAAGCCAATGAGGAGAAAGCCTTCAAAGGCAGAATTAGCCAAATGGAAAAGGAGGTCCAAAAGAGTGCTGAAAAAAATACTGCCTTAAAAATTAGATTGGAGCAAGTGGAAGCTAGTGACTTGATGAGAAAACAAGATATTATAAAACAAAACCAAAGGAATGAAAAAGTGGAAGACAATGTGAAATATCTCATTGGAAAAACCATTGACCAGGAAAATAGATCCAGGAGAGAACATTTAAAAATTATTGGACTACCTGAAAGCCATGATCGAAAAAAGAGCCTAGATATCATCTTTCAAGAAATGATCAAGGAAAACTGCCTGGATATTCTAGAGTCAGAGAGTAAAATAGAAATTGAAAGTATCCATCGATTGCCTCCTCAAAAAGATCCCAAAAAGAAAACTACTAGGAATATTGTTGACAAATTCCAGAGCTCCCAGATCAAGAAGAAAATACTGCAAGCAGCCAGAAAGAAACAATTTGAGTATTGTGGAAACACAATCAGGATAACACAGGATCTAGCAGCTTCCACCTTAAGGGATCATAGGGCTTGGAATATGATATTCTGGAGGTCAATGGAGCTAGGATTAAAACCAAGAATCACCTACCCAGCAAAACTGAGTATCATGCTGCAAGGCAAAATATGGACTTTCAATAAAATAGAGGACTTTCAAGCTTTCTCAGTGAAAAGACCAGAGCTGAATAGAAAATATGACTTTCCAACACAAGAATCAAGAGAAGTATGAAAAGGTAAATAAGAAAGAGAAATTGTAAGAGACTTACTAAAGTTGAACTGTTTTGTTTACATTCCTACATGGAAAGATGATGTATATGATTCATGAGACCTCAGCATTAGAGCATCTGAAAGGAATATGCATATATGTGTGT
>CM053626.1:76660808-76677149 GCA_028646595.1 Phalanger gymnotis
CTATTTGGGAAAATAGGTGAAGAAGGAGTCCTACCGAATTCTTTTTATGACACAAATATTGTATTAATACCCAAACCAGGAAGAGTCAAAACAGAGAAAGAAAATTATAGACCAATTTCCCTAATGAATATTGGTGCAAAAATTTTAAATAAAATATTAGCAAAAAGATTACAACAACTTATCATGAGAATAGTACACTAGGACCAGATAGGATTTATTCCAGAAATGCAAGGCTGGTTCAATATTAGGAAAACTATCAGCATTATCAATCATATCCACAATAAAACAAGCAAAAACCATATAATCATCTCAACTGATGCATAAAAAGCCTTTGACAAAATACAACACCCTTTCCTATTAAAAACACTAGAAAGCATAGGAATAAATGGATCCTTCCATAAAATTATAAATAGCATCTACCTAAAACCATCGACAAGCATTATTTGTAGTGGAGATAAGCTAGATGCATTCCCAATAAGATCAGGGGTGAAACAAGGATGCCCATTATCATCTCTACTATTCAATTTGGTACTAGAAATGTTAGCTGTAGCAATAAGAGAAGAAAAAGAAATTGAAGGAATTAGAACAGGCAAAGAAAGAACTAAATTATCACTTTTTGTAGATGATATGATGATTTACTTAGAGAATCCTAGAGAATCAAGTAAAAAACTACTTGAAATAATAAACAACTTTAGCAAAGTTGAAGGATATAAAATACACCCACATAAATCCTTGGCTTTCCTATAAATTACTAACAAAGCCCAACAGCAAGAGATAGAAAGAGAAATTCCATTGAAAGTTAGCGTAGACACTATAAAATATTTGGGATTCTATCTGCCAAGATGGACCCATTGACTATATAAACATAATTATGAAATAGTTTTCATGTGAATAAAGTCAGATCTAAATAAATGGAAAAATATCAGTTGCTCATGGTTAGGCTGAACTAATATAATAAAAATGACAATTTTACCTAAATTAATCTATCTATTCAGTGCCATACCAATCAAACTACCAAAAAATTATATTACAGCACTGGATAAAATATTAACAAAATTCATCTGGAAGAACAAGAGGTCTAGAATATCTGGGGTATTAATGAAAAGAAATGCTAGGGAAGGTGGCCTAGCCATACCAGGTATTAAACTGTACTATAAAGCAACAGTCATCAAAACTACTTGGTACTGGCTAAGAAGCAGAGTTGTGGATCAGTAGAATAGGAAAGGTACATAAGATGGAGAAGTCAACAACTATAGCAATCTACTCTTTGATAAACCCAACGAATCCAGCTTCTGGACTAAAAATTCACTATTTCACAAAAACTGCTGGGAAATTAGAAAATGGTAGGGCAGAATTTTGGGCATATACCAATATCTTGTACCATATACCAAAATAAATCAAAATGTGTTCATGATTTAGGAATAAATGCTGATACTATAAGCAATTTAGGAGAGCAAGTAATAGTTTACCTAGCAGATTTATGGAAAAGAAAAGAATACATGACACAACAAGAGATAGAGCATTACAAAATGCAAAAGGGATAATTTTGATTATGTTAAACAGAAATGTCTTTGTATAAAAAAGCCAATTCCACACAGATTAGGAGGAAAGCAAAAAATTGGGAGAAAATCTTTACAACCAGTGTCTCTGATAAAGATCTCATCTCTAAAATATACAGGGAACTGAGCCAAATTTATAGGAATACAAGTCATTCCCCAATTGAGAAATGGTCAAAGGATATGAACAGGCAGTTTTCAGAGGAAGAAATTAAAGAGATCTATAGGCATGTGAAAAAATGCTCTAAATCCCTATTGATTAGAGAAAAGCAAATCAAAACAACTCTTAGGTACCGCATTTCTCCTGTCAGATTGGCTAAAATGACAAAACAGGAAAATGATAAATGCTGAAGAGTATGTGGGAAAATTGGAACATTGTTACATTGCTGGTGGAGTTGTGAACTGATCCAGCCATTTTGGAGAGCAATTTGGAACTATGCCCAAAGGGCTATAAAAATGTTCATACCCTTTGACCCAGCAATACCACTTCTAGGGTTGTATCCCAAAGAGATCATACAAGTGGGAAAAGGACCCATACGTACAAAAGTATTTATAGCTGCTCTTTTTGTAATAGCAAAGAATTGTAAATCAAGGAGATGCCCATCAATTGGGGAATGACTGACCAAGTTGTGGTTTATGAAGTTAATGGAATACTATTGTGCTATAAGAAATGGGGATGATACGGGCTTCATAACGACCTGGAAAAACCTACACAATGTAATGCTGAGTGAGTAGAGCAGAACCGGGAGGACATTATACACAACCACAGATATATGGATTCTTTGATGACTAACCCTGGTAGACTTTGCTCTTCTCACCAACACAAGGTGCAAAGACAACTCCAAAGGACTCTTGATGGCGAATGCTATCTACATCCAGAGAAAGAACTATGGAGTCTGAATGCAAATTGAGGCACACTTTATGCTCTCTTTTTTCCCTTTTTTTCTTTTCTTTTTATTTTGTTTTGGGGTTTATTTGTTTGTTTGTTTTTTTTGGTTCTGTTTCTTCTTTCTCATGATTCATTCCATTGGTCACAATTCTTCTTCACAACTAGACTAGCATGTAAATAAGTTCAATGGGAAGTTATATGTAGAAGATATATTGGATTCCATGTCATCTTGGGGAGGGAGTGGGTGATGGGGGGAAGAAAATCTGGAACTCAAAATTATGTAAAACTGAGTGTTGTAAACTAAAAATAAAAAAAAATCTCAAAAAAAGAAAAGAAAAAAAACAAACAAAAAAAGAAATAGAGGACTTTCAAGCATTCCTGATGAAAAGAACAGTTGAATAGAAAATTTGACTTTCAAATGCAAGACTCATGAGAAGCATAAAAAAGGTAAACAACAAAGGGAAATCAACTCAATGAAGGAATAATATACACATTCAGCTTCATTTAGAAATTGAGACACCAACAATCTATTGAAGGAGTTGTGAATTCATAGAATCCTACTGGGCAGCTATGTGGAACTATACCCATAGGACTATAAATCCATGCATACCTTTGACCCACCAATACCATTTAGGTCTTTAACCCAAAGAGATAAAAAAGAGGGCCTATATGTACTAAAATATTTATAGCAGCTCTTTTAGTTGTGGCAAAGTATTGGAAATTTAAAGAATGTCCATCAAGTGGGGAGTGGCTGAAAAAATCTGGTATACAGTTATGATAGAATACTATTGTATTATATGAAATGATGAGTAGGATGCTCTCAAAAAAACCTGGAAACAATTACATGAAATAAGCAGAACCAAGACAACATTGTACACAGTAACAGCAAAACTATATGATTATCAATTTGTGAAAGACAACAATTTTCAACAATATAATGATATAAAAAATTATGAAGGACTTATGATGAAAAATGCTATCCATCTCCAGAGAAAGAACTGATAGAACTTGAAGGCAGATTGAAGCATGCTTATTTAAACTTTCTTTTTTTCCTTTGGGTCTGTGTTTTCTTTTACAACATGATTAATATGAAAATATGTTTTGCATTACTGCACATGCATAACCTATATCAAACTGCTTGCCTTCTCAGTGAGGGGGAAGGAGCAGGAGGAAGAGAATTTAGAACTTATTTTTTAAAAGATGAATGTTCAAAATTTTTTTAGATGAAATTTAGGAAAGCATTAAATATTAAAATAATTAAGAAGACTGTAAAGGGGGCAAGAGAAGGTTATGAAGGACTTCAAATGCCAAACAGAGAAAGTTTTATATTTTGTAATTGATCTAAGAGGAGAAGAGGGACACTAATTTTTCATGAGTGGAAAAGATGAGACATGGTCAAAACTGCAGTTTAGGAAGATCACTTTGAGAGTTGAATAGATCAACTGCAGGAGGGAGAGACTTGTGTCAGGAGACCAACTAGCTGGCTATTGCAATAATCCAGGTATGACATCACAAAAAAATACTAGGGTGATTGCAGCATCAGATGGGAGAGAAGAGCATATTTGAGAGAGTGGCAAATTTGACATCCAAAGGCCTTGAAAACAGATTGAATATGAAAAGTAAACAAGATTGAGGAGTTGAGTAGAACACCTAGGTTCTGAGTTTGGATGACAAGGGGGATCATGTTGCCTTGACTATAAGGAAGTTGAGAAGCTGTAAGATTTGGGGAAGGGGGAAGAAAATGAATTGTTTTCAACACGAGTTTAAAATAGCTATTGGACAGACAATTTGAGGTGTTCACTGGGCACATGGGATTGTGAGCCTCGAAGTTAGAAGGGAAGTTTTGGCCAGATGTGTAGATCTGAGAATCCTCAGCATAGACTTAATAATTAAAATCATGGAACTTGAGGAGCTCACCAAGTGGAATAACATAGAGGAAGAAGAGAAGAGGATCCAGTGAGAGATTGTTTTGGCATAGCCACCATTAACAGCTGTGCCTTAGGACTAAAGACCAGCAAAAGAGACTGAGAAGAAACAGACAGTAGGAAGAAAATCAGGCTAGAATGTTGTCCTGAAAAACCTAGAGAGAACAGCATTAGTGGGTGATTAACATTATCAAAGACTTTAGGAATATCAAGAAAGATGCAGGTTTTAAAAAGGGTTTTGTTCATTTAGAGATCATTGGTATTTTTGGAGAGAATAGTTTCAGGTGAATGATGAGGTAAAAAGCCAGACTCTAGAGTTAAGAAGAGAGTGAGAGAAAAGGAGCCTTAAGTGTTGAATGTAGATGGCCTTTTCAAGAATTTTAGGCCCAAAATCAACAATAGCTAGTGGGGTTGTAAAGATCAAGGAGGTTGTTGGGTTTTTTGTGGGGTATAGAGAGATGGGCACATCTATAGGCAATAGATAATCAGCCATTAACCAGATACAGATTGAAGATAATTAAGGGAAGGGATGGAATGAGATTTAGAGGGGTTAGCCTTGACAAGAAGAAGGTCTACCTCTTCATGCAAGACAAACATAAAGGAGGGGATGATGGCAGAAGGCTCATGGGCAATGTGGGCTGAGGAAGAAGGAAATTTGAGGCAGAGTTCTCAGCCAAGTAGCAGGAACAAGGGAGGGAGGTTTGAGGAAGGATGAAAAGGTTTGGAAAAAACCCACTGTGATGAGCAAAACAGTTAATTTAGGAGGAACAAAACAATTGCCTTGTTGTCAGGATTCAGGCAAAGTTACATAACATAATTTGTAGTGAACCCAGTCAACACAATTTCATGATTTTCTCCAACTTTATTCACCAACGTGCGATTAATAGCAAAGGCAACAGATGGTTGTGTGTTATTATTGTTGTTTTTCAGTTATTTTAAATTGTATCTGACTCTTTGTGACCCCATTTGTTTTGTTGTGTGGGGGGGTGAGGTTGTACAAAAATATTAGAGGAGTTTTCCATTTATTTCTCCAGTTCATTTTACATTTGAGGAAACTGAAGCAAACAGGGTTAAGCGACTTGCCCAGGGTCACAAAGCTAATAAATGTCTGAAGCCACATTTGAACTTGGAAAGATGAGTCTTCCTGATTTCAAGTCTGGTACTCTATCCCCTGAGCCACCAAGCTGCCCAGATGGTTGAGTAATCCCAGCCTAAAGTTTACCAGAGCAAGATTGCCAATAGGATAAGGGAGCACTGGGGCTCTAGAGAGCAGAACAGTGTAACACTGAATTGGTCAATCAAGGGGTCACGATGAGGAAGGACAGCATTTAGCAAGTTCAAGAGAGATCACCTGTGAAAGAACTCATCAATCAACAGACTGGAGGTCATGGTAAGAATGGAAAACACAGTTTTTGGGTTTCCGGACATTCACAACAGTTACATTTTTAAGCTGTGCAGTGTTGGACAAAACATTTAACTAAACCTAAGTATCTCCATTTATAAAATAAGGAATAATAGAAAATTTGTAAGATATACCTCACAGGTTTGTCAAGAATCAACTGTAAACCTTCGAGTACCATATAAATGTAAACTATTATTGTTTTGTTACTATTACCACCAACATTACACTCTTTTGGGGGTATTGTAGAGAAAAGAATGCCAGATCTGAAATCAGAAAACCTGGGTTTGAATCTAGACCCTATCCTTTTTATTGATCTAAAATTAGACAAGGTATATAATTTCTCTGGGCCTCAGTTTCTTTGTATTCAAAAGAAAGTGACTAGATTTCATGATTTCTAAAATTTTAAGATTCCTTCCAGTCCTAAACCTATAATCAAGCATGACATCTATGAATTTGGCTCAGAGTGGATAAGGGAGTTTCCAAAAAAAAGCATACAGCTAGTTAATGGCAGTCAGGACTAGAAGGTAAACATGTCAGAGTCAAGGTCAAGATTAGAAACTTAATTTACCAACTTAAAGAATTGCAGCTGAACTGCAGCAGTAGCAGTAATAATAACCATAAAGACACCAATCACCACAGTGAATGGATAGTCAGCTTCAGAGTACAGATGAACTGCCTTTGAATTATACTAGCTGTATCAACCTGGGCAAATCACTCATCTTCTTAGTGACCTAGGCTTCTTTCTAAGATTGTACCTTGCAGAAAAGTTGCTAATATATATTAGTAAAGGGAATTTATATGTGTAATTCCCTATGCCAATGAAACTACAGGTCTAGACCATTTACACAGAGCTTTAAGGGCTCATAGGGCTAACATTTACATAGAGCTTTAAGGTTTGCTAGGTGCTCTACATATTTCATTTCATTTGTAGCTCACAATAGCCCTCAGAGCTAGGTTCCATTATTATCCCCATTTTAAGATGAAGAATTTAGGACTCCTAGAGGTTAAATGACTTCTTCAAGGTAGAATTTAAATAGAGTAATCTGATTACAAGCCATTCTAAACACTATCCCACTTCTTAATAGAACTGATATGTTGTAGGCAAAATCCCGAAGACAATTGAAAATATTTATTTAAAATCTGGGTTCCCAACATAGAATCTGGGAATTAAAAATATTGATAACTACATTTTAATATAATTATTTTCCTGTCTAATCCTGTGTATTTTATTTTTTGCATTTAAAATCATTCTGAGGAGTGGTCCTTGGCATCATGAGATTGCTGAAGAGGCCCATGACACATGAAAAAGGTTAAGAATCCCTGCTTAAAACGTCCATATTTTTGCATATTTTGGCATGCTAATTTTCACCTCTCCACTATATCCAGAATGTGCCAAATGCACTCTGATCATCCTTCTCAAACCACTTGCAACAAAAATATCTGGACTCTTTCCTTGCCTGCACTCTGAAAAGGAAGCTTTTACCTTTTCTTAGACCCTATCTTTCTTGATCATTCTGGAGCATTTAACATTGTTGATGGTGTTCTTTGCCCACCGGGTAATGCAGTGGAAAGACTTCTGAACCCGGAGTCAGGAAAACCTGAGTTCAGATCCAGCCTTAGATACTTACTGCTTATTACCCTTGACAAATGATTTAACCTTTTTTGCCTCAATTTTTTTTTCATTTGTGAAATGTAGATGATAATAGCAATAGCCTCCCATAGGTTGCTGTTAGGATAAAATGAAATAATATTTGTAAAGTGCTTTGCAAACTTTAAAACACAATGCAAATGCTAGTAATTATCATAGTTATTTTTGTCAGAGGTGGCAATAGCTGAATTGTCTTACCTGACTGTGTTCTATATCCCTAGTACTTAGCAATGTCTAGTATGCAGTAAGGACTTAAAAATCCATTTTCCATTTAGTCATAATTTTATTTTCTCTTACTATTTCACATATGTATGTTTTCATGATTTATTGTAAAGAGCACTGGACTTGGGGTTGAGGCCTGGATCTGATAATCACTAGCTATGTGGCCATGAGAAAGTCACTTTACTGAGGCTCAATGTTTTTTAATCATTAGTAGAATTTTTAAATTAGTAAATTTTTAAATTTTTGTGTTTCCATACCCCAGCACCTAGCCTGGTACATAGTAGGGGAACGTTAAATAATTGTTGAATTAAATTGAATCTGTACATTGTAGATAATAATGTAAACATTTCTACTTCACAGCATTGTTGTGGGAGGGTAATTTGTAAAATGTAAAGTGTATGTTTGTGTGTATGTGCATACATATTATTATTGCCTCTCCAAATAGATTGCTTCTTTTAAAGGGTAGAACTTTTCCTTTTAATTCCATTTGTATCCCTAATAACATAAAGTATAATGTTCTATATTAGGTACTTAAATTCTTGTCAATTATCAGACATTTTTACTTGAGGTGATGACATGAGGACTTTTGGCATAGGGATAGACATGTAAGAATAAAGGTGCTTTCAACTAGGAAATATTTAGATTTGTAAAATTTTAGGATTTGAAAGCATTTCAGGGATAACTCGGTACAAGATTTCACATATAAGAAAACTAAGGCTCCAAAAGGATAAATAATTTTTTCCTAAAACCACATAGCAAACACTTAAAGGAGACCTATAATCCTTAGTCTCCTACTCCAATACACCTTCCACTATACCTCATTACCTCTCACCCACCAATTATTTTGTTCTCCCTGGTCCATTGATCCTCCACTGTGCTAAAAGAACTGACATATGAAGAACTTTTGTTGTCTTCACAAAGAATTTTAAGATTCTAAGATTTTGTGGTTTTAACTGGTATGTTTGAAAAATAGTTTATATATAAACTTTTTCAGTCCAGAAAAATTTAGATTTACACTGAAGGAATATTTTAAACTATTTCTTAGGATTAGAGATATAGAGCTGGAATAGACCATAGAGACCATCTACTCTGAACCCCTCATTTTAGAGGTGAGGAAACAGAGGCCAATAAAAGATAAATTGCTTCCCCAAAGTCATGTAAGATAGTACATGGCAAAGTCATAATAACATCTGTAGATAGCAGGTGGATTTTGGAGTCTGGGATGGCAGCACAAACATTCTCAGCTGATGATTCTCCAAGACAGGGAGATTATCAGCTTATGAACATGAAAGTATATGGTTTCTGGTGATGCACAAGTGATGTTATTTCTATTCCTCACATTTGATATTTTTGTTGCTGTATGCCTACTATTTTAGTAACTTTCCCATGGTTGGAATATAGTGGTCGAGGGCCTGTCTGGGTAAGGAAAGATAGACATCCCTATCTGTTTATCATGTGACTGAGATGTACCTCTTTCCTGGTGGTCCTTCATTGACTAGAGATTCTGTGGGGTTTGTTGGGCCAGGTGAATGAAGGGAGAGGACAAGGAAGAGGACATTTGTGTCAATGGAGGTGGAGGTGCAAGGATGCTACCCTCCATTCAGCCCATCATTGCACCTATGGTTGGAGCTTCTTCCTCCAAGGCCACTGGCCTTCCTCCTAGTCCCTTTGGTTGCTAGGCTTGCTCTCTTGGACATGGTGTCCCTGTCCCCCACCTTCTGTCCTCAGTTCCAGCACAGTTATATCTCTTTTTGTTCTTAATAAAACCTTGTATGATTCAAAAGTGAGTCCATTCATTATATTTTTTAATACGAAAAAAAGAATTAATCAGGTGAGGCACAGCCAAGATGGCAGAGAAAGGCAGGGACTTGCTTGAGCTCTTCCCAAAACCCTTTCAAATACCTCCAAAAATGAGTCTAAATAAATTTTAGAGTGATATAACTCACAAAAAGATGAAGCAAAACAGTTTTCCAGCTCAAGATGACTTAGAAGGTAGGCAGGAAAAGTCTGTTGCACCAGGGTGAGAGAAGAACACAGTCCAGCTCAGGTAGCAAAAGCACAGACTGGGCCCCATCAAAGCAGAAGCAGGCCTCGAGGTAACTGAATCAGTGCCAGCACTGCCCATTTCCAGACCTCCCAGCCCACAAATAGGGGATCAGACAAAGAACCAGAAGGAGAACACAGGGGACCCTTGACTGGGACCAGAGGCAGAACTCTATTATATTGCCTGTACTGGGATCTGGGTTGCAGATATGGGTCTTAGTCCCAGTGCAAGGAAGAACACTGGCACAGCAGAGCCTGTGGCCACAGAGGAACAGGAATCCTGGTCACGCTTCCAAGAGTTGAAAAAAGTGTTTGTGGTCATGCACAAAGCAGTGTACAGTAGAGGTAAGTAGTAAACACACCTCTTCCTACATCATACTACCTTGGAAGAGCCAAAAACTTAAAGGTCCCCAGAATCACCTCTGAAAACGGCTGCACATATAAAAAACTGAAGCAAAAACAAAACAAAACTGAAGCTTGGGAGAGTGCCCCCCCCCATTTAGGAAGCAGAGCCCCACTCTGGCATAGAAACAGGTTGGAAAATAAGCAAACAACAGAAAACAATATGCCCATAGCAAGCTGATACGGTGACAAGGAAGATCAAGACACACGCTTAGAAGAAGACAACAAAGTCAAAATTCCTGCATCTGAAGCCTCCAAGAACAATATGAATTGGTCTCAGGTTATGGAAGAGCTCAAAAAAGTTTTTAAAGATCAAGTAAGAGAGATAGAAGAAAATTGGGAAGAGAAGTGAGAGTGATGCAAGAAAATCATGAAAAAAAAAAGAATTAACAGCTTGGTAAATGAGACATAAAAATTACTGAAGGAAAGAAAACTTTAAAAACAGAATAGGCCAAATGGTAAAAGAGGCACAAAAATCCAATGAAGAGAAGAATGCTTTGAAAAGCAAAATTAGCTAAATGGAAAAAGACACAAAAATTCATGGAAGAGAATTCCTTAAAAAGTAGAATTGGTCAAATGGAAAAGGTGGTACAAAATCTTACTGAAGAAAATAATTCCTTAACAATTAGAATTAGCAAAGTGGAAGCTGATAACTTTATGAGACATCAAAAACAGTCAAACAAAATCAAAAGAATAAAAACAATATAAGAAAATGTGAAATGTCTCATTGGAAAAAAAAACTGACTTGGAAAATATATCCAGGAGAAATAATTTAAGAATTATTGGACTACGTAAAAGTTCATGATCACAAAAACAGCCTAGACATCAACTTTCAAGAAATTATCAAGGAAAACTGCCCTGATATTCTAGAAAGAGGGGATACAATAGAAATTGAAAAAATCCATCAATCACCTCCTAAAAGAGATCCCAAAATGAAAACTCCTAGGGATATTATAGCTAAATTCTAGACCTCCAGATCAAGGAGAAAATAGTCCAAGCAGCCAAAAAAGAAACAATTCAAATATGTTACGCCACTGTCAGGATAACACAAGATTTAGTAGCTTCTATAAGGATCTGAGGGCTTAGAATATGATATCCCTGAAGGCAAAAGAGCTAGGATTACAACCAAGAATCACTGACCCAGCACAACTGAATATAATCCTTCAGGAGAATGAAATAGAGGACTTTCAAGCATTCTAGATAAAAAAACTGGATAGAAAAGTTGACTTAAGATGCAAAAGAAGCATAAAAATGTCAACAGGAAAGAGAAAGAGGAGATTTGATAAGGTCAAACTATTTATATTCCTATGTATGAAAATTATGTTTAAAACTCCTAAAAACATTCTGATTATTAGAGCAGTTCGAAGGAGTATACATAGAGAAAAAGCAGAGGTATAAGTTGAATGTGATGGTATGATTATAAAAAAATTAAGGGATGAGAAAGAAGAATGTACTGGAGGAAGGAAAAAGGGAAAGGTAGAATAGGATAAATTATCTGACATAAAGGAGACTTGAAAGAGATTTCACAGTGGAAAAGAAAATAGGGGAAGCAGGGAGGGGAGCACATGAACTTTACTCTCATCAGAATTAATTCAAAGAAGGAATGTTATACACACTCAATTGACTGTAGAAATCTTACCATACAAGAAAGTAGAAAGAGAAGAGGACTAGAGAAGAGAGGGAATGGAGAGAAGGGAGGGTAATTTAGGGGAGGTGAAAGTCAGAAGCAAAAGACTTTTGAGAATAGACAGAATAAAAGGGGAGATAATAGACTAAGCAGGGGAAAAATAGAATGGAGGAAATATATAGTAATCATACTGTGAAAATACATTTCACAATGACTTTTTCTGATAAACACTTCATTTCTCAAATATATAAAGAAGCGAGTCCAATTTATAGAAATGAGTCATTCCTCAATTGATAAATGGTCAAAGGATATGAACAGGCAGTTTTCAGACAAAGTAATCGAAGCTATCTATAATTGTATAAAAATGATTAAACCACTATTGATGAAGTACATGCAAATTAAAATAACTGAGCTATTGCCTCACACATGTAAGATTGGCTAATATGAGAGAAAAGTAAAATGACAAATGCTTAAGGAGTTGTGAACTGATCCAGACATTCTGGAGAGCAATTTGGAACTATGCCCAAAAGGCTATAAAACTGTGCATACCCTTTAAGAACTTCTAGGTCTGTATCCCAAAGAGATAAAAAAAATAAAAAGGGAAAGAACCTATGTGTACAAAATATTTATAGCAGGTCCTTCAGTGGTGGCAAAGAATTGGCAATTGAGGGGATGTCCATCAATTGGGGAATGGCTGAACAAATTTTTGTATGTGCATTGATAACAGTGATGCAAATCAGAACAACTCTAAGGTACCATGTCACACCTAACAGACTGGCTAACATGAGAAAGCAGGAAAACAATAAATGATGGGAGAAGATGTGAGAAAGATTGGAACACTAATGCATTGTTGGTATAGTTGTGAACTGAGCCAGCAATTCTGGAGAGCAGTTTGGAACTATGCCCAAAGGGCTATACAACTTCATACTCTTTGACTCAGCAATACCACTTCTAGGTCTGTATCCCAAAGAGATGCTAAAAAGGGAAAAGCACCCACATGTACAAAAATATTCACAGCAGCTCTTTTTGTGGCAAAGAATTGGAAATTGAAGGGTTGCCCATCAGTTGGGGAATGGTTGAACAAGTTGTGTTACATGAATGTAATGGACTACTATTGTGCTATAAGAAATGATGAGCAGATAGATTTCAGAATAAACCTGGAAAGATTTATATGAACAGATGCTGAGTGAAGTGAGCAGAACAAGAAGAACATTGTACACAGTGGGGGCCACATTATGTGGTGACTAACTTTAATAGATTTAGCTCTTCTCAGTAATGCTGGATCCAAGACAACTCCAAAAGATTTATGATGGAAAGTGCTATCCACTTCCAGAGAAAGAACTTTGGAGTCTGAATGCAGTTGGAAGCATACTATTTGCTTTCTTTTTGTTGTTGTTTTGTTTTGTTTCTTCTTTCTCAAGGTTCCTCCCTTTGATAGTAATTCTTCTTTACAACATGTCTAATGTGACAGTATCTTTAATATGAATGTATATGTAGAGCCTATATCAGATTGCACACCAGATTGTGGAGGGTGGGGGAGAAAGAGGGAGAGAAAATTTAAGTCTCAAAATCTTACGGAAGTGAATGTTGAAAACTAAAAATTAATTAATTAAAAGAAATGATGAGCACGATGCTCTGAGAAGAAAAAAAGAACAACAACATGAAAAGACTTACATGAACTGGAGCAAAGTGAAATGAACAGAACCAGGAGAACATTGAACACACTAATAGTGACATTGTATAGTGAAATTGTATGATGGTCTGCTATGAATAACTTAGGTGTTGTCAGCAATGCAATGATCCAAGACAAATTCTTATGATGAAAGGTACTGTCCATCTCCAGAAAAAGAACTAGTAGAGCCTAAATGCAGATCAAAGATAATTTTTCTTTACTTCATTTTTCTTGGAGATTTTTTTGTCTGTGTTTTCTTTCACAGAATAACTTACATGGAAATGTGTTTCACATGACCATACCTGTATAACTTATGTCCAATTGCTTGACTTCTCAGTGAGGGAGGAAAGGGGATGAAGGGAGATGATTTGGAACACAGAATTTGGAAAAAAAATGCTTAAATTGTTTTTACAAGGAATTCGGAAAAATAAAATATTAAATAAAGCTTTAAAAAGAGTTAATGAACTAAGGCACTACCTCATGTGGATACGGGGATAATGGCAAAATAGCATATTGTACATAAAGTACTTTGTAAACATTAAAGCAATATATAATTGTCAGCTTGCCTTCTCCACTCATTGTTAACTCTAAAACATGACCATCCATCTTTGACTTTAAAAGTCATTGAGAAGTCATTGGATTTCAAGACAGAACATTCTTCTTTGAGGAAGATGTAGTTTTTAGAAAGTTCTTTTTATATTGAACTAAAAATCCTTTAACTTCTATCCATTGGTGCTAGTTCGGCTGAATTCATTTCAACAAAAAATTATTAAGAATCTATGAGGCACTGTTCTAGGGACATTAATGAAACAATCTGCTCTCATAGAGCTAAAATTCTACATGTCACACTCTATAGGCCTAATTCAAGAGATGGCCCAACTCTAACTTGTATCAATCCTTTAAATATTAAAAAAAATTCCTGAATATTTCCTATTAGTTTTCTCTTTTCTGGACTAAACATATCATTTTTTAAAAAAATTCACATTATATGGGATGGTTTTCAAATGCTTTATCCTCCTAGTTGCTCTTTTCTAGATGTGCTTCAATTTCTTAATTCCTTCCTTCAGTGGTTGCTCAGAACTGGACACGTTTCAGGGGTATTACGATAAAAGCCAAAGGGTATTACAACATTACCATAACCTCCCTCATTTTTATTATTATGTCTGTCTTGCTAATTATTTTGGACGTCCTTATAAAAGAAAATGGATCCTGAATGTTTTAGAAAGGTGACATGGGATTTAAGTGAAATTTGATATTTTGGGCTTTCTGACCTAGTCTCATTAGCTTATGCAGGAAAGAAGATAGAATTGTAGGGAAACTACTTTGGGATTGTATGTGGTATGAAGGATTAAAAATTTTGTTTTAATCATTAAACTCTGAAAGAAAAAATAACTCAGTCATCGATTGAGACTGTTTTGTATTCCCTATTTAGATAAGTTCCAAATGTGCTATCAATTCTCAATGAATAATAATAAAATTCATTTAAAGAGAACACTTAATGAAAAGTTAATGAAGAAAACACCTGCCTTTTCAATTATAGCCTTCACCTGAGAATCAATAGACACAAAGTGGCATTTTTTTATTATATGAATTCTATAGATATTGAGGTCAGGGGAATTATTTATTGTTACCTATTCATTTTAAACATATGCTCTGAAGAGTTCAAAGTGGAGGGGGGAGGTGGAGAACAGTTACAATGGTAAGTCCTTACCTGGAAACCAGAAGAAATAATAGATTCTTCTCTGGACCTTGATCTGGAGTCAGAGAATCTGGGTTAGGATTTCAGTTCTGTAGGTAGTGTGGGGCAGTAGAAAATATGCTGAATTTGTAACTTGATACTTCAATTCAATTATTCAGTTCAATTCAATTTTTTTTTCTTGACAGGATCACTAAAACAAATGACAGGAAAGCTGTGGATATAGTTTACTTGCATTTTAGCATAGCTTTTGATAAAAGCATTTCATACTCTTTTTGTGGAGAAGAATGAGAGATGTGGATTAGACAATATTACAATCTAATTCTGAATGGGTTGGATGGCTGGACTCCAATAGTAGTTATTAATGATTGAATGCAATCATTAATTATATCACTAGTGGAGCAGATCAAAGAGGTACAGATGTACCTATCCAGCCTAGTATTTTTATCAATAAGAGATAAAGACATAGGAGTCAAGATGGCGGCTGGAAAGCAGGGACTAGCGTGAGCTCCCCACCAAGTCCCTCCAAAAACCTATAAAAAACAGCTTTGAACCAATTCTAGAACTGCAGAACCCACAGGGTAGCAGAGGGAAGCAGGGCTGTAGCCCAGGACAGCCTGGATAATCTCTGGGTAAGGTCTATCATGCACGGAGCTGGGAGCAGAGGGGAGCAGAGCTGAGTGGAGCAGAGCCCAGGGTGGGTGGCAAGGACCAACCAGACCAGGAGCCAGGCAGAGCATGCCCTAGTGCCCTGAATCAGTGAGCTGCAGGAGTTACCAGACTTCTCAACCCACAAACACCAAAGACAACAGAGTAGGTTAGTGGGAAAAGCTGCTGGGGACAAGGAGTTTGCAGTTCGACCACAGCCCCAGGGGCAGAGAAGGTGCGGCAGCTTTAGAACTACAGCTGCAGTTACTTCTGGCCCCAGGCCCACCTGGTGGGAGGAATTAAGTGGCTGATCAGAGCAGGAGTGAAAAGCCTGCTGAAGATCTAAGTCCAGTCCTGGTTGGGGGTTTTTGGGGAAGGAGGAGTGCTGGTGAGGCAGAGCTGGCACATCCCCCCCAGGCTTGGAACATAGAGCTCTTCAGTCTGCAAGCAGTCATACCCCACTGAAAAACTCAAGGGTCAAGTAAGTTGTCTGGGAACATGGCCAGGCAGCAAAAACACACCCAGATTCAGTCTCAGACTCTGAAATCCTTCTTTTTTGACAAAGAAGACCAAAACATACAGCCAGAAGAAGTCAACAAAGTCAAAGAGCC
>CM053626.1:76677649-76751952 GCA_028646595.1 Phalanger gymnotis
AGAAGTAGAGGAAAAATTGGGAAGAAAAATGAGAAGGATGAGAGAAAACCATGAAAAACAAATCAATGACTTGCTAAAGGAGACCCAAAAAATACTGAAAAATATACAGAAGAAAACAACACCTTAAAAATAGACTAACTCAAATGGCAAACGAGCTCCAAAAAGCCAATGAGGAGAAGAATGCCTTGAAAGGCAGAATTAGCCAAATGGAAAAGGAGGTCCAAAAGACCACTGAAGAAAATACTAGCTTAAAAATTAGATTGGAGCAAGTGGAAGCTAGTGACTTGATGAGAAATCAAGAAATTATAAAACAGAACCAAAGGAGTGAAAAAAATGGAAGACAATGTGAAATATCTCATTGGAAAAACCCCTGACCTGGAAAATAGATCCAGGAGAGATAATTTAAAAATTATTGGACTACCTGAAAGCCATGATCAAAAAAAGAGCCTAGATATCATCTTTCAAGAAATTATCAAGGATAAAATTCTAGAATCACAGGACAAAATAGAAATTGAAAGAATTCTTTCAATCCAATTGGAAGAATTAAAAGTTATTTAATTAACTTCCAGGAATATTGGACTCTACCTTTGTCAAGCTCCATCTAGAGTACTACTTTTGATTCTGGGCTTAAAATTTAAGAAGCACATTGAAGCCTCAGGAATGTCCAGAGAAGAACAATCAGGATGATGAAGGACCTTGTCACTTGATGATCAGAACTAGATAATTTTAGTCCAGGAAAGAGAAGACTCAGCAGGGCCCAGACAATTATCTTCAACAGCTCTTCCGCCAGGAGAATAAGGGATTGGACTTAATCCATCCAGCCTCAAAGGGAAAAATCAGGAGCAATATGGGGGATTTACAAAGAGGCAAACTTAAGCTATCTGACATAAAAAAGCTTCCCAATAATTAGAACTATTTGAAAAATGTAATGGACTGCCCAGAAAAGTATTGTATTCTGCTTCCTGGGAAAAAGGTGAGCAGAAATTGGATAAGCACTTGTTATAGTGGGGATTCCATTCATGTATGGGGTTGGATTACATGACTATTGAGATCTTTTGCCACTGAAATTATTATGATTTTATGAAACTGAAAAAAAAGTTTAAGTGACTTCCCAAAGTCACACATCCAATAAGTTGCAGAAGCCCAGTCTTCTGGGTCATAACCCAGTGCCCTTTCCACTATAAGCGATTACTACAATGAAGATTATGATGATAATATTAATAATGATAGTAATAACAACCTATTTGGTGTAGGGAAAAATGAAGGGAGCCCTTTTCAAAGGAATCTGGAAAGATTTGTATGTATTGATGCAGATGGCAGTAAGCAAAACCAAGAGATCAATTTATACTGCTAAAACAACACTGTAAACATAATTTAAAAAGAGAACTCTAATCAGTGCAATGACTAATGATTATTCTAATATATTGATGAAAATGCTACCTAAATTCTAAGAGAAAAGTGATACAGTAAACATGCAAAATGAGACATCTTTTCGGACATGGTCAACGTGGCAATATTTTTTTGTTTGATTGTGCATATAATTACAAGTTTTCCCTCTTCTTGTTGGTGGGGGGGAAGAGGAGATGGAGGGAGAAAAAAAGTTACCACTAACTGAAAAAATAATCAATTAAAAATTAGTCATACTATTTGACATTTAAGTGTTATCAAGTCAACAGACAAGTACTTGAGATAAGCTCTTGACCAAAGCAAACAGAAAGCACAAAACAAGATTCTTCATTTCAATGGATAAAAGAATTGAAAATACAAGTACCTCTCATGTCTTGGACTATAAACTTCGAATACCTCTTTTCATTTATATCAGTGTCCCCTTAATTACTACTAATGATAGAAATATTGCCCAAGAGTTAAGAAACAATAAACAAGGGGAAAACATAATAACCATTTAAAAAAAGAGCCCTAAGTTCTTTGTTGGTGTTTAGTTCATTTATTTTGACAAGCACACTTTAATTTTAACAACTTATTTAATCAGGTTTGCCACTAAAACTCATTTCAGAGAACATTGAAATTCATGAACTTAATGGCAAAAAGGCCTTTTTATTCATGCAAAGTTTATGTTCTAATGACAAATCATTCAATTGATCAAACGTATTGATTGCCTACTATGTGTCCACGGCTTTACACATTGACAATAGAAATATCTTTGTGTTGGTCTCTGAGAACTAATTATGAACTTCTAAGACATTCTGTTGCCTTACTTTTTCTTCAAATTTTCAGCAGTTCCCTAATCTACTCTTTAAAATTGCTTTTTTTTTTGAGGAGGGAAGGCAGGGCAATTGATGTTAAGTGACTTGCCCAAGGTCACACAGCTAGTAAGTGGACTGAGTGTCTGAGGCCAGATTTGAACTCAGGACCTCCGGACTCCAAGGCCAGTGCTGTACTCACTCCACCATCTACCTGTCCTGCTTTTTTTTTAAATGACTTTTTTGACAATTCTAAAATTCTTTCTGACTTGAAAGTTCTAGAATAAGTCTTTTTTCTGATGTTGAAATGACATCTTCTACATATGGAACAAGATATTTGTGTGACCTCATTTGAGTAGGATATAGAAAATGCATACCTTATTTTTCTCTCCCTTCTTCCCTCTACCCCTCTCATGTGAAAATTGTGGTCTGATTTTCTGCTAAAAGTTTTGGGCCTTCACTGTTAAATGTGGCATTTGACAACACAGAAGGAATGTCCTTTAGCCCTTTGGTATGGGACTCTGTGATTGGCCCTGCCCTGCCTGAGGCACAGAGCAAGAGTTGGTTAAGGGCAAGAGAGCACAAGTTTTTACCATTGCAAGTACCTTTTGGGGTAGTCATCAACCTTCAAGTCTGTTTCCTTTGAGTACCAATTCAGGACACTTTAACAACTAATCTCCCCCTCCCCCATTTTGGAACTGGTCAAGTTTCAAATTTTCTTCAAGTGTTGAGTCAGCTTCCAGCTTTGAGGGAGAAGATGGAAGAGGACAACCTCACATCAGGCTTCTGAAGGAAAAGATTATGGGAAGACCTGAGAAGATTGAGTAGTTTCCGTTGTGTCTCTATTCATAGCTTGCTACTTTAGAAATTTCAGGGAGTTTCCCCTTGGGTGAAATTCAAGACTGTCTCTCTTGATTCAGTTAACTTGCCTTGCTCTCAATGGGAGGACTACTTCACTTTTATTGTCTGATATATATTATGCTAGGTATAACTTCTCTGATTTTTATTTTGCTGCAATTTGGACAATTTGGTTTCTTCATTATTTTCTATGTGCATTCATCATGGAACTGATATTTTATGGGAAAGGGGTAAAGACTTGGTTACAGAGTTTGGGATCCCCTTTACCACCCAAATGATCAAAAGATACCTCAAACCTGATTATATCTCCTAGATGAACAACATTTAAGGGAGTAAATAGATGTACTACTACCTTGGTAAACCCTCTCTCTGGAGGAGAGCAGAGTGGCAGCCTCTGGCCCCAGCCTCCTGCTTCCTCTTCTGGCAGGAATGAAAGTCTCCCTTGAAGAAGGGTGGAGGGAAAAAGAGGCTAGTGAAGGCTATTCTACCTCCTTTTGAGCCACACAAGAACAACAACTTCGCCCCATAGTGTGGTTCCCACTCCTCTTATTACTACATATGTAATTTTATTTTTTCTAATATTTAAATTTGTCTTGATCCCTGTTTGTATTAGTAAAGAGAAATATTGGGTCCAAGCTCCTTCTATTTCTCTTGTGTGATTTATAGTCTTAGAGGGTTTCCTGAAGCACTTAGAGGTTGAATGTCTTACCCACAGGTGCATAGGTCCAGGCAAAACAATGTGTTTTACTGAATGTGATGTTAAAACTTCCCCTTGTGTCCTTTATTGGACACCACATGTAAATATTTAATAACTGAGGTTCATGTGTATTTTGCCTAACCTTAGTGCCCTCACTAACAGCGTGTTTGCCAAGTCATGGAATTACTTCCCATTCCCCTCAACTGAATTTTCTTTGAATCTTGCATTAATTGCACATTTTATCTCACTTTTTTCAGAGGTGATTTTATAAAAAATTCTCTTGTTATCAAAAGTACTAGTCATAACTCTGCCTCATTAAAAATTCCCCAAAATAAGACAGGTTTAGTTTTACCAAGATCCAATTCATTTTTTTCTAACACTGAAAACTCATAGCAAGTTGATTAATTTCATTCCATTCATTCTTCTTGTAATGCGTGTACTCATTTACTGACTAAATGGGGCAAGTACTGTGTCTGCCAGTGGCAGAGTGGGTCAAACAAGGAAGGCCAAGATAAATTTAAGAGTCTCTGACCTCAGGAAATTTACTATCTAGTGGAGGAGGAAATATCATAAGCTAATTACACAAAGAGATTCAATCCATAGTTCCTTGTGGAGGTCACCCTGACAATATTAAGATATAAAAGCATTGGGTTTAGGGCAAGGAGAAGTTATTGATAGAGGTAGAGTGGCACAGCTAAGGAGGAGTGGATATGTAATGAGTCCTCTGTTGGAAATCCGATTTTGTTCCCCAATACTTGTTTATCTGTATACAAGTAATTGAACCTTCCTAGACCACAGCTTTCTCACATGTAAAATAAAGTGACTACGTTACACAGGCTCTAACATCCCTTCTGGATTATTTCTACATTTTTGCTTTCCATTGGCTTTTTTATGATTTTAGTCATTTGATTTTCCTCCCAGTCTTTAAATAATAACCTGAATAAACCAAATATTTTGGTCATTTAAAAAGCAAATCTTTTAATAATATCAATGTTCATGAATATAAATTTTCATCTATAGCTGGTATATGTTTCTATGATTTTGTTTTTATTCAGAACGTGACAAAAATAAAAAAGAACATTTTCAGTAATACACTACTATTACTTATGGCTTTAAAAAATACAATCTATTCAACATGTCACTTTTAATGTTCTGTGGCTTATCTGTTTCCTGTATATTTCCTTTTGTTCATTTCTGCACATTTAAAAATGTTTCCAAATACCCTCCTTTCTTTCCTTATCTTTTGGGACAACATTTTTTTAATTTATTAATTTATGTTTTGTTTTAAACATTCACTTCCATAGGACTTTAATTTCCAAATTTTCTCCCCATCTCTCCCCTTCCCCAACCCCCAAAGAGCATGTAACTTCATTTAGGCTATACATGTACATTTATATTGAACCCATTTTCACATTAGTCATGTTGTAAAGAAGAATTAGAACCAATGGGAGAAATCACCAGAAAGAAGAAACAAAAAAGAGACAGAGGAAATAATATACTTCAATAGGCATTCAAACAACATAGTTCTATTTCTGGATGTGGACAGCATTTTCTATCATGAGTCTTTTGGAGTTGTCTTGGATCCTTCCATTGGTAAAAAGAGATAAGTCTATCAAAGTTAGTCATCACAGACCGTGGCTGTTACTGTGTACAATGTTCTTCTGGTTCTGCTCACTTCACTCAGCATCAGTTCATTCAAGTCTTACCAGCCTTTTCTGAAGTCTGCCTGCTCATCATTTGTTATAGCATGTTAGTTTTCCATTACATTCACATAGCACGATTTGTTCAGCCATTCCCCAACTGATGGGCATACCCTCAATTTTCTATTCTTTGCCACAACAAAAAAAAACTGATATCAATATTTTTGTGCATGTGGGTCTTTTTCCCTCTTTGTGTCCCTGTTTGGGACATAGACCTAGTAGTGGTATTTGCTAGATAAAGAAGTATGCACAGTTTTATAGCCCTTTGGGAACAGTTCCAAATTTCTCTCCAGAATGGTTGGGTCAGTTTACAACCCTACCTACAATGTATTAGTGTTTCAATTTTCCCACATCTTCGCCAATATTTATCATTCTCTTTTTTTCCTCATATTAGCCAATCTGATAGATGTGAGGTGGTACCTCAGAGTTGTTTTAATTTGCATTTCTCTACTCAATAGTGATTTAGATAATTTTTTTCATACAACTATAGATAGCTTTAATTTCTTCATCTGAAAACTGCATGTTCATATCCTTTGACCATTTATCAAACAAAGAATGATGTATATTCTTATAAATTTCACTCAGTTCTCTATATGCTTTAGAAATGAGGCATTTATCAAAAACACTGGTTGTAAAAATTCATTCCCAGGCTTCTCCTTCCCTCCTAATCATGATTGCATTGTCTTTGTTTTTTTTTCCAAATCTTTTCAATTTATTGTAATCAAAATTATCCATTTTTCATTTCATCATGTTCTCTATCTCTTGTTTTATCATAAATTCTTCCTTTCTCCATAACTCTGACAAATAAACTATTCCTTGCTCTCCCAGTTTGCTTACAGTATCAGCATTTATGTCTAAATTGTGTACACACTTTGACTTTCTTTTGGTATATGAAGTAAGATGTTGGTCTATGCCTAGTTTCTGCCATACTATTTTCCAGTTTTCGCAGTAGTTTTTGTCAAATAGTGAGATCTTATCTCAGAAGGTGGATTATTTGGGTTTATCAAAGAGTGGATCACTATACTCACTGACTACTGTGTCTTGTGTACCTAACCCATTCCCCTGATCCACCACTCTATTTCTTAGCCAGTACCAAGTAGTTTTGATGATTGCTGCTTTATAATACAATTTAAGATCTGGTATGGCTAGGCTACCTTCTCTACAATTTCTTTTCATTAATTCCCTTGATATTCTGGACTTTTTTTTCTTCCTGGCGAATTTTCTTATTATTTTTTCTAACTCTGTAAAATATTTTTGGTAATTCAACTGGTATGACACTAAATAAGTAAATTAATTTAGGTAGAATTGTCATTTTTATTATATTAATTTGGCCTACCAATGAGCAACTAATGTATTTCCAGTTATTTAGATCTGACTTTATTTGTGTGAAAAGTGTTTTGTAAATGTGTTCATATAGTTCCTGGGTTTGTTTTTGCAGTAGACTTTCAAATATTTTATAATGCATATAGTAAATATAAATGGAATTTCTCTTTCTATCTCTTGCTGTTGGTCTTTATTAGTAATGTATAGGAAGACTGATGATTTATGTGTTTTTATTTTTTTATCCTGCAACTTTGCTAAAGTTGTTTTTTTATTTCAAGTAGTTTTTTCACTTGATTCTCTAGGATTCTCTAAGTATGTCATCATGTCATCTGCAAAGAGTGATAGCTTAGTTTCTTCTTTGCCCCTTCTAACTCCTTGAATTTCTTTTTCATTTCTTACTGCTAAAGCTAATGGTTCTAGCACCATATTGAATAACAGTGGTGATATTGGACATTCTTGTTTCACCCCTGTTCTTGTTGGAAATGCATCTAGCTCATCCCCATTACATATAATGCTTTCTGATGGCTTTAGGTAGATGCTACTTATGATTTTAAGGAAAACTCAGTTTATTCCCATGCTTTCCAGTGTTTTAATAGGAATGGGTGTTGTATTTTGTCAAACACTTTTTCTGCATCTGTTGAGATAACCATATGGTCTCTGTTAGTTTTGTTGCTGATATGATCAGTTATACTGACAGTTTTCCTAATATTGAACGAATCCTGCATGTCTGGAATAAATCCTACCTGATCAAACCGTATTATTCTCATGATGAGTTGCTATAATATTTCATTTAATTTTTATTATTTCATTTAATTTTTTTGCATCTATATTCATTAGAGAAATTGGTCTGTAATTTTCTTTCTCTGTTTTAACTCTTCCCAATTTAGGTATCAGTACCACATTGGTATCATAAAAAGATAGTCTACATTCTGTATAGTGGAATTAATTGTTCTTTAAATAAATTATTAAAATTATTATTTATTTATTTAAAATTTTTAGTTTTCAGCATTGATTTCCACAAGAGTTTGAATTACAAATTTTCTCCCCATTTCTACCCTCCCCCCCACTCCAAAATAGCATATATTCTGATTGCCCTCTTTCCTAGTCAGCCCTCCCTTCAGTCACCCCACTTCCTCCCATCCCCTCTACCCTTACTACCTTATAGGGCAAGATAGATTTCTATGCCCCATTGCCTGTATATCCTGTTTTCTAGTTCCATGCAAAAACTTTCTTTTGAATATCTGCTTTTAAAACTTTGAGTTCCAAATTCTCTCCCCTCTTCCCTCCCCACCCATCCTCTCTAAGAAGGCAACCAATTCAACATAGGTCACACGTGTATCATTATGCAAAACCCTTCCACAATACTCATGTTGTGAAAGACTAACTATATTTTGTTCTTTCCTATCCTATCCCCCTTTGTTCAATTTTCTCTCTTGACGCTGTCCCTTTTCTAAAGTGTTTGCTTTTGATTACCTCCTCCCCCTATCTTCCCTCCTTTTTATCGCCCCCCTTTTTTATCTCCTTCCTCCTTCTTTCCTGTGGGGTAAGATACCCAATTGGGTGTGTATGTTATTCCTTCCTCAGGTCAAATCCAATGAGAGCAAGATTCACTCATTCCCCCTCACCTTCCCCCTGTTCCCTTCCCAAGAACTGCTTTTTCTTTCCACTTTTATGTGAGAAAATTTGCCCCATTCTATCTCTCCCTATTTCCCTCTCACAATATATTACTCTCTCATCCCTTAATTTGATTTGTTTTAGATATCATCCCTTCATATTCAACTCACCTTGTGCCCTCTGTCTACATATACATACATACATACATATATATGTATATGTATATATATATATACACACACATATACATACATATGTATGTATATGTACATATATGTATGTATGTATGTATGTATGTATGTATGTATATTCCCTTCAACTACCCTAATACTGAGAAAGGTCTCATGAATTATACATATCATCTTTCCATGTATGAATGTAAACAAAACAATTCAACTTTAGTAAGTCCCTTATGATTTCTCTTTCTTGTTTACCTTTTCATGCTTCTCTTGATTCTTTATATTCAGTTCTGGTCTTTTCACTGAGACAGCTTGAAAGTCCTCCATTTTATTGAAAATTCATATTTTGCCTTGTAGCATGATACTCAGTTTTGCTGGGTAGGTGATTCTTAGTTTTAATCCAAGTTCCATTGACCTCTGGAATAACATATTACAAGCACTTTGTTCCTTTAATGTAGAAGCTGCTAGATCTTGTGTTATCCTGATTGTGTTTCCACAATACTCAAATTATGTCTTTCTGGCTGCTTGCAGTATTTTCTCCTTGATCTGAAGGTCTGGAATTTGGTGACAATATTCCTAGGAGTTTTCTTTTTGGGATCTTTTTCAAGAGGAGATCGGTGGATTCTTTCAATTTCTATTTTATCTTCTGGCTCTAGAATATCAGGGCAATTCTTCATGATAATTTCTTGAAAGATGTCTAGGCTCCTTTTTTGATCATGGCTTTCAGGTAGTCCAATAATTTTTAAATGTTCTCTCCTGGATCTATTTTCCAGCTTAGTTGTTTTTTCAATGAGATATTCCACATTGTCTTCCATTTTTTCATTCCTTTGGTTCTGTTTTATAATATCTTGACATCTTATAAAGTCACTAGCTTATACTGGCTCCTAATTTTTTTAGGTAGTATTTTCTTCAGTGTTCTTTTGGACCTCCTTTTCCATTTGGCTAATTCTGCCTTTCAAGGCATTCTTCTGCTCACTGGCTTTTGGGAGCTCTTTTGCCATTTGAGTTAGTCTATTTTTAAGGTGTTATTTTCTTCAGTATTTTGGGGGTCTCCTTTAGCAAGTCATTGACTTGTTTTTCATGGTTTTCGCACATCACTCTCATTTCTTCTCCCAATTTTTCCTCTACTTCTCTACCTTGCTTTTACAAATTCTTTTTGAGCTCTTCCACTGCCTGAGACCAGTTCACATTTTTCTTAGAAGCTTTTGATGTAGGCTCTTTGACTTTGTTGACTTCTTCTGTCTGTACGTTTTGGTCTTCTTTGTCACCAAAGAAAGATTCCAAAGTCTGAATCTTAATCTGAGAGCTTTTTCACTGCCTGTTCATGTTCCCAGCCAACTGCTTGATCCCTGAGCTTTTTGTCGGCATATGACTGCTTGTAGAGTAGAGAGTGCTTTGTTACAAGGTTGAGGGGCTGTACTGTTGTTTTCAGAGCTGTTTCTACACAGCAAGCTATGCCATACCAGCACTCCTCCTCCCTGAAGAACCACCAACCTGGACCGCTACTCAGATGTAAGCAGGTTCTGCACTCCTGCTCTGATCAGCCACTTAATTCCTCCCACCAGGTGGGCCTGGGGCAAGAAGCAACTGCAGCTGTAGTTCTGTAAGTAGTCTCAGAGCTGCACCACCTCCACTGCCCCCAGGGAGGTGGCTGACCGTGAACTCCTTTCACTCTATCACTGCGGTTTTTTCCCACTAACCTTCTCTGTTGTCTTTGGCACCTGTGGATTGAGAAGTCTGGTAACTGCCACAGCTCACTGATTCAGGACACTGAGGCCTGTTCTGCCCAGCTCATGGTCTTGTTGGTCTGGGCCCACGCTGGGCTCTGCTCTGCTCCCAGCACAATGCGATAGACCTTACCCAGCTACCATCCAGGCTGTCCTGGGCTGAAGACCTGCTTCCCTCTGCTGTTTCGTGGGTTCTGCAGTTCCAGAATTTGTTGAGGGTCATTTTTATGGGTTTTTGGAGGGTCCTCACAGAGAGCTTTAGGCAAGTCTCTGCTTTCCAGTCGCCATCTTGGTTCCACATCTTTAAGTGTTTGATAGAGTTTATTTGTAAATCCATCTGGCCCTAGAGATTTTTCCTAGAGAGTTCATTGATGGCTCGTTCAATTTCTTTTTTTCTGAGATACGGTTATTTAAGTATTTATCTTCTCCTGTTAATCTGGGCAATTTATATTTTCATAAATATTCATCCATTTCACTAAGATTCTCAAATTTATTGGCATACAGTTGAAGAAAATAGTTACTAATTATGATTTTAATTTCTTCTTCGTTGGTGGTGAATTGGCCCTTTTCATTTTTCATATTGGCATTTTGCTTTTCTTCTTTTTTTTTTAAATCAAATTAACCAAAGTCTATTTTATTGTTTTTTTTTCATAAAACCAGCTTTTAGTTTTATTCATTAGTTCAATAGTTTTCTTAACTTCTTAATTTAAATTTTATTAATCTCTCCTTAGTTTTTCAGTATTTCTAATTTGGTATTTAATTGGGGATTTTTAATTTGTTTTTTTTTTGTAGCTTTTTTTTAGTTGCATGCCCAATTCATTGGTCTCTTCTTTCTGTATGTTATTCATGTAATCATTCAGAGACATAAAACTTCCCCTAAGAACTGCTTTTTCTGCACCCCATACATTTCAGTATGTCTTATTGTCATTCTCTTGGATGAAGTTATTGATTGTTTCTTTGATTTGTGGTTTGACCCATTTATTCTTTAGGATTAGATTAATTTCCAATTAATTTTTAGTCTATCTTTCTATGGCCCTTTATTACATGTCATTTTTATTGCAACATGATGTGAAAAAGGATGCATTTAATATTTCTGCCTTTCTGCATTGGACTGTGAGGTTTTTATGTGCTATACATGGTCAATTTTTGTTTAGGTGTCATGTGCCAATGAGAAAAATAAATATTCCTTTCTATTCCCATTCAGTTTTCTCCAGAAGCCTACCATATCTAACTTTTCTAAAATTCTAATCACCTCCTTAACTTATTTCTTCTTATTTTGTGGTTAGTTTTATCTAGTTCGGAAAGGGTGAAGTTGAGGTCCCCTACTATCATGGTTTTGCTGTCAATTTCTTCCTCTAAGTCCCTCAACTTCTCTAAGAATTTGGATGCTATACCATTTGGTGTATATATGTTTAGTAATGACATAACTTCACTGTCTTTTATGGTGCCTTTTAGCAGGATGTAGTTTCCTTCTTTATCTCTTTTAATTTGGTCTATTTTTATTTTTGCTTTGTCTAAAGTCAGGATTGCTACCATTGCTTTTTTTTTTCACTTCAGCTGAAGCATAATATATTCTACTTCAGCCTTTTACCTTTACCCTGTGTGTATTCCTCTGTTTAAAATGTGTTTTGTAAACAAAATATTGTATGATTATGGTTTTAAATCCATTCTGCTATCTGCTGCCATTTTATGGGAGAGTTCATCCCATTGACATTCACATGATTTCTCTCCATCCTATTGACCACCCATTTATGTTTTCTTTCTCCTTTCTCCCTTTCCCTCCTAACTTGAGTTTTGCTTCTGACCACCACTTCCCTCAAATTGCCTTCCCTTCTATCTCCTCCCTTGTCTTTCCCCTTCCCCCTCCCACTGCCTGTAGGCCAAGTTAGATTTCTATACCTAACTGAGTACATTTTTCCCTTCTTGAGCTTAGTCTAATGAGAGTATAATTCAAACAATATTCATCCTCCTCCCTTCTTTCCCTCTATTGTAATATGTCTTTCTGCCTCTTTATGTGATACAATTTACCCTTTTCTGCCTCCTTTCCTCTTCTTCCATTATAATCTCTTTTCACACCTTATTAAGGTTTTTTATGATCACATCAAAGTCACCTTAAATCCAACCCCTCTGTCTATGCATATCCCTTCTAAATAGAGATACAGTTCTTAGGACTTATAAGTATTATTTTTCTATGTAGTCATGTAAACAATTTGCCCTTTTTGAACAACATGTTTGTTGTTTTTTCTTTCCTGTTTACATTTTTATGCCTCTATTGAGTCTTTTATTTACATATTAAATTTTCCTTTGAGCTCTGTTCTTTTTATCAGGAAAGTCTGGAAGTTCCCTATTTCATTGAATTTCCATCTCCTTGCCTAAAAGATTATGCTAAGTTTTTCTGGATTATCCTACTTGGATCACCTAGTGATCTAGTGGAGGATCTAGCTGGATGGTCCTATGGAATATCATGTTCCAAGCCCTCTGATCTTTTGATGTAGAAGCTGCAAGGTCCTGTGTAATACTGACTATGGTTCCATAGTATTTGAATTGTTTCTTTCTGGCTGTTTGCAGTATTTTCTCCTTTACCTGATTATTTTGAATTTGACTACAATATTCTTTGGCATTTTCAATTTCAGACGTCTTTCAGGTGGTGATTGTCAGATTCTTTTGATGACTATTTTATCCTCCAGTTATAGGACCTCAGGGCAGTTTTACTTGATGTCTTGAAAGATGCTGTCCAGGCTCTTTTTTTCAGGGTTTTCAGGTAGACCAGTAATTCTTAAATTCTCTCTCCTGGATCTATTTTCCAGGTCAGTTTTTTTCCAATAAGTTATTCTACATTTTCTTCTATTTTTTTCATCCTTTTGATTTTGTTGGACTGATTCCTGAGTCATTAGATTCCACTTGCCCAATTCTAATTTTTAATGAATTATTTTCTTCAATTAGCTTTTGTACCTCCTTTTCCATTTGACCGATTGTACTTGTTAAGGAGTTGTTTTCTTTACTGTACTTTTCTCCTCATTTTGTCAATTGTTTTTTAAAAGGAATTGTTCAACTTTTCTTCTACCTCTGTTTGAATTCCAAAACCCTCCTTAAGCTCTTCTAAGAAGACTGTTTGGACTTGAGACCAGTTCATACTCCCCTTTGAGATTTTGGATATGGGTATATTGAGAATGTTGTCCTCTCCAGAATTTGTTTTTAGTTTCCCTGTCACCAAGGTCATTCTCAATGGTCATTGTTTTTCTTTGTTGCTTTTTGCTTATATTGTTTGCCTTTTTTCTGGCTTTGAAAGTGGATCTCTGCTTCTGGGGCCCAGGGAATACTGTCCCAGGATTTTGTGCTGGGGACTAGGGGCCAGGTTATTGGTCTTGTGTGCTTGGACCCCAAGTAGGACAGGACAGGGTGTACCCAGCTAGAGGCTGGTAGCTTACTTGCTGCTTAACTGGAGGTTGCCTCTGGCTTTATGGGACTCCTGCATCCTAAATTGATCTCCTTCAGGCACATCAAGACGGCCTTTCTCTTAATCTCCTTAGCCTCTGGACCTAAAAAACTGCTGCACCTCATCTTTCTGCTGTCTCCACTATTTCAGGATTTTTCCTGGGGAAATATTCTCTTATTCAAGATCAATAAGGTGAGAGCAACTTACTGCTTACTCCACCAACTTGACTCCAGGAAGCCTCCTGTCTCTGGGCTGATGTTTCCAGGAGCAACTGATGCTGCCTCCACATCATTGCCACCACTACTGCTGTTAATCCAGGCATTCCCAAGGCTTGCTTCTGGTTTGCTGGGGTGGAGGCTGTACGGGTACACCCTGTCCTGGACTGTGCTTCTCTTTCACCTAGTTCTGACAGCTCTCTCCTGCTGACCTTCTAAGTTTTCTGAGGTGTCTTTGGGCTGAGAAGTCTGGAAACTGCCACTGCTGCCAATGATTCAATCCCCTGAAGTCTGCTCTGGATTTGCTGTGGTTGGGTCTGTGCTGGTGTAATCTGCTCTATACTGTCCTCCTCTCTCAGCCTGATGCAACAGACCCTTCCTGTGGACCTTCCAGGTAGACTTGGGCTAGAAATCTGACTCACTCTGGTTCTTTGTGGGTTCTGCCACTGTAGAATTTGTTCAGAGCCATGTTTTAAAGATATTTGAAGAGGTCTGAGGGAAACCTCAGGTGATCATTGTTTTCACTCCTCCATCTTTGGGACAACATTATTAATAGTCTCCTTTACCCTTTCCCATACCCCCCAACATAGAAAAGACACAATCATTACAGGAAATATTCATTGTCAAACAAAAATGCATGTATTTCCCATGTCTAAAACATATGTCACATTCTGCACCTTATTCCATTACCCCTATTTTAGAATGTGGGTAGCATGCCTTATTATCAGTTGATGTCAAAGCATTGGTCAATCACTGCATTAATAAATTCTGTCTTTCCTAGGTATTTTTCTTTATGGGGTTATTATTCTATAAATTGTTCCTTTTGTATTGATCACTTTAATCTGCAGTAGTACACATAAGTCTTACAAGATTTCTTTGAAACCATCACTTTCATTAGATCTTAAAACATACTATTTCATTAGATTTATATATCATAAATTATTTAGCCATTTTCCAATTGATGGGAGCATACATGGCTTCCAGTTCTTTGAGAGAACAAATAGCAGTGCTATTTATGTTTCTGTATTTTGGGGTCTTTTTTTCCTTATTCTTTTGTGGGGGATGGGTTGAGTAAATTAATCAAATATATAAGAATTACAACAATTTGCCAGTAGAAAAATGATTAGATGAAATAGGAAGTTTAAAAAAAAAGTCCAAGGTATTAATTATCACATGAAATCATTTACATTAAGGAGGTGAAGGTTGAACAAATCAAGCAAATAATGTAAATGATAAGATGTGCAATCACTCTCAGTCATCAGCCCCAGTCTAAGGGTGGAAAGTCATTTGATGAAATTAAATGATGGCAGAAAGGAGGTGCCTTCTAATTGGCTGAAGAAATTTGTAATGTCTTCTGGATTCTGTAAAAATATATATATAGTCATTTGGAATTGGGTAGTTCTGGTGAATGATGAGCCAGGATAAGAAAATCATATGAAAAGATGGTGCAAGACTATCTTTCTAGCAAAATGTATGAGAAAAAAAAATGTGTCAGGGAATGGGGTGGGGGTTAAGGTGTTAGAAGTAGAAGATATTGAATTTGGTCTTGGGCAACTGTCATCTATAAATATAATGTTCTTCTTAATACCCCTTTCCCTTTCATTGTTTCCAGTTCAATTTTTGTCAAATTTCATGTATTTCTGTGTTGAAGTATGTGTGTGTGTGTGTGTGTGTGTGTGTGTGTGTGTGGTGTGTGTGTGTGTAATCAACCCTATATTCTCCCACTTAGATGAAAGGAAGGTTCATGTGTAATCAAACATGTCCACTCTGTCCTCCATTTTTGTATTCATGTCATGCCCCCTTTACGTGATCTAATATGATGCATCTCCTTCATTCCTTTTTTTCCCTGGTATCATCCTGTTTCCATCTCTTTTTCTGTTTTAAAACATAAACACTTCATCATCTTATATTTTCCTTTTTCTCCTATTGAATCCTGTGTTTTGATTTCAAAGTACCTACTCGGCTCTGCCTTCATCAAGAATATTTAGTTTCCATATTATTAAAAAATCCATTGCCCACCCCTATAAAGTTACATTTAGTTCTGCTTGGAAATTTGTTATTAGTTCTAAACTTTTATCTTTTGGAATATTATGTTAGAATTTTTTTTCTCTTTCATGATGTCATTTGCCATATGTTATGTAATCTTGGTTTCTTCTTGATTATTGAGCTTTTTATGTTTTAAACATTTGCTATTTTTTCCCTAACCTTGGAAGTACATAATTTTGCTTATGATTTTTCCTGGGAATTATTCTATGGAGAATTTTCCTTTCTGAAGTTTCTTTCAGTATCTGTATTTTTTCTTCTTACACTTAGCCCTCTGGTTCTAGTTGGTGTGCACAGATTTCTTGCATGATTTCAAGACTTTTTTTAATGTTTGAGGTTTTCAAGATAGTCTGATGGTTTTCATATCGTCAGTCTCTTACCTGTTTGCTGGATTAATTATTTTTGCTAAGATTTACTTGTTTTCTTCTTTTTAAAATTTGATTTCATTCTAGTATTACTTGCCTTCTCATGCTCTTGTTGATTTCTATCTGGTCAAATCAAATTTTCAAGTTGTCTATTAGTTAAGGAAGGTATTACATACTCTCTACCAAACTGTTTATTTTCTTAGCATTTTTCCCTGTAGAACTCCAATTTCCTTTCCCATTTTTCATCTACAGCTATCATTTCATTAACCATAATAACTGATGATTATATAGAACCTATTATGTGCCAGACACTGTGTTAAGAACTTTATAATTATTATCTCTTTTAACCCTCAGAAAAGCCCTGGAATATAGATGCTATAGATCTTTTTTTAACACATAAAAAGTGATGCAAACAGGAGGTAAATTACTTGCTCAGAGTCACACAGCTAGTAAGTTTCTGAGATTGGATTTGAAGTTAGGTCTTCCTGACTATAGGACTAGCACTAGAAATGCCATACCACCACCCAGTTGCTCTCTCTTTGCTCTCTCTCTCTCTCTCTCTCTCTCTCTCTCTCTCTCTCTCTCTCTCTCTCTCTCTCTCCCCTCTCTCTGTATGTATGTATTTGTGTGTATATGTCTGTGTGTATGTCTGTCAATTTTTTCAGTTTAATAATGACATCTGCCACATCTTATATAATCCTATCTCCTCTCAAATATAAAGATATAGATCTATAGAGAGATAGACATAGATCTATAGATAAATAGATATAGATCTATATATCTATATATGTGTATGTGTATATATATGTATACGTACATATAAATATATATGTAATATATATATATATATTTAGCTGTTTTGTGATGGAATATTATTATGCTATAAGAAATGATGAGCTCAACAATCTTAGAAAGACATAGAAAGACTTGCAAAAAATGGTGAAGAGTAAAGTGAGTAGAACCAAGAGAACATTGTATATCATAACAATAATATTGTTTTAAGAATGACTTTGAACAACTAAGTCATTTTGATTATTATAAATACACAAATTAAAAATAAAGGACATATGAAGAAAGATGCTATCTATATCCAGAAAAAGAACTCATTAATAGACATATGTACAGAATTATTTTATATACACACACCTATTTGTACCTGTCATAGGCATCTCTAGTGTAGGGGCAAAGAAGAAAAGAATGGAAAAAATGGTATTCACATAGTCAAAAAAATCTAATATAACTTAGACAGAGATTTCACTCCATGTGGAATTAGCCTGATGAAATTTACTTACTATAGTTTCTTCTTGGACTTCTTGATCCTTTCTTGGTCTATTGCTCTTTTCTCATCTTTGTTGGAGTAGTTGCAAGAGCTGGACTTTTCTATTTCCTCTTACTTGGCTCTCTTGAGGAAAGTCTCTACATATATATTTTATATTGAAACCCTTACCAAAATGACATTGGAGACATACATGGCAAGCAGACATTGGAAACCTACATGATGAGTATAAACAATACAAAATATTAGCAAGAAAAAAAACTGCCCTGGAAAAGTGCCATGAAGAATATTGTAAGAAAAATGTTCAGGAAGGAGGAGGGTCTGTCATGTTATGAGAACTGGGAATAGCAGATGAATAGGCCCATGTGCTATATTAGTCAAGCCCTGAAGAGGCCACTCAAGCTTTTTGGATGAGGAATGCTTTTCCTTTCTCTTCCTTTGGAGAAAGTGGGTGGAAATAACCTTTTGGGGCTTGCTCAGGGTGTGACCTTTCCTTGAAATATTTTCTCTTCCTATCCCTTCTCTGACCTCAACAAAATGCAATGGCTCCTGGTGCAATGTTATTACTTCAGTTAGAGATAATGGAATGAGTCATATTTCATTTACTCTCTGCAAGATTCTCTTAAGCTGAGCTATGTGCCTGGGGTGGGGGAAGGGGCATGTGGTAAGGCTCAAAACACTGCAAAGTTTAGCATTTGTCTCCGTTAAAACATCCTGCGTCCACTGCTCTGTAGTTGTCACTATGCCAGTAATTTCCAGCTCTCACTAACTCTTGCTCATACTCTTTCCTCACATCCTTCTTCAGAGTGATTTTTTAAATTGTCCCTATAGTAAAGCAACAACAACAAATTTATGCTCTCCACTTCTGATACTAGATATAAGCCTCCCTTTCAAAATTAGCAAGAAATACATTCGTGAATGTGTTAGTGGCTTAGACCTCCTTGCAATACCAGTCTAACTCTTGCAAGTATGATTTTTACATTAGTATCTACACAACATCAAAAAATTCTACAGTAAAATATACAGAATTATGAGTAAATGCTTTGTAGCAGGTGCATAGAAGGACATGACCAAGAATCACACTGGATAAGAAGGCCTGAGAGGTTTGGAATCTTTCCTGTTAGAGTCAGGGGAAATATTTATTTTGATGAAATCATAATTCCAAATAAGTATTAGCTCTTTTGTTGTTTATGGAGCTTTTATTTGTAACTTTGCTTCCTTGATTTCTCTTTCCAGTGCTGTCAGTTGTGAATTATGCCTTATACAAAATCATAATTTTAACTTTTTCTTTTCTTATTTTGCTTAAGTATAATGAATTATGATCTAGCTTTTTCATCTTTAGTATGTATGTCCTTAAATTTTAGGCATATTTCCCTTAGGATGCATATTGTCGTGTCCTATTTTCTAATTTATTTATACTTTCTTACCTTTATAGTTTAATTCATTTCCTTAAGTCTCAAGATAACAATTGTTAAGTTTGATATTTCCTCCACTGTATTCTGTAATATTGTTTTGGTCAACACAAGGTACAGAATAGTTTGTTTCCAAAGTATCACTCCAATCCTAGATTCTATATGAATACACAAACACAGAGACATACAGCACAACTTTCCCCCACTTCCACGTCATGTAGGTAATGGAATGAGACTTTTACTAAGTTAATATAGTCTGACCTTTTCTGACTTTTTTCCTAGTTCCATATAGGAATGTGTTCTGGGAATCATTCTTTCTCGCATTTCTCCCAACATCCCTGTTAGTTTATTATTTGTATTTAGCATTCAGATTCAGTGTAAGATAATATTCTACTGAGCACCTCTCATGCTCACTTCCTCTTCAAGGACATTTATGTTCGTCTACTTGTTTATCTGTGTTTGCTTTTCACCAACCCTCCACTCCTAATTTCTTGTAATCCTTTTTTCAGTGTTTCTTTTAAAAGGTGTAAATTTCAAATATAATAGGTTTTCTATTTCTTACAACACGGAAATAATACATCACATGCATCCTTTGTTTTGGACTCTCACTTACTTTTTAAAAATTATTTTGTCCATAGCTACATTCTTTTGCCAAGTTTAAAAATCTTTGGCTTCATTCAAATGTTTTATCATAAAGGAATATGCTTAATAATCAGTATTTCAGTGGAGGGCAATTTTTCTGGCTTTTTTGGTAAATTTAAGTCTAGTATCTCCATTAAATTGTAACTCTTAATGAGAAATCCTTCAGGACCTAAACTGAAATTAATTTTTGATGTGCAATTTGCTTTCTCCTGACAACTTCTAAGATTTTATCTCTCTCACTGTAGTTTTAAAATTCAACAAGTACATTTCTGAGTTTGTTAAATTTTAGAATTCCTTCTTTTGTTGACTTTCCATGAATTCTCTCTCTATGTGATGTCCTTTGTTTTACAATATTTCTAGATAATGTTTCTATATCATTTACTACAATGTAAGGTCACTTAAAATAATTTGGGAGAGGGAAATAATTTTTTTAATTTGTCTTGATTAACTCTTCTAATTTGTTATCCTTACTTGTAGATCTTGAATCTTCTAGATAAGGGGTTTTGAAAATTTTGTTTTTGTTATTTGTTCTTCATTTTTGTCTTCATATGATTACAGATCATATATTTAGAAGTGAAAGGGATTTTTATGGTCATTTATTTCAATCCCAACATTTTATAGAAGAATAAACTAAAGCCAAGAGAGGTTATGGACTTTCTAAGTCAGTTAAGTATAAATTAGCAGTCAGGATTTACATTTAGGTTCTCTGACTCTAAATCTAACATATTCCTTTATGTCATATTGTATTTCATCTAAGATACTTTATTCTTCAGTGCAATCATTGATTTATTAAGATTTCCTATTGATTGTTACGAACTGGAGAATTAGATGGTTATCATAGTTCCTAATTTTATTTTTCATTTTTTAAATGTCAAGCCTTCCCTATTCCCCTTAGTAAGTTTATTAATAACTAATGTATCTTGTGGTAGATCCAGTTTTATTTCTGAGGCGAAAAGAATTTTCTTATTGCAACGTTCTTTCTTTTCTGGGATCTCTCCTCACTTTCCTTTAACCCTTTCCTCTAATTTTGCTTTTGTCCGTTGGACTGAGGTTTTTGTTTTATGCTTATAGAGTATAAAAAGTAGTTAAACTCAAAGTTGCCTCTCAGACTTTAATAAAATCAAAGCTGTGAGATTCACACAAATTGTTGCCTACCTCACCTTCCTCAGTCCCTCCCATACCATATGTAGATTTCTTTGAAGATCATTATTAGTACATATTGATTATATAGAGATCCAAAAATTTTACTACAGCTAACATATACTATATCTTAAAATATACTTAAGATTGCAACATTAGCAATTGCTACATTGAGGTTTTATTCAAAGTGCTTTTATGCTGTGATTTGTCCTTCCTTCTTGAAGAGGACCATGACATCAGGAAGATGATGACATTACTTTCAATTGAATTGTATTGAGTGAAGGAGGATTGTGCAAAGTCACCAATCTTACTTTCTCCTCCAGAACCATCTGGGTCCAGTGTCCAGATATCAGTCAGGACAACTGAAGATGGCCCAGGATAAAGTGGGAGACTTTGGCCTTTTTAAGCTAAGGTCTAGGGGCAGTTAGGTGGTGGAGTGAATAGAGCACTGGTCCTAAAGTCAGGAGGACCCGAGTTCAAATCTAAACTCAGAAACTTGGCACACTCACTAGCTGTGTGACCTTGGGCAAGTCACTTAACCCCAATTGCCCTGCCTAGCCCCTCCAAAAAGAAGCTAAGGTCTTTTCAAGTTCTCATTTTGAGTGAGGCAAGGCCCATTCAGTGCATAAGTCTCTTTAAGAAGTGATTCTAGGGAAGGTTCAGTTAATAAAAAAATCAAACCAGGAGAGGAGGACCCTCAAGCTTTCTGGCCAAAAAAGAAACAGTTACTATCTACACTGATTCTGAGGGCCCTCACAAGAGGGCCCAAAAAATAACCATCGAGGGGTGCTTGGGCAGGGAGCTATTGTTATCCAATAATTGAGATCTAAAGTGAATTGGGTTTAAGGTGTGGTCTTTGAGAAAGAAATCTAGCCAGTGAACCCCAAGTTAACTAGGTAGGTCTTGGCTATCAAAATTTACATTCTTTTGGGCAGAACACCCTCAGGTAAGGGTTTGATACCTGAGGAGAGGAGAGAAGAAGAAAGGAGAAGGAAGAAGATGGGAGAGGAGGTGATTAGAGAACAAGTTGAGTTGCCTAACCAGAACTGGCCAGCTGGGTTCCCATTTGGGGCAGCTAGGACTACTCGTACATTGTGATATGGCATTAGACGTAAAGTCCAAAACACACACACACACACACACACACACACACACACACACACTTTGGTATTTGAGACTAGCCACTAGCACGTGTCTCTGACATCACATCCAGATATCCCTGATATCCACATGCAAAAGGCTTCTTTCCATAGATAATGGGGAAAGTTTAGATGTTTCCTTTGTATTCATAAAGAAATATCCCTTTTATTTGACCTTTTTACATGAAGCAGATGATACATCAATAATGATTTAAAAGTTCCCTACTCTTGGGGAAGCCCTATGTGTAAGGTGGTATATGGCTATGGGAGAAGGTATTTTTTGAAGGGCTGTGTAGTGCACAGAGTTCTGGCTGAGGTCAGGAGAAAAATAATCTCAGCTTGGTCATTTCTTTTTGCTCTGACCATGGCCAAGTCACTTAACTTCAGTTTCCTGGTTGAATAATTTGGATAACAACAAAGACAATAGCTGCATCACAGGATTTTGTGAGGATCTAAGTTTATGACTGTAGTGATGATGAAAATGGAGGAGATGTGGTTTTGAGTACAAAAGTAAGAATTAATATTCCAGTAGAGTACTATACATCCTCATTTAATTCTACTAAAAAATAAGATAATGCAGATTGAAAGTCAGTCATATATAGATGTGAATAAGGAGATAAATATGTTACTTCTAGCTTTTTTATGGTAATAAACTATACAGCAAAGAAATACACAACTCTTAGAAAATGCTGGATTATACTTAACTAATTATGGTATTAGATTAGAAATATTGGAAATATTTAACACTAATATCCATTTTATTCTAAATGGCCATATGTTGCTAAAAGAAAGCTATAAAAGACACTATGACCCATAAATTCTAGGACACAAAGAAAAAAATAATAATTAGTGTCTATTCCTTTCATCTCTTTATGTTGCAGCAAAGTAAGATTCAATTTACTACTAATTTATAGTTAAAATGTTATAATCTGGTGGGGCCAAGAGGGCAGCTGGAAAACAGTGACTCACTTAAGCTCTCTCCCAAATCCCTCCAAACACCTGTAAAAATGGCTCTGAACAAATTGTAGAGCTAGAGAACCCCAGCACAGGATGGCCTGGATGGTCACTGAGAAGGGTCTATCCCACTATAGTAGGAGTAGAGTGCAGCCCAGCTTGGGCCTCACCAGGACAGACCCGGCTTGGAGGAGATTGGGCAGAGTAGGCCTTAGGGCCATGAATCACTTAGCTGTAGCAGTTACCAGACTTCTCAACCCACAAACACCAAAGGCCACAGAGCAGGTCAGTGGGAAAACTGCTGGATCTGGGTGAGAGAAGTATGTATTCTGGCTCCAGCCCTAGGGGCAGCAGAGGTGGCATGGCAGCAGTAGCAGGAAGCCCTTGTGGATGCTTCCAGAGCTCCAGTGTCAGCTGCTTCCAGAGTCCCTGGCCCACAAGGTGGGAGGAATCAAGCAGTGGATCAGAGTGGGAGTGCAGGGAGTGCTTTGCTGGTGCAGAGGCAAGGTCTTCTTGCTTTGCCTTGCTTGGTTCTGGGTCGCAGTCCTGGTTGGTGGTTCTTGGGGGAGTAGGAGAGCTGGTGTGACAGAGGTTGTGGTGACTGCAGAGATGGAGTCCTCCATGTAGTTACATGGCAGAAAGGAGTGCTTGCACTCACAGACCAGGACAGGAGTATCATACCACCTCAGAATAGAAGTAGCTCTGAAAACAGCAGTGCAAGGCCCCTGAAGCTTGGGACAAAGTGCTCTGTGCTCTGAAAGTGGTCATATCCTGACAAAAACCTCGAGGGTCAAGTAGTTGGCTGGGAACATGAGCAAGCAGCGCAAAAGAACTCAGACTACAGAATCTTTTTTTGGTGACAAAGAAGATCAGAACATACAACCAGAAGAAGTCAACAAAATCAGAGTCTACATTAAAATCCTCCAAGAAAAATATGAATTGGTCTCAGGCCACCGAAGAGCCCAAAAAGGATTTGGAAAAGCGAGTAAGATATAGAGAGGAAAAAATGGGAAGAGAAATCAGAGTGATGCAAGAAAATCATGAAAAACAAGTCAACAACTTGCTAAAGGAGAACTCAAAATTACTGAAGAAAATAAGACCTTAAAAATAGACTAACCCAAATGTCAAAAGAGCTCCCAAAAGCCAATGAGAAGAAGAATGCCTTGAAAGGCAGAATTAGACAAATGGAAAAGGAGGTCCAAAAGAACACTGAAGAAAATACTACCTTAAAAATTAGAATGGAGCCAGTGTAAGCTAGTGACTTTATGAGAAATCAAGATATTATAAAACAGAACCAAAAATATGAAAAAAATGGAAGACAATGTGAAATATCTCTTTGGAAAAACCACTGACCTGGAGAATAGATCCAAGAGAGATAATTTGAAAATTATTGGACTCCCTCAAAGCCACAACCAAAAAAAGAGCCTACACATCATCTTTCAAGAAATTATCAAGGAAAACTGCCTTGATATTCTAGAACCAGAGAGTAAAATAGAAATTGAAAGAATTCACTGATCGCCTCTTGAAAAAGATACCAAAAAGAAAACTCCTAGGAATATTGTCATCAAATTCCAGAGTTCCCAGGTCAAGGAGAAAATATTGCAAGCAGCCAGAAAGAAACAATTCGAGTACTGTGGAAACACAATCAAGATTACCCAAGATCTGGCAGCTTCAACATTAAGAGATCAAAGACCTTGGAATATGATATTCTGGAGGTCAAGGGAGCTCGGATTAAAACCAAGAATCACCTATCCAGAAAAACTGAGCATCATGCTCCAAGGCAAAATATGGATTTTCAATAAAATACAGGACTTTCAAGCTTTCTTGATGAAAAGACCAGAGCTGAATAGAAAATTTGACTTTCAAACACAAGAATCAAGAGAAACATGAAAAGATTAAGAGGAAAGAAAAATCATAAGGAACTTACTAAAGTTGAACTTTTTATTTACATTCCTACATGGAATGTAACTCATGAAACCTTTCTCATTATTAGGATACTTGAAGGGAATATACATACAGATAGATAGATAGATAGATAGATAGATAGATAGATAGATAGATAGATAGATAGTACAGGGTGAGTGGAATATGAAGGGATGATATCTAAAAAAAGCAAAATTAAGGACCGAGAGAGGAATATATTGGGAGGAGAAAGGGAAATAGAATAGGGTAACTTATCTCACATACAAGTGGCAAGAAAAAGCAATTCTATTAGAAGGGAAGAGGTAAAAGGGAATGTTGCGCTCATCAGATTTGACGTCAGGAGGGAATAATATACACACTCAATTAGGCATCTTACCCTACAGGAAAGTATGGGAGGAGGGGATAAGATAGAGGGGATGATAAAAGGGAGGGCAGAGTGGGGAAGGAGGTAATCAAACCAACCAAACACTTTTGAAAAGGGACAGGGTCAAGGGAGAAAATTGAATAAAGAGGGACAGGATAGGATGGAGGGAAATATAGTTAGTATTTCACAACATGACCTTTATGGAAGTGTTTTGCATAATGATACATGTGTGGCCTACATTGAATTGCTGGCCTTCTCCAGGAGGGTGGGGAAGGAAGAAGGGAGAGAATTTGCAACTCAAAGTTCTAAAAACACATGCTGTAAAAAGTTGTTTTTACATGCAAATGGAAAATAAGATATGCAGGCAATGGAGTATAGAAATCTATCTTGCCCCACAAGAAAGTAAGGGGAAAGTAGATAAGGGGGGCGGGGGGAAGTGGGGTGAGAAAAGGGAGGGAAGACTGGGGAAAGGGGTAATCAGAATATATGCCATCTTGGAGTGGGGGTAGGGTAGAAATGGGGAGAAAATTTGTAACTCAAAATCTTGTGGAAATCAATGTTAAAAATTAAAAATTTAGATAATAAAAGAAAAGATGTAAGAAAAAATAAAAATTCTGTGATCAAGAGAAAAAATATTATAACCTGGATATAAAGAGAATGAGTGTTAATATTCTTGATGGATTTTGCCTTTAAGAAAATTAAACATCAGTTGTGTATCTTGCCATGTACTTGTAAAATTTCCTGCTTATCTTTGCTGCCCTCATCCTATTCTATGTATCTTACTACTAACCATATCTAATTTTCTTTGTGATCTTATAGATGATAATTCTTCACTCTTAAAGTACAACTACTCATTTACATATGACTAAATGTTTGTCATCTAACCAGTATTCTTTTACACACTGGTTATACTAAAGGTATTTCTTTGATTAGGGATTGTAGACTTGACTAAAGATATTTTTTTTGAGTAGGGATTGTAGACTTGACTGACTCCTCCCTCTCCCTTTTCCTTGATAAAGGACCCAGTCTCTAATTTCAGTGAAAAAGGGTGCTCTCTTTGTCATCTTTGTTACTAATCATCTGGGGTTTTAATGTGACATAACACATAGAATTTTTACAAAGCATTACGATTCAGCATCATATATGTATATAACCATATCCACACAGCACCAGCTTGTGCTATTTAAAAGCAATCCTAGAGTTTTCTGTTATTTAATTTTAATCTACTTAATGCTGGGTCATCATTTTTTTTATTTTAGTTTTCTTTAAATTGAGTAATTCATTGACATTCAATAAAAAATTACTTCATTACATAGCACTTAACAGAGTGACTGGCACATGCTAGGTGCTTAATAAATGTTTGTTGATTATTGATTCATTGTGCAAACAGACATGTGTTGAGAATCATAGATTGTAAAGACACAAGATGTCTGAGGAAATTTTCTACTTAGAGATGGGACTGAAATACTCTGTAACCCTGATGATAGATTTATAATGCAAAGAATTAAGTGGAGAACAGGCAATTATCAAGCAAATGTAGATTTTAAAAATATTTCCTGAGTTATCCAATTTGAATATCTGTGCAAATTAACCTGATTGGAAATTTGCCATTTGCTGTTGTTGCAGTAAAATGCTAAGAGGATTATGTCTGAATATGAATTTAAGGGGGAAAAATGCTAAGATGAATGTTAAAACTAGTTTATTTATTAAAGGAAAGGCATTCTCTCTTTATTCTCTCAACAATTTTGTGCTGCCTTCTCTCATAGCAAACTGTCTTTTCTATTTCCTTTACTCCTCTCTTTATATTTCTTTAGATAAAATGAGAAACAGACACCTTTGGACAATATTAATTGATCTAATACCTAAGAAAAGGTTTAAAGTTTAGGTGGTATTGAATAGAACATGCAATATCTACATCGCAAATGTTGATTTGAATGTATACTTGATAAAGTAGTGTTATTTCCCTTTTGCAAGCCTATCTCAAACATGTGTGATGAGGTCACTCTATTTCATGAAAATAACTGTTATACCTGCTGTCTTGTTATGACTTGCATTCCCATTGATAGATGTTCTGATGTATAAAATAAAGCAGCATAAGAAAATCACCTCATAAACATTAATGCACCATAAGGTCTATTAATGGAAATATTTCTTCCTTCTCCTTTGTTGCATGCATCTTCAGAGAGTTTTATTTTAAATAGAGAAAAAATATGGCACATTTATTCATTTTCAGTAGAGTGCAATTATAAACCAAATTTGAGCTCAAAAACTTTTACATTTTGCAATTTATGCCTTGTTAGAATGTTTATAAAACAAGAAAAAAAAGAATATACTGTACTGATACATATATGCATGTATGTCTATATATATACATATAGAATATCTGGGAATATCAAATCATTGGAGAATTGTGACAGCATAGAGGCATTATGAGATCTTTATGATCTAAACCAACCAGATTTTAATGAAGCGTCTTAAAAACCATTTCTATATATATTCAATCTAGTTTTGAAGCTGTATAGGTAAAAACAAGAGAGAGAATTATTTGTATTCATTTTTTCCAAGTTATCAAATTAGCTATCACCAATCTATTCAGGTCTGATTGTTAAAGAAATCTGGAAACATTGGTCTCTCTGATGCTTGAAATGTAGACTTTATGATCCACAGGAGTCTATTAAAAAAATTAGTAACACTGATTTCTACTTTTGTACTGTTGAACCAGTTATGTGAGCTGACTGTATCAAAAGAAAAACCATAAAGCCAACTTAATTTTTTTTTCTAAAATCGTCTTTTTCATTTCTCTTACTCACTGTGTGTGTTCCCTCTTCTATGTGCCCCATAATCTCTCTCTCTCTCTCTCTCTCTCTCTCTCTCTCTCTCTCTCTCTCCATACACACACACACACACACACACACACACACACACACACACATACACATATATATGTATTGGGGGGGTAGACCTATGTAGTTGCACATCATTTTATGTATGCATATATGAAACATCAGATTTGATATGCATATATGAAAAGAACCATAGGTGTGTGTATCTACACACCTATGTTATTTTTTTCTATCAATCTATCATCTATCTCTCTATGTATCTAATTTCTTGAACTCTCGTCCTGTTTTACCAATTTCTCCCCGGACATCTCCACAGGTAGGTATCACAATCTTAATGTGTACAACATAGAGCACATGTTATTGTCCTACTATGACCTAGCTGTACTCCAAGCTTTCCTATTTGATGAAAGACCATCATTACAGTCACTTAGGTTTGCAATCTTATTCATCTTTGATTCCTCTCTCAGCTCTCAAATCCAAACAGGTGCCAAGTCTTGCCCATCCTTCCTCCACATCACTCACAGCAATACTCCACTATCCATTTACATGCAATAGGTTGTCAATACCCCTTGGCTGGACTATTGCAACAACTTCCTAATTGACATCCTTCACTTCAGCCTCTCCCCTGTACAATCCATTTTGCATACAACTGGCAAAATAATATTCTTTAAACATAAATTTGATCATATTGCTTATCTACTAAAAATATTTAATGATACCGTTAGGCTTTCTTTCCTTCTTTCTTCCCTTCCTCCCCTCCTCCCCTCCTCTCTTCCTTCCTCCCTTTCTCCCTTTCTCTCTTTCTCTCTTTCTTTCTCTTTCTCTCTTTCTTCTTTTGCAAAACCTTTAACCCACTGTGAAGCTCATAGATTGGACAACAGTAGGTCCCTGCCCAAGCTCCACTTAATACCTTTATTTTAGGCCTTCCTGGATTACAGTAAATGTCAGTGGTAACTGTTTCTCTTTGGAACAGCAACTCTGAGTGTCTTCCCCTTCCAGCTTGATATATATTTTTTTCTTTTTTTCTAATTAAAAGGGCCATCCTTTGACTGACTTCTTAAAGAGGCCTATTCACTGAATGGGCATTACCTCACTCTAAGTGAGTACACGAAAAGGCCTTAGCCTAACTGGGCCAAGGTCTCCCATTGCATCCTGGGTCATCTCCAGTCATCCTGATGAATATCTGGTCACTGGATCCAGATGGCTCTGGAGGAGAAAGTGACGCTGGTGACCTTGCACAGCCCTCTCTCACTCAAATCAAAGTCAACTGCAAGTTCATCTTCAGTACAAACAACAACAAAGTTGTCCTAAGCTGAAGGTACCACCTTTTTCTCAGAAAGAGTCAATTTGTTGTTATTCTTCAGGAGAAGTATGTCCACTTCATGCACACTCTTGAATTTCCCCCCACTGACTATGAGGGAGCTGATAGGAAGTTTAATTTTTCCCATCTGGGAAGGAAAATTGAAAGGTCATTGTAGGTGCAAGTTAGCTGAGAGGGAAAAAATCCTAGGGAGTTTTAAAACCAGTGAAAAATGAGGGGTTTAGGAGTAGTGATTTAATCAATCAGTGAGAAACATTAAGTTCCTACTATGTGCCAGGCACTATGCTGAATCTTAGGATACAAAAGAGGCAAAAGGTAATCCCTCTCCTTAAGGAGCTTACAATCTATTGGGAGAGACAACAGGCAAACAAATATATGTATATGAAACAAACTATAAACAGGATAAATAGTAAATTATTAAGTGAGGGGAATGTACTAGAATAAAGAAGAGCTGGGGAAAGCTTTACTTAGAAGAGATTATTTCAATTAGGGCCTAAAGGAAGACAGAGAGGTCAGTATTTAGAACAGAAGGAAGGAGAGAATGCAGGGCATGGGGGATAGAGAGAATTCCTGGAGCTGAGAGATAGAGGGTCTTATACATGGAACAGCCAGGAAGCCAGTGTCAATGAATCAGAGCACATGTTGGGGAGTAAAATGTAAGAAGATTGGAAAAGTAGGAGGGATCTAGGTTATGAAGGGTTTTGAATGCCAAACAGAGGATTTTGGATTTTATCCTGGAGGTCATGGGGAGCAACTGGTATTTTTTGAGTTGAAGAGTGATGTGGTTGGACCTTGACTTTAGGAAAATTGTTTTAGTTATTTAATGAAGGATGGATTAGGCTAGGGAGAAACTTGATACAGGTAGATTTACTTATAGGCTACTGCAATAGTGCAGGTATGAAGTAATGATGGCCTGCACCAGATTGGTGGCAGTGTCAGAGGAGAAAAGGGGGTATATTCAAGAGACGTTACAAAGGCAAAATTGATAGACCCGGTCAAGAGATTGAACACAGGGGTTGAGTAATAGGAAAGACTCAAATATAATTTCTGGGCTGTGACCCTGAGAGGACAATAATCTATTGGGTAGGAGGTGAAACAGTTTGGGGGAAAACTAGTGAGTGCAATTTTGGACATATTCAGTTTAAGATATCTAGCTGACAGCAAGTTCAAAATGTCTAGAAGGCATTTGGAAATGAAAAAATGGAGGTCAGCAGAAAGGTTGGGGAAATATATGTAGATTTGAGAATAATCAGCACAGAGATGGTAATTAAGTCCGTGGAAACTAATGAGATTACCAAAGGAGGTAGAATGAAAGACTAGAAGAGCACCCAGGTCAGAACCCTGTGAGATACCTTTGATTTCATCAGAATGAGGATCCAGCAAAAGAAATTAAGAAGGAGCATTCAGATAGGTAGGAAGAGAATGAGGAGAGAGTGGTTTACAGAAAATCTAGAGAAAAAAGAGAAGCAAGGATGAGATGATCCACAGTGTCAGAGGCTACATAGAGGCCAAGGAGAATGAGAATTGAGAAAAAGCCATTGAATTTGGCACCTTAGTTCACTGTAATTTTGGAAAGAACAGTTTTGGTGGAATGTTAAAGAGAGAACAATGTTAAGAGGTTAGAAGTGAGTTAAAGCAGAGAAAGTGGAGGCATCTATTGCAGATGTTCTTTTTGAGGAGTTTAGCTACAAAGAGTATGAAAAGATATAAGATGATAGCAGGCATGGAAGGATCAAGTGAGGATTTGTTTTTTCAGGATAGGGGAGATACGGGCATGTTTCAAAGGAGTAAGGATTCAGCCAGTAGATATGGAGAGATTGAAAATAAGTAACAGAGTAGGTGTGACAGATGGAGCTATCTGTTAGAGGAGGTTTGATAGAATTTGATAGTTTGAGCAGGAAAGAGGGGTAAGCAATGGTAAAGAGTAATGTCACTTTATTATGTGAGATGGGGGAGAAGGAGGAGATAGTGAGAAAAAGCATGTAAATGATATAAGATGGGAAATATGGAATAAAAGGAGTAGGGCTTACTATGTAGATGAAGGTTTTGTAAAGGAAAGCAGAGGAAGAGGAGAAAAGCCAATAGCTTATGGTCAAATAAGAGGATTTCACGATTCTTGAAGTTGGAGACAGTACATCTGTGAGTAGTGGCAAGATCAAAGGTATGACTATTTTGTTTGTGTAGGAGGTAGGGTGGAAGAGTAGCTTTAGGGAAGTGAGTAAGCTGAGGAATTGAATGGTTGCAGTATTTGAGGGAGAGTCAAGATGTATGTTGATGTCAGCTAATATGAAGGCAGGTGTTGGTGAGGAGAGAAAAAACATGAGCCATGTACAAAACTCATTGAGCAAAATAGGGAAATGTCCTGGAGGTGTTTAGATAACAGCAACCAGGATTTTGATTGGGTGGTATATGTGAATTGCATAAAGCTCAAAGGAATAGAGCTTACTGTGTTAGGAATGTAAAGAAAGAACCTGGAAGTGCCAAGGTACACCCCAACTCCTCCACTTCGACCAGTGAGCTAAGAAGAATGAGTGAAGTTGCAGAAAGTACTGGAAAGGTTGACTAGGGATGCTGTGTCATGTGGGTCGAGCTAGGTTTCAGTAATAGCTGTTAGTTGGAAGGAGTGGAAGAGAAAAATATTGAGGATGAAGGGAATTTTCTTGTCTATGGAACATACATCACACAGGGAACAGTTGAAGGGCTGGATGGTATTTGCTTGAAACTGGTATGGGAGGATTGAGGAGGATGGGAATAAAGAATTAGATGATGGGGAATGAGGAATGAAGTTCAGTTAATAGAGTATAGGAGTTCATAGTCACTGGAATATGAAGGGTATAGTCTGGTATAAAAATATTCATCATTGAGTGGAAAGCACCATCCTCTTCTCAAGGGAGTTTGGAGATCAGGCTGGAGGGAAGTGCCATATGAGAGGAGAAGCAAATAGTCAGATGCTCAAGTGGAAGGCCTCACATTAAATTCTCCTCATCCCAACCAGGAGATTGGCAGTAGGAGGTGTAAGTTAGATCTCGAGCAATGGAAGTCATTACTGTGATGCAGATGAGAAAAGCCAATAGTTTATGGTGGAATAAGGGGATTTCATAATTCTTGAAGTTGGAGATGCTACATCTGTGAGTGATTGCAAGATCAAATGTATGACCATCTTTGTGTATACGGCAAGTGGGTGGAAGAGGAGCTTATGATAAGTGAGTAAGCTGAGGAATTGAATGGTTGCAGTATTTGAGGGAAGGTCAGGATGTATGTATGTATCCCTGCGCCCTTCACCACCTTCCCTCAGGTGACTTGCTATGCCTAGCTGGAGATGGAAGGCACAAGTCAGAAGGCGCAAGTTAGAAGAATGTTTGGTTCCTTTTCTCCCCTGAGGAGGCTTGTTATTGAAAACAAAAGATGTTGCTGCACCAACCTGAACATAATCATGAGCAAATGGAACCTTGTCTAGCTCACTGACAGGATAAAGGAGGGATCTGATGGTGGATGTTATTGGGATCTAGTGAGGTTTTCCCATTTTCACTTCCTTTCTCTTGCCAGATGTGTTAAATCTCAAATTTCCAGTTCTTTAAATATTGTCTATTTGCTGTATTTATTTTTATAATATGTTTGTCTTTGATACGAACTTATTTTCCTTACATTATTAATGAGTGTTTGCTATAAAAGTGTGGACCATACAGTACTGATGAGGAAAATACTAATAGCACTAGACATTATGTCTAGTTTTGTATTGTCTCTCTGGTTCTTCTATATCATTTTGAAAAAATTGCAAGAAATACATCAGATAAAGCCAAAAAAGACAAATGAAATAAAAGCAGAAAAAAAATCCACGTAAAGAAAACATCACAGCAAAACAAGCACGAAAAACAATTAAAAACAACAAGTTCATAAACAAAAAGGACTGGTTAACACATTGCAGAAATACCATAGGATAAACTACTATAAACAAAAATCTCTAGGAAAGGGGAACATTGTTTGTATATCCACAAATAGAACTATGAAAATGAAATCGTATGAGGTTTAAAATTTTTCAAGTTGTTGGGAAAAAATAAAAACAAAATAAAGTTATAAGAATGGCAAGGAAAAATCTTAAAGAAGAATGTAAAAAAATAATAAATGGTTTTAAATAGAAACAGCACAAGTGTATAAAGAATTTGACACATTAAAAAAGAGAATGGAAAATACAATAAAAATGTAGAAGTATCAGCAAAATAATAGGCAAAATAAAAAAGATAGAAATTCGAATCAATGCTTGCATTTTCTAAAAAAACAAAGTAATTGAGGTTTAAGACACAAAAAGTATGACAAGACAATCTAAGAAGTAGATCGAACTAGAGAACTAGGAACCAGATCATTGGAACTAAGACCTAGGACTAGAGAATAATATAATGAAATGGAAAATAGTGTCATATTAATAGAAGTTATATGATAAAAATGTCCAGAAATCCTAAAAATGTGTCAAAATCAATAGAATTCTTTGGATACCAGCAGAAACATTACAATCTGAAGTATAGTAGCCAATATGCAGATATTTTGAATTAAAAAGAGTTGCAGAATTAGGGAACAGAAGCCATGTTATGCATACAAAAAGCATAATTAAAACATAAAGACTTAGAGATATTTAAAAGAAAATAGGTTTATATTTTACCTGAATCCAGAAAACCTCAATTGACAATAATAATTTTGGATAATGCAACAGGGAGTAATAGATACCATCAAAAAATACTAATAAGAAATCACCATTATGCCTACATGTACCATAAATAATGATGTAATATAATTGTTTACCTGTGTGTGTGCAATAATGAGTAACATAACAGCTGATTATTTAAAGCCAAAGTCTCCAACAATTGTTAAAAAATGATTACAAGTGACTTCGGTGTGCCTCTTTCAGAATTTTATGCCTAACTAAATGATAATCAAGAAGATAATTATGGATCTGTACAGAAAGGTTCAAAACTCAGGCATGATAGCTTTGTTGATTACCGAAAAGACTCTTAAAAAAAATTTTTTTTCAGTATCAGATATATCCTTTTCAAAATTAATCATGCCATTGAATAGGAATATCTCATAAATGATGCAGAAGGACAGAAATAGTATGTGTTGTTTTGGAAACTCTAGTAACTATATGTGGACAATTCAGGCAACACAAGTTCACACTATTTTTGGCCTTAATTACTGTGTATATATATTTCTAAGACAGATTGTCACAATTATCTGTAAAGTTGATTGTAGTCTCCACTTCATGTGGCATGACTATGTTACACCACCTGCTCTTTAAGTATTGTTACAGTTAATCTTTAATTAATTAATCCATTGAATCTGTTCAAGTTTAACTATTTTCCTGAGAAGTTATTTCAACTATATTGATTACATATTAGTCTCAACTGGTGACGTAATCAGTAAGGGGTTTGATCTCAGCATAATCTCTTTGCTACAGTGTAAAAGGTGAGCAGTAGAATAAGTTAGAACTCAGTGCATCAAATTTTGATTCTTTTCATAAAAGTCATAATCCTTGTGTACATCTGGATGGTTCACTGAACATTTGTAATAATCATATCTGAATAGCATACATAGTTAAATAATTCTGTCTTCTTGCATTTGAGTGCAGATAATCCTTATTTGACTTGTTTACATTTTTGTCCCAGAACAATTTTTTCAAGATTCTAGGAAGTATCTTTTAGAAATACTGTTAATGTTAGAATGCACAAATGCATGCTTATCAAAAGACTATGAGTACCATAGAAGGAAAAAGTCCCATAATACTCATAGAAAATATGTTTCTCTGTATTTTGAGCATAGTAATGATAAAAAAAAATTAGGAAAGCAATGGATGTTCTTAGTTCTAAAATTTTATCTTATCTTAATCTTAAATTACCTTTCAGCAATCTCTGAACAAGATTAGTAAAATGCCCTCACTAGCAAGAGAACTATATGTACTAGGAATTTTTTTCCCAAGAAACATGTTATAAAAAGACCATATCCTATTGACAATAAGCATGGAAGTCTCTTTGAACAGATTGAGAAAGGATAAAATATTTCATTCTTTTGTTTTTCAATTTTGAACTCAAAGATGGCCTCATTTCCCAATATATGGAGGAAAATGCTTATTTTTTTCTTTTGAATGATCTCATTTTCCATTCCCTAATGACTTTTTCACAGTGGATAATGATCTTTAGATCTTTCTAGTGAGGAGGAGACAAATTGCTCAGAACGGAAACATTCTAGCAAGCGAGCTGCAGTGCTTGACCTAATGTCATGCTAGAGCCTGGAAGCCTTTTACCCCCTCCTTTAATGATGCTAACCTGCAGTTATGATGAGATAATATGATGTATTTCTTTATGGAGGCTTGATGCTCAGTATTTTTAAACCTAGATGGTATGTAAGCAAAATAATGACTTAGCAATAGACAGTATTGAACCCTGATGGCCACTAGCCAGAGAATAGATTTACAAAGTTAATAACAGTAAGTAGGTTTTCTTTTTTCTACCTCATATAGGCACATTTGATGTACATGGCATTACTGGTGTTATGGAAAGTATAATAGAATAGATAAGAAAACCTCTTTATTCATGGAAAATCATGTGTGAATGATTGTGTGAGGCATTATAAAGACATTTTTAGATATTAGAAAACTAAAAATTGAAATGCAAGGATTTTTTGTATCTTTAAAATAATCCAGAGAACATAGTAACATTTCTTTGTAATATGTGAAATTAAAATGTTTCCCAATTAAGACAGGTTTATAAAAATGTCATTAGTATGATGATGCATTAATGATTTGCTATTAGTTAAATTTAGTTTTTGAAAATTCTAGCCAAATGTGACAAGAATAAGAGCAGATGGGAATAAAATGTTGCAGAAATTTCTGTGTAAGTTCTTGGATGCATTGGCAAATAATTAAAATGTTAGAAGAATGTAAATATGCTCTGGTTAGAGAAGTGCAGACCTGTCAATGTCTAGATCATGACTAGGACCTCTTCATATGAAAATGGATTTACGAAGAATTAATACAATCCCCCCCCCCCCAGGCATGACTCATTTTAAAAAGTGTTTCTATACTCTGAGATGACAGAAAGTACTGAATATAATTAAAAGAAAAACAGAAAAATTGTTGGCTAATAAGAAAACAAATTGGAAAACACATACTGTTTTAATCAATAGCCCTTTCATTAGGAAATATTCACAAAATGCTGGGATTTAAAAGAACATTTCCTACAGACCAAATTGCATAGTGCATTAAAGATAATTTTTTAAAAGCCTGCTTTGGAAGATGGTTTCCACACATGACTGTTTATTACTAACTTTGTCTTTTTTATCTCATTTCCTGTTCTCCCAATGCTTCACCCAGTCATCTAGGGGAAGTGAGTGCCTTAAAATGATGATCTTGGCCTAGGTTTGCATTCTCTTTTCTGGTGATTTTTAATTTGATGGTTTACTTTCGTGTTTGTTTTCGAAGCTGGTGACACACCATCAATTATTTCACGCTTTGCTTTCCAAACAAACAATACATTGATTCCCCAGCCCTTTACAAAAATCATTCTCATAACAGGACCAAGTATCTGTATCACGAGTTTCTCTGACAGAGTCACATGATGAATGAGTGTGCCTGTAAATGTTAATAACAGATAATCTTTTCTCACAAAACAATAGAGTAATAAAGTATATGAGGCAACAGACCTATTGAAAAAAGGCCTTTGCTAAGTATCATTGCAGTACATTTCTACAAGAATGCCAGACAAATAAATATGAATCTTCATGAAATAATGATTTATAATTTTAAAAGGTGAATTCTGCTCAACAGGATTTTAGCCTTCTGGCCCTGATGGAAAGAGTAAAAATCTTAAACTATCAACAAACTATTCAGGGGAACAAAGAGTTTTATGACCTTAAAAGCTTTGAAAAGCTGCCTTGGGAACAGATTTTAAAACAGAAAAGTCCAGAGTTGGTACTTGGCATGACCAACTCTCAAAATTTTTGAGAAATGACATAAACAACACTCATGTGGGATTCTTGCTCTCATCTTTGGTTGAAAAAAATGAGGAAAGGTTCTGAGAAAACTAATATCACTCAAAGAAATAAAAAAAAATCATTGTTATAACATTCTGTAATTTACATATGAAAACTATGAAACTCACCTGAATTATTCAGTCAACTCTAGTTCATCATGATGTACATCAATGAACCATAGAAATAATTTAATTCTATTCTAAATTTTTATCAATCAATATAAAAATATTAGACATTGACTATGGGCCAGCCATTGGGGATACAAGTACAAAAAATGAAACAAAACCTAATCTTAAAGAGTTTATATTTTAAAAGTTAAGGACCAGAGGAATTAAATTGGTTATCCAATACATTAAGCACTTACTCTGTGTGAGGTACTATGCTAGGTATCAGGGATCCACATATAAGGAATAAGACAAATGTTATACTCAAAGAACTTATATTCTAACATGGGAGATAAATATATATGTACATATACATATACATAATACATACTTATGTATATATATATAGAAAATAAAAAGAGAATAAATATCAGGTTGTTTGGGAGATGGCACCAGCAATTAAAAAGAATTAGGCAAGATGTCAGGTAAATAGTTTTTTTGAATTACATCTTGGGAGGAATAGATTCTAGGTGATGGAAGTGGGAGGGGGTTCATCACCGGCCAGCAAGTGACCAAATGAAGGATAGGACTCTTGCTTAGAATCTAGGATGAATTGAAAGAGAACAGAAGTCATTTGGTTCAACCTCAATAGAGTCAATATGATGTGCAGATAAGGTGACTGACTCTAAAGTTGGAAAGAGCTAGTATTTATTACATCTTACCTCAGATGGTCACTAGCTATGTAACATTGGGCAAGTTAAATGTTACAATAGAACTGTTCTTTCTGGTCCCCAGTTTCTTGATAAGCAAAAGGAAAGAATCAGACTCAATGACATCTAAGTTTCCTTCCAATTCTAAAAATATGATCCAATGAACCTCTTTGTTTTATAGAGAAGGAAAAATAGGTCCTTAGATTTCATGACAATAGTCCCACTGATATTAAGTCCTGTTACATAATGGAATGGATAGAATTTGAATTCACCACTTACCCCTAGATAAATAGAACTCATTTGATTCTAGATTATAGGGACAATATGACTTGATCCCTTTCAGCTCTTGGATATAGATAGATTTTCCCCTTTGCTTACTGAGGATGCAATGGGAAGAATTGAGCTCTTAGGATCACAGGATCATAAATTTAGATATGGAAATGACCAAGCAGACCATTGAGTCCAACTCTCACATTTTATAGATGAGGAAAATGAGGCATAGAGAAATCAAATGTTTTTGTATTCAAAAATTAGATTGTTATGTGAGGGTATTCCAGGGATCATGTACCAGGAAATTCCCTGGAAATTTCTGAGGATTTCAGGGACACGGTGACAAAATTTGAAAGAGTCAGAGATGCCAAAATACCTGGCTACTTCTGTCTATATGGCGGTTCAGTGCTGAAAGGACTTGTCACTTTGATTTGATGCAGAAAACTCTGAGTGATACTTTGGTCATTTTTTTGCCCATGACTGTGGTAGAGAGTAGAGTATTGTATCCATTGAATGGGAAACAAAACCTCTTAACTGGATCTCTCTTCCTTTGACCAGTAAGGTTATATGATATGTAGCTATGAGATTTGTCATGAATTGTTGAGAAAAACTGTCTCTATTCCATGCTGGATTCATGACAACCTTGTCCCTATGGAAGTTAGTACAAGGGAACCTATATAGATAAGTTCATTTGTACGCTCCTAGCTGCCTATTGTGCTTCTGTGTTCATTCTTTCCAGCTCCTAGGTAGACCAATACGAATCCTGAGATGGACATGTTCAAGTTTGGAGGCCATGTTGTAAGTCTGAGGGGTTGATAGGTCCTTATCTATTAAGTGAAGCAGACTAGAGTCAAGAAAATTTAATTTACCTGAAATATTACCAATAAGGATAGAGTATTGGTCCAAGCCTGGCCTATTTTACCAGCAGATATGTACTAGAAATTGTATTAATAGTGCAGAAAGAAAAATAATAGCCTGCATTCATATAGCACTAAGCATTTGTACATGTTATCTTTTTTGAGCTTTACAACCTGCAGTTGAGGTAGGTGCTGTAACTGCCCCCATTTTATAGATATGGAAATTGAGGTTGAGAGAGTTTAAATGACTTGTTCAGGGTGATTTAAGTATACACCTCCTAGCAGATTGTAACAATAGTTATAAGTTAAGTTACTGAATCCTGCTTTGTTTTATTTTGTCAGGTATGCGCTTGTGATTTTTTTTAAACTTTTGTGTATAGGAATAAATTATCTATCTCATACCTTATTCTTATTTTGCATTGATTAACTTTTTAAACACCTTTGCCTTGGAAAAAACCCTGGATAGGATCCAAGACTGATGCTTTAAATAATTTGGCCCTGAGGCACCATTGTGGGTGTTTAACAAGCCCATGAGTTATGGCAAAAGTGAGTCTAGCTCCTTTCTGATTAAAGACTACTTTCCCCAAGCTTGAACTCAGCTTAAACCATCTTCATGGTTCCAAAACAGAAAACCCCTTAAGGGTTTCCTTAAGGAAAAAGGAGTGACACAATACCCTGTCACTCTAGGCCTAGTCATGTTTTTTCAATGTTAGATATAAATTCAAGTCACTAAAATTGGATAAATCCCCTTTTGGTTTGCTGAAAGAACTTGTGATTTTGCTTCTGAGCCACTGCCAGTACCATCACAATTCTCTCTCTAAGTAAAATATCAAACTGAAAGATACTAATGATCTGGAAATGGGACAAAGCCCTGATTTTTTTTTAATAAGAAGTATGATGTCAACATCTGGTAAAATTCTAGAAGAGGTTACTAAATGGATTATCTGGGAGTATTTTGAAAAGAAAAGAAAAAAGAGAAGAGAAGAGAAAAGAAAAGAAAGGTGATTACTAAGACTTAAGATAGTTTCATTAAGAACAATTGAATTTTGAATGGATTATTGGGTTACAGTATTAATGCTAAATTCTGTTATGATCATTATCCATCTTGAATATTGTATTCTATTGTGGGTACCATATGAGTTCATCCCATTTTAGTATTAATTGAATGAACTGATGGTATTTAATTTGGAGGATAAAAGAACTGAGAGTGGTTAGAGGGCAGAGGATGATTTTGGACATAATATTTTCTTCATGTACTTGCACAGTTTTCACATGGGAGAAGTCAAGTAAACAAGTGAGCAAACATTTATTAAGCACTTAAACATTTGTTAAGTGTCAGGACTTGTGCTAAGTGCTGGGAATGCAAATAGAAGCACAAAGAAAGACAGTTTCTGTTCCTAAGGAGTTTACATTCGAATGAATAAAATACATAAAAAGAAGCTGAAAGGGACAGAGGAGGTTGTTAGGGGAGTGGACACAAAGGGATGATAGAAAAAATCCTGAGTATCAGAAGTTCATATTGAAGAGTAATAAAGATATGTTTAATCTGAGATTCCTCCTCAAAATGGAAATTCTGGGAGGAACTAGACAGAGAGTTTTCCTCTCCCAGATTGATTCCTTTATAAAGGCAAACTAGGCCAGCTTTTGCCTCAACCCTTACCTAACCTTTAACTTCAAAATGGGTGTTGCTCTCTACAAACTGAGACCTGGGAGAGAACTTAGCTTAAAAAGGCTGAGATCTCCCACAGCATCTGGGGCCATTTCCAGTTGTACTATGTCTTGCCACTGGACCCCGTGGACTCTGGAGGAAAGAGTGAGGCTAATGACTCTGCACAGCTCTACCTCACTTAAATCCAATTTACTTGCAAGTCAAGATATCACTCTCCAGGTGTCATTGGTCCACTTCAAGAACAAAGGACAGATGACAGCAGACAATCAGAGGTAGAGGGCAGTGCTTCTAGTATTAGAAGTTCAGGAGTGAAGTGAACTTCCAGGTTGAAGAGGTTTCTCGGACACAGCATGGTAAAGAAAATCTGGAAAGTCATGGGTACAGCCTGGAAAGGAATGAACATTAAAGGAATGAGGCATTCAATTTGTCCCACTAAATCCTAGAGGAAATAAATAGGAGCCATCAGTATTGCTGGCTCCAAAGAAGCAAATTTAGTTTGATTTGAAGAAAAAACATCCTAACAATTAAAGATATCTTAAAGTAAAATGGGATATGTCAGAATGTTGGAGGGTTTTCTGTTCCTAGAGGGGTTCAAATAAATGCTAATTCGTCATTTGTTTGGCATGATTTAGGAAGAAACATTTGGAGACAGCAGTGAAAACAACTGCTCAGCTTTCTCTTCTCATACAGGGAAAGTTGCGTTTCTGACTTGGGATCAATGACCATTATAATAGATTGCAGTAACAAAGGAGAGAGAGAGAGAAAACAAAAACGCAAGTCATAGTCATCCTATAGCTGATTCTGTATTTTTTTTTTTGCCTTTTATAGATGTAGGGTCTTAACTGGATTCTGAGACATTTTTCCCCAAGAAAAAGTCCTCATTCATCTCTATAGGTATCCATTAACTAATAATGGACCTCAAGGCATGTCCTGATCGTGGGGATTCTGTAGATGTGGTAGACATGAAATTCATCAGGGCATTTGAAAAACAAACTCACAAAGTTTAATAAACAATATGGAAAGACATGGACTGGATAATAGTACAATTAGATGTTTTTAGAGCTGGTTGAATGAACAGACCCAAGAAGTACTAATTAATGGAAGGCTATAAACCTGGGCAGAGATTCATAAAAGGAATGTCATTGCCCTATGCAACACTTTGCCAGAGCCTTGAATAAAGGCATGTTTATGAAATTTTTGAATGACCCCAAACTGGGAGGGATACATCAAATATGAGTTGACAGAATCAGGACTCCCCTAAAATATCCTCAACAAATTTGATCAGGGGGTTGAAATTAAGAAGATGAAATTTAGTACAGTTAAATGAATTCACTAATAATTTACATAAATGAAAGATCCATGAGTCATGGCTAGAAGTATCTTATGTAAAAAAGTCTAGTGGCCTGCATACTCAATAAGACAAAGTAGGTAATATGACTGCATTAAAATAGGAGTGTGTGTGTGTGTGTGTGTGTGTGTGTGTGTGTGTCCCAGATAGAAGAAAGTAAAGGACTTGTTGCATTAATAGCAATATAGTGCCTGTATCAAAGCAGATAAGAGACCCAATATACTCTAATCCTCTGAGGCCAAATCTGTGGTATTGTGTCTAGTACTGCATTATATTCCTAATAGTGACAGTCTCACCAGATAAGTCATCTGAATAGTGAGGAGAGTTTAAACCAAGATAAATGAAGGTCAACTGGAGGAACTAGGCTGTTTAGCCTAGAGAAAAGAAAGGCTAACAGAATAGGTATGAGAGAAGTCTTCAAATATTGAAGGATTAATGTATGGAAAAGGAATCAGACTTGTTCTTCTTGGTAGAGAGTAAAACTAGAACCAATTTGTGCAAATTTCAAGGAGATTAATTCAGGCCTAAATTAAGAAAACATTTCTTAAGAAGTAAAGGTGTTAGGACATGAAGTAAGATGCTATGGTGTGGCATGATTCAAATCATTAGAAGTTTTCAAGAGTAGGGGAGATAGCAATTTACCAGTGATGTCGTAAATAACATTTAGGTAGGAGCAAGACCAGATGACTACTAGCTAGTATATCTTCTAGAGAATATTCTATGATTCTAAATCATCTATTAAAACATTCCAAAACAACTAGAAAGACACAGAGAAGTGGTCAAATGGTACTCAGTCCATTAAAATGCTTTCTCCATGATAGTTTCTACAACCAAATTTGAGAAACTAATGGCATGGAAAAAATCGTAGCTAAATCTCTTTAATCACTCCCTTGCTGTCCCCAGCCCCCATCATAAAAGAAAGGAAAAGAAAAGGTAGAGTAGTAGACAATCAAATAAAGTCCTGGTTGAGGAAATACAACACAATATCAGGCCAGCGAGGAGGCCATCTAAATAGAAACTGCTCTAAAATATCAAGGTTGCTTTCTTTATGACTAAGTCTAAAAATGAAAGAAAGAAATGCATACCATTTTTAGCCCAACAGATAATCTCTGGAGCGATTTGATTTCTAGTAAGTAGGCTGCAAGTACTGAGATGCTGCTCTTTTGAAAATGTAATAAATTTCCCAAAGTTCTTCACATTTTTTCCACAAACTGCTTTCAGCTGATAAGCAGTAGGCAAGCTATTCATCTTTTAGATGTGGAAATACATACAATGTTTATTCCAAATAATAAAGTAGTTTAGGGGGAAAGAAAACATACATACACAGGGAATGAACCCTGACCTTCTCATTGTAGCAAAAATGCTTACATAAGCATCCTTATTTCTGCCTTTAATGCTCAGAGGTAGCTGTCACTATGTAAACAGACAATTGCACCCCAAATGATGTAAAGTGGGGAAAAAAGTTGGCCAACTTGTATTAATAATAACTATTTTGCAAAAATCAATTTTCTTTTGACATTTTTTAGTTTTACTCTGATGTTTAGAGTTCTTTGAATGAACATTTGGATGTTATGGTTAGGCCAAATAAGAATGGGTGCGGTTTAGGGGTTACAGTGTAAAGATCATTGATCTGGATAAGAAGAGTTTATCAATAAGGCAATTAACTACCCTTCTGGGAGTAGGGGTTGGTTGGTGCAAGGCTAGATAAGATGGCAAGAGCAAAGACAGCTATACTTAGCCCAAGGGCCTTGGGGAGTATCTACAAAGCTTCCAGGATTGTGTCAGGGATGAGATTTGATGAGTTAGTGTGAAAGAACTCTCAGAAAAAATCTGGGACAGCAGTGATTTTACCATTCCCAGAGAAGTGCCACAACCTTTCTAGAAGAGCAGTCCAGGGCTAGCTTCCCTGCTCAATTGAATGGAGCTTTCTTTTTGTCTGAGGGCCCTCAATAGTGTACAACTAGGATCTCTTACTTTGGAATCCTTTGGTGGGGTCAGATTTTCAGGGCAAATAAGGGAGATTGAAGGAGGATTTGGGAGTTTGGGGATGCCACCCTCCCTCCTAAACAAGTTTATTTTTAGTTGACCCCAGTTCCTGGTCACAAAGAACCAGGCAAAGCCATGTATGGGTGTGGGTGTATGAGTGTTCCTGTGAGTGCATGTTGGAAAAAGAAAGAGTGCATGCTGAACATTTATGTCAGTAGCCTAGTTTATTCAAAAAAGAGTTTAGCACCACAACATTATTCAAATCCTATTGGTTGACATTTTAAAGCACTCTGTATGTGGATTGATATAAATAGACATTGCCTGTTTTCTGAAAGAACACCCTTCCAAAGAGGACACAAAGGAATATAAGGAGAAATGAAGGATATGAAAATATAAACACAGATTAGAATTATGTTTGGATATAAGGGGTCAATTATTCAGCTGATATTCCTATTCGAATAAGCTTCTCCTGGCAAATGTAGAGATCAGCTGAATTTATGATGATGAGCAATGGGGCAGGCAGGGTCAGCAATAGCACTGTGCCCCATAGTAGTGATGAGTCAACAGGTCCCAAAGGTTAATGGATCAAAAGCGGCTTATGAAATTATGTATCCAGCACCGTGCTCCCAAGACCTTGCACATATTCTGAAAGGTGACTGCATCACTGGATGAAAGTACAGATTAAGAAGGCTATGCTGCCTGATTTTAGGGTGAGCATTTGAGCTCTTGCCCACGCAATACCAGACCAGATTAATGTAGAAGAAAGGCACATGGAATAAACATCAGGATGTTCAGTTCTGAAACAAATGCACAGACTTCAGTCTTTGTGTCTAGTCAGAATATAGCTCTCATAATATTTTCTCCTTCTACTCCTCTGGTATGATTTTGCAATTTTGACTGTGTGTGTATTTTCTCTTTTAAATATAAGAAACTTGGATGTTTCTTGACCAAGTCACTATAAACAATGACAGACTTATTGGAACTCACATAATGGCATTCTAATACAACATAACATCAAGTAAAAAATGCAATAGATAAACATTGGCTGTGAAAAGAGAAAAACGCACCCTCCTATCCAACCATCCTTCTTACTGGTGCTGTCCCTATCCTCTTTTCCTCCATATCTTGATCTCCCATCTCCCTTACCCCATAACACATACCACACAAGCTTCTTCCGCATTAGAACCTCACCTTCTCAGGTCATATTTGCTAACTACTATAATGATTCTCAAATGACAGATAAATGGGAGGAGGGAAAGATGGCACGACTACAACCAACACCCCATTGACTAGCTGTGGGCAGCTCCAATTAGTTGCACATATTACAGAATTAGTGACCTGGTTTTCTCCTCAAGCACAACCTGCAGCTGCTTTCACCAACTGCCTCAAGCCCACCAAGAGTTGAAGGGCTGCCTTCTCTCTCTCTGTCTCCTTAGCTTTCTCCTTGTCTCAAAGATAGCTGAAAACTGAGTAGTATTTTAATAGGGAGGCTATTTGGTCATCAATTTAATTGATATTTTGTGGATCTTAGTCTCTTGTGTTTTATAAATGTTGCTGAACTAATTGATCTTTCTTGACTGAAAGTAGTCAAAATACTTCTGGTATTTATTCACAGACATGCAAACAGATCAGAAGAAAAAGACTGTGAAATGGTTAGCAAAAGATCCTATCCACCATTCTTAGTAAGAGTATCTTATGGCAAGTGCTAATATTCCAGCTTTGCTATTTATCAGCTATGTGAACTTGGCCAAGAAACTGACTTTCTCTGAATCTGCCTTTTTATCTGTATATTTAAGTGGCTGACAGGAAGAAAGACCCACAAAATAAACCAAAGTGGTCATACTTCATGTCAGGAAAAATAAAAACTGGAAATACAGTGGGTACTCATTGATTAGGGAGTGGTTGCATTGCACAGTGGAAAGAACATAAGCTGTGAACTTGGATGATTCAGATTTAAATTGTGTGACCTTGGGCAAATCACATGCCTTCTCTGGGCCAGAGTTTCTTCAGCTATAAAATAAGTAGTTTGAACTAGACATCCTCTAACATCTCTTCCAATTGAAATTTATTAAACTATGGAAGGTCAAGTTGTGGTATCTGAATGTAACGGAATATTATTATCTTGTAAGAATATGAGGAATTCAAGGAAACTATAATGACCATAACATGAAGTTGAAACACACATATGTACATAAATGCATTTGGACTCAGAAGAAATGCAATGACAAATATTGAAAGCAGAGGGCAAATGCTGAATGTGTCAGATACTTACATAGTTATATCGGTTAATTTTGCTGGTTTTCTTCGTTACAAAGTGCAGGAGTTCCATATGAAGATACATACCTACACACACACACACACACACACACACACACACATACACACACACATGGTCAATTGATTTTGATGTTAAAAAGTAAACACATTAGTACGAAAATAGGAAAAAAAGGAAGAAAATATGAGGGTTACAACAAGTGTCCTCTAAAGTCCTATCTTGTACAAATTCTATCATGTATGTGTTTGTGACCTGAGGAATGAATCATGAGCCTGGGGTGGTGACATTGTATTTAATCCCTTTATTTATTTGTTCATTCATCCATCCATTCATTCATTCATTCCCCCATTCTCTACCTTTTTGACACCTAGAGCCCTGATTCTCCCCTTGTCTTCTCAGAATACTTTAATGTGTCTCTCCTCCTTGGCCCACTTGTTTTAATCATAGCCAATGACCTAGATCTTTCCTGTTTTCCCTTCCATCCAATCAGCATACATCTATGCTTTTCATTCCCTGTGACCCTACTCTCTGTTGGGAGTAATTGCCAATGATGTGCTCAAATGGGTGTTATTAAGTGTGCTAATTCTCTCAGGAAATATATGTGCTATTTGGCAGAGGTCTTATGGAAAAAAAAACCTACTCAAAAGAATTACTAATGGTGGAAATTTTAAGCCAGGCAGCAATTTATCAAATATTCTTGGATATGGAGGTCTTTCTTTCTGCAAAAGCCTTACTTAAATGCCTTGATAACATATATAGACCACCCTGTGCTCTCAGTGTCTCTTCCTCATAGAGGACAAATTATGGTAGGTTCTTCCTGGCACTAAGGACTTCAAGAATAGTCCTTATAATAGGTTGAATTTACTTCAACTGAACAAGAAATTGTGTAAGGCAAGTCATATGTACAACTAGAAAAGAAAATGAATTGTTATAGGAGTTAGCAGATGGATACCTCAACTCTTCACTGATATGAAAAAATACATTATATAGAGCATAAGTTTTTAACCTTTTTTAAGTCATGGATTATTTTGGCAGTCTAGTGAAGTTTTCTTTACTCTCTTTTCACTAATAATGGTTTTAGGTACAAAAAATAAAATGTATAGGATTATGAAAGAAACCAATTATTTTGAAATATAGTTCTCAAATTATTAAGAAGACAATTTCACATGCTCTAGGTTAATAATCCATGATCTAGAGGATGCCCAGCATAGTATGTTTCTTTTTTGGAACATTTTTGGAAAAAATATACACAAAAAACACAAAGGGTAAGATGTTTTGGATGGGCTGATAAGAATTTGACTGATATAGAAAGTATCGGTGAGATCATATATCTATCAATGCATAAGTTATTTTTGTGCCAGTTAAATCAAATCTTACAGCCTACACATATGCATGGGGCTCAGCTGGCAAAGAATGATATAGGATATTAAAACTTATCATAATTATTTATAAATAGCATTTGTTGAGTATAAGTATAGAAGCTTGTATTACACAACAAAATAGGCTTACTTTTGTTTGTTTGTTTTTGTATTATGAAGAAATATGCAACTTCTTTAGGAACGAGCAGAAGCAAAAGAAAAGGCACTAATTTATATTTGGGTGTTTTCAAGAAACAAAAAAAAAAGTGACAGGAGGTAATGTCTTGGGAAGCTCATTACAGGGCATTGGGCTGCAGAATAAAGATCATGGGTTATGCTATTTGAAAAAAAGGAAGGAAAGACTGGTTTATAGTACAGAAAATTAATATTAGGTGTGTGCTGGAACTGGTTTGGAACTGATCATTAAATTTTCAGTATAAACATTTACACCACAGAAATCGTACACTACTGTATTCATCAGAGTTTAATTTATTTTTTTTTGTTGTTGTTGATTGTCTAGACTTAAGAAATTGATAGGGAAAATGTTAATAGTGCATATTAAATGTAAAAGTATTTCATGCTTACATTTTTCCCCCTGAGAGTCATTTGTTAAACATTGACAATATACCTTTGGATTCTAGTCATATCCTGTTAATTTAAGATAGTAAACTTGTTCTCCAACCAGCTTCTCCTTATTAGAAGTAGATCAGATTCAAGACAGGACTCATCTATTGAGTTAAACACTTTTAAAAGGCCAAAGAGCTTTGTCTTAGTGGATAAGCCTTATTTAAACCTTTTGAGAAATATTGCTGATATTTGGTGATGAAATGTTATAGCTGAAAGAAATGAAGAGATTCTACAACTACTCTAGGGTATAAATAATTTTTGGCTTTTCTTTCAGGCTGTCTGGTTTTTACCATATACCTCTATTGCCTTACTTTGCTCCAATGACAGGAAAACCAGAAGGCCCTCCATTGGCTAAAGTGATAGCCAAGCAATAGGAAACAGCTACAATCTCTTAACTAACAAAATGAAAATATGAATTTGATCAAACATCCCCCAAATAACATCGTTTTGGTTTCCATTTCCTAGTAATCACATAATAACAGGTTTCTGGCATAGTTACTGTCATATTCTAATTATTTTATTAGAAATAACACATTTAGGAACAAAATCATGTAGGGGAAAAAGTGATGCATTTGCATTCAGTGAACCTGGATTTGAATCCCGCATGTGATATTATCTTATCTCTGTAAAGCTGGGCAAGTCACTTTCTAGACCCCATTTTCCCTTAAAAAATGAAAAGTGTGAGCTAAATGATTGAAGTACTTTCTAGGTATAAAGGCTATGATTCTACAATCTATATTTTAAAAGGTGTAGGATATGGAGGGATTCTGAATGACTTGATTCAAATTCAATTTAACCATTACCTTGTTCATTCAAAGCACTCTGAAAGATACTGGAGATACAAAAACAAAATATTTCCTTATCTACAGGGTACTTACATTGAATCAATTTAAAAATATTTATTAAATATCTGCTATGTGCCTGCACTGTCCTAAGCACTGGAAATACATCAAGCACAAAAATAGTCCTTTATGTCAAAAAGTTTATTATTTTCTATCAGATATCACAATACTTAAACATATAAGTAAATACAAAGTATATGCATCCTAAACATTTAGTCATTTTAGAGAAGCAAAAAAAAACAGGTAATATTAGAAAAAGTCTCCTGTAGAAGGGAGTACTTGAAGGGAAGCTTGATGTGAAGTAGAGTTTCTAAGAGAAGTGGCTCAGAAAAGAGTGCATACCAGGCACTGAGGTGGCCTTTGTAAAGATGGGAAGCAGACGATAGAATTCTATGCACAAAAAAGAGATAGTTGGTCATTTCGGCTGAAATGTAGTGAATAAATAGAAATAATGAGTAATAAACCTGAGGAGGCTGGTCACAGCATGTTCAGCAGCCACACCCAATAAACTATCGCTAGCAGATGAGATAAACCAGGTTGATGGTAGCTGACAAGCCTCAAACCTATTGGTGAGTTAGGGGGAGTGTATACCCCAAGCATGTGAAAACTTCCTTGGGTGGAATGGACAGATAAGAACAATTTGTTGCAATGGTCATGAAGGCAGTTGAAGCAGGTGCTGCGGTGTGCTTAGAACTTGGCCAGACATCGTAGATGCCAAAGTCATCCATTGCATCCCAGGCCATCACCAATTATCTCAACTTTTGTCTTCCCACTGGACTTGGACAACTCTAGAAGAGAGATTGAGGCTACAACTCTGTGCAATGCTGCTTCACTTAAATCCAATTCACCCAGGAGTAAGGACATCACCAGTGATGTCACTGTCGTCTTTAAGAACAAAGGACAAACAATGACAACAACAACTATGTACCTAACTCTATGCTAAGCTCCAAGGATACAAATAAAAAACTTTTCCTAGGAAGTCTCTGTTCTTAAGGAACTCACATCCTACTTGTGGGTGATATTATGTTTTGAAGGATTTTAAAAGACAGAAAAGTTGACATTTCATTCAAGAAGCCACCAGAAATCCATGGAGCTTCTGGAAAAGAATGAGATGGTCAGGCCTATCCTTTATAAGTATCACTTTGATGTCTCTGTTTTATTGGAGGAGGAGAAGAAAGAGAATGGAAGTAGCGGCAATTAGGATATTGTTATAATGATCCAGTCAAAGGATAACGATAGCTTCTACTAAGGTAGTGGTCATATTAATGGAGAGAAGGGTGGATATATAAGAGATATTATATAGATAAAACTTATAGTACTTGAAGGTTGAAGGAGAGCAAAATGTTGAGGATGACTGTGAGTTTCCAAATCTGGTTGACTGGAAGGACAGCAGTGCCCTCAACAAAAAAAAAAAAGAAGAAGTTTGGAAAAAGCATGGCTTAGGGTAAAATGTAGTGAGTTCTATTTCAGATATGTTCAATTCAAAATGTATACAGGCCATCTTCAAGGAAATGTCTAGTCAGAAGTCGATGATCATCTGTTATCCAACTATCTGTCTGTCTGTCTGTCTGTCTATCTATCTATCTGTATATCTATCTATCGATCTATCGATCTATCTGTCTAATCCAGCAATCTCTATCAAGCTAGCTACAGGTCCCAAAAAGATGGCAAGAGTTTGGATGAAAAGGAGGAAATTGAGTTTATTACTGACAGACCTCTTTCAGACTATTGGAGACAAAATACGAATTTGATAAGGGAACACATAACTAAGGCAGACTGATAAAGGGGTAAAAATACAAGACTTTGTGTTGCTTGGGATAAAAAATATATGATGAGAAAATGTGGTATGAAGTGCCAGGAAGTCTCAAAAATGAAAGTTTCTCCATATAGAGTAAGAAATTAATACAGAATCAGGGTTTAATTCCACAGTTTATCAGATGTTTTTCTAGGAATGGGATACAGAACATAAAAGTTTTGAAAGATAAGAAGCTGAAGGGAGAGATTGGTGCATTTTAGGTGGTCTCAGGAAGGTAGATTTGGGCAAGATACATAGAAACTATGCCCCATAATAATAGATTACTTGGGTATGAATGTTTTTTTTTTTTTCCTATCGATATCCTCACCTTCATCTGAACTTTATGTTTGTTTGAATTTTATTTTTTTAAATGAACTGAAAGGGAAAATGAGAGCATTGATTGGAAAAACAAATTTTATCTCAAATTCTCCATAAGCCCAGCTCATTGGAGAGATGATTCATAAACAGTATTATCAAATGCTTTAGCACCATACCGTTACAGTTTGAAGTCCTTAGACTAAAACTAGAAAGGGAAAAAATAACTCCTGAATTAAAGACTTAAGCATTCAGAAGATGTCACGTTATGGCAAGCTAGCCTACCTCCCAGCCCACGAAGCTTTCAAAATATCTTTTTCAGGTTTAAACAGGATTGACTCTTACATCTTTGATTTGACTGCATTCACTCTCACCCACTTATTTCATATAGTATTTCTAAAAGATTCTACATCTTAAGTAGAGATGACTGATATTTCTCCTGGGTGCTTTATCTTATCCCATGCAGAACCCTCCCACCTCCCAACAACAAATAAACAAATTAACAAAAATAGATGGTTTTTAGGGGAAGGACTATAATTGATTTAATTCTTCTAAAAACACAAGCAAATTCAGGTATAGCATTCCATTCTAAAACTGATTATTTGAATGTGATCCTCTTTTCTGTATGCTTATCTTCAGATCAAAATCATGTTTGCTTTTTATGCTATTATTATTAATTTTGTTTATTTAAGTTCTCTTTGTCCCTTGCATTACTTCCCTTAAATAAAGCTTTTTAATTGCTGTATTTAGTGGATTTTTTTTGAAGAGTAAGCTTTTGTGAAGGGGAACTGGCTAATGTAGGGTCTACTACTTGATCTCTAGGCAATGTACTTGGAGGTGTAGTAAGCTTACATCTAGAAATTTCTGATGATGTATGATGGAAGAACCAGTTCTCTGTTTCAGGACATGTGCATTTGTATGCTTCCTGAATGTGGATGAAAAGCCTCTTATTTAGTCATTCTAGCACAGAATGTGTATACAAAATTCATGCACAGATGAAAAATCTCTCTACTTTGAGGTTTTCTCTTGAGAAAGACCTGTTATTTGTTCATATTGATAGGGAGATATCAAGTGATGCTTCCTCCAGCTGCCTTATCTCCTTACTCAAGTCACTATGTGGTCATGAGCCCAAGCCATCGCTGTTCTTCTGGCTTCCATATTTTTTCCTTCCTGCTGTGTCACAGATGGAAGAGACAACATTGAAATTTTGTGAGCTTGAAAAATTCAAGGGGAACTTTGGAGGTCCAGCAAACAGAATTTATTCTAGAATCTTCTAGTTGTTTCAACAGCCAAACCCAGGGAGAAGTTAGTACTAGAGTGACTTGCTTGATGCAGTATAGCAGATTATCAAAATAGTAGACAAGAGAGTTTGTCCTGCAAACATGGAAGTAACTTGTGCATTGCCCATGCTGTACCCAGAAGTTGACTTGATGGAAGAAATGTTTGTAGCAAAGACTTTTTAACTTTGGTCCCAAGGAACCAAGATGGTAGAGTAGCATGTACTGCTAGGTTTTTTTTTTACTTCTATTCTTCTTATGTCTTCTCAATAAATACTCCTATGTGAAAACTAATTGACATTAATTGGTTCATTGAGATTGAGGAGATATAAACTAGTCATTAATGATTTTGAAGAAATAAGTGATCAAATTAAATTGGAGCAGCAATTACTATTTAGATAATACGGTAGGAATGCTAATTGGCATTGCCAATGATGTTGGGAAAAACACATAAGATGCGGGATCATGGTTTGTAACCTTAGAAAAGACCACCACCTTCTTTACTCTTGAGACAACAACTGCTAGTTGGGGAGTTAGCAGAGTTAAATCCAGAATGGAGGTGCAACAGTTTTAAAAACATCTCATTTCACTTTTGTTTTCCTGCTTTTTCATTTCATTTGTTGTATAAGTCATGGTGAAAGAGAAAAAACAAAGAATTTACAATCTAGAGAAATGGGTCCAAATCTCATCTCTGCTACTTATGAACTATGATTTGGGGAGTCAATCAACTTATTTGGGTCTTAGTATCTTAAATTGCTACCTCAATTGGAAGCATAGTACAGGATTATTATAGACAGAGATACCTCATAGACTATTTGGTCTTCCTTGCAATTTTTTTTTTCTTAAGAGATGAAAAAGCTAAGGTCTAGGACAACCAAAATCAAACAGTAAGCCTCAGAAGTGTGAAATGAAAATGAAATGAATAATAAATATTTAAATGGTTATAATTTTCTAATAGATATAAGTTTATAATAACTGCAGAACTGAAACCAGGTTTTTATAAAGATGGGAGTTAAATGTTCTTCATATATATATATATCACTAATAGGATAAGAACCATAAGATTTTAGCTGGTCTTCACCATGTGAACTAATTATTGGAAAAGTAAAATTTTAGTGTACTAAATTGTTTTGAGATTTGTTTTGCCAAAGATTTATAGAAACATCTAAGAATCTCTACAAGGGACCTGAATTAGAGAAGTAGATCTGCTAGGAGAAGCTGATCTGAAAATAGGCTCATTCTTGAATGCCCAAGAGGACAGATTTACAGAAATCAGATGACTATATGAGATGTCAGAGCCTAAGATATGATATACTAATGAAATATACATTGAGAATGGATTACAAGAAACAGACTGAATGTCCATTCTTTGCTCCTTTGGTAAACAGAACTTAAAGAAATGCAAGTATAGGGGAAGAGACAGCCCCAATGGTCTCGATCAATGTGTAGATCAAATCTCCCTCTCTCCCTCCCTCTCTCTCTCTCTCTCTCTCTCTCTCTCTCTATCTCTCTCTCACACACACACACACACACACACACACACACACACACACATTATATCCATCATCATGGTAAAAAAAAACCTAAGCCTCATAATGTCCTTAATTAAGTCTCAAATGCCTTTAGAAATTTTTGTAACATGTTGAGTCAATCCTGAAAAGAAGATAAATTGAATGGCATTTTATAATTGACATATTATCTAGTAATTCATTGAGGAAACTGATTTTCAGTAAATCAAAGGGGTGAATGAGGAAAATAAAATTATTTTGTATCACTTAATTACAGACTACTCCACATATGAGGAAGCTGAGGCCTCAAGGCTGCATTTGGCCTTCTAGGTCCTCAAGCGTGGACCTTTGACTGAATCCAAACTTCAGAGAACAAATTCCCTTAATAAAAAATTTGTTCTGGAAAACTTTGGACTCAGTCAAAAGGCTCCACCCAAGGACTTAGAATGCCACATATGGCCTCAAGGCAGCAGGTTCCCCACCCTGGTCTACTCTGTAATTTATCCTATTCCTCATTTTGTCAAACTCTATTTCTCAATATAGCTCAAGAAGCCACCTATCCCACTAAAATTTAGCTTGAATACTGTGATTACTCAGTCCCCAGGATATTTGCTTACTAATCAGTTTAACCTGTGACCCTTGCTTTTTTTTTAACAGCAAACAAGGAACCAGCTTAGGCTGGACCCTTCCTCAAGGAACAGTATTCCTGTCCTCTCTTCTTGTCAATATTAGACTGGGTTTGGTCTTCCCAAGAGGAAATCTAACTGGGGTGATCTGAACTGGTGGGGTTTTAATTGTCTAGCCAAGATTACTAGAAGCAGTGGAAGTCCATAAGGGAATTAACATTCCATAATTGCTAGACAGGGGCATCACACTGAAAGCCAACACACTTTCCACAATTGCATCTAATCATAAGACTTGCTGAATATCCCACCCCCCAACCCCCCTTTAAGATCTCAATAAAAATGGTCTTTTTTCATCTCATGGGGTCCTTGGCTTTGCAGAGGTGACCAGAGTGACCCATTTTACTAACACTTATACACATCACTGTTAATAAACAATTATTTTAGTTTTTTAAAGAAAATATGCCTTAGGTTACCTTTGTTGTATTTTTACTTGTGGACAGATGGAATCTGAATCCAATTGCTCTGACTCCTGAACCATTGCTTTTTCAACTTAAGCATTATGATCTTTAAGTTTGTTTATTTTTTTCTTCCCAACTCAAAAATCTTATTACCTATTTACTTCATGTGAAAATTTTTCCCAACAAAATTTAAGCTCTTGGAGGGCATTTTTTATTGTTGTTATCTTTGTATCCCTAGTAAAATTTTATATTCAGTGTCCTAGAATCCCCAATTCTCTTAATAGGTCTAGTTCTTCACTTTCCTTCCTATTTGTACAATATGTTGATTATTTCTACATATTTGTTTACATATTATGGCTACCATTAGGTTGTGAACTTGTCAAAGTCAAGGAATGTCTTTTGCTTTTCTTTGTATCCCCAGTACTTACCACAATACCACACAGGTAAATATTTATTGACTAACTATCAACATGCTATAGTTTCAGCACACCTAATGCTGATACTGATTCCATTGACAAACTTTTATATCTTGACAGCAAGGAGATAAAGATGAGGACATCAATACAGGGGAATTTCTCATTTACAGGAGGTCTATTTACAAGAATCTGAAAAGTGTTTTTTGTATTAACCAGTTGAAAGATGTCTCCCATGAAACACAATAGGATTCCTAAAGGGAATTCGAGAGGATGAGAGGAGAACAAAGTCAGTATGACTCCTAGATTAGAGCATCATACAGATGATTCCATTTCAGTGTAGGACAACCACTGAGTCCCTCTCTGACTCCAAGATTCTGTGATACAGATGTGCAATCCTGGGCTTTTGTAGTCTATGAACAAAACTTGTAAACAAAATACGAGAAGGAATGACTTTTAAAATACCCAATTTAACAGTACTGTCTAATTAGGTGAATACATTTTGTTTACTTTTTTTTTTTCAAAATTGATAATACCAATGAATTTTGCCAATATTTTTATTCTATCTAGAAATGGTGAAAACCAACCTTCTTACTTTCAGTAAAACTAGCATAAAATGAAAAGGTGCTGGATATTATGAACTGACTAAAAGTTTTAGTATGACAGATATTATATTGCCATATTAATTCAACCCTTTTAAAACATTATTTTGATATACGAGCAAAATAGTACACATCCCAACAATAGGAGGAATAATATAAAAAATCAATATAATGCAAGATAAATATTGGAAGTAATCAAAATCATCCTTCTGTTCCTATTACAGCTCAAAATATCACAAAAATAAGAAAAAAAGGATATGTCAGTTAAGCTTTCTTCTACTTTTCAATAGCTTCTACAAAAGATGACTTTATTCTTTTATTATTATATGAAGTATAATCTTCACCACATTCTGAAAAGCTATCTTTTATATATATTCTGTTAAAATATGACAATATATCTGGTATTTATTTAGGATTTTTCACAGAATTTAAAAAGAATTTGTAAAGCTTATAGAAGTAATAAATGACACCGTTATGAATGAAGGCTTCAGTTGCCCAATATGTAGAAAGAAATATTAAAGCTCAGTAATACAAAATGACTGTCTTCAAGTTACTTTAATGATTGATAGAGTAGAATTTTATCCTCACCTGTAAAGACTAGACCTAGCCAATATTGTCAAGTTAGTCTATAGCACAGCTTTTATCTGGGTCAGCCTTCTAATTCCTAAAATTCCATCTGTTTAGCTTTTAGTAGTTTTATATTTACACTGTAATACATAGTCCCTGAAGAGACAGAAATGAAACCAAAATGAACAATGATGGGAAAAGCAGCCAAACTGAACCAAACATATATACAGTTGATCTATGCTGGAGGCAATATAATTGTAAGAGCATTGAGGGAAAGATATCAAAGGTGTGAAAGAAAAAACCCTCAGATTTTATCAATACTAACAAATGCGTCCAAGAGAATAACACTAACTATTGACTTATTTACCTATTCTTCCATCTACAAATTCCCTTTATGACTCATCCATACATGAATCAAGGACATACTAAAGAAAGGTATTTTGTAGATATTAGCAGGCTTTCCCAAATGATACTAAAAAATGGACCACATATTATTTCATGATTAACTGAAAAATTTACAGAATAAAAGTTCTCAATGGCCTTACTGCTTATTGATTTTATATATATATATATGTATATATATATATATACATATATGTGTGTATATATGTGTGTGTGTGTGTGTGTGTGTGTGTGTGTGTGTGTGTGTGTGTGTGTATGCTATTTAATATATGCTCTTTTATAGCAAATTTTTCCTATCAGCACCACAGGATAATTCAGAATTTGATGAAAGATGGAACAATAAAAGTAACCCTATTTTTAGAAAGACTCCAATAATAAATACCCAACAAGGCATAAAATAGAAGGATGTATTCAGGCCAAAGACATTTTCCACTGACCAAAGAGGAGTTTGAAAGCAGAGTACAGGTAAAGAAGGAATTATGTGTCAATGGTAAAGTGCTATAGATGCTTCCATTGGTAAATGGCTTTGTATCAACTATAGTCATCTTGAGACATTGCATCTTCATTCTGGAAGTTATCTGTAATCACTGACAGCATTTTGTCTTGTTCATCTACACAGGAAAGATCAAGTGAATAAAGAATGCTTATTTCCCAGATTTCAATAGGAATTTGAATGGACACCCTGTAGAACTGGAATACTATGTATATCTGGTCCAGCTAGTACAGTAGGATAAAGATTTGGTCCTAAGGTTGAAGAGGAGTAGAGCCTACTGCATTGCTGTCAGAAAATGTGAAAACTCTTCTTCTAACCACAAGCTTCCCATTAAAGCAAAGGCCCATTTTTTCAATCCTAACATTTTACCAGTGCTACCATATGAGAGCAAAATATTTAAAACCATTGCTTCTGAATAACTAAAGAACAACATTACATCTACAACAACTGAGAAGTTGTGTATGGGTATGTGTGGGGTATGAGCAAACTGAAAAACCATGAAAGAGAATAGGAGTTAATGATGCTATCAAGGAATATTATGACAAGAATAGAAAATGGGCTGGCTATGTGACAAGAGAAAGCAATTACAGATGGAGAGTCAGAGTTCTCCCTCAATATCAAGAGAAGTAAAGGAAAGTCTCCAGCAGATTGGATGCTTTTTTTGTGGGCAACAATTGAACAGGATAAGCAGGCATAGATGAGCTGAGATCTACGTTGTTGAAGAGAATGCCAAATTGATGAAATTGCAGATATATTTTCACAAAGATACTTTTTAGTATCTGATAGTGGGAAATAGATCTCATCTCCATGATGAATTGATTTGTTGTTGTCTTTATGGTTAGACAAACAACAAAAATAACAACAACAACAAAACAAACAAACCAAGAAACCATGAAACTTACTATCTTACAATTTCTGTCTATTGCTTCTTGTTCAACCCTATGGGACAAAGCAGGACAACTTTAAGCTCTTCAAATACTTGAAGACAGCTGTCATTTCTCTCACACACCCAAGTCTCTTTCCTCTTCTCCAGTCTAAATATTCCCAGTTCTTTCAATTAAACTTCACATGCCCATATGGCAGGAATTTGAAACTGCTCACCATCATGGATCACCTGCTGTCAATTCTTTCAAACTTACCAATGTTTTTCCTAAAATTTAACGCTTAGAATTGAATGTAATTCTTCAGATGCTATTTGATTATAGCAGAATACAGGGAGACTATCATCTTATTCGTCCTATATATAGATCATGCAAAAATTATGTAATCATTTAAGAGAGCAACATGTGAAATTTCACAAGGCATATGATTAAGCCTTAACTCTTCATCTCATTTTGGTAGACATCATAATCAGATAATGTTTTGTTCAGGAGGTGAGGTTTTGAGGCAACTTTGTAAATGGCAGGGTGGGAGTGTCTGGCAGATGTGGATGAATAGTGTTTCAAAAGTGAGGAAAAATAACCTCTGTTACTCTTCCCTCCTCACCATTTGACTTTGCACTCATTTTTTTTCTTTTATCTTGTCACCTCAGAATGAAATGAAATGGAGATGAAATATATTGTGCATTTGGGGGAAAGAATGGCAATTGAAGAACTTATTTGCTATATGAGGTGAGTATGTTGTATTCCTACTTATAAATTTATAATATCTACATTTGTGAATTCTAGAATACAAACTTCTTGAAGCAGAGCATCATATGATACCAGTATTATCAAGGAAAAAAGGAAATTTAAAAAAAATGAAGTCTATGCTTTAGAGTGGGAGGTCCATGTTGTGTTATTATATGTAGTTTGTATATTTTGTGTATTTAGTCACCTTCAGAACACCTTCAGAGCAAGGAAGACACCTCAACATTTAGTAGAATGCTTTCAAAATACTGGCCTTGTTAAAAAGCTTGAGTAACATATTTTCTTTATAACATCACAACTTTCTATTAATTATTCACTTGGATTTCCTTCTTATGTAGAAATGGGAAGAGTAATACACTCCTCTCATTACTATCATTAGTCACAACACAGGTTCTCGGCAAAGGGGTTACCATAGACTAACTATATAACTAGACTAGGGAGGTAGATTTCTGCTGTTCACAAGGTTGGGAAAGGGGAGGAGCCAAAATGGTAGAGTAAAAGCAGGGACTTGCTTGAGCTCTCCTGCAAAACTCTCCAAATATCCATAAAAAATTACTCTATAAAATTCTAAAGCTATAGAACACACAAAATGACAGAGTAAAACAAACCTCCAGCCCAATGTAACCTGGAAGGTCAACAGGAAAGGTCTATCACACTGGGCTGGGAGTGGAGTGTAGTCCAGTGTGGGCCATGCCAGCACAGATAGGGCAAAAGGGGCCTCAGGGGACTGAATCAGTGGCAGCTATGGTGATTTCCAGATTTCTTAACACACAAACCACGAAGACAAAGTAGAAGGTCAGTGGGAAAACTCTGTTGGACCTGGGTGAGAGAGTAGCAAGGTCTGGCAGCAGAGGTGGCAGAAGCAGCAGCAGCAGTAGCAGCAGCAGTGGCAGCTGCTTCCAGAACTCCCAGACAATAGACAGTGGGGGATTAAGCAGTCAATTCGAGGGGGTTTTCAGGGACCTCTTTGCTGGCATTGAGGCAGGATTCTCTTGCTTTGCCCTGTTTGTATCTAAGTCACAGTCCTGGGTGGTGTTCCTGGGGTGAAGAGGAGCACTGGCTTGGAAGAGCTTGTGTTGCCTCTCGAGAGGGAATCCTTCTCAGAGTTTCAAGGCAGAACACATTTCTTGAGGTCACTCACAGACCAGAACACAGGCCAAGAGAAGATTTGATTATACCAGCTGAGAAGAACTGAAAATTTACAGAAGTATCCCTGAAAACAGATGCACAAAACCCCTGAAGCATGGGACAGAACTCTCCACTCTGAGAGCAGAGTCCCACTTTGACAATGAGCTCAAAGGTCAAGTAATTGCCTGGGAAAATGAGCAATCAGCACAAAAATACTCACACTATAGAATCTTACTTTGGAGACAGAGAAGATCAAAATATACAACCAGAAAAAAAAAAAAAAACAAATCAAAGCTCCTACATTCAAAGCCTCCAAGAAAAATATGAATTGGTCACAGGCCATAGAAGAGCTCAAAATGGATTTTGAAAATCAAATAAGAGAAGGAGAGGGAAAATTGGGAAGAAAAACGAGAGTGATGCAAGAAAATCATGAAAAATTAGTCAATAGCTTGCTAAAGGAGATCCAAACAATACTGAAGAAAATAACACCTTAAAAATAGACCAAACTAAATGGAACAAGAGGTCCAAAAAGCCAATAAGGAGAATGCCTTAAAAACAGAATTTGTCGAATGGAAAAGGAGCTCCAAAAGCTCGCTGAAGAAAATCATTCCTGAAAAATTAGAATGGAGCAAATGGAAGCTAATGACTTTATGAGAAATCAAAAAATTATAACATAGAACCAAAAGAATGAAAAAAGAAGACAATGTGAAATGTTTCATTGGAGAAATAGATGCAGGAGAGATAATTTAAAAATTATCGAACTACCTGAAATCATGATCAAAAAAAAAAGAGCCTAGACATCATCTTTCAAGAACTTATCAAGGAAAATTGCCCTGCTATTCTAGAACCAGGGAGTAAAATAGAAACTGAAAGAATCCACTGATGGCCTCTTGAAAAAGATCCCAAAAAGAAAACTCCTATAAATATTGTAACCAAATTCCAGAGTTCTGAGGTCAAGGAGAAAACATTGCAGGCAGTCAGAAAGAAACAATTCAAACATTTTGGAAACATGATCAGGATAACATAAGATTTAGCAGCTTCAACATTAAGGGATCAAAGGACTTGGTATAGGGTATTCTGAAGGTCAAAGAAGCTAGGATTAAAGCCAAGAATCACCTACCCACCCAAACTGAGTATAATGCTTCAGAAGAGAAAAATGAATATGCAATGAAATAGAGAACTTTCCAGCATTCCTGATGAAAAGACCAGAGCTGAATAGAAAATTTAACTTTCAAATACAAGATTCAAGAGAACCATGAGAAGGTAAACAGGAAAAAGAAATCATAAGGGAATTATTTAAGTTGAACTGTTTACATTCCTACATACAAAGACAATATTTGTAACTCGAGACCTTTCTCAGTATTACAGTAGTTGAAAGGAATATATCTCTATCTCTATAGATATAGCTATAGATAGATTTAAACATAGATATAGATAGATAGACAGAGGGCACAGGGTGAGTTCAGTATGATGGGCTGTTATCTAAAAACAAAATTAATGGGTGAGAGGAATATATTGGGGGTAGGAGAGAGGGATAGAATGAGGTAAATTATCTCACATAAAAGAGGCAAGAAAAAGCTGTTACAATGGAAGGGAAGAGGGGGGAGGTGAAAAGGAATGAGTGAGCCTTGCTCTCATAGGATTTGGCTTAAGGAGGGAACAGCATACACACTCAATTAGTCTTACCCTAGAGGAAAGTAGTGGGGAAGGGGATAAGAGGTGGGGAGGAGAGATGGGCGGGTGATTTTGGGGAGGAGAGTAGTCAGAAGTAAACACTTTTGAAAAAGGGCAGGGCCAAACGAGAAAATAGAATAAGTACAGGATAGGATAGAGGGAAATATAGTTATTCTTTCACAACATGACTATTATGGAAGTGTTTCACATAACTACACATGTATAACCTTTATTGAATTGCTTGTCTGCTCAATGAAGGTGGGTATGGAGGGAAGAAGGGAGAGAATTTGGAACTCAAAGTTTTAAAAACCTGGGAGGGTGGCGGACCGAAGATGGTGACAGGAAAGCAGGGACTTGCTTAAGGTCCCCCTCAGGTCCCTAAAAACACCTATAAAAATGGCTCTGAACAAATTCTACAGCTGCAGAACCCAGAAAATAGCAAAGGGAAGCAGGGATCTAGCCCAGGACAGCCTGGATGGTCACCGGGAAGGGTCTATTGCATGGGAGCTGGGAGCCTGCACCAGGACCAACCAGACTAGGAGCCAGACAGAACAGACATAGTGCCCTGAATCAGTGAGCTGTGGCAGTAACCACACTTCTCTGCCCACAAACGCCAAAGACAACAGAGAAGGATAGTGGGAAAAGCTGCTGGGGCAGAGTGAAAGGAGTTCACAGTGGGCTGCTACCCGGGGACAGAGGAGGTGGTGTGACTCTAAGGCTGCTTCCAGAGATATAGGTGTGGTTCCTTTTGGCCCCAGGCCAACCTGGTGGGAGGAATTAAGCAGTGGATTAGAGCGGGAGTGCAAAACCTGCTTTGCCCTGCCTGCATCTGGGCCGTAATCCTAGTTGGTGGTTCTCGGGGGACAAGGAGCACTGGTGTGGCAGAGCTGGCTGCATAAAATTAGCTCTGAAAACAACAGTTCATCCCTTTAAGTTTGGAACAAAGTACTCTCTACTCTACAAGCAGTCATACTCCAACAAAAAGCTGAGGGGTCAAGTAGTTGGCTGGGAACATAAACAGGCAGCAAAAACGGTCTCAGGTTCAGCTCAGACTTTGGAATCTCTTTTTAGTGACAAAGAAATACAAAGCATACAGCCAGAAGAAGTCAACAAAGTCAAAGAGCCTACATCAGAAGCATCCAAGAAAAATGTGAATTAGTCTCAGGCCATGGGAAAGCTCAAAAAGGATTTGGAAAAGCAAGTAAGAGAAGTAGAGGAAAAATTGGGAAGAGCAATGAGAGTGATGCAAGAAAACCATGAAAAACAAGTCAATGACTTGCTAAAGGAGACCCAAAATTATACTGAAGAAAATAACACCTTAAAAATAGACTAACTCAAATGGCAAAAGAGCTCCAAAAAGACAATGAGGAGAAGCATGCTTTGAAAGGCAGAATTAAACAAATAGAAAAGGAGGCCCAAAAGAACACCGAAGAAAATCCTACCTTAAAAATTAAAGTGGAGCAAGTAGAAGCTAGTGACTTTATGAGAAATCAAGATATTATAAAACAAACCAAAGGAATGAAAAAATGGAAGACAATGTGAAATATCTCATTGGAAAAACCACTGAACTGGAAAAAAGATTCAGGAGAGATAATTTAAATATTATTGGACTACCTGAAAGCCATGATCAAAAAATAGCCTACATACCATCTTCCAAGAAATTATCAAGGAGAACTGCCCTGATATTCTAGAGCCAGAGGGCAAAATAGAAATTGAAAGAATCCACCAAACCCCTCCTGATAAATATCCCAACAAGAAAACTCCTAGGAATATTGTCACCACATTCCAGAGCTCCCAGATCAAGGAGAAAATACTGCAAGCAGCCAGAAAGACATAATTTGAGTATTGTGGAGACACAATCAGGATAACACAAGGTGTAGCAGCTTCTACATTAAGGGATCAAAGGGCTTAGAATATGATATTCTGGAGGTCAATGGAGCTAAGATTAAAACCGAGGATCACCTACCAGCAAAATTGAGAAGTATCATGCTCCAAGGCAAAGTATGAATTTTCAATAAAATAGAGGACTTTCAAGCTTTCTCAGTGAAAAGACCAGAGCTGAATAGAAAATTTGACTTTCAAACACAAGAATCAAGAGAAGCAGGGAAAGGTAAACAAGAAAGAGAAATCATAAGGGATTTACTAAAGTTGAACTGTTTTGTTTGCATTCCTACATGGAAAGATGATGTGTGTAATTCATGAGATCTCAGCATTAGGGTAGCTGAAGGGAATATATATATATATATAAGGTAGCTGAAGGGAATATATATATATATATACACACACACATACATATATATACATACATATATATATATATACATATATATATGTGTGTGTGTGTGTGTAGGGTAGCTGAAGGGAATATATATGTGTGTGTGTGTGTATATATATATATATATATATATACATACAGAGAGGGCACAGGGTGGGTGAGTTGTATATGAAGCAGGGATGATATCTAAAAAAATAGAATCAAATTAAGGGATGAGAGAGGAATATTTTGAGAGAGGGAGAAAGGGAGAGATGGAATGGGGTAAATTATCTCACATAAAAGTGGCAAGAAAGAGCAGGTCTGTAGGAAGGGAAGAGGGGGTAGGTGAGGGGGAATGAGTGAATCTTGCTTTCATTGGATTTGACCTGAGGAGGGAATAACATACACTCAAATGAGTATCTTACCCCACAGGAAAGAAGGAGGAAGGGGATAAAAAAGGGGGGATGGTAGAAGGGAGGGCAGATATGGGGAGGAGGTAATCAAAAGCAAAAACTTTCAAAAAGGCAAAGGGTCAAGGGAGAAAATTGAATAAAGGAGGACTGGATAGGAGGTAGCAAAATGTAGTTAGTTTTTCACAATATGAGTATCATGGAAGAGTTTTATATAATGATATATGTGTGGCCTATGTAGAATTGCCTGCCTTCTTAGGGAGGGTGGGTGGGGAGGGAACAGGGGAGAGAATTTGGAATTCAAAGTTTTCAAAGCAGATGTTCAAAAAAAAGTTGTTTTTGTATGCAACTGGGAAATAAGATATACAGGCAATGGGGCATAAACATGTATCTTGCCCTACAAGAAAGTAAGGGAAAAGGGGATTGGGGGGAGTGGGTTGACAGAAGGGAGGGATGACTGGGGAATGGGACAATCAGAATATATGTCATCTTGGAGTGGGGGGGAGGGTAGAAATGGGGAGGAAACTTGTAATTCAAACTCTTGTGGAAATCAATGCTGAAAGCTAAAAATATTAAATAAATAAATAGAAGGTTCTAAAAACAAATGTTAAAAATTGTTTTTACATGCAATTTGGAAATATGATATGCAGGTAAGGTGGTACAGAAATCTATCTTGCCCTACAAGAAAGTAAGGGGCAAGGTGATAATGGGGAGGTGGAGTAATGGATGGGAGGGCAGACTGGGGGAAAGGTTAGTCAGAAAGCATGTCAATTTGGGGTAGGTGGAGGGGAGAGATAGGGAGAAAATTTCAAACTCAAAAATCTTATGGAAATGAACATTGAAAACTAAAAATAAATTAATAAAAAACATGGTTGGGCAGCCATGAATTCAAAACTAATCCATTTCTTTTCCAGTGATGGTATTATTTATAAATATTAAATATTTCCCAGCACTAAGAATTAAGAGAAATGATTTCTCCTCCAAACTTCATAAGACAGTGGTTTGTGGTTGCAGAAGAGAAAGAAAAAAAAACTAGTAGAGTCAAAGTCACTGGCTGGCCTAAGGAGGAGATGGCCAGAGAGAAAAGATTTTGAATGGGAATGACTAGAATAAAAATAAAAAGAAAGACATAGCAATAATCATGCACCGATTCCACTTCTCCCTTCACCTTATCTTTCTCTTCGTTGGTGAGTGCAAGACAATACTTGTGTTATCTCCTAGAATTCTCTTTTTTCTGTTATGTGAGAGCTGATATAATGGCACACTCTAGGTTTTAAAAGAGACCTTAGAGGCACCGTAGTTCAACTGCTACATGAAGAACGACTGCTTCTGCCAAACGAGTTAGTGTACAGTTAGTCAGCCAAAAAAAAATATTAGGCACATCATGTTATGTGCTACACACTATGCTAAAGACTAGGGATACAAAGAAAGACAAAAGACATTCTCTGCTCTGGAGGAGCTCACTGTCTCATGGATCTTTTGCTTAAAGACTTCTTGTAAGGAAAAAACAGGGTGTGCTGGAGCTACTTTCAATGGCTCTCTAGATGTAATTACTAAGTTTTTAGCAGAAGCATTTACACCTTGGAAATCAGGAATAACTACAAATTAAAGCTTGACTGATTGTTTTGCTGCTTATGTAGAGTCTAGGCTCTAGACTTAAGAAAGTGATTGAGGTAGCATTGAAAATGCAGATTGAATTTGAAAGTATTTTATGCTTAATCTCCACCCCCCAGCCCAGAAAGTCAGTTGTAAAACAGCAGCACGCTTCTGTGTAAAACTCACTATTTTCTAAGACAATACATTCCATTTTTGCACAGAACTAATTGTTGGGGAGATGTAATATTTCACAGTTGATATAGAGCTGATCTTGAAATAATGGAGACCTAGGTGGATTTTCTAACTGAAATGCACTGATCATGTGATCATTGGACAAGTCACTTAACCTCTCAATGCCTCAGACAAGTCCCTAAGACTTTAAGTTAAAGATGAGGTGCCAATGGAGCTTCAACATTGGAGATTCTCTTCACTATTGAAATCACACTTCACCTCCCTTTCTGCTATCTTCTTAACTGGTTTAAGAGTGGTTGCTTTTTCCCTATTACATTAAGTCTCAATTTGTTTCAACTTTCACCTACTGTTTCTGTTAGTTCAGACAACTCTAGTGTTTCCACTGGGGCCAAGTATAACAGAGCTAATCATTTTCCATGTGCCAATTCATCAAATACTTAATGGATATCATACCCCTGGTAAAATCTCTTTTCCCAGATGACCATAACTAGTTCCTTCAACTAGTTTTAATTTGACATGAAACTGGTTCATCAAACTGGTTGCCCTTCTCTGAATACATTCCAGCTCATCAATGTCTTCTTATAATTTGAGTTAAACAAACAAACATCCCAGATGTGGTCTAATCACAGGGCTTAGAAGAGCACAAGTATTATCCCCCTCCTGTACCTAGTTCTGGATAAGTTACATCTCTTAGTGCTGTCTAATGCCACACTAGCTTTCATTCTATTGCTGTATCACAACGTGAACTCATACTGAGGTCACAGTTTACTAAAACCTTCAAAGACTTTACATAACTTTTCCTTTAACCTCATTTCCTCTATTTTGTAGTTGTAAAGCTGATTTTTTTATTCAAGTACAAGACCTTACATTTATTACTAACTAAATGTCAACCTATTAGATTTAGTCTATTGAGTTTCATTTTGTTCCTGAATAACATACAACACATTAACTATCCCTCCTAACTTTGTGTCATCTGCAAATATGGTAAGTATTTCATCCATACCTTTCATCAAGCCTGAAGAAAAGGTTTGAGCAGCACATGGGCAGCAAAGATCCCTGGGGCACTTGGCTTGGAAACTCCTATATTGGCATTCTTAATGGTTATCTTTTGAATATAACCATTCAACCACTTTTGAAATCACTTAATTAAATACTGTTTAGCCCACATGCCTCCATTTTTTTCCTCATAAGTATTAGAGATTTTATGAAATTTCTTGATTAAAATAAATAGGAATAAATGAGAGAAGAAAAATGAGAATTTCTTAAGCATTTGTTATGACATAATAAGCTGAAGCTGGTAGCTAGGCAGCACAGTGGATAGAGTGTGGGGCCTGAAGTGAGGAAGACTCATCTGCATAAGCTCAAATTTGGCCTAAGACATATCAGCTGTGTGACTTTCAGGAAGTCACCTGTTTGCCTCAGTTTCCTCATTTGTAAAATGAGCTGGAGAAGAAAATGGCAAACCACTCCAGCATCTTTGCCAAGAAAATCCCAAATGGGGTCACAAAGTGTTGGACGTGACTAAAAGACAACGGAACTGAGATACTGAAGTAGAGAAAATCAAAAGCAAGATGATTTCATTCTTTGCTTGTGAAATCAAACTCATTTTTAAGGGTGGTGGCCAGGCAGGGTATTTGGCCCTATAGGGTCCTACAGTCACCCCTGTAGTGGTATGAGTAAAGCCATTGGATATTTGTTTGACATATCATTCCTGAAACTGTACTATTGATCTGATTACTGCAACCAGGACTAGAGGTAGAAGGTTCTGTGTAGGATGGCCGAGGAAATCAGATCATAGACATGGCCAGAGATCAGTATACTAGTGTCTGGTTTGAGCTAAATATGGAAAACTCTTGCCCATCAAGAGCACAGTGCCCCAGGATGTGAGTTGGAGTTCTAGATGGGTAATTGTTGCTAGAGTGAGGAGGCATGGAAGAATTCCTTTAACTATCAATGTAATAATCCTGTCAAAAAAGAAATGTTTATCCTGGCATAACCTATTCTTGAAGGCATGTTGCTTGTTGCATGGCTTCTTTCTCTCATTTTCAGCAGTAACAGCTTTAATACCAGAAACTAAAATCAATCTTATTAGTTTTTAGTTCACAGAACCATTTCCTTTCATTTAAAAATATTATATTCATAATCCTCATCAAATCTTCACCATTTTTAAAAGATCACTCACCATGGCTCAAAAATCATATCAACCTATTCTTTCTGTAACTGATATGGAGATAGTAGTCTAGATGAGTTGAACTCATTAAGTGAAAATAGGTATTCTTACTATCTACTTGGTAATCTAGATTCTAGCATGTCAGCCACATTAGGCCTGTGTGTTTTTTCTTTTGATTTCAAAGTTCATTCTCTTTAGCAGAAGAAACAGAATCAAAAATATAGTTGCATAACTGTTTTCTCTCACCCATTATCATGCCCCCCAGCCATCCTGAGCAGTGGATCTATTCCTTCTTTTATCCTTCTATTTTTCTTCAATATGATTAAAAACAAAAGAAAATATTCCTCCTTCTTTAAAATTCCTCTGATCATTCCTTACTTCAGCCACTCTTTGTAATTATCTTTTATCTAATTTATTTTGAACGTATCTTTTTTGTACATAGTTATTTTCAAGTTGTCCTTCCCACTAGACTTTGAGCTTTATGGAAGCACGAGCTGTCTTTTGCTGTTCTTTGCATATCCTGTGCTTAACACATTGCCTGGCACATATCTGATGCTTAATAAATGCTCTTTGATATGATTTGTTACATATCCTTGATTACATCTTTTGTATATGGCTTTGTGAAAGCTAAGTAGAAGAATGAGTTATCAGCCTCTTTATAAAACTCTTTTTATTACTCATTAGAATTATTTTTCTTTGTGCCTTCAGAATTTGAAGATTTATAGGTACCAATCACTTTGATAATGGATTCTCCTGTATAATTTTAGTTAATGAAATTTTGTCTGTCTTTTATCTTTACCCTTTGAAACCTGATGTCCTCAAATTTAGAAGGAATGACAGACTACGTTTTTGGTTCCTTTCGTACTTTGATTTGTAGTCACCATTTCCTTCAAGGTGATCATCATGTGTATCTCACCACCCAAGTTTTCCTCCCTGTTGGTGAGAATATTATACAGAAGAGAAATGTCACTTATTGTTTTCTGACTTTCGAAGAATGGCATTATCACCAAGAGAAGACAATACTTTTTTAGTTGCTCCACTTTGGGTAGACAGAAGTTCCATAGTTGCCCAAGTCACTCAAATTCTTCATCACTTTATACCTTCATGCCAGGGATAAGATCCATTCCCCAAACTCTTCATCTACTTCTTTCTTTCTAGGTAATTGTAGAACATCCAGTAACTTTTCTTTTTACTACCATTAATTTTCAGTCAAAAGTTCTTAAGCACATGTCCTCAGTATAGTCCAGAATTTCTTCATATGATTATGCCTTGTTTTTATGTGCTTTATGTTTTAGTTTTTTTTAATTACTATAACATATTTCTTGGCACATCCAAAAGCCTCCCTAAAATTACACTTTCATCTTTTACTAATATGCACTAATTGTTAACACTACTAAATTTAGTACATCATTGACTATTGCATTTGACTGAAGTTTTACATCATCTCTAGGTTACCTTTATATTTCTGTAGTCACTGTGTTGAATTTACTTTTACACATTATTCTTCACTCTGAAAGACTTCATTCTCACTTTACTCTGAAATCAATTTTATGATTTCTTAGAGTAAAATATATTCATATGTCTTACTGTGTTCGTTTTTTCTTTAATCACTGGGCACATATTTTGTTTCTAAGATGTGTTTTCAAAATAATAGTACTATTAACACTTTTTTACATAAGGATTTTTTTTTGCTGTTGATAACATCCTCGGGATATGATCTCAGAAATATAATTCCTGAGTCAAATTGAATGAATATTTTTAGAAAATAAATGTTTTGTTACACAACTGCAAATTATTTTCCACAATACCTAAACAAATTCTCAGTTCTTTCAGCAGTCAATTAATATGTCTGTCTTCCTGCAGTCCCTCCAAAAATGAAATTGGATTTCTCACTTTTCAGCTTTGCTTATTTTAAGAGTATGAATCCATACCTCAGGATTGTTGTAATTTCAATTTCTCAAATTATTAGCATTTTCAAACACTTTCAGGTGTTTCTTCTCTTAGACTTTCATTCTGAGGATTTTTATAGGTATTCTATTCTCCTTTTTAGGGATCTACTTAGAGTTACTACTGAATTACTATCTTTTTTCTAATAAGTTCTCTCTATTCCTTTACTCTGTGTTATTGTGTTAGGAACTTTACTTGTTCATGTCTTGTCTTGAGTCTCTCAGGTGGGATTTAATGTGATTTTCTTGTGGGGAATTTTCCCCTTTCTTCCCTTTAACTTTATCTGGCATAGTTTTACTTGGTTTGAGGTGGTAAGAGGAAAATGAGTTTGTCTATACTTTCTAACTCAGACTTTTTTTTTGGAAACCCCTATTTGTTTGATTAAAATTGCATTCTCACTAAGCTAGGAAGGAATGTTTGTTTAGCACTGCAAACAATTATCGTTCATAGAAAATTAAAAAAAAACAATCTGAAATGAAGCTGTAAAGAATATGAAGTGGTATGAGAGATGTAAGATCTTTGAAGTGTACTTGACCAGGTTCATGGATAGTTTTTTTTTTTAAAGACAGATTAAATTTAACGCTGTTTTGCTTTGTTATAATTTCTATGACACAGTGTATTGTACTTGATATTTCATAATTACCTGGGCATAGCCTTTGCTCTTTGGAGTGCAAACTATTGAAGAAAAATTGTAAACACATAAGAAGAAGAGAAAAATGAGAGTTTAAAGGGAGTTTGTCTTTGATTTTCTTTCCTTCACCTGCCATATCCAATTGATCACCCAACTCTGCTGGTTTCTCATCTTCATTCTCTTGGATTTGACACTTCTTTTCCTTTTCTATGGTTCTTACTATAAACCACGGTTGAATTATTAAAAGTTCTCCTAGTTAGTAACCCTAACTGGAGAATAATCTTAGTTTTTTTTTTCTTGTCCAAATCCTACATTTATATTGTAATTGAATGCAGTCAAAAGTATGCTAGAGTTGAAAGACTTGAAGTCTTGCCTCACATACTTACTAGCTAGATGTGACCATAGACACAGCACACACTTCATGCCTAAGCTCAGTTCCTTCATCTGTAAAATTATTATAATAAAACTTTTAGTATATAAGTTGTAATATTTTGACTATCCGATTGCATAATCTATGTAAAATCCAATATAGAGGGTAATTATTTTTTTTTATTTTTCCAAATGGAAACTTATAAATGTATTATTTTGCCTTTAACGTTAAAAATCTTGAAGAATATAAGCTTTCAATCAACTAATAGTGTCTCCCTTATGATGACAATAGTGCATATTTCTATAACAGTATTATTGATAGTATACAGGTTAATTGGATACATGGTAACAATTCTATGAGGTATCTAATAAAGTTGTTGCTGTACATTTTCAGAGTTGGAAATAGCCACTCAGAAAAGGTAATTTTCAGAATACATGTCATAACTGCTACCAAACAGGATCCTTGAAATCTAAGTTCAAGGTTCTTTCTCCTATATCAATGTTGTTGGTATTGTTGTTCAGTCATTTTCAGTCATGTCTGACTCTTTGTGATCCCATTTGGGGTTTTCTTCGCAAAGATACTGGAGTGGTTTGCCATTTCCTTCTCTAGCTCATTTTACAGATGAGGAAACCAAGACAAACAAGGTTAAATAACTTGCCCTTGGTCACCCTCAGGAAGATGAGTCTTCCTGACTTCAGGCCCTTCCCTCTATCCACTGTGCCACCCAGCTGCCCTACATCATACAATTCCATTATTCACAACTTCTCTCAGACCTTTTTACTCTAGCAAGATTTTCTTCTAAAATCCAACCTTTAAAATCTTTTTGTTCTTACCAAGGTACTTTTTGTTCATTCTCTAACCTAAAAACCTCTCTCTTTTCCAAATGGATAAATACTGCTTTGACTAAGTCAAACACATTCTATTTTGTATATGTAGTCAGAAAGGCATTAAATAGACTTCAAATGCGTTTAGTAAAATAGATGTATTTGAAGTTCAAACCAATATTTTTACATATATATTTCCCCTAATTGATATGTGAATCAATTGCAATTTAAAGTCTGAAGAGTGACTTTGTGGGAAGAACTCTATCTGTTAAGGTCCTGAATAACTAGCCAGTGTAATGTAAGTAAATAAGGGATATAAGAGTCTCATCTTTAAATGCGCATTTATCATCTCCAAGTAATTATACACAACCAAAAGGTAAAGAAATGAAATAAAAAAAGAAAAGGATACAAGTGGATATGAAAATGTCTATTCATCTCGAAGAAACTTTTCTTTGGAATGGAGGTGATTTAAAATACCTTGAACACAATCTGATACAATTATGAAGGTTACCTAGTTTGCATATCATCTAATTTTTAAAATTTATTTTTAATTCTTAAAAATTATTTTAATTTGAAAGGTTCATAAGTAATTGGGATGATGTCTTCTCTTTAAATTTTTGGATTCTATTAAAAATGAGCTGCAGTAAATTAACACAGTGAAATTTCTCACCTGATTTGCCCAGGAGCTTATGAAACCCTCACTATGCATCAATATTTGCAAAGTGGATTATCACTTTAGAATTTACTGGGTAACGTGACCAAAGTATGTTGGCAATCTAGATCATATGCACAATAATCTATCCAAACTGGGATATCAACTGAGTCTTTCCTCCTCTGTCCCTTCTTTTAGATTATTTGAAGCTGAACTTAAAACCTGCTAACAAGAGCATTTCCATGCACAGAGAACACAGAAAGTGAATTCTATATGAATCCCTGGTCTCCATTTCACACTGCTATACACACACACACACACACACACACACACACACACACACACACACATACACACATTTATATACAAACACAAATACATATATATTTTAGATATATACATATGTGTATATATGTATGTGTATATGTACATATGTGTATATATTATATAAAATAAAGTCTATATTGTACTTTCAAAACTGCTTTATGTGCCTATGCTTTCTCCCAAAATTTATTCCATTATCTTCTGTGCATTAAAAACAATGGTACAATGGCCTGGTTTTCCTTTTCTTTTTTGGAGGGACAAACTCGTCATCTTTCTCCTCTTAACCACCCACAACGAAGGAAGGAGGGAAAGAAGAAATGAAGACAATTTATGTAAAAAATAAGAATAATCAAGTGAAATTGTAGAGGGAGAAATGAACCCAGGGATGTAGAAATCCCAAACCAAAGGAGAAATGAACCCAGGGATGTAGAAATCCCAAACCAAAATTCCCAAAGCAAGGCCACCTGGAATGAATTCGGGGACCCAAGCATTCTTTAAGTCAAGGAGGCAAAGATTTATTATGTTTTATCGAAATAAAGTGGGAAAAACTTTAGGGAACCTGCAACCATACAGGGCTACAGGGAAAGTTTAAGTACAAGATTTAGGGATGAAA
>CM053626.1:76752452-76781043 GCA_028646595.1 Phalanger gymnotis
AAGTAGAGCTACATGGGGTTGTGGTTTTGCCTGTCAAACATCATTAAGTTATAAAAAGTTCACGGCTGACTGGGAATATCCAGGTGGATTCCATCATGTGTCTTGTTAGACAAGATTAATGTAAGGGAGTATACATTTGACTATGTCTAGGATACATGTTAGACTCAGTGTATAGTCAGTTGTCAGCATCCTGAATCAATCTATAATTGGGCATAGCTGCTTACTGAGGAAAAAGCAGAGGTACTTTTGGGGCACACTGCCCTTTCGCTAGAGAGGCAACCTGGGAAAGAATATGTTTGAGAACTACATGTGTTCTGAAATTGGAATTCTGCCACAGGCACCCAGCAGAGGCTAAAGGGAAATGTGATATTAGAATTAGGGTCCAAGCACAAGCACCCCATCAAAATGAATCTTACATAGTAGCCATCTCCAGACATTTAAATTCTCCTCATGTCCATCATAGAAATATCAGGATGCGGGCGACATGTTTCATCAAAGGTTCTCTAAAGATCAGTCATTACTTTGTTCAAATTTCTTATACTTTTTACAAATTGTTTTTTTTACAATATTGTTGTCCTTGTAAAAAATGTTCTTATGTTTTTGCTAACTTCAGTTAGCATAAATTCACACCATATCATAACCATGATAGTTAGAAATGGTCTTTTGATGTTTCTCATAGTTCAATAATACCCCATTATATGTATAAACCCATAATTTATTGAGCCATTCCCCAATCAAGTAAAAAGCAATTTCAATTATATTCTTATATTCTAGGTTTTTTTTTGGTTGTTTTGTTTTTCCTTTTTTGTACCTTCTGTTTCCCCTTTTAGGAACAGGAAGGAGGCAGCTAGATGACTCGTTGGATAGAGTGCTTGGCAGTCCAAAAGATTCGAGTTCAAATATGACCTTAAACACTAACTGGGCTTAACCTCTGTCTGCCTCATTCCACTGCAGGACGAAATGACAAACCACTCCAGTATCCTTGCAAAGACAGCCCCCATGGACAATGTTGGGCATACTAAAGTTCACGGAGTTGCAACAAAGCAACAACATAGGAACAGGAAATTTATTTTGCTTGCAATATTCACTTCCTAGTATCATTCTCTTTCTTATTTCTTACCCCTTTTCCATACTTGCTACATTTTTTCCTCATTTGATTATATCAGCTTTTGAAAGTTTAAGATACTATTGGTTTTAAGTCTGTATCATTTGCCTTTTGAATATTTTGTTCCAAGATCTCCTCTTATTTATAATAGCAGATTCCAGTTGTTGAATAACCTCAACAACTGGAATTTGGTATTAGTATTTGAACTTCTTTCTGGATTCTTTACAGTATCCTTTTTGATATGGATGATCTAGATATTAACTATGTAGATATTAAAGTTTTTTCTTTTGGGGTTCCTTTCAGAAAGTGATTGAAGGAATTTTATCCTCACTTTCCTCTTTGATTCTAAGTAATCTGGGCAACTTAATTTATGATTTATTGAAATACATGTTCTAGTTTTTTCATAATAACTTTTAGGTATTCTAGTGATTCTTAAATTATCACCCTTTGACTTATTTTCCAGTTCAGGTTTTTTTTAATACCACTTACCTTACATTTCCTCTACTGTTTTCAGTCTTTTGATTCTCTAATATTTCTTATTGTCTCATTAAAATACTGATTTCCGTTTAGCCAACATGTTTTTCATTGAGTCCATTTCTTGATTAAGGTTGCCACTTTTCTTCTAAGCTACTGATTCTCCTGATTTTTTTTTTCTTCCAGAGGCTTCTGTTCATTGACATTTTATCTTATTACTTTTAGCTGTTGTAATGTTAATACATTAACGTCCACTAATAGGCCCATGTGAGCTATCTGAGTCACATGAGCATGAAATGGGAGGAGCTTGCTGAAGGGCAGAACAGGAAGGGGTGGAACAGAGCTGAGAGGAAATGAGACAGAGCAGTCAGAGCTGGGAGAGAGAGAGAGAGGCAGAGCAGCAGCTAGGGTGAGTAAGAGAGGGAGTGATTTTGCTCTTGTTTATTTGTAGGAAGGCCCTAACAGGGGGAAGACTTGGGCATGTCAGTGCCTCCTGCATTGATACTGTGTATAGATTTCTTTGTTGCTAGGATGGATTTGGCTTTCTGGCTTTTGAAGAAATGTTCTGGTTTCGCCTTCAGTAAAGACAGCCTGCTATATTTTGTGATTCAGAACTACGGAGGCATTTTCATAGCAGCCGTGGCAGTTATGGGTATCTCACTTGGCACTACAACCATGTCCCAGTGGATAGCGTTCCAGATATAACACTAGGAAGACCTATTCAAATCCAGCCTCAGACCGACTGTGTGAACCTGGACAAGTCACTTAAATACTATTTGCCTCAATTTCCTCCTCTGTAAAATGGGGATAATAGCAACTGCTTTCCGGGGTTGTTGTAAGGATCTAATGAGAAAATATGTGTAAAGTACTTAGAAGAGTGGCTGACACATCGTAGATTTTATATAAATGTTAGCTTTTGTTTTTTCTTATGGAAACCTTTTTTTCCCTTTAACTCTCTCTATTTTCAGGTCTAACTTCATTAGGAGGATATTTAGATATTTAATATTTTAATAATCTATTTTTATTTACTAATTTATATAGCTTTATTTCCTGAATAAACATTTTTGCCTGGGTCAGGCACCACCTCCTGCTACAGTTAAGGGTAGAGTGGTCAGACCTGCTTGGCTCTGATAACCCAGGTGCTTTCTCAGAGGAACACTTGACTCTTGCTGCTTCCTGACAGAGACTTTCAATTTACATGTGTCTTGTCACTTGCTTTATTACAGGGGTCTACTTTCCTAAATCTTCTGGACTTTTGCCCACTCTATATCTCTGTGTCATCATTATGTTATTTCTCAAATATGTATGCTGTGTTTAAAATGTATCCTTTTTCTCAAATAGGCTTTCCTTATTTTTGCCTTGCTTCTCTATTGCCTAGCTCAATGGACAGTGCCTTTATGCTGCACTTCGTGATCAAAGTATGTCAGAAATTAGCTTTTTACTCTCTATCTCCAAGCAATACCTTACACCTCTCCTGTGTTCTTCATACATTTTATTTTATATTGTACACATTGTCATTGTATAGCATTGCGTGTCAATATATTTAGAACAAATCATCCATACTACATTATTAAACCCATAACATTATATATTGCACCTAATAGGTGTTTAAAGGATCACTGTGGAAGTAAGAAAGGGAGGATGAAAGGAGGAAGTACAGGAGGGAGGGAGAGAGAAAAGGAGGAAGGGAAGAAGGAACAAAAAGAGAAAATAAAAAAAAGGGAGCGAGTAAGAAACAGATGAGAAAGGAAGGTAGGAAGAAAAGGAAGGAAAAAGGAAAAGAATCATATTATGCCTATATTTTTTAATTTTCTATTTTGCTTTATGTTATCTATAGGGGTACAGTCTACCAAAAAAATAGATTATGGACTAGGACCTAGGATTTTCTTGATAAAGGTAACCCTTGGGTGAGAAAACTCCTTCTATCAATGTAGTGTAGCAACTTTTCTGTAACATATTTTAATAGATTTGCTTTGAACACTTAGGGTTTAAGTGACGTGCCCAGAGTAATAAATGCAATATATGTCAAAGACTTATACAAATCTACAAATAAAAATTAAAATACACTTTCACTTAGGAATATTTTAAACAAGAACGTGAACCATACCATGCAAAAGGAAAAAAAAATAGGGAGATAAGTGGTTTGGGATATTATAATTGGAGAACTTTTATTTTCTTAGCTAATATTTTCTGCTTTTGTAAACTTGATAGCATTCACAGTCAAGAATATAAGCTGAGAAGTGGATGATTCGCAAAAGGATATTATAGCTCTCTTTTCTCATTTCTATTTATCTGCCAGGTTAGCCTGCCATTACACTCAGCACTGGTCAGCACCTCATTAGAGAGCTGTTTTAAGTTACAGGTTGCACAACCTAATAGTATATGGAGAAGTAGAAGAGTGTTCAGAGAACATTCACTGAGATTATTAAGACGTTGAAGATTGGACCTTCGAGAAAAGTTAAAAGAAACTGGACTAATTTCAGTATGAAGAAAAACTAGCCTAAAAGGAAACAGGTTGTAAAGTGAGGCAATTATGTTGATAATTCAGGTAAAATCCCTCACTTTTTTCTCTTTTTAACTATATTTCTGCTAAAACTTCCTTCTCCTAAATTATCTCAGTTCCTTATTTCATGTAGATGTAGTCAATATTGTAGCTTAAACAGCTATATAATGTTATAATATATAGATTGAATAAAATTATAGCAAGTATCTTTTTAAAAGAGATTTTTATCGAATTCATCAATACAGAAAATTCAGATGTGCATTTCTATCATATTAACTAAGGCAACCATTTACTAATGTGATTGGTTGCTGTGACAAGTCTTGAATTCGTGAGGATAGCATGCCTCATCATCACCACCACCACCACATCGCCGTAACCACCTCCATCATCATCACCAACAGCATCATTATCACCACCGCTACCACCACCACCATCATTTTTTAGGATTTAGGCCTTGCTCTCATTGGGAAAATCAACTCAGGAGAGAGTATGGAAACTCTTCATTAGTACAAATGAGTAACTCTTCTGTATTTTATAGTTTTAGAGAGTTTCCTGAAACCCTGAGATGCTAAGTGACTAACAGAGCATATGTCAGAGATAGTTTTGCTGATACCAAATTCTGCCCTCTATTCAAGACACTATGTTCTTTCTGTTTCCATGAACGTACTTAATATGCACTTAAAGTCTGCATATATTACTTGCTCATTTAGTAGATGCTTGTTGAATTCAATTGTTTTAAGAAGATCCTGCTACAAAAAAATAAGAAAAATGCCTTGCATGAGGCTTTTTTTTGGGGGGGGGGGCGGGGATAAGGATTCAAAGTACTTTAATATTCATTAGTGCATGTGAACCTAACTACAATGTTGTCAGGTTGTTAAGAAATTTCTTACAATTTCTATTTTAGAGATGAGGAAATATAGTCCCAGTGAGTTTAAGGAAGTTGGCTAAAATCAGAAATCTATTAAGTGACTAAATCAGGAACTAAACCCAGAGCTTCTAATCTAAAATCCACTGTGAAATCTGAAAAAAAAAAGACTACTTTCAGAGATGAAGATATATTTGATTTTATAGTCACTGTCTTTTTTTTTCAGAAAATATGGTAATTAATATATATTTATGTATGTATATGTGTATATGTACATACAGGTATACAGGTATAAGTGTATGTAGAATTATTCTGATGTGAAAATGTCATATATATATATATATATACACATATAAATTAAATTATTTAATTTAAAAAAGATTTTCTATAGATGATAGAGGTTAGTGCTCCCTGGCTCTGAGAGTCAGTGGGATTTACTGAAAATCAACAGAGTTAATTCCCAAACAGATGCTGTTATTAATTTACTCTATTAGGGCTAAAGATAGGACCGCATTTGAACAGATTAAAAATGGATAATTACACCATTTAGTGGGTAATTCCTATGGAAAGTTTCACTGTCATTGTCCTTTAAATGCAGGACAGCTCTAAGTCCTAAGTACCTATCTGGTGGTTGTTATGAACTGATGTGGAGAATACAAACAGGGGACAGAGTGCAATTTAATCACAGCCTTGAAAGTCTCTGCTGTAGCTAAAGAAAGATTGATGACTAAATAGAAATATATAGAGTAGTAGCCAAATGTGAAGAATGGAATGACTATTCGTTGCTAGTAGGAGAATTTAAATCCTGTGGTAAAAGAAGGTCTTGCCTTTTGTGTGCCAGTGTTCTTTTTTGTGACTCTTTGCACTCTCCTTTCTTCTCATTATTTCACATCCTCTAGGCTTCATGCTCTTCAGTTTTCTTCCCTGACATATAGCTTTTTTCTCTCATTCTAAGACTGACTTTTTTTCTTAATACAGTTCCATAAAAACACCCTGTACAACCTCTGTCTTCTATATTTTCATTGAAGAAAATTAAATGGAAAATTATATTAAGTATCTGTTGTACATGGGACACCACATTAAGAACTGAGGTACTCTATTACTTCAAATTCCATTTAAATCTCATCCCTATTCTTCACCCTGCTAGGAAGATGATGTTCTCTAAGTATATTCCAAGAGAACATAAGCTCTGACAGTTCCTACCATGCTTGAAAGGTTTTGAGCATGGCATTGAGACAGACTTTCATTGGAAGAATAACCTACCTAAGTTTGAAGAGTGTCAAAGGGCTAGAAATGTGAAATCAGACATTCCTCCTGAGCCCAAAGTAACTATCCACCTACAGGAAAAGAAAAAACACATATATAAATAGCTATAACAAAATTAGCAAAGAATTTTTAAAAAATGCTATGGGAAGTTTGAAGAAGGGGAGGTCACTGATGACTGAAGAGATCTGAGAAGATTACACAGGAAATGTGGCAGAGAATTTGGGCTTTAATCAAAGTGAAAGATTTCAATAGGAAAGGGATGTATTCCAGAATTGGAGCAAAGGTACCTACATGGATTAAGGTAGGATGAGAAGAGAGATCAGTGGTCCAATTTAGAAAAAAAAAATAAAGGTCAGTAATATGAAATGACTGGAAAGGTAAATTATAGACATATTGTGGGAAGTCTTGCATGTAAGTTTAAAGATTTTATATGTTATTCAGATAGATGTGGAAGGCTATTGATTTTTTCCCTTTGAACAGTACAGTGATACCAGAGTAAATATATTGGAGATTACTCAGGAAGCAATTTGAAGGACAGGTTGGAAAGGAGAGACCCTGAAGTCAGAATGACCAATTAGAAAGGTGTTTCTATTATCCACTCAATAAAAGAAGAGTGATTGAGCTGTCATAGAGATTGCAGAAATGAAATTTGAGGGGTAGATTTTAGAGATATTCAGGAAAAAGATTCACTAGAACTTGTCAGCTAACTAGATGTAAGGGGTAGCGTGAGGGACAGGCAAGAAGCCTTGTTTCCAAGGTGCATAAATCAGAGAATCATGTTGCCATCAGGAGAGAGAAAGGAGTTTATAAGATGAGTGAGATGACTTTTGGTGGTGGTATTATGATAGGATCACTTTGTGTTCTAGTGAGTTTAAAGGACTTAGGAAACTTGGGTAGTTGGAAACAATGACAGCTTACAGGTTAAGTAAAGAGCACAGTTGGAAATTAAAAAAAAACTTTGTTTCTTTGCTATACATGTAATAAATACAGCTACACAATTTAATTTGACAAATGCTTCTTATGTGCTATGTATAAGACAGCAAATAATTCTGAAGGCATAGTGAAAAATAAACAGGAAGATCCCTGTTCTCAGCAAGCTAATATTCTAGTAGTGTAATACAATGTGAAAATGGAAAAAAAATTAATTTGGGTCAAAAGAGAGCAATAGTAGCTGTGAAATCAGAGAAGATCATGGAGTAGACAAAAGTAGAATATCTATACAGAGAAGATAAAGGACCAAGAGAGAGCCTTGGAACATAGAGGCAATATGGGATATTAGAAAGAGAAATAGATTGAGAAGGAAAGAATGTGATTTGGAATTCTACCCCAGATGCTTTAACAGTCAATTAGCATTCATTTATTGAATGCTTGCTATATTCCAGGCACAGTGCTGGGTGTTGAGGGCACAAAGACAAAAGTGATAATATGCCCTGATTTTAATGAGTTTATTGTTTAGCCAGTGGACACAGCACATACACATATGTGTGTATATGTATTTATACATGCATACATACATACAGAGAGACAAAAAGAGAGAGAGAGAGAGAGGAATATACAAAATAGATGAGGGGTGATGGAAAATAAAAAGGGGAGAAGATCTGGAAAAGTTTCATTAGAAGTTGGTTCTGAGCTGTCTTAAGGAAAATTAGGGATTCTGAGAGGAGAGAAGGAATGTATTCAAGGCATGAGAGATAATATGTGCAAATGCATGGAAGTGGCAGGTGTAAAGTCATGTGTGAGAAACAGCATGAATACAATTTTGGCTTGACTGAAATATTCATGGATGTGAATAAGATGGAATAAAACTGAACAGATAGGTTTAGACAAGGTAAAGAAGGACTCTAAATGCTGAAACAAAATGCCTATAGTTGATCTCCAAACTAATAGGAAGCCATGTACATGCACTGCTTGTAGCTGTGCAGTTTATTGTGTGGGGAAATAATTCATGCTTGGGAAATCTGAATGAGAGCTGTGTAATGGGTAGATTGGAGAAGTGAGAAACTCGAGGCAGGTCTATAAATTAGGATGAGGTTCCAATATTCTACATAACAGATTATGAACACCTCAATTAGAGCACTAATTGTGTGAGTATAATAAACAAAAGAATGTAAGAGATGTTGTTGAAAGAGAAAGCAGAAGGACTAGCAACTAAATATATACTGGGATGAGAGGAAGGAGACAAAGACAAAATTGATATTGCAAGTCAGGGTAACTAGTGACTTTGTAGAGCCTTTAATAGAATGAAGGAAGTTCAAAAGATGAGTGCTTTTCCCACTTTTTTTTGAAGGATTGTGGACATTCCAACTGTCCAGTAAATAGTTGGTGATGTGGAAATAGAGTTAGGAATGAAACTAGAAATGGAAAAAAGCTATATGTACCCTGTACATATATACACATATATAGCATGTATGTATATATCCATACATATACAATTATATACAATTCATATCAATTACAAAGTAGATAGATGATAGATAGATATATAATTGGGTTAAAATAGCAGTAGGATATTGTATGACCACCCCATGTGAGTATGTGTGCACATATCTGGGAGTTATCACTATAGTGATGATTTAAAAATGCTTGTGAACTGATGAATTTGCCAAGAGAGATAGAGCAAAAAGAGAAGAGAAAAGAGAAAAGTAAAATAAAGATAAAAACCTAAGAAGGCTGGTATCATAAAAACCCAGGGAGAAGAGAACATGAAGGTTGAGAGAGTTGTTAAATGTTTCAGAGACATCAACAAAGGTGAAGACTGGGAACAAATTGTTGGTCTGCAGAAATTAAGAAATCATTGGCAATTTTGGAAAGGTCCAAAACTCAATTACAGTTGAGTAATGAGGTCAAAATCCAGATCCAGTAAGAAGAGAGGATATGAAGGCTGTCAATTGAAACTGCTTCAATGATTTTGGAGGGAGGGAGGAAGAGAGAGAGAGAGAGAGAGAGAGAGAGAGAGAGAGAGAGAGAGAGAGAGAGAGAGAATAAATAGAGGGAATGAAGGTTGTAAAGAGTTGTCATTGTTGATGATGATTTTGTTGTTTTTAAGTAGTGGAAAGATTTTCCAGTAACTGTAGGCAATGTGTCTGGAACTTGTAGATAGGGAAACACCGAAAATTAGAAAGAGGGCAAGAGACCAGCATCTCACACTATATACCAAGTTTAGGTCAAAATGGTTACATTATTTAGACATAAAGGTTGATATCAATAGTAAATTAGGAGAACAAGGAATAGTGTACTTGTCAAATCTATGGAGAAGGCAAGAATGTATGACCAAACAAATGATAAATAACATTATGAAATGGAAAGTGGATAATTTTCATTACATTAAATTAAAAAGTTTTTGCACAAACAAAGCCAATGTAACCAAGATTAGAAGGAAAGCAGGAAGTTGAGAAACAATTTTACTGTGAGTTTTTCTGATAAAGCTTCATTTCTAAAATAGTTAGAGAACTGAGCAAATTTATAAGAACACAATTAATTCCCCAATTAATAAATGGACAAAGGATATAAACATGAAGTTTTCAGAGGGAGAAATTAAAGCTATCATAGTCATATGAAAAATGCTTTAAATTACTATTGATTAGAGAAATGCAAATTCAAACAACTCTAAGGTACTGCCTTATGCCTTCCTGATTGGCTAATATGACAGAAAAGGAAAATGATACATGTTGGAGAAGATGTGGGAAAATTGAAACACTAATGCATTGTTGGTAGCGTTGTAAACTGATCTAACCATTCTGGAGAGCAATTTGGAACTATTCCCAAAGGGCTGTAAAACTGTCTAAAACCCTTTGATCTAGCAAAAACCACTACTAGGACTATATACCAAAGAGGTCATTAAAAAGGGAAAAGACGCACATGTACAAAAATATTTATATCAGCTCTTTTTGTGGTAGCAAAGAATTGGCAATTGAGAGGATACCCATCAATTGGGGAATGGCTGAACAAGTTGTGATATATGAATGTAATGGAATCCTGTTGATGATGAGCAGGCAGATTTCAGAAAAAAAAAATCCTGGAAAGACTTACATGAATTAATACAGAATGAAGTGAGCAAAAACAGGAGAACACTGTACACAGTAACAGCCATACTGTAGGATAATCAACCATGATAGACTTAGCTCTTCTCAACAATACAGTAATCCAAGAAAATTCCAAAAGACTTATGATAGAAAGTACTATCCACATCCAGCAAAAGAACTATGGAGTCTGAATGCAGATCAAAACATACTGTTTTCACTTTTTTTATTTGTTTTTTCTTTCTCATGGTTTTTCCATTTTGTTCTGATTCTTCTTTCATAAAATGACTAATGTGTAAATATATTTACTATGATTATGTATGTATAACCTGTATCAGATTGCTTGCTGTCTTGTGGAGAGAGTGGGGAGGGAGGGGTAAATTTGGATATCAAAATCTTATAAAAGCATATATTGAAAACAATTTTACATGTAATTGGAAAAAATAAAATAATATTAAGTGGGAAAAAAGAAAAGAATGTTAAAAATAGGTAATTTTTTTAAAAAAGAAAGAGGACATGACGGTAGGTATAATCAGCTGGAAAAGATGTGAAGGAACAAATTCAATAAATACGAAGAGGATCTTACTTTGGCAGGACTAGGTTTTCCTCAGAATAAGGAACAACTGGGGAAGGAAATTAAGGATAGAATCTAGGAGTAACATAAGAAGAAATGGGAAAAAGTGAGTTCATGGCAAATAACATTTACATTTCTCAGAAAAAAAAATTCTTTATCTGCGATGGTAGGGGAATGACTAGGAAGGGAGGTTTCAGAAGAGAAGAAACTTTTGCTAATAGCTGCTGTGAAAAGTGGGATAATCAATTGTTTACTTGAAAAATGATTGCCTTGTTACATTTATGTTCTCGTTGAGATTAGATAACAAAAATTTATATAGGGATATAAAGATATATGGCTTTCTTCAGCTCTGTTCCAAGGCATGTTAGTAGGAAGGTAGAGGTGGGTGGAAGAAGCATCAAGGGCTGGGTTTGGCAAGTCATGAATGGTGACCAGAAAGAGGAGTAATAAATTTAAGACTAGCAGATAATTCAAAGGTAAGGTACTCAACTAAAGGGTCAAGAATGGTAAGGATTGAAAGTGAAGAGCCGGGGTGATAGTGTGGGAAAATTCTAAGGGATAAAGAGGGACAAAGTAGTTAGTGGTCATGGTGAAAACAAAGATTCCATCTAGGAAGATAAAGAAGACATGTAAGACAAGAAAACATGTATTGTTTTAATAATTGTATAAAGCAATTTCAGAGTTTTTGATCATCGGAGTTACTAATTGGATGACCTTATACAAGTCACTTCCTTTTTTCTGAATTTCTGTTTACACATCAGCAAAGTGATGGATTTGGTTTAGCCCATGCAGTTATAAATTCTATGCTTGCATTTAGAGGCTAGGAGGAAGATAATAACTATATAAAGGAAAAATTACAAATGAGAAGAGAACAAAGAAAATGTAGAATCATGGAGCCAAGACAGGAGGAAAGATGATGAATAATTAGGTCATTAATAATAATAAATGCTTCTAGAAAATCAAAGAGAATTAATTTAAGGAGAAAAGGCCATTCAAGTTAATGAGCAGGAGATAATTTCAGAGATGGTAGTATCAATTAGGTTCTAAAGAAGGAAGCTAGTTGAAGAGAAGTTGAATAGTGAGAAGGGGAAGAAATAGACGAAATTGATGCAGATTACGTTTTTTTCCTAGAGCAGAGTTTCCTAACCTTTTATATGTCATAATTCCCTCTGGCAATCTGGTGAAGCCTATGGATTGCTTTTAAGAATAATGTTTTTAAATGCATTAAAACAGTATTATAAAGGAAATTGAGTTATCAAAATATATTAATAATAAGTTCACAAATGTAGGTTAAGATTCTGTTCTACAGAATTGCCAGAGGAGATAAGGGAGGGGGGAGATAGTAGCTTAAGGGGTGAACAACAATAAAGGAAGCTTGTTTAAGAACATTTTATGATATCAAGCACTTTTCAAGTGACCTATGCCAAGTGAAAATCCTTGGCTTTCAGGAAGTCAGCTGCTTAATTTCTTGCTTTGATTTGAATAATCAAGAGCATCTAAGTGAAAATAGAATGAAAAAAGGAGTTTGTGTAAATTCTAGAAATGTTTTTCCCTTTTCTTTTTATCTATTTACTTATCTATAACTTTCTTTTTTGTTTAATTGTTATTGTTTGGGAGTCAATCTGGGTTAAGTGACTTGACCAGGGTCACATAGCTAGTAAGTCTAGTCTAAGATCATATTTGAACTCAGGTCCTTCAGGCTCTAGGACAAGTGCTTTGTCCCCTGTGTCACCTAGCTGCCCCTATAAACATTCACTTAAAAAGAAAAACTGAGTTCGAAATTCTCTCCCCCTTTCCAGACCCTCCCCCACTCTTTTAGAAGAAAAGCAATGTAATACCTATTATCCATGTGAAATCCAGTATATGTATATTGTATAAACTGCTTAGTATGTCACTTTGAGAGGAAGTGGATTAAAGGGAATTATCTGAGAAATGTGTGAATAAAAAAAAAAAAACAACAGACTAGTCACATGACAAGAGTGATGGTAACCCATGGACTGATTTTAGTGGTTCACTGGTATCCTAATGATATGAGGAGAAAGTGAGGAAAGCCTTAGGCATTCTGTCTATAGTTTATGCATTAATTTGGGGGTGGGGGGAAGAGATGGAATGGGAAAATGGGCAATGACACATTTTCTTTCTTTGTTTTTAATCTGTTGTGTATCTGGCCCTCTGTTAGAGCGACTGCTAGACTTCCTTAGCTACATCAGGGGGACACTCAACCAGCCCCAGCAGCTAGGGGGCTTACAAAGTTCAAGAGAATCTTTCCTGGGTTGTCATTTATGCTAAAAACATGTTCTTATGTAACATGGAATGTTGGAAAAAGTGCTGACTCTCCAATGAAAGCTCTGAGTTTGTATGCTGTTGCTGTCATTTCCTTCCTGGTAGTCTGTTACCGAGCCTCAGCTCTCTCATTCACAAAATGAGGGCATCTGCTATATTTCTCAAGCTATTGACTCCAAGACTGGGTGTGAGGGTGAATGGGGTTCTACTTCACAAATAAATCATGTTCAATATAAACAAAGGACCACATTTGCAAGTAGCATTTGATACTTTACCAATGCATCTTGCTTGACTGTATTCAAAGCAATCTTCAATGTTTTGACCTGGATGGCCATCTTCCAGTCCAGCTGTGAAACATTATGTCAGTTGGAAATTACTGCACCCTGGTTTGCCTCTTCCTAACTGGTAGTGTCTTATGAGAAAACCTTCTGGAATCAATGAGTTAAATAATAGGCAGTGGTTGTGTTTTATTGGAAAAGGATATTTATACATCCTTTTTTTAAAGTGATCAAAACTTAATCAATAGTTTTTTTCTATTGATAGAACTAGTGGGAGTCAAATATGTTAGAAAATCATGAAAACATAGATTTAAAGTTGAAAGGGACCTGAGAGATAAACTAATCCATTCATCTCATTTTGTAGATAAGGAAATTGAGAGGACAAGAGCAGTTTAGGTGACTTTCTTGTGGTCACACAGGAAATAAGTGGAACAATTCAAACCCAGATTCTCTCATTCCAAAGCCAGTATTCTTTGCAAAGTACCATGTTTTCTTAGAATATCTTTTTTATTTTCTTACTGAAAGAATGAGGAACTAATTTAACAGATACTAATGTTCCCAGTTGCTGTAAGCTATTAATGCCCCTACACTCCCCCCTCCACACTCCCCACCCCCACTGCCACCAGCCTCTTTCTGCCTGGGCTCTCCCCTGATTCAATACATTGATGTTACACTAAGAGTTTGTAATCACTCAATTATGGTGGCTTTTAAAATATTGGGGTTTTGGTTTAGTGCTTTAATCTTCCCAAAGAACATCATCTTTAAGGTGTGGCAGATTAAATCTTGCTTTTACTTTGTTCCTTTCATAAGCTGTAAGTAGTGTTTTAATATAGGTCTAAAAACATATTTCATGAAAAATGAATTATTCATAGAATAATTGTTTGGGGGTGTAATTACTTGTAATACAGGAAATACATTGTAATGTATAATTATATTTTTCTAACATAATTACTAAGTATAATGACAATGTAGAATTCTGTATGATAATATGTGAAAAAATTGGGCTTCCCTGGCATAACATTATCATCATTAAACTTTACTATTTCAAAGAAGTTTGTGGTTTTTTTTTATTTTAAAATGGAGAAATAAGAGATCCCTGGCCTTTTTTAGAGTTTCTTCCAAGTGTGGAATGAACAAAGTAAGGTTTAAATTTTTAGAAACTCTGTTGTTTTCTGAAATGCTTAGTTTGTGATTCATTTCTAAATCATTGTTCAAATCTAAATCATCTCTATCTTAAAAAATAGATTATGTGAGGGAATATCATTTGAAGCAAAGAAAAATGTGGTTTGTATTGGCTTTCTTATTGCAAGTTGCAGCTCATGACATTTCAGGTAAATGAATTTCTCAGGTACTATGTAGTTATGCTGTCACAGGTTAATCTTAAGTTAAATTAGATACTCCCCATGCATTATCTATTTTTTTAAAGACTAAAGTAAGGATTTTTGGAAGATATGTTGCCTCTTTCAGTCCACTAAGGTACTTTTTACTAAGTGAATACTTTTGACAACTAATGGTACTTCCTAAGTATTTCCTCTTAAAAATGGTTAACTTAGTAAATTCAGACAAGTGACTTAAGCACTCTTGGTTTCAGTTCTCCCGTATGTAACATTAAGGGAGTGAATGATCATTGATGTCTGTCCCAGCTGTAAAAAAAAAAAAAAAGGTTTTTGAATCTTTTGTTGAATTGAAAAACAAAAGCTCCTTACAGTAAATATGAAACTAGTAATGCACTAAGACTATCTAATTCAACTTAAAAATGGGCACGATAAAAGACAAAAATGGTAGGGATTTAACAGAAGCAGAAGAGTTTAAGAAGAGCTGGCAAGAGCACACAAAAGAACTATAAAAGAAAGATCTAAACATCACTAATACCTATGATGGTGAGGATACTGATCTATAGCCAGAGATCCTGGAGAATGAAGTCAAGTGAGCCTTAAGAAATACTGCTAATAAGAAGGCTAGTGGAGGTGATGGAATTCCAGCTGATCTACTTAAGATTTTTAAAGGTAGTGGTGTTAAAGTGCTACACTCAATTTGCCAGAAAGTTTGGAAAGCACAACAGTGGTTTCAGCTACATGTGAACCAAGAATTACCAAAAGAGCAAGCTGGTTTTCAAATAGGCAGGGGAGCTAGAGACCAAAGTATGTACATTTGCTGGATTATGGAGAAAGCAAAAGAGTTCCAGAAAAAAAATCTACCCCTCCTTCATTGACTACACTAAAGCCTTTGACAGTGTGGATCACGACAAAATATGTCAAGTCCTCAAAGAGATGTGATTACCACATCATCTTACTTTTCTCCTGAGGGACCTGTATGTGGGCAAAAATGCCACAGTTAGGACCAAACATGGAAGAACTGATTGGCTTAACATTGTGAAAGGAGTACAAAAAGGCTATACATTATCACCTTGTTCATTTGATTTATATGCAGAGTACATCATGCTAAAAATATCAGGCTGGATGAATCAAAAGCTGGATTAAGACTGCCAGGAGAAATATCACCAATCTCAGATCTGCACATGATATCACTTTGAGGGCAGAAAGTGAAGAGAAATTAAGAAGCCTCTTGATGTGGGTGAAAGAGGAAAATGTAAAAGCTAGCTTAAAGCTAAACATCAAAAAATAAACCACCACAAACAATAAACCAAAACAGCAGCTAAGATCTTGGCAAGTGGTCCCATCACTTCTTGGCAAATAGAGAGAGAAGAAATGGAAGCAGGGTCAGATTTTATGTTCTTGGATTCAAAGATCACTGCAGATAGCAAATGCAACTATGAATTTTAAAGATGATTGCTCCTCAGAAGGAAAGCCATGGCAAACACGGACAGCATATTAAAAAGCAGAGACATCACCTTGCAGACAAAAGTCCATACAGTCAAAGTATCAATGTATGACTGACAGAGTTGGACACTAAGGAAAGCTGAGCACTGCATACTCAATAGTTTTGAATAGTGATGCTGAAAAAGTGCTTTGAGAATCCATTGGACAGGAAGGAGGTCAAATTAGTCAATGCATGAAGAAATTAATTCCTGCTGTTCACAAGAAGGTAAAACACTAAAGCTGAAGTCACGTAATGAGGAGATAGGACTCACTGGAAAAGCTCCTGATGTTGAAATCAAAAGGAAAAAGAGACAGCAGAGCATGAGATGGATAGATGGCCCATGGAAACAATGAACATGAACTTGGACAGACTTTGAGAGATAGTGGAAGACAGAGGGGCAAGGTATTCAGTGGTCCATGAAGTCACAAAAAGTCAGACATGATTAGACAGCATCAACAACAAAAGAACTACTAGAACAGGGGGGAGCCTTTCACATCAATACTGGCAATAATAATGATGATTGCTTTTATAGAATATTTTAAGGTTTACAAAGTGTTTTACATAAGTTATCTCATCTGATCCACACAACAACTTCATGAGGTGGAGGCTATTACCATTGCCATTTTACAGATGAGAAAACTAAAGCTGAGAGAAAATATGTGACTTGACCAGCATCCTATACCTTGCTAGAGTCTGAGGTTGTGAATTAAGTACTGTTATTCCCAATTTACAGATGAAGAAATTAAGGCTGAGTTAGGTTATGTGATTTGCCAAGGGTCACAGAGCTAGTAAGTATGAGGCAAATTTGAACTTGGTTTTTCTGACACCAAGTCCAATAATCTATCCATTATGACACAGCTACCTAACAGGCTTCATGTTTGTTTTTGCCCCCAATAACTCAATATTAAAGGAAAACACAAGAACATGGAAAATTAGTCAATAGTAATGCCCTGCTATTTTGATTTACTAAAGAGGAAAATATTCACTCAGATGGTTCAACCACTTTAAAAGACAAATGATTCTGAAATTGTTCAGCTTGTATTCCCCGTCTATTATTAATATGAATTGAAATTTACCTTAAAGAACAATGTTGTTTTAATAAATGTCTTAATAGTGTGAGTTTTCTCTCATTTGTAGCTCCAGCTGCAATTACAGACCTCTCTGCTGGGAGCATTGTCCACATTTCCACTTCAGGTTTGGTTTCTCCATGAGATCACAAGGAAAACTCATTTCAGAGGTATTAAAAGTACACAGTTAGAAAGAACTAGGTCTGGGTAAATGGTTTGGAAAAAATCCAAATCACATCACGCATGAAGAGCACAGAACACAGAAATAATGCAAGAAAATCACTGCTCCTGCTATTTTTGCCAGAATTTATGCCCAGATTTATCTGAATGCCAAATCTGAACTTTTGGGGTGATTGAGCATCTCTGTATGAAGCCTCTGGATTTGGGTCTGGCCTGCCTTTTGCCAGCATGTAATGACAAAAAATGTTGTATGTGATGGATATGGCTTGGTGAAAAACACAGAAACAACATTACAAAGCTTTCTCATCAAGCTTTGCCTTTTCTTTTTGATCCCGATTCATTTGGCAACAAATCCAAATATTGTTGCATATCCTATAACAGAAAATCTATCAAAGTGTCTCACCTTTGAAAGTAGATTTGGTCAAAAAGAAACTATTTTTTCCTAGGATATTGACAAATCATTTCTCTTTTTTTAAAGAGTAAATGTTTAATTTATAGTTTAGACTAAAATATAAGGAGAGATTGTATAGACGGATTGAAGAATATAATTTTTAATTGACTTATATTTGATACTGAAATTTGAAGAATATAGAGTGGAAAAAATTGAGAAAAGGAAAAAATTCAATTCGCCTCCAGATATTTTCTTTTAACATTGTTTTTGATTCAATGTGTAGCCATGGAAATCTATTATCCATGGCCAAGGGCAAATTTTATCAATAGTACTAAAACAGAACAGGGTTTATTATCCTTTTTGGATAGATTTTGTTAAAAAAAGACTAAAGAAACAAAACACAAAAATTGATTTAATATGCTATATTATGCCTATACTCAGATTCCATTATACCAAATACACCACACCTCATTTTACTAAAAACCACTTTAACTGGAAACATGAAAAGTAAAAATGTGTACATATTTAAAAATTAAAGAACTAAGAGCTTAAGAAGTTTTCACAACTTAAAAATAACAACTCATTCAATTCATACACATACATACATGTAGATATTTATGTGTATACATATGTATATATGTTATATATGTATATGTGTGTGTGTATATACACACACATATATAATTTCCCCCTTGACATAAAGAATTAGGGCTAAGTCAGCCTTTGTTTTTGTTGCTATGGTTTTTCTTTGTGAAATATAAGATCTAGGATGAGGTATGATGAAGAAAATAGAAAAGTTTAACATTATGAAAACATTGGAATAACAGCAGGAGTCTTAGAAAAATCAAAAGTATTGATGAAAATGACTGCAAAGGGCAAAGTGAAGGGTATTTTTTGCTTGGCCTGACTGTCAAACACTGTACATTCCTGGTTATTGTCTTCTCAATTAATTGAAATTTGTTATATGTAGTTATAATTCTCTATCCGTTTTAAACTTTCATAGTTAGCCATCTCCAGAATGAATCATGATAAGACATAACAGAATAGTTTTCAAGATTTTTAGATGCATGAAATTCTTTTAGGGTGTCCTAGATTCCCTGTATTTCTGGTTTTTCCTTGCCTATTAATTGCAGCAATATTTTCAAGAGGCAGCATAAGGTGATGGGTAAAGTGAAGGCTAGAATTAGAGAAAGACATGTGAATTTGAATCTAGCCTCTGATACTCACAACATGTGTGAGTCTGGCTAAGTAAATTAACCTCCCAATTCCTCAAAGAGTTTTTAGGTAGATAAAATGTTAAAATGTTTATAAAGCAATTTGAAAATGTTACGATGCCATATAAGTATGAGCTATTGTTATTGTTTGTCATAGTAGCATAAACACAAACATTAATTTATTAGTTCATTAAAAAAAATGTGGCGTGTCATCCCCCCTCCAAAAAGAACAACCTTTGAGGTATAGTGCAAATATAATTATTGAAATTTTAAAGATGATGCAATTGAGGTTATAAAAGTAAAAATGACTTTCCCTTATTACACAGATGTTGTTTTCAGTCATTTAGTCATGTCTAACTCATCTGCAGTTTTCTTGGCAAACATACTGGAGAGGTTTGCAATTTTATTCTCCACCTCATTTTACAGATGAAGAACTGAGGCAAACAGGGTTAAGTGATTTGCTCAGGGTCACACAGCTAGTAAATATCTGAGGCCAAATTTCAACTCAAGAAGATGAGTCTTTCTGACTTTAGACTTGCCACTCTATCCACTATACAACCTAGATAAAAAATAACAGACATCACATCCATACTCCCCAATGTAATAGCTTACTTCTCTCAATAATAGCTGAGGTTCCAGGAAAAAAAAATGTATGTAGAAAAAAATTTTTAAATATGGTGGATAAATATAAGAATATAAGATTATGAAGATGGAGATAGGGTCTTATTTGAACTTTGTCACCCTTCTCAATCCCACTTTCTAGAATATAGATTTAGAGGATAACTTTACAAAAGGAGAAGATAAACTCAAAAATAGTGCTTTTCCAAGCCTTACAATTAGCACATCGTAGAGTTTGAACCCTAAAATTTGCTTTAAGGGGCTTCTGCACTGAATAGACATCTCATCAATAATTGTCAAGATGAGTCAGATTTATTGAATTCATACCAATGGGTGTGTACATGTTGAATTGGATGAATTGATAAGCAATGAAAATGAAAGAGCCAATTCCACCTGTCTGTGCAATAGGAGAGGAAAGTTCAAAATAATCCCAAATAAGAGATATGACAAAGCACTGCTCATATGGCTTTAGAATAAGTTTTATGAGGATTCTTTGGGTGGAAGAATTGTTTTCCTAACCATACTTTACATTGTTGTATAATTAAATTAGTATTAAAATAGTTTGCTTTCTTTGTACAAACAATAACTTGGGAAGCTCTTGGGGAAAATCTAGGACTGTGCAAGGAGGTCGACAAAGCTAGCCAGAAATTTAGAACTTCACAATTACACAAAGTAACAAATATTCACAAACATTTCCCCTGGAATGGAAAATCAATAAATGGAAAATTAAGAGTTATCTATCCAAATGTAGTAAAAATGCAATATCCATGATTTTCTTTTTAAAAACATACTGTAGAATTCCTAGCAATTTTGCTAGCATCTCCAGGATTCCAAAGGAGGAAATTTGAAATTTCAAGTAGCAAGAGATTGCTTTGTAGCAAAGTGGATTTGAGTAGGAATTTAAAAGAAGAGACTGTCAGATGAATAGAGATAAGAGGTGGCAAGATGAAGGGTAGGAGATGAGAGAAAGGATATGGGAAGAAGCAGAGTGATAAAGGACTTTCATAACTGCAGGGAGTTTGAATCCTGTATTGAAGGTTAAGAAGTAGTTTGCAGAAGAGTATGTAGTTGTACCACTGAAGTGGTAAGAAAAGCTTTCTAGAGATAGGAAAACATTTCTTCCAGCCCAGGTGCAATCTACTGTGCTCTTATTAACATAAAAATAATTAATGGCACATGCAACCAGAAATCTTAGAACTGATGTTTAATGTAGCATAGCCGATCTTTTATAAAAAGCAAAAGGATTCCAAAAATTCTACAAGACTTAAGAAAGTAGGACCGGCCCTACTTATACTTGTGATTGCTGGTCTTACCTTTCCCTACCCATCTGTAGTTTCTTCCACCATTTCTAGCTATGACTTGCACTTGCCATGAACTACACTAATAATAAATTATTAAAAAATAAAGAACATTAATAATGGCTTCTCTCAAAACCAGTACATTTCAATTTTAAAAAGAGAGAGACAGAGATAGAGCATTATATGCACAGCAGGAATATCTGAAAGAAGAATGGAGCCACAGTGAAAATTGAAAAAACTATTATCAACAAAGCTGTATTTGCAATGTCAACTTCACTAGCCATTTTAAAATTGCTTATCACTTTTACCACTACTGCATATGGATTAAAGTTTGAAAGTAAGTGACATTTGAAAACTGTTTTTAATGAATTCCTCATCCAAATGGCAGATTGGTGAGCCTGGAGGAAGAACTACTTTGTTATAATTAAAGCTTAGTTACAGTCAGAAAAGTGACTATGAAAAATGGCAATTATGCAACTGATGGGCTCTTCTGTCTTTGCGACATTTCCGCCACCTTACTGAGCCATATTTTGCTGCTGTTGTCGAAGAGCAATGGAATTGGGGATTTGATTCTAGTGCACCTTCGATGTCAGCAACAATACTGTCACTGGGAATTGCCATGGCAGAAACATGCCTAATGAAAATGTAAAAGGGGGAAAGAACACACCTTGATTTTTCACAACCTAAGTTGAATTTGCAGGACTGGCAGTGTAAAAAAAAAAGTCTCTTTGATTGATGAATGGAGGGAAATTATGTAAAAAACATTAAGATGAAATAAATGTAGAGCCTATACTGTCAATCTTACTGTTACTTTTCAGAATATCACCTGCTAAACTTGTACATGATATCTGAGGGTTGTACTTTTCAAGGGGAGAGAAAGTCTTTAGAAGGGAAAAAAGTTAGATTGAATTCTGTTAGACAGCTGGGAGGAAGAATAGAAATTCCCATATTTGAAGGGCATTTTAATCTGGCTTGAGCAAGGCAGTTTCTAACTGTTCTGCACTACAAAGTAGGTATCTTTAGTATCCTTTTCCAACTCAAAAACGTCTTTGTGTAACAAAATAGTAAAATGCTAATGAAGCAGTAAGCTTGAAAATGGCCATCAACGTTTTACCATATGTTTGGAGTAGGAGGATTATGTTGGCCTTTCCTCTAAACTTAACTAAGCAACCAGACCAACTTTCACTCTTTATATGGGAGGGACTAAGATATTATACTGGGCAGCTAGGTGGCACAGGGAATGAGAGTGCTGGGCCTGGAGTCAGGAAGACTCATGTTCCTTCATTCAAATTTGGCCTCAGACACTTGCTAGTTGTGTGACCCTGGGCAAGTCACTTTAGCCCTATTTGTCTCAATTCTTCATTGGAAAACGAAATGTCAAGAAAACCCCTAATTGGGGTCATAAAGAGTTAGACATGCTTGAAAAATGACTGAACACCAACAAGCTATCATTCAGACTTCTTGGTCATTCTCATTTATTTCAAGAGTATCAACAGAGAGTGTTCTTCGAATCAAACTAGGCATAGTTTGTGTTGTTCTGGAGTAGTATCATATTTGCATGTACTGGGGTATAATACTCATGGAGGTGATAGAATCTATATGTATGAATAAAGAAGAGAGGAAGAGAGAGAAAATGATTGAAATTACAACATATCATAATTATAAGGTTCTTCAACTGGGCCTATAGATTGATTCATAAACAAGACTCCTTTCCCTACCATTACTCCCCAACTTAACTAATAGATCTTTTAGTCTTTCTCAAGGGCCTCAAGTGAAGAGGAACCAAATTCCACTTTGGGATAGGTTTTATTATAATGACGTTTTCTCACTATCAAACCTGTGCTTGCTATTTTGCAACTTAAGATCATGGATTTACAGCTGGGATTAGGACCTGTGTGGTAAACTAGCCCAACCTCGCTATTTTACAAATGAGGAAATTAGAGTCCAAAGAAAATAAATGATTTACCCAAAATCACAGTTAGTAACAAAACTGAAATTTGAATGCATATCCCCCCACTCTAAATCTAGCACACTTTTCAAAGTACTTCCACACACTGGTTTTAATTCTGGTCCCTTAGAACAATCAGAACAAGTCTATTACCATTTTCATTTGAGATCTTTTTGGATACTTGAGGACAACTTCCATTTGTGACAAATTGGTTTCTTCATCAATCACATGTCATTAAATTGAGGTAATTTGATACTGTTGTCATCCTCCTTTGGACATTCTCATGCTTATCAATGTCCTTCCTAAAATGTGGCACATAGAGCTAAATTCAGTTGTGATATGATGAAGTCAGAATATAGTGATATGATTACCTCCCTAATCCTCACTATTATTTCTCTCAATGTAAGATAAGATTTCATCCCTTTTTTTCTGCTATATCACAAAGCTAACACACATTGAGCTGCTGATTCACTAAGATCCTAAGATATTCATTAGACAAACTGATGTTTAGCTCGGTGCCCTTTCGTGTTCTTAGGAAGCTTTTTTTTCAAACTCAGGTATAGTATTTCACACTTATCCATACTGAATTTCTCCTGATCAGATTAAGCCAAGCTTATAGATGTGTAAATGATGGCTATGCTGAGAAAAAGGCCATATGCCATTAGAAATCTTTATAAAATGGAACCTGAAATAACCATAGTATCCTCTCTTACATTCTCATGGTTTAGTGCACTACAAACAAAATATTAGTTAATAGTGTCATTAATCAGCCCAAGCAATTAATAAATTTTTATGGTACATTATGACATGCAGTAGCATCCAAGACTAGAAAGGTGATACTCTTGTTATACCCTGGTAAGCAGTATGGTGACCCTAGGATTATGGGGTCATAGATGGAGAGGCCATTGAGGCTGTCTAGTGTCTCTTATACGGTGCATCATGGAATTTTCATGAATTGTGGAAGGCCAAAGAGGAAATGAGCGTCAAAGGTAAAATTGCTATACTCATCCTTTGATTGTAAAACCAATGATATGCTACCATAATGTGAGCTAACTTTGAGCAAGTCATTAAAACTTCCAGGGTCTCAGAAAATCTACACTTTTAAATTTTCTACGATCTATGATTTGAAGAATTTGGGTGACAACTTACAGTGGGTACCCTGCCCCCCATACAATGGTTCTTCTGTAACTTAGGAAACTGTCTGAGGCACTGGGAGGACAAGTGACTTGAGGTATAACAAGAAGCTTGTCTACTATCTATCTACATCTATCTATCCATCTCTCTCTCTCTCTCTCTCTCTCTCTCTCTCTCTCTCTCTCTCTCATCAATCACTACCTATCCTTCATCATCATTATCATCCTCTCTCCCCCTTTCTTACCTATCATCTGTCTCTCTTCATCATCTATCACCTATTCTTTATCTCTCTATCATTTCTATCTCTATCATTTATCACCTATCCATTATCTCTCTATCATTTCCATCTCTATCATTTATCACCTACCTATTCATCATCTGTCATCACTATCTATCATCTATGTCTAATCCCTTCATATTCATCTCTCTATATATGTAAAGAGAAAGAAAAGAATCAAAAGATATAAAATAAGTGAACTACTAAATATTGGAGAGTTGATGTGGCTTTTTTTGCTTTTTTCTTGTTTTTAATTGTAAACTTAGTCATCAAGAAATATACATATATATATATATGTATATATATATATGAACCAAAAAGAGGATTTACTTTGAACATATGCTATATATGATTTTTAGAACAGTATGGTTTTATTTTCCAAATTATCAGAGTTTTTGTTTGTTTTACTAATATTTCCCTCCCATTATCCCTTCCCTACTCCACAAGTGAACAGTTCTGGTGTGTACAGTTCTGGTACTCCACTGGCATAAACCTTGAACATTGAGGGTCATGGCCATTCCATAATGAGGCCCCAAGGAAAAACTTTGCTTAACAGTATATAGAAAATATCCAACAATTCTTAGAGCAATTTTAAGCTATTAAAATATTAGTTAAAGAATTTTGGGATACCTTGTATTTCGTATATATGAAATATATTACATATTGATTCACTGAACAGGGCTTTGGGGGAAACTTTTTGTTTGGTGGTTCACTGAAAATCCTTCTAAAATTTTATTCCAGTTGTGTATATTATATACTATACATATGACACATAAAGAAACTAGAGAGGAACAGTGAAATATTGTTAGAACATGCACTGGCTATAGGACCAGAGGACCTAGGTTCAAATCATTCTTTTGGCACTTATTACCTGTGTGACTTTGGTTAAGTCACTAAACATTCCTGGGCCTCATTGGAAAAGCTGAGTTCAGAGGTCCCTTCTGGCTATGAGTATAATTAACACAATTGAACTTTATTTAGGATTATGAATTATATTTTAATCATTTGGAACAACATCATGAAAACAAGTTCTTACTGTTTTATACTCTGAATGTAGCTATTGACGGCATAAAAAAATGACTAGACTGAATCTTTAGAAAATCTAGTGGAGTATTTGGTTGGATTTTTCTTTGTTGGTTCTTCACCATCTTGAGAGAGATTTGTCTGGATGTCATCTTTTGAATAAGGCAATATGCTGTAGTGCAAGAGAAAGCAGATTTGAAATCAGGAGAAACCTAGCCTCTCAGAGCATCAATTTCTTCATCTGTAAAATGGAAATAATGGTATTAATAGTAGCTTCCTCACAGGTACACAAGTGAATCATCAAGCCAGATAAGGATCATGACTATATTTGGCTCTAAAGTTGAATTGTGTCAAACTCAAATAGAAACAGAGCCACCAAACCATGCATTGATACTGACAGCTGCATATCAACTTAGAAAGGCATAAATTAACAGTATGTATGTTATATTGCATTTTTATTCATTTTGTTGAATATTTCCCAATTACACTTTAATCTGGTTCATGTTTCAATCAACAGCGTTTGATACTTCTGCTAGTCAGTCTGGTATGTCCATGTTCTTCACTTGTAATATGTTCCTAAACCTGACATGTATCTATATCCCTATACTCCTTTCCACAGAGCTCCTACTTTTTGCTATCTTTCAGTTTCTACTTCTAGTTAAGGAAACTGTACTTCCCAGAATTCTCTGTTGCTGATAAAGGACTAGAAAAAATATATAATTTCCTAGATGGTGGAGTAAAAGCAGGGACTTGCTTGAGTTCTCCCCCAAACCCCTCCTACACCTATAAAAAATGACTAAACAAATCCTAGAGCAGCATGACCCACAAAATGACAGAGTGAAACAAATTTCCAGACAACATGAAAGGTCAACAGGAAAGGTCTGTTGCACCAGTCTGAGAGAAGAGCGCAGTCCAGAATGGGGTGTGCCAGATCAGTCCAGAGTGGGCTGTGCCAGCACAGACCAGAGCAGGCCCCAGGCCACTGAATCACTGGCAGCTATGGTGGTTTCCAGACTTCTCAACCAAGAAATGCCAAAGACAACTTGTAAAGTGAGTAGGAAAGGTCTGCTGAACCTGAGTGAGAGATGAGCAAGGACTAGCTCTGGCCCCAGTGCCAGGGCATCTGTGGTGATGACAGTACTAATATCTAAAATATAAAATTAAGGGGTGAGAGAGGAATGTACTGGGAGAAGGAAAAAGGGAGAGGTAGAAGGGGGTAAATTATCTCACATAAAAGAGGCAAGAAATAGCTTTAACGATGCAGGGAATGAAGGGAAAGATGAGAGAGAAAGAGTGAACCTTACTCTCATTGGATTTGGCTTAAGTAGGGAATAACATACACACTCAATCGGGTATGGAAATCTATTTTACCTTACCAAAAAAGTAGGGGGGAACAGCGTGATGGGGGGGGGGAATGATAGAAGGGAGGGCGAATGGGAGAAGGGAGAAATTAAGAAGCAAACACTTTTGAGGAGCGACAAGGTCAAATGAGAGATTATAATAAATAGGGGGGCATAGGATGGAGGAAAATATAATTAGCCTTTCACAACATGACTGTTATGGGTTACAGAAGCGTTTTGTATGACTGCATATGTATATGTTATATAATTTGGATTTCAAAGTTTTAAAAATGCATGTCAAAAATTGTTTTTACATACAACTGGGAAATAAGATATACAGACAATAGTGTATAGAAATCTATCTTGCCCTATAGGAAAATAGAAGGGGAAGAGGGTAAGAGAAGGGTGGGAGGTGATAGAAGGGAAGGCAGATTGGGAGAAGGGGTAATCATAATGCACTCCATCTTGGGGAGGGGAGAGATGGGGAGAAAATTTGGTACTCAAAACCTTGTGGAAATGACTGTTGAAAACTAAAAATAAATTGATTAATAAAAATATAATTTCCTCTACTCGTATCTCTAGTAACAATAGAATTATTCTATATCATAGGATTAGGTATATTTTGACTTTTCAGGAGTACTATTCTGAATGCTGACTACCCTGACCCATTCAAAAAGAAAAACAAATACATATACCACTTAGCCATTATTTGCTTGTTTAGTTTTATAGAGCACTGGTCTGGAAAGATGGGATTATATCACTCTCAATAGCTATATTTTGGAATAAGAGCTCCATTAATTGATCTAAAGGAGTAATTTGACCAGTGCATACGAAGAAGGTTTGGATACCACCCTCTACCTGATAGCCAATCTTGGGCTTGTTTTAACACAACCACCCCAATCACCTTACTCCTCTGGCTACACCAGATGTGGAGACTGCAGAGCAGGGAAGGTATAATCTGATCTCAACCAGGTACTCTCAGTTGCTACATATGCAAATCCCTTTGCCTTCTTTTGAGGATCACCACAACTGGGGGCTGTACTCTATAGAATAGTGGCCAGTGAGATACTCCCCTTGACCCATGCTGTCCCCCCAACACTTTCATTTTCCAGGAAGAAAGGGTATGTAGATCAAGAAGAGCAGAGATAGATAATAATATTGGCTTTTCACCCTGACCTACCCCTTTTTCTGAACTTTCCTATTTTTCTTTTGTGAAAGGAATTACCACCCATCTGGTTTCCCAGATTCTCAGTCTCCCCTTTATCCTTGACTCTTCACCAATTGAAAGTGCTCTCTTTGAAGTTATCAATAGTCTTTTAATTGCTAGTTCTGATTGTTTTATTTTAATCTTAATGCTTTTTGACCTTTCTGTAGTATTTGTCACCATTGATCACCTACTCCTCCTGGACATTTCTCATTCTTCTCTTGAATGTCCTGATTTTCCTTTTTGTTTCCATTACTTTTCTAAAAATTCCTTCTCAGTCTCCTTTGCTCAATCAACCATTACATAATGGCTCCTAACTGTGTCTATATTCTAAAATGTCTTCTGAACCTTTTAAATCTCTTTTCTCAATACTTTCTCAGAAACCTCATAAAATTCTATTGATTAATTATAATCTCTCTGTATGTGACTCACTGATCTAGATAGCCAAATCTGATCAGGAGCTAATCCTTTCTCTGCCAAAATACCTTCACTGGGTACATGATTTAGATATAAAAGCTGATACTATAAGCAAACTGGGAGAGTAAGGAATAGTTTACCTGTCATATTTATGGAGAACAGGAGAATTTATGACCAAACAAGCAATAGAGAACATTATGAAATGAAAATTGGATAATTCTGATTACATTAAATTGAACAGTTTTTGCACAAACAAAGCAAATGCAACCAAGATCAGGAGGGAAGCAGAAAAT
>CM053626.1:76781543-76807783 GCA_028646595.1 Phalanger gymnotis
TTTTTTGTCAGGGTATGACTGCTTGTAGAGTAAAGAGTACTTTGTTCCATGCTTGAGAGGATGCACTGTTGTTTTCAGAGCTATTTCTATGCAGCCAGCTCTGCCACACGAGCACTCCTCCTTCCCCAAGAACTGCCAGCCAGGACCTGATTGAGATCTTAAGCAGGCTGTGCACTCCTGCTCTGATCTGCAACTTAATTCCCCCCACCAGGTGGGCCTGCGGCTGGAACCAACTGCAGCTGTAGTTCTGTAGCTGCACCTCCCCACTGCCCCCAGGGTGGTGGCCAAACCACAAACTCCTTCCACTCTGTCCCCCGCAGCTTTTCCCACTAACCTCTCTGTTGTCTCTGGTGTTTGTGGGTTGAGAAGTCTGGTAACTGCCACAGCTCACTGATTCAGGGTGCTACAGCCCATTCCACCGGCTCCTGGTCTGGTTGGTCCTGCTGCTGCCCAACTGGGCTTTGCTCTCCTCCGCCCCCAGCTCTGTGCATGACAGACCTCATCTAGCAACCATCCAGGCTGTCCTGCTCTGGATCCCTGCTTCCCTCTGCTATTTTGTGGGTTCTGCAGTTCTAGAATTTGTTCAGAGACATTTTTCATAAGTCTTTGGCGGGACTTGGCAGGGCAATTACGCAAGTCCCTGCTTTCCAGCCACCATCTTGGCTCTGCCCCAGCAATATCACTTCTAGGGTTGTATCCCAAAGAGATAAAATGTGAAAAAGACCCACATGTACAAAAATATTTATTGCAGCTCTTTTGGTGGTGGCCAAGTATTGAAAATCGAGGGGATACCAATCAATTGGGGAATGACTGAACAAGTTGTGGTATATAAATGTAATGGAATATATTGTGCTATAAGAAATGATGATCAGGTGGACTTTGGGAAAACTTGGAAAGAGTAATATGAACTGATTCTCAGTGAAGAGAGCAGAACCAGAACATTATATAGAGTAATAAACACAGTGTGTGAGGGCTGATTTTGATAGAGTTAGCCCTTTTCAGTAATGCTAAAACCTAAAACTTTTCAAAAGGATGCATGATGGAAAATGCCATCCACATCCAGAGAAAGAACTAAGTAGTCAGAACACAGAGTGAAGCAGATTCTTTTCTCTTCAGTTTTTTGTTTTCTTTCTCATGGTTTCTCCCTTTTGTTGTAATTCTTCTATGCAACATGACTAATGTGAAAATGTCTTCATGTATGTATTGAGCTTATATCAGATTGCTGCTGTCTTGGGAAGGGAGGGAAGGGGAAAAAATTTAAAACTTACGGAAATGAATGTTGAAAATTTAAAATATATTAAATACTAAAAAAAAAAGATTTGAAAAAAAATCATGGCCTCTTTATGGTCCGGAGAGAGAGGTATATATTAAGGACATATTGAGAAGATGTAGAAGAAGAAGATTAGAAAGAATAAAAGATAGATATATAGACAGACAGACAGACAGACAGATAGATAGATAGATAGATAGATAGATAGATAGATAGATAGATAGATAGATAGATGATAGAATTCATTAAAGGTCTACTATGTGACAGGCTTTAGAAACCACATAAAAGCATGCAAGACAGTTACTGCCCTGAAGAAGCTTATAATTTAATGCAAGAAGACAAAACATAAAGGGAAGATGTAAAGGGTGTGAGATAGTGCTGGAAACATCTTGCTCAGAAACAACAAGAGAAGGGGAAGGGAATAAACATTTATATAGCACATACTATGTTTCAGGCACTGTGCTAAGTTCTTTACCATTAATATTTCATTGATTTCATCCTCACAACATTTTTGTAAGGTAGGGGCTATTAGCATTGTTATTTTACAGTTGAAGAAACTGAGGCAAACACAGGTCAATTGACTTCTTCACAGTCATGTATGTAGTAAGTGTCTGAGGCAAGATTTGAATTCAGGTTCTCCTGACTTCAGGCCCAGCTCTGTATCCACTGAACCACCTAGCTTACTAGCCATCTAGCAGGATAAGGCAAATGCCTACCTCTCAAATTCCAGGGTTATTCAAAAGAATTGATATCCATGTTTTTTTTTAGTTGAAGAGAGGGGAGATGATGTCCTAACTGGAGAGGTCATGGCTACATATGTTTGAGAAGAGATATATCATTAAGCAAATTCATTAATAGGTGAGTGATTAGAACCAGAAAGGCAACACATTTTAAATCAATGAAGGTCTTGTGTGAATTGTCATAGAGCTATTTCCTTGGCCTCTCTCATTTAAAAAAAAAAATAGCAATTACCTAGATCAGGGCAGTCCAACCTTAGGTTATCTTAGGGCCACATTAAAATAAAATAATTATTCGAGGGCCACACCCAGAATAAAAAATACAGTACACTAATAGGAAGTAGGGGAATGTGCATCATTAATATGACAGGTAAAGGTGCAAAGCATGAAAGCAAACACAAAACAACAAAGCAACAACACGACAGTATAAAGGTAGGTGAATAGTGACTAGTCTGTATCATACAGACAAAACGCATCCCACAGATTGCTTGAAAATTCCATGAGACACATTCCATCCGTAATACTGCTTAAAATCACCAAGGAAAATTAACATCAATGAGATTATTTATTAGTGATGGAATTAAAAAATCTAACACGCATTCCTTGCAAATTATTATTTTATTTTTTTGATGATGAAAATTAAAACCCACAGGCAGGCTGCATAAAATGGCACTGCGGGCCACATGTGGCCCGTGGGCTGTATTTTGGACAGCCCTGACTTCGATGATGGCATAGATAACTTTGACTATAGAATTAGGAATAATAATTAACATCCTAGGCAACAGAATCAGCATCTAGAATATCTTGATGATTTGGATGCAGATTTAATATAACATGAAATTTAATGGAAATTAATTAAATTAGGTTTTAAAAACTAACCTGGACAACCTTCCACTGAGGGAAATGCAGATGAATAGCAGTTCATGTGAAACCACCTAAGAGTTTTAGTGTCCTAAAAGCACAGTATGAAGTAATAATGTGAAGCCACAGCCAAAAACATAATGTGACCTCAGGTTCAACTATTGAAAGCAAAATGGCAGGAGAGAGGGAGCTGATACTCTATTATGTTTTGCCCTGGTCGGATTATATGTCATACATCCTGTGAGTTAGTAGGAACTTCAGAGGTCACCTAGTTCATCTCATACATGAACATAAAACTGTTCCTTAACTTCCTTGACAAATGGTCATTGACTCTGTTAGAAGACCTTTGGAGATGGAGGTAGCACATTCCATTTTTTATAGCTCTAATTATTGTGGAATTTTTCATTGAGTCAGACTTAAATCTGTGTTTCAATAACATATATCTACTGTTGCTAGTGACATCCTCTGGAGTCAATAGGACAAGTCTTCCATTTTCTTCAAATATGTGAAAAGAGATAATGTCTCTTATTAAAGTTTCTATTAGATGCTTCCATTAATGCTTCTAATAGATGCTTCTATTACTGAATGCTCACATCAAATTAACTTTGGCTATGGTACCCTATACTCTTATTGAACTATTAGTCCACAAAATCCTCCATGAATTTTTGATCAACTGCTGTTTCACCATGTCTTCTCATCCATAGATCTTTCAACCAATCATCATGAGCAAGAGTGTGATGATAAATGTTTAATGATGATTTGTAGGGGAAAAAAATCTACCTACAACACACCTACAAGTTTTACCTGCATAATTAACTTTTTTAAGTCTAGGAAATCAAGAAAACAAATCAAGTCCTGGTTTGTAGTATTTCCAATTTCCCAGGTATAAATGCTCACACTGAACACTTACCAATCAGCTCCTTTCTCTTTGGGTAGATTGGATTCCTCTTAATATTGTCTGTGTGTTCTTCCTTTGGGTATATGCCACATCTTAAAAAGTCCCTTCCATAGTTGTGTTGCCAAGGCTTCTTCCCTTCATTGCAGAAGTGGATAACTATGGATATGGCAAATTCTATATACTATAAGATGCTATCAATGTTTTGGTTAGTTTTGCTTGTTCTTGTCATTTTGAGTCTGTCATAAGGGAGGAACCTTTAAGTAGGGAGGTAAAAGGTACATATTTGGAAATGAATTTGATGTAAGAACAAAAGATATTAAAAAATTTGGTGCCCAGAATGAAACCCCAAACTCCAGATCTATATTGGGACTTTCACATTCTTTACTCTGACTATATTTTATTTTTTATGACTGTCATGCCTCACTTTTGACTAAGTATTTAAAAGTCCACTAAAGCCCCTGGGTAGTTTTCATATGAGCAGCTCCTCCCAGTCTTATGTCTTCCATTCTGTACTTTGTACAGTTATTTTTCTGAGATCAATTTTAGAGTTTACATTTATCACTATTAAATTTTGCATATCTAGATTTGGCCCATTGAGATAATCTTTGAAGAAAAGACCTTTTTGGTACCATATTCCACTATCCAAGGTATTGTATTACCCAAATGGTGCATCCTCACCATTTGCATTTCTCTCTCTGAAGCCTTCTCTATTGCCATATAGTTGAAAGTCACATTTCTCTCCTCAATTTCAATGTCTCCATTGTCAGTATTTTCTCTTGTTAATAACACATTCTATCCTCTCTAATATTTGCATGGTTACCTGTTGTGTATATCCACTAGATTACTACATTGAGAAATATTATTATTGGGCATTATTAAAATTGTTAATTTCTAAAGGCCAAGTACTCTATTATTGGGATCACTGGGACTGGAGTGAAGAAGAAATTAGTTCAAATCTCACCTTAGACATTTACTAGTTGTATGACCCTGGGCAAGTGACTTTGCCTTTGTTTGTCTCAATTTCCTTATCTGTAAAACTTGGATAATAATAACACCTACTTCCCAGGATTTTTGTGAGGATTAAATGAAATAATAATTAGAAAGTGCTTAACATACTTCCTGGCACATAGTAAATGCTATGGATTGTGAATTATAAATGAAACTTACATTGAAGTGTTTGAAATGCTGACCAAAACAGGACTAAGGACAGAGGCCTATGGAATGCTATCAAATGACTTCTTCCAGGTTGGCATAGCCACTCTTTGGTTGTCCTCATTCAACCACTTACAAATCCACCAAAGTATACTATTAATTGTTGTTTCATTTTCAAGAATAGTGAGAGATTTGTAGACATCTTACAGAAACCTAAGTATATTAAAAACTACTCTAGTGTCCCTGATCTGCCAATTTTAAGACACATCCAAAAGTAAAATTAACTTTCATCATTTACATTTTCACTGACACCTATGATACTTGTGTGTGTTTGTATATGTGTGTGTGCTTATATATACGAGAATCTGGATTCATCCTATAAGGTTTTTGGGAATAATTCTTATTAACATTGATTGAAGATTAATTCATCAAAAAGTATAGCTGCATATGTAATATTTAATTGCATTGTAATCACCTTTTAGTGTTTCAGAAGTCTGAAGCATTTATTTTCAACATTACTATTAAGTACCTAGGGGGATGAGTCCTTTTCTAAAATGGCCTCTGACATATTACATATTTTCATGTTCACACACTCATTCTAACTCTGTAATTTACTCTGAAGATCTCACTCTACCTGCTATGTGCTCTCTAAATCTTACAACAGTCTTTGGCCAAAAGCAATAAAATTTGACCTAACCTGAAATGAGAGTCTTTTTTCAATACTATGAAAAGCAATTAATTTCATAGAATCATATAATCATGGGATTTTAGAGCTAGAAGGAATCTTAGGGATCAAGGACTTCCACTGAGGTCATTTGTCATTGACATAGTAACTGACCATCTGCAAAAAAAAAAAAGCTTGCCAGAAGCAGGACAGTATGATTCCCAAAATCAAAGTTAAGGTCTATGAAAAATCCCATCTGCATTAAGCCGACATGCACTTAATAGAAATTTTATGTAATTTAGACTTACTGGATCAATCACTCAGTCCATATATACAGTTAATCCCTTTATTGTGAAGAAAACATTCTGTAAGACCAAAGACTCAATTGTACAAATTAGTTCCTGATTGCTAAAGCACTGAAGTCTTGCCTTTCACAAACTGTATCCAATATATCAAATAACATAGAATCCTTGGAGACATGGAGCTATACTTTGAATACCTGTGTCTTGAATCAAATAATCATTAAGTGATGATCTTGGTTCAAGTGGGAGATTGAATCATTGTAAATGTGTTTAACACTTGCTAATCTAAATACATAAAGTGTAGATGGGGAATTTGATGGGGTGAAGGTGGGAACCTGGGGAATTTGTTCAAATATATGCTTTTGGGTCCTCAAACCTAGCGATATAATTGGATCACATTCTTAAAGAATGTAACAGCTTCCCCATTCTTGTGCAATACAGATCCTTTTAAACATTTGTATGATAGACACATAATGGTTGTGATCATCCATTCAGATAATTCTTAGTAAGATGTCAAATCTTGCTGAAAAGGCATACCCTGGAGAAGGGACTTTTTTTTTGTTTGGTTTGCACTTTGCTGACTTAAGGATTTACTAGAAGTTGTAATTGGCTCCTCTGATCGACAATGGAGAGAAAATTTTTCAATGTGCTATGGCTCTTCTTTGTGGATTGATAAATGGGGTGAAATATGGTAGAATGCTGAGATAAAGTGGGTTGATAGAAAAACAGTTCTGGATAATAACATATTAACTGCTTGAACATGAGTCACTAGATACAAATACGTGATATAGTTCTTCACTGTTTCACTTTGTGACCTTTGGAAACTTCTTTAAACTTCCTGGGTCAATCAGTAAGCAAGAACAACACATAAATTTTATCCAAAAATTATATTTAGAAAGCAAAATATATTAGACCATTTTGAATAGTAGCTATAACCAATGGTACCTTGATATCCAGGAAGAGGAAGTTTAACTCTCTCAAGGATCTCACATGCCCAAGAAGGATTCTATATTAATGAAAGGCACTATGGCATACTACAGAGTGTACAGAATTTGAAGATAGGAGAACTTGGGTTCAAATTATGCTTTTAACATTTACAAAATTCACCACAGGCCTCTTTTTGAGCCTTGGTGACCAAACTGTAAAACAGGGAAAATACAGCACTTACTTCAGAGGGTTACTGTGAAGATCAAATAAGATAATGTATGCAAAGCAGCTTACAAATATTAAAGTAATATACTGTCAGTTATTAGAAGAAGAAGCCAGTTTAAGGTTTATTAAACATTAATAAAATTCAAGGCATTGTACCCAAAAATATTTAGATGTAATTCCTGCTTATTAGGCCGCCTATTAAAAATGAATAGACAAGAAGCAAGCCAAAGAAATATATGTGCTTATGAATATGCCTGAAGTGAATAAATGCAATTTATTCTAATCATTATATTCTGAATGTGATGCAGAATGCTACCTGCTCAATGGTGTTTTAAAAAGGTACATCTTGTGAATTTCATAGAAGATTTCTTTAATGATAGGGCTGTATGTCTGTAAAATGCCTTTCATTTGTGAATATTTGAGCACTGTAAACACTAATTAGCTTTTACCTCCCTCCCCCACCCCCTTTGATATAAGCAGAGTCTCTAATCCCTATTCTCCCTGTAGGAATAAGAGCCACCAAAATGATTTTCCTCAAGGGAATACCACTTATCAATAGGGGAGTTTAGGGAGAAAACTCCCAAATACAAATAGTAACTTGCTTACTTGTCTAAGCACATAATTATCTATGTCAGATGAAAAAAAAATAAAGATTGGTAGCATCATTTGCAGACAACAAACAATTCAATGTGCCTCCTCTGTGCAAGACCCTGTTTTAAGTATGTGTGCAAAGAAGTAAAAACCTAATATGGGACTATGGTCCTTGCCAGCAAGGAGATTGAAGTCTAATAGTAAGATAGGACATGGACACAGATAAATACTAAAACACAAGGCCAAAAGTAATAAGTTCCTGGAAGTTATCAAACAAGGAGCCATGAGATATTTACCAAGAGTGTGAAAACTTTTAGTAGGGCAGATCAGGGACCGTGTCAGAAAGAAGGTTGCTTCACATAAGCTGAGACTTGAAGGCACAGTCAGCGTATCAATAAACAGAGATATGGACAATACACAGAAAATTCTGACAAATGAAAGCAAATATACTGCCTTTCAATGCTTAAGAAAGCAAAATAGTAGCAAGGATTTCCCTTCTTATTAGAGCTTGACCTGTACAAATTACTAAGCAAACTAATGTTAAGGTTAGGCCAAGGTGAGGGAAAAGTTGGGCTAAAATATAGGTAGGGGTATGATGATAAAGGTTTAACAACTGTCTCTCTGAAAAGCACAATATACTTTTTTTTTTAAGTTTAATGCATATTATTCACATTTTCTCCATCTCTTTAAGTCTACATACAGCCTAGATTTATACAATTTGCCAATTTCTGAAGTGTAAAGGCTTATACTGAAAATTTCTCACTTGATTCTTGAGCTGATTCCTACATTTCCCTGAATATAGGAAACAAGAAGTAAAGAAATGTAGAACAAAGCTGAAAAAGAAAATTGGAGCCAGGTCATCAGGGCCTTGAATACACATGCTACTAAGGTGTTTATTTTTTTTTTTAACCAACAAGTGAGTTGACAGTGATTCATCTGATCTTGTTCAAAAAAAAGGGTAGTGTGTATATTTGTAGGGTAGAAGGAGGGGTGTCATATTCATTCAAACAGTTATGTATCTATACGCAATTAGGCAAAAGTTCTGGATCCAAAGCTCACTATGGTGTACAAAGCACAAGTATCTAAATGCCTGTTCTTTTTATAGAGCGTTGGAATTTTTACTAGAGGTTTATAGATTGCTGATGATTGACCCAATCAAAAAGAAGCTTAAAAATCTGACAAACTCAAATGCTCCTTGATTTTCCTATGGTTTTTAAGACATGTGATATTGGTATAATGGGATAAACTCTCCCCAGAGTCAAACAAATGTGGGTAAATGCATACAGTGCCTTTACTCTTAAAAGAGAATGTAACAATAATGTTATTTGCAGCTACTAAGGAGGCATAAAGACAGTAACACCAGCACATAGGAGGGCTGCTAGCACAGATTCTTCGATTTGCTTTTCTAAAGGAAGCAACTTTAAGAGGTTAACAATCTTATTTTAATATACATATCATTCGTATTAGTTCAGGGGAAAAGTCAGCACCCTGAACTTCAGAGCAAATACAAACAGAAATTACAAACTGAGGAAATAACACAAATCAACAGACAGGCTTCTAACTGTCTGCCTATAGCAATACATATATAGCTACCAGAGAGAGAAGCACCTACATCTGGGTTTTCAAACCTGGGGGGCTCCTTAATGGCGACTGAGTGTCTCATCTGGCCAAATCACATGAACACTTTTCCAATGAGTGAGCCCCAAAGCAAAATGCTAACCTCAGAGTATTTACACTGTTTCCAATCAAGGACCCTTGAGTCAATCAATGGCTCTTGCTTAAAACAAAGGCACGTGAGTGCCTTAGTGCTGAGAAGCACCCCAAAAGGAAAAACAGCGAAAAGTCCCCCTTTGCTTGCCATTATAGAGAATCGATAAATAAATATTATATAATAACAGTAAAATAAAACATAATAAAATATCTATCAAGTGATGGGAAATCTACAGCCATACTCAGAAATACAATGGTACTCAGACAGTCTATCTTATTGACTCAAACCCAGGAGATCTAGGAAATACACAATTGGAGTTTTTTATTTTCCCCAAGATTGTACCCTACAGTTTGGCAAAGGATTGTCCACTTGATGCTCAATTACATTCTGCAGGGTAAATCATCAAATAAACATACAAAAATTCCAGAATGGGATCTTGACTTACCTAGAACATAGTATGTGGGATCTGATAAATATTGGAACTCTGAAAGTATGTGCCTGTGTGTGTGGTCTAGGCTGTCCTGAAACTAATAAGGAACTTTGACTAGTTCTGCTCTCATCTAATCCATGATTTATAAGTATTCACCAATAGCTATCTAAAGCAAGAAGCAATGCTGCTGTGTCACTCTGGTGGTCTTCTCTTTTGGACCTTGAAATTCAAATCTCCTACCCCACTTCTCTCATTGCTTCTTTTTACTACTCCATATATCATTTGTACTGGGCTGAAGCCCCTTATTCAAGCAGATAAGGGGACAGTGAAGCAGCTTTACATTGTACCAGGGCTACCCTTCTATTTGTTTAAGCGATCCCACTGCATCTCAGCTGATCCAACAGACTGTCCCCTCTGCCATCCCCACTTTATCATTTATTTTCAATCTCTTCCACCCTACTAACTTATTTCCTAATGTCTATAAGCATGCCTGTTTCCCCTATCCCCCCCCAAAATATACAACCTCTTTTGACCTTTCCATCCTTTCTTTTATCTTTTATATAACTTTTTTTGCATATATTTGTTTTCATGTTGTCTCCCCAAATAAACTGTAAGGTCCTTGAGGGCAGTGACTGTGTTTTGCCTCTTTTTTATCCCCCAGTGTTCAACACAGTATCTAGCACATAATAGGAGTTTAATAAATATTTATTGATTAATTGGAGAGTGAGAGATGCTATATACTTTATCCTATAAATCATAAGCTGATAAAAAGGTTTTTGATGAGAAGACATTCATGTTCAGACCTGTGCATTAGGAAGATTACTTTGGAAGCAAGGTGAAGAACTGGAGAGGAGTTATTAGAGGGAGCGGATAAGACTGGAGGCTATTAAGAGAGACTGGGCAAAAAATAATGAGGGTCAAAAGCTGGGGAACTGTGCATGTAGATTATTGCATATGAGGTCAGACTCTTTTTACAGTTTGCTTAATTTACTTTTTTCCCCTCTCTTTTTTGCTACTCATTAAAAATAGATGACTCACTGAGGGAGTAATAGAGGGAGGGATATATTAGAAAGTTAGATCATTAAAAATAAAATATATCAATAAAATTTAATGTAGAAACAAACAAAAAGAATTAATGAGGACCTAAACTAGTGTTTTAACAATGGAACGAATGGAGTCAGAGATGCATGTGGCTGGTGTGAAGATATAGAAAAAGACTTAGGTACCAGAGAGTGAAGGATAAAAAAGAGACAAATATTGTGAGAAACGTGGTTTTGGGGATCACTGGACTTCCCCAAATTGTGAGAACAGGAGGCTTTGGGGATCACTGGACTTCCCAAGCAGAGTCAAAGTCCTGAGGAAGAATCCTGTGATAATCCCTAGGGAAGGCTGTACAGACCACAGGACTCCCAGGGGAAGGCCAAGTGATCCCATTAATCTGTGGGGATCACAGAGCCTCCTAGGGGTCAGACCCTAAGGAGGACCCAAGTGATGGCAGTAAGATCACAAGGATCCCAAGACAGGGCTGGAAGTCCCAAGTGATGTCCCCTTAAGAAGGCTGTGTAGACCACAAGGCTCCCCAAGGGATTCCGGAGTAGTAGCCCTCTTAACACCACAGTGGGGAATCATGGGACACCCCAAGGCAAGATCCAGGAGTAAGCCTAGGACGAGCTTCCGCTGCCCATTGCTTCCCTTCGCTTAACCTTAGGAAGATCCATGTGATTTGGCCATTCTCACCCAAAGAACTCAGGACCAGGGTGGGCAGAGGAAGGCATTTTATTATGCCCCTTGAGAGAGTGGGTGTAGTGCTCACTAGAACACTCACACTGATACAGTTCCAGGAGCAGGGGTCACCATTCCCTCCATTCCTGCTAGAGTTACAGTTAGTTTACAATCTTTATTTTTTACATAGCTTTGCTAGGTTATACAGTTTATATAGGTAGGATAAAAAGGATACAGAAGCAAAAGTGAAGTTAATTGGATTTCCCTTGTCTTAGTTTAGGATTAAACTACATTCTTTTACTTCCCCTACTTTCCCTCTTTAACTTATGCAAATTATGCAAATCAGTAGGCCTGGATTCTTGACCAAGACCAGACCCTAGATAAGCTTGAACTGGTTCAAGCTATTTGGCCTCTCTAATTCCCCTGACTGCCTTCTCAAAAAGCATACACATTCATACAAGCCTCTGACCTCTCACCTGACCGACCTTGAGGCCTGGTTTCTGCTAAAGCTGGGGTGGGGGAGGGCGGGGGGAGTACACCTTTAGTTCTGTGGAAACAAAACTCCTCCCATTTCTTACAGATATGAATTCAAAATGAGGAGCCTAGGTGGTTAAAAAGATGGTAGTAAGAACAATAGGAACAGGGAGTTTAAGGTTTGGTTTTCTGTCAAACCTAAGTAAACAATATTCAAAACAGGATTTGCACAAATTAATACATAGCATGTATGTGTAAGGGAATGCCCAGGGCCTTACTGCTGAATGCTGAAACAATCATACTTAGGTTCACTTGTTCCTGAAAGAGATTTAGCCTCAGTTAGCTAAACTGACCTCCTGGACAATTCTCTTCCTCTCTGAATTTGTTTCAGCATGTATGCAAATTAACTCTAAATTACCTTCTGTCTTTAACTTTTTATGCCTAAGTCAAAAGTTAGCCAAGGAATGAGACCATGTGTTACACAGTCTTATTAGTATAACAAATAATATCATAATAAAAGGGTTAATTGCTTGTATTACTACATTACATGTTTTCTTTGCATGACATATAATGTCATACAGAAGAAGCATAGTAAAACTTGTTCCGTCTGTCACCAAAAAGCAGAACTGGGAGCAAGAAGTGGAAGATGCAGAGGTAAATTTAAGCTTGATGTGTGGGGAGGGGTGGGGGGGTCTTAACTATAAGAGTGTAATTGGTTTCCTCTAGAGGTTGTGAATGCTAATAAGACATCTTCAAGCAGAGGCTGAATGGCATTTTGTCAATTGTAATGGGTTTGTTTTGCAAATTCAGGTTAAACTGGGTGGCTGCTGATGTCATTGAAATTCTGAGATTCTTTGAAAATTACTAAATTAAACAGGGTTATACAGAAGAATATCCAAATGACAAAAGTAAAGACAAACAAAATATCTTAAAATGCTTTGGGAAATGCATTCCCAATAAGCATTTTCAATCAGATGTATAATGTGCAGCTCATTGATTCAATGCACATATGACTTCATTGGTTTGCATGCTCTTTCTTTCCTTAGGAGATTTTTTTTGTTTTGTTTTGTTTTGTGAATTGTAGTGATGAATAAAATCACCTGGGAGGCTAACTCTCTTGTAATGAGTCTACTTGAACAATACTGGGCTTCAGTTTAAAGCCTGTCCAGCTTGAATTACATTCTATTGTTATGGCCTTGCAGTGTTCTGGATAATCTCTATTTCAGGAAAAGAAGGACTTCAACAGAAAGCACACTGGTTTAAAGAAAGATATATTAATCGTACTGTATATCACTTCAATGATATCAAAGAAATTAAATTGCATTTCTTCACAAACATTTTGCAGCTTGGATGTATCATTGAAAAATATTATCTACCAGACATTCATCTTAATTCCAAATTAGTAGCATTTTACTGTATTTTATTGTCTCTGTACTGGCTAATGTAGAAACCTGGATATTGCAAAATAACTTTGTTAAACTTCTTGCTAAGCTCCATTAAAGTATTTTTCTCATTTCTTTTCATTGGTCCATTTTGGGTCATAATGTAGAGCTACATTTGGAATGAGTTATTTAAAAAAAAAGAATTTCCCTTAAATAAAAGCAAGAAAATAGTCTTTGTTTCTCTTCTATCTATGAATCTCCTTTAATAGCCATTAATTAAATTTTAAATGCTTCCTGTATTCCCTTCAAGTTGTAATTGCAGTTCCTGAGAGGTCAGAAAAAAATGAAGCAAACACCACCAACAAAAAACCAGGTAATAGAAGTGATGGATTTCATGCCGTTCTTTATATTGTTTTTCTTTCCTTTCTGTTTTCCAAATGTGACCAAGTTTACTGAACTGTAACAAAATCCTCGTCTTCTCATTACCATTTTTTGTGTGAGGAAACTCCCTTGAACCGTTTTCCTAGAATTATGCTGACAGCCCTACTATGAAGACAGCAACCTTTATTCTTTTTCCTCCTCCAGCATTTTAACAGAAAATCTCCCTTTATTTTCTGAAATGGAACCACTCCCCATGCCATTACATCATTCACTCAGCCAGAACAATTCCCTTTGGTCTAAAGCCTAAATATTATCTCAATATCCATGTACTTCCACTTTGGCAGTTTTCAGCCATCTTTATTTGTCGCTAGATTAAAAAGAAATGGATCACTCTTGACCCTACTATTATGAAAAAAACTTGGGCAGTACCTTTATCAACAAGGACAAACACAATATGGACATATCTATTATTTTTAACTTTATGGGAGTACCCAGTTATTTGCCTGAAAGACCTATTTGAACCTATTCAACAATGATGACCAAGCGTAGGCCTTCGCATGAGCCTGTGGTTTTGTATCTTATCCACCACTTGAAGTAGCTCTGGGAAATGCCAAGCTCTGTATCCTTTTGAGGGAGCTGACTACCTCTGTCTCCTAATTCCACCCCTTTTATAGGTAGTAGTGCTCATCTCTATAAGTATGGTCTCTGTGGATATATCTTGTTAACACGAGCCACTAACTCACTGGAAAACTCTGCCTTCTTCTCTTCCTTGATGCATTACAGTATGCTTTAATCACAAGATCACATCATAATGGAATTGACCACATAGGCATGGATTTGAAGGTAGGATTTTTATGTATGAACAATGAATAAAAATACATTGTACGTGTGTGTGTGTGTGTAATATGCTTGCCTAGTCTTCTCCAAATTATAAGCAATTCAAACATAATTTCTAAGGAAACTCCAAATCTAGAAAGTTCAAGAATATAGTTCATATTTCTAGTGATTCAGGGAGGTAGAAACATTATCTACTCTCAAGGTCCTTAATCTGTAGGTGTTCTGTAACAACCTCTGTTGATCAATGCTACTTCCTCAACTGTGGCTCTCCTGACTAACCACGGCAATGATTGCAACTCTTCGAAAGGCACAACTGGGCTGTCTCCTAGTCCTATTCTGCAGCAAAAAAAAAAAAAACCACAAACATTTACTAGGCACCATTAGCATATGATCCTTTCTCTGTTATTTGACTTGCTCTTGTGATTCCCATCCCTGAATGCCAAGAACTCCATCATCGTTGGATTTCCAGGAGTTAAGATGGCAAAATAAGCAGTAAATCAGCATAATTCTTCCATGTTCACCTCCAAACAATGATAAAATAGCATCCCAAAACAAACCCTGGAACAGCAGAACCAGCAAAAAGATTGGGAAAAACAATCTTTGAGGCCAAGAAACTTGGAAGCTTGACAACAAAGGTCTGTCTCACACAGGTAAAGGAGGAGCAAAGTCCAGGGCAGGAAGCATCTCAGCAAGCCAGCAGCAAGGTCCACCTCAGCAAACCAGTAGTAAATCCTGAGCCCCAGTGAGGTAGAGCACGAAAACACCTATATGCAGACTTTCCATGTGATTCAAGATAACCAGGGGACAGACTACAGCTCTGAATACCTCCACATGCTTCAACATAGCCCCAAGCAAAAAAGCAACCTCTAGTAGCCAGACTCCATTTGCTTCAGCATAGCCCTAGGCAAACAGGTAAATGGCAACCCTATGGGTACCTAAGCAAACTGGCAGCCACCAGGGCTCAGATCCTGCCATGTGGTTCAGCATTTCCTTGGGCAAACAGGTAGCCTCCAGAGACTAGATCACCGTGTGTTTCATTGTATTCCCAGAGAAATGTAGAAAGATCTTACTGACCTCAGAACATGCCAGACACCATGACTAGGACCCTGGCCCAGTACCTGTTAAATTTCCAGACACCTGTGGCCTCCATCAGTGCTAGCCAAAACCCACCCAGACACAAGGGTCTGCCATGGGTCCCAGGGCAATATCAGTGTAGCACAAGGTAAACAGCCAGGCCTATAGACCATAGCATGAGAAGCCTGAGACACTGCCTATTCTTTCCTGAGAGTAGAGCTCAAATTTAAAAGAAATGAAGAAGGCCAAAAACCATGAGTAAAAAACAATAAAAAATGAATCTGACCATCGAAAAATATAAAGGTGACAGGGAGGATTAAGACATAAACTGACAAGAGGATAACAATGCCAAAACACCTATGGGCAAAACCCCAAAGAAAAATATGAAATGAACTAAAGCCCAGAAAGAACTATTGGAAGAGCTCAAAACGGACATAAAAATCATAAAGGAGAGGCAGAAGAAAAAATGGGAAAAGAAATGAGAGTGATGCAAGAGATTTATGAAAAAAAATAGTTAACAGGTTAGAAAAAGAAAATAACTACTAAAAAAGTAGTTGACCAAATGGAAAAGGAGATACACACCAAAGAAAACAAGAGTACAATTGTCAAATGGAAAAGAAAGGACAAAAGGCAATTGAGGAAAAGAATGCCTTAAAAGTTACAATTGGAAAAGGGAGGGAGCCTTACAGAAAGATAGGCAGATTGAGGGAAGGTGGTGATCAAAAGTAATACTCAAATGAGGAGGGAAAGGGAGAAAGGAGAAAGAAAAGAATTAACAGGTGGTGGATAGGATGAAAAGACACAGAAGATAATCATAACTGTGAATGTGAATGGGATGAACTCTCCCATAAAATGGAATTGGATAGGAGAATGGGTTAAAAATCATAAACTTAGAATATATTGTTTACAAGAAACACATTTGAAACAGAAGGATACACACAGAGTAAAGGTAAAAGGTTGGAGTAGAATATAATATGCTTCAGCTAAAGTTAAAAAAAGCAGAGGTAGCAATTCTGATCTCAGACAAAGCAAAAGCAAAAATAGATCTAATTTAAAAAGATAAGGAAGGAAACTATATCCTGCTAAAAGGCACCATAGTGAAGCAAAATCATTACTAACCAAATTTTTGGTATAGCATCCAAATTCCTAGAGGAGAGGTTAAGGGAGTTACAGTAAGAATTTGACAGCAAAACTATACTAGTGGGGGACTTCAACTTTCCCCTCTCTGAACTAGATAAATCTAATGACAAACAAGAAAGAAGTTGAGGAGGCAAATAGAATTTTAGAAAAGTTAGATATGGTAGCTCTTTGGAGAAAATTGAATGGGGATGGAAAGGAATGTACCTTTCTTCTTGGCAGCACATGGCACCTACAAAAAAACTGACCGTGTATGAGGACATAAAAATCTCACAATCTAATGTGCAAAGGCAGAAATATTAAATGCATCCTTTTCAGATCATGATGCAATAAAAATAGTATGCAATAAAGAGCCATGGGAAGATAGACTAAAAGTCAACTTGAAACTAAATAATCTACTCCTAAAAAATGAGGGGGTTAAAAAACAAATCAGAGAAACAATCAATAACTTCATCGAAGAGAATGATGATAGTGAGGTGACATGCCAAAACTTATGGGATGCAGCAACAGCATGTCTAGGGGAAGTTTTGAGAGGCAATCAATGAATGTAACTAAAAAAGCTAGAAAAAGAACAAATTAAAAGACCTCAATTAAATACCAAATTAGAAATGCTGAAAACCAAAGGAGAGATTTATAAAATTAAAATTAAAAAACTGCTGAACTAATAAATAAGACTGAGAGCTGGTTTTATGAAAAAAAAATAGATAAAATTTGGTTAATTTGATTTAAAAAAAAACAAAGAAGAAAATCAAATTACCAGTATCAAAAATGAAATGAATGAATTCAGCACCAGTGAAGAAGAAATTTAAAAAAATAATTAGAAACTATTTTGCCCAACTGTATGTAATAAATTTCAGAATCTTAGTGAAGTGGATGAATATTAACAAAAATATAAATTTCCAAGATTAATAGAAGAGGAAGTAAAATACTTAAATAACCCCATCTCATAAAAAGGAAATTGAACAAGCTATCAATGAACTACCTAGGAAAAAAAGTCTCCAGGGCCAGATGTATTTATAAGCAAATTCTATCAAACATTTAAAGAACACTTAATTCCAATATTATATATAGTATTTGGGAAAATATGTAAAGAAGGAGTCCTACCAAATTCTTTTTATGATTCAAATATGGTACTGATATCTAAACCAAGAAGAGTCAAAAAAGAAAAAGAAAATTATTAGACTAATTTCCCTAATGAATATAGATGCAAAAATTTTAAATAGGACATTAGCAAAAAGATTACAACAACTTATCATGAGAATAATACACTATGACCAGGTAGATTCCAGCAATGCGGGGTTGGTTCAATATTAGGAAAACTATCAGCATAATTAATCATGTCAACAACAAAACTAGCAGAAACCATATGATTATCTCAATAGATGACGAAAAAGCTTTTGGACAAAATACCACACACATTCCTATTAAAAACACTAGAGAGCATAGGAATAAATGGAGCCTTCCTTAAAATGATAACTAGCATCCACCTAAAACCATCAGGAAGTATTATATGTAATAGGCCCAAGCTAGAAGCATTTGCGGTAAGAACAGGGGTGAAACAAGAATGTCCATTATTGCCACTGTCATTCAGTATGGTACTGGAAATGTTAGCTTTAGCAATAAGAGAAGAAAAGGAATTGGAAGGAATTAGAATAAGCAAAGAAGAAACTAAGTTATAGCTCTTTGCAGATATGATGATATGCTTAGAGAATCCTAGAGAATCAAGTAAAAAAACTACTTGAAATGATAAAGAACTTCAGCAAATTTGCAAGATATAAAATAAGTCCATATAAATCCTAGACATTTCTATATATCACTAAGAAAGCCCAACAGCAAGGAAAAGAAAGAGAAATTCCATTTAAAGATACAGTAGATATTATAAAATATTTGGGAGTCTACCTGCCAAAACAAACCCAGGAAATATGTGAACACAATTACAAAACCCTTTTCACACAAATAAAGTCAGATCTAAATAATTGGGAAAACATCAATTGCTCGTGGGTAGGACAAGCTAATATAATAAAAATGGCAGTTCTACCTAAAGTAATTTACTTGTTCAGTGCCATACCAATCTTACTACCAAAAATTATTTTATAGAGCTAAAAGAATAGCAAAATTCTTCTGGATGAACAAAAGTTCCAGAATATCAAGGGAATTAATGAAAAGAAATGGTAGGGACAGTGGCCATGCCATACCAGATCTTAAATTGTATTATAAAGCAACAATCATCAAACTATTTGCTACTGGCTAAGAAATAGAATAGTGGATTAGTGGAAAAGTTTGGGTACACAAGATATTGTGTCAATGATTATAGCAATTTACTGTTTGGTAACCCCAAAGACTCCAGTTTCTTGGATAAGAACCCACTATTTGACAAAAACTTCTGGATAACTGGAAAATAGTGTGTCAAAAATTGGGCATAGACCAATTTCTTATACCATATACCAAAAAAAGTCAAAATGAGTACACAATTTAGACATAAAGGCTCACACTGTAAGGAATCAGGGAGAGCCGGGAATAGTTTACCTGTCAGATGTATTGTGAACAGAAGAATTTATGACTAAACAAGAGATAGAGAATATTATGAAATGCAAAATGGATAATTTTGATTACATTAAATTGAAAAGTTTTTGTACAAACAAGGCCAATGCAACCAAGATTAGTAGGGAAGCATAAAACTAGAAGAGAATTTTTACAATCAGCGTCTCTGATAATGGCCTCATTTCTAAAATATATAGAGAACTGAGTCAAATTTACAAGAACACAAGTCATTCCTCAATTGATAAATGGTCAAAGGATATGAACAGACTGTTTTCAGAGGAAGAAATTAAAGATATTTATAGTAATATAAAAATGTTCCAAATCACTATTGATTACAGATGTGCAAATTAAAACAAATCTTAGATAATATATCACATCTGTTAGATTAGCTAACATGAAAAAAAACAGTAGTATTATAAATTTTGGAGTGTATGTGGGAAAATTGGAGTACTAATGCATTGTTGGTGTAGTCGTGAACTGATCCAACCATTTTGGAGAGCAATTTGGAACTATGCCCAAAAGGCTATAAAAATGTACATACCCTTTAACCCAGCAATACCACTTCTAGGGCTGTATCCCAAAGAGATCATACAAATGGGAAAAGGACCCACATGTACAAAAATATTCATAACTGCTCTTTTTGTGGTGGCAAAGGCTTAGAAATTCAGGAGATGCCCCTCAGTTGGGGAATGGCTGAACAAATTGTGATATATAAATGTAATAGAATACCACTGGCTATAAGAAATGATGAGCAGGTGGACTTCAGAAAAACTTGTAAAGACTAATATGAACTGATGCTGAGTGAGGGGAGCAAAACCAGGGAACACTGTATACAGTTACAGCCACATTGTATGACTAACTTTGATAGACTTTGCTTTTCTCACCGATGCAAAGTTCTAAGACAACTCAAAAGGGCTCATGATGGAAAAAACTTTACACATCCACAGAAATAATTGTGGAGTCTGAATGCAGATCAAAGCATACTATTTGCTCTCTCTCTTTTTTATTTTGTTTTATTTCTTCTTTCTCATGGTTCATTCCATTGGTTACATTTCTTATTTACAACATGACTATTGTGAAAATATGTTTAATATGAATGTCTATCTGGAGCCTATATGCATATTTCTCAGCAGCATATGGCACCTACATAAACACTGATACTGTTATAGGGCATTAAATCAAATAGGAAATCAAAGGTAAAAAAGCAAAAATACTAAATGTATTAATTTTATGTCATAATGCAACAAAAATTGCATTCAATGAAGTGCAGTAGAAATATAGATTAAAAATTAATATAACTAAATAATCTAATCTTAAAGTATACGTAGGTCAAAGAACAAATCACAGAAACAATAATTTCATTAAATAGAATGACAACAGTGAAAAAACATACCAAAATTTCTGGCATGGAACCAAAGCAGTACTTATGGGGAAATTTATTCCTCTAAATTGTTACATCAATAAATTGTTACAATACAAATAAAAGAACAGATCATTGAACTGGGCATGCAACACCCTACCCCACCCCCCCAAAAAAAACTATAAAAAGAACTAATTGAAAATCCCCAATTGAGCACCAAATTGAAAATTCTGAAAGTCAAAGGTAGAATTAATAAGATTGTAAGGTGGAGGTGGGGGGAGCTATTGAGCTAATGAATATATCTAGAAGGTAGTTTTACGGGGTAAAAACAGCAGTAAGATGGATAAGCCTTTAGTCAATTTAATCAAAAAAAGAAAGAGAACCAAATACCCAGTAATAAAAATGAAAAAGGTGAAATTACCAGCAACGAATAAGAAAGTAAAGTAGAGACTAGGAAATATTTTGCTCAATTACATGGCAATAAATTTTACAATCTGAGCAAAATCACTGAAAATTTACAAAACCATAAATTACTAGATTAACACATCATGAAATAGAATTCCAAATAATCCCATCGTAGAAAAATAAATTGAACAAGCCACTAATGAACCCCCTAGGAAAACATCCCCAGGGCCATATGCATTTATGAATAATTCTACCAACATTTAAAGAATAATTAATTCCTATATTGCATAAACTATTTAAAAAATAGGAAAAGAATGAGTCTTACAAAACTCCTTTTATGACACAAATATGATGCTGAAACTTAAAACAGGAAGAGGTAAAACAGAGAAAGAATATTATAGATCAATTTCCCTAATGAATATCAGTGGAAAATTTTGAATAAAATTATTAGCAAGGTGATTATAGCAATACATCACAAGGATTATACACTAAGATCAGTTGGGATTTATACCAACAATGCAGGGTTGGTTAAATATCAGGAAGGCTATCAAAATAATTGACCATATCAATAACAAAACCATCAGAAATCATATTATTATCTCAAAAGATGCTGAGAAAGCTTTTGACAAAATGCAGCACTTAGTCCTGTTAAAAACACTAGAGAGCATAGGAATAAATTCTTCCTTAAAATAAGTAGTATCTGTCTAAAACCATCTAGCAAGCATTATATGTAATAGTGACAAGCTAGAAGCCTTACCAGTAAGATCAGGGGTGAAGCAAGGATGCCCATTATCAGCACTACTATTCAGTATTGTACTAAAATGTACTAGAATAAGAAAAAAGAAATTAGAAGAGGCAATGAGGAAACAAAGCTATCATTCTTTGCAGAAAATATGATGGTATACTTAGAGAACCCTAAAGAATCAACTAAAAAACTGCTCAATATAATTAACAACTTTAGCAAAGTACCATGATATAAGAAAAACCCACATAAATCACTAGCATTTCTTTTTACATGGCCAACAAAGCCTAGCAGCAAGGGATAGAAAAAGGAATTCCATTTAAAATAACTGTAAACAATATAATATGCTTGGGAGTCTACCTGCCAAGACAAATCCAGGAACTATATGAATACAATTACAAAGCACATTTTTAGGATGAAATAAACTTTATTAAAGACAAAATATGCCTCTTGGCTTATGGTAAATGCTCTTGATTTAAATCTAAAAGGATCCTCCCAATGGTTTGCTGGCTATGCAGTGTAGCCTAACCATTGACCCAGCCCCTTCATAAAACAGAACTAGAGACAGTCATCAAAATACTTCTTCTGCTCTAAGCTGTAGAAGACTGAGATTGGAATGGCCAAGCAATAAAGCAAGAGTCATGGGCCTCCCACTCTGAGCCAGGGAGGTGGGGCATCTTTTTCTTGAGGTGGCAATGTCAAAATGAGGGGGCATATTGGACCTCATACCAATGGTCTGTAAGCTGTTTAGCATCTGATCCTGCTTTTTGTGAACAGCCTTATGCAGCTGGACAAAGTAGCTATCAGGCTGACCAAAGAGCAGCAGCTTCCACTCAAAACTGGAAGATACAGCTTCCTGTGTCTGCATGGGGGCAGTACTACAGGCAATTCTGGTAAATTGTCTGGAAATGCTTCAGGAAAGGATTTGGGCTCAGGACCCAGCCAACCTTTCAACCAGTGACACAAAGTTGTTTGTTTGTTTGTTTTCCTGTGCTGTCAGTAGTCAGAGTGCATTCTCATATTTCTGGAAGACCAGCTATGCTGATGTGTTTCTCTTCATCATACACCATCTACTGGTAAATTTCATCACTGAAACAGAGGACATCACATTTTTTTTTGCACAGATTTGCTACCAATTCCAGTTCTGCTCTGTTGAACACCTTGTCCAAAGGGTTGTTGGGTGAATTGATGACGATGGCTTTGGTCTGTGGAGTGAACTTGCTGGCCAGCTCAGCTGGATCTAACTGCTAGTCACCACTGGTCATCAACTGACCATCAGAGGCTGGTGATGGTCATAGTGGCAAAAACACAGGACAGCCACCAATCATTTGGTCATGGGCTCATAACAGTCAAAATAGGGTTCAATGAGAATGACCTCATCTCCTCTATCTACTAGTGCCTGAAAAAGCATAAAAGAGGGTCCCATAGGCACCCATTGTCACAAGCACATTCTTTAGGGGATCCAAGTCTTGTTCCAGCAGTTTCCCAAAGAATTGAACCAGGATCTTTACCAGAGGAGGGTAGCCAAACAGCCACGAGTATACTGACTGAGCATGATGTCTCTGCTGACAGCCTGTTTGAATGCTTCCATGGAGAATTCTAGCAGTGCAAAATCAGGGAAGCCCTGGCCCAAGTTCATGGCCTCATTCTCCTTGGCCAACTGCACAAACTCTACCCAAGGGTTCTTGTCAGTGCCTTCCAGGCTTCGAGCCTGAACCTGCTTGTACATTTTGACCTGAAGAGGGAAAGAAGAGAAAGAGAAAGAAAGAGAGAAAGAGAGAGAAAGCAAGGGCACATGTATTGGAAGGAGGCTTTCTTCTCTCTTATCAGACCCCAGGGAAAAGTGTTCTTCCTACAAAATACTTTTCATGCAAATAAAGTCAAATCTAAACAACAGGAAAAGTACCAATTGGTCATGGGTAGGTCAAGCCAATATAATAAAAATGACAATTCTGCCATAACTAATTTACTTATTTAGTGCCATGTCAACCAAACCACCAAAAAAAAATTGATAGAGCCAGAAAAAATAACAACAAAATTTATCTGGAACAAAAAGTGGTAAAGCTTTGCATGCCTCTAATCACACTAGTTTTGTCAGCCTGGAGAAATAGTACCTAGATGCCTCATTAAAAATCACTACACCCACCTAGTGGTACACCCACCAAATTTACCCACCTAGTTATAGATGGCTACTAATTGCATATGTAAGGAGGAAATAGCACACCAAGCACTGACAAAATGTTTAATTGTTGGAATGATCCTTAACATATATACTCATTTATGGGTGTAAGATATTTTTGAAATATAAATTCATGTTAGTTGAAAATAATTAGAAATCAATTTTGCAATTGAGTGTGTTAATCACCAGTTTCTTCAAATCCTTAACTCTGAGATGTGCATTTATTCTGTGTTGTTTTCCTTTTAGTAAAATATAGTGTATTATGGTGCTGTCTTACCTTCCCAGTGGATGGCCCATTATCTCTGTGAAAATGTAAGATGAATCTTTTGCTCTGTCTCATTCAGGCCATTTACTTGTTTGCAAAGTTGTCACCTTAGATTTCTTCTTCAATTGCTTTGTTTACATGAAGTCACATAATTGTAATGGATATTTAACCTGTCAAAACTACCTTGCCTGGCCATCAGAATGGCAAAATTTAATGTCTCTTGACACAAGTCATATCCTACTTGCTGTGAATGTCAGATTTTTAATGGCTCATTAGATTTCTAATACAATCAAAATGAAAAGCAAAAATATGAAGAAAATGAGTTATGAATTTCAAAGACACAATTGAATTTTCCTTCCCAATAATCTTACTCTGTGAAGCTAGCACACAGGTCAAAATGTTTTTTTAATTAAGTCCCTATTGTATGCAGAGGCCTGTGAAATGTACTAAGTAAGGAACTCCAACCTTAAGTATTACATAGTCATCCTGGAGGAGCTTACAATCAATAGGTGCTTATGGTATATTCACAAATAAATGGAATACAAAATGATTAGCAAGATTAGAGGCCAAAAAAGATACTAGAGATCACTTAGACTCATCCCTTTTTTTCAAATGGTAAAACTGACAGAAAGCATAAATGGGTCACAGAAGCAAGTTTTATGTTTTTTTTTTTAATCATTATTTATTTATTTAATACTTTGAGTTTTTTGCATTAATTTTCACACGAGTTAGAATCCCAAATTTTCATGCCATTTCTACTCTGCCTCCCCCCCACTCCAAGATGGCATATATTCTGATTGCCCCATTCCCCAGTCAGCCCATCTGTCTCCCCATTCCCACACCCCCATCCCCCTTTCCCTTGCTTTCTTGTAAGGTGAGATAAATTTCTATGCCCCATTGCCTTTACATCTTATTTCCTAGTTGCACGAAAAAACTTTTTTGAAAAACTTCTTTCAAAACTTTGAGTTCCAAATTCTCTCCCCTCTTCCCTCCCCACCCACACTCCCTAAGAAGGCAAGCAATCCAACATAGGCCACATGTGTATCATTATGCAAAACCCTTCCACAACACTCATGTGAAAGAACAACTATATTTTGCTCCTTCTCATCCTATCTCCCTTTATCCAATTTTCTCCCTTGACCCTGTCTATTTTCAAAAGGGTTTGCTTTTGATTACCTACTCCCCCTATCTGCCCTCCCTTCTATAGTCCCACCTTTTTATCTCCTTCCTCTTTCTTTCCTGTGGGGTAACACACCCGATTGAGTGTGTATGTTATTCCTTCTTCAGGTCAAATCTGATGACAGCAAGATCCACTCATTCCCCCTGACCTGCCCCCTCTTCCCTCCCAACAGAACTGCTTTTTCTTGCCACTTTTATGTGAGGTAATTTACCCCATTCTATCTCTCCTTTTCTCTCAATCTCAATATATTCCTCTCTCATCCCTTAATTTGATTTTATTTTTTTAGATATCATCCCTTCATATTCAACTCACCCTGTGCCCTCTGTCTATATACATACACACACACACACACACACATGTGTGTGTGTGTGTGTGTGTTCCCTTCAGTTACCCTAATACTGAGATCTCATGAATTATATGCATCATCTTTCAATTTAGGAACGTAAACAAAACAGTTCAACTTCAGTAAGTCCCTTGTGATTTCTCTTTCTTGTTTACCTTTTCATCCTCCTCTTAATTCTTGTGTTTGAAAGTCATATTTTCTATTCAGCTTTGGTCTTTTCACTGAGAAAGCTTGAAAGTCCTCTATTTTGTTGAAAATCCATATTTTGCTTTGGAGCATGATACTCAGTTTTGCTGGGTAGGTGATTCTTGGTTTTAATCCTAGCTCCATTGACCTCCAGAATATCATATTCCAAGCCCTTCAACCCCTTAATGTGGCAGCTGCTAGATCTTGTGTTATTCTGATTGTGTTTCCAAAATACTCAAATTGTTTCTTTCTGGCTGCTTGCAG
>CM053626.1:76808283-76867422 GCA_028646595.1 Phalanger gymnotis
CTAATTCTGCCTTTCAAGGCATTCTTCTCCTCATTAGCTTTTTGGAGCTCTTTTGCCATTTGAGTTAGTCTATTTCTTAAGGTGTTGTTTTCTTCAGTATTTTTTTGGGTCTCCTTTAGGAAGTCATTGACTTGTTTTCCATGGTTTTCTCACATCCTTCTCATTTCTCTTCCCAATTTTTCCTCTACTTCTCTAAATTGCTTTTCCAAATCCTTTTTGAGCTCTTCCATGGCCTGAGACCAGTTCTTGTTTTTCTTGGAGGCTTTTGATGTGGTCTCTTTGACTTTGTTGACTTCTTCTCGCTGTATGTTTTGGTCTTCTGTGTCACCAAAGAAAGATTCCCAAGTCTGAGTCTGAATCTCAGTCTGTTTTTGCTGCCTGGCCATGTTCCCAGCCAACTTCTTGACCCTTGAGGTTTTGTCGGGGTATGAATGCTTGCAGAGTAGAGAGCACTTTGTTCCAAGCTTGAGGGGATGTGTTGTTGTTTTCAGAGCTATTTCTATACAGCCAGCTCTGCCACACCAGCACTCCTCCTCCCCTAAAACTGCCAACATGGACCTGGCTCAGATCTCAAGCAGGCTCTGGACTCTAGCTCTGATCGGCTACTTAATTCCTCCCACCAGGTGGGCCTTGGGCCAGAAGCAATTACAGCTGTAGTTCTGTTACTGCACCACCTCTGCTGCTCTGAGGGTGGTGGCTGAATTGCAAACTCCTTTCAGTGAATCCCCGCAAGTTTTCCCACTAACCTTCTCTGTTGTCTTTGGTGTTTGTGGGTTGAGAAGTCTGAAACCTGCCACAGCTCACTGATTCGTTGCACTAGAGCCTGTTCTGCCCAGCTCCAGGTCTGCTTTGTCTGGGCACAGCGCACGCTGGGCTCTGCTCTGCTCCCAGCTCTGTGTACTATAGACTTTACCCAGCAACCATCCAGTCTGTCCTGGGCTGGAGCCCTGCTTCCCTCTGCTATTTTGTGGGTTCTGCAGCTCTAGAATTTGTTCAGATCCATTTTTATTGGTGTTTGGATGGTCCAGGGGTAGAGCCCTAGGCAAATTCCTGCTTTCCAGCCACCATCTTGGCTCTACCACGTTAGATTTCAGGTGAACAATTCCAATTCCCTTAATAACAATATACTTAAATACTCCCAGATGAAAGCATCCATAAGGTGGCAAGAAACAATCCATAGGAAGGCAAAACCAAATAAAAGCTTGAACAAGGAGATAGAAGAAGTAGGAAAGGACAGTTTTCTATGATCTCATCATCTCCCTGAAGTCATTAAGCAGCCTTCATAGATCATTCCACTAGGTACAAAGTTAACTGAACCTGTCCCATCTCTACCCCACAGAATCTTAACTTACAACTGCACTAGACAGTGTTATGTAAGTATTGTGGTTAAGTCAAACTACCACATTCCTGCTAATGCCCTGGTCCCCAACAGTTGGACATCTGGAAGTCAGCAAGAGGAGATAAACCTGGAAAAGTAGGTGAGTGACAGCTTGGAAAGGGCTTATAATGTCAGGCTAAGGAATTTATGCTTTCTTTAGGAGGCAATTAACAGAGCAATAATAAAACAGCACGTTTATATAGCAATGTATAATTTACAAAACAGTTCCTTTACAACTGCCCTGTTTAATAGGTGACATAAGTATTATAACATTTAAAATAGGGTCATCTTATAGATGAGGAAACTAAAGGTCAGCAAAGTTAAGTGACTTACTCAGCATGACTTAGCTAGTAAATAGAAGTTTGGAGCCAATGAGATGTTTGGGGCAGACGAATCATATCATCATGTACATGTCTATTTGGATGCTTACAGATGAATATATTCTCACAACTTTTAGCAATATAGTGCTAACTGATGAGAGAAATAAAATATGCATTGCTATCAAACTGGTTGGAGCTCTTCTTTTTGCCTGTTTGATTGAAAATTTTTATTTACGTGGTTGAGAACATAGATTGTAACTCTACGAAATTTAAAGAAGACATGGATATCAAAGGGTTATATATGTCATAATTATATTCAAAAAGTTAATAAAACCTTATTAGTGGTTCTCAAACTGTGGACTGAGAGGCAACCACCCTAGGAGGCTCTAGTTATTTCAAGGAATCCCACAGCAAATATTTTCATTAGTCTTTACTTCCAACAAAATGTGAAATTTCACATTATAATATATAAACTAAAGTTGCTTCAAAGGATTGGATAAATATTCAAACTATGTACATTACATATGTGTGCCTGTGTGTATTTGTGATGACGATGATTCAAAATGACTAAAAAGAGTTACTAAACTCATAATAACTTTTTCCCATTACCATTTTTGTTGTGGTTAATGAATACTAATGTTGCAAATGTTGTTGTGTTGGGGAGGTTTACTCTGTTGCTTCAAATTATTGGAAATCACTGCAGAGCACTATGGAAAATTTTCATTAACTAATGTATTTACTTATACAGATAATGTATGAAATGCAACAAACTCTTTTACAACCATTAATAACTAAAGATGAATTTCTCTAAGTAATATGAAATGACTAATTTATTTTGCACTTCTCTATTTCCCTCTGCATATTACTCCATATATACACATATGTGTGCATATGTATACTCATATGTACATATATACATGCATGTGTAACATATGTTCACATGTATTTATGAAAATGCATACATATGTACCCATATATATGTGTTTTGCCTTCCTGGTTTTTCTTTCTCTTATTTTTCTCATTTTAACATTTGTACTCTGCATAACTATTAATGAAATTATAGTATCTCACTATATATACATACTATAATTATTTTTCAGTCATTTACTAACTCAGTCTTTCAGGTTTTTTCTAGTTCTTTCTACCAGTAATATGGGGAGGGGGAAATTGTATGTTTATAAGCATGTTTTGTTTTCACTTATCCTGACACTCTTAAGATATATTTGCAACAACTGGTTTATTAATATAAAATGTCACTAATTTAGAAACTTACTAAATAACCTTTGCAATCTGGTTTGTGAATCCACAACTTCATTGAAACTACTCTTTCCAAGGTTACAAATAATTGCTAATTGCAATGGCTAAATTCTAATCTTTACTATCAGTCTCCTTTTCTGATTCCTCCATCCTGGCCATGCATATGAAGCCACAGTCATCTGTTATTGTCCTCTTCTTTCCCTACACTTTTTAGTTTAGCAATCTCATCACCTCGAAATGGATCAAATTATCCCATCTATACCAATGAGTTTCCAGTATTGCATCTCCAAGTGCATGATGGCTCTCTCCACCTGGATGTCCCACAGATATCAATATTCCCAAGCAGAAACAATTTTCTTGCACTATCCCCTCCCCCGAAAAAAACTCCAATAATAGTTAAACTTCAGTTTTTTTTTGTTAAGAGTGCTGCCATTCTTTTAGCTCCAATTTCTGAGTCATCTTCATTTTTTTTCCTTTTTTCCTTACTCTGGTCCCACATTCAGTTATTAAGTCCTGTGGATGTTTGTAAACATCTCTCTCATCTGTTATTTTCTCTCTATTTATCCAGTCAGCACTCTTATTTACACCATCATTGCTTTACACAAGTACTGTTTCAATAGCCTCCTAATTAGACTCCCTGAATCCATCCCCCACATGGCTGACAAACTGATATTCCTAGTATACAGGTCACTTAGCCGTGCAATAAACTTCAGTGACTCCATATTCTTTATAGGATAAAATAAAGATTCCATTGTTTCTCCTTCCATACCCTTCACAGTACGACTCTTACTGCTTTCCACTTTTATTTTAAATTACTTTCCCTGATATGTTCTATCTTTCATGCAAAGTAGATTACTTCATATTCCCAAGTAGGCAGCAATACCTCTCATGCATAAATGTCTTTACATAAGCCATGCCCCTTCCTCTTTTATTGCTTTGGCCTCCCAGCTCTCTTCAAAACAACTTAAAGATAAGAGCCTCCAACAACATCATACAGTTGTTAATATTCCCCTCTCTCAAATTATTATTGTGTATTTGCTTTGTATATATTGTGTATTCACTTATTTAAATACATGTTCCTTTTCTTCAGAAGAGCATAAGCTAACTGAGAACATGGAATATATTATGTTTTTTTTTCCTTTTTTTTCCTTAGCATCCAGCACAGTGCGTGTAGCATACAGCAAACATTTAATATGTAGCTGCTGACTTCAATTGAATTGACTAATAGACTGCCACCCCATGTCCAAAGATTTTACCAGCAGATAAATCCAAAAGCAATGTAGGAGTACATTTATTTCACTACAAACCTACAAGCTTTGACTTTTATCAGTTTTAGTCATCTTTATCACTTCAGTAGGAATTAAAAAATATTTCCAGAACATCTTCCCTGTTGCCTCATCATATAGCCAAGGTCAGCCTGGGCTCTTGAAGTCTTTGGATTAATGAAGTACAAGTTCTGGAGTCTTCTACTAAGATGGACACATTTGACATTTTTAGCAACAGACTATACCTGCTTTTCAATAAATAGTCTAGTTAAATATAGAGACTGTCACCTCCAGAATTCTGATGGTTCTGTCTCCCTTCTTGTGGGATTCTGTATTCCAAGGTCCAATGTTTCTCCTTAAAGCCTCTTCTCATTGCCTTCACTTCATTTGCCTTAAGGATACATTCCCTAATGCCTGGTCAAAATATGTTTTATGGTGCTTGTCTCAGGTACCCAAGACACGAATTATCCCCCTGCTTTAAAATTTACAAAGAATTTTGCTTACATTGTCTCATTTGATCATCAAAGCAACCTCATATAGTATCTATACCAGTTATTTTTCTCATATCATGGATAAGGAAACTGATTCTTAAAGAAGGTAAGATCCTTGTATGAGATCCCAAGATCTCATAAGTATTGAAGGTAGGAATTGAATGAGATCTCTCCTCACTAAAAAGTTATTGCTCTCTCCAGAATACCATGATGCTCTTATGAGCACAAATTTTTCATTCTAAATGTGAAATCTTTTCTTCTAATAGCCAATGACTTGAGTATTGAAGGAACAGAATTGCATTGATATTTGCATTTTACAGCAAATGAAACCAAAAAGGAAATAGCTGCTACAAAGGAAAACTGAATAATAGCTACTTCATAGAGAAACAAACAAAGGATATGATGGAGTTATCTTTTAATGTTATCAAAGACAATAAGAACTGTAATTTCTCAGGACAATTAATCATCTTATCCTGTAATGTTCATGTTAAGAAATGAAATAGCTGCCATGAAGATATTTGCAATAGACATACTTACCTATTGTTGAGGATGCAGAAACAGAGAAATTTTATGAAGAATTTGACATTCTCAAAGTAAACAAATACTTAAATCATTGATATTTAATACCATTGTCTTGAAGATGGACAAAAAGTATGATGAAAACAGGACAAAAAGTATGTTAGGAAATATAGGTCAGGTTTACAAAACAAAATGATCCAAGCACTAGTATACTATTCAGATGACTTACATCTATATGTCATTATCACTTTCTTTCAAACAAGAGGGAGAGGCACTGGATGTGATGAGCAACAAACAACATCACATGAAAAAAAAATAAAAAAGAAACAGGCATCCTGTTAGACAAGAAACAAGGAAGCTAAAAGAGGCCGGCAACTGATTTACACAGGAAACATCCCACTTTTGCTAAGGAAGGAGACACCATACCAAGAACAGCACATATTGAGATACAAACTAATTTATAAAACAATATAAAAGTGGATGTTGTAAGGTAACAAGCAATATTGACCCATACATTTTTAAAAGTAGGTATAAGAAATAAATCTGCAGAAATTCCGATGTGACCCAAGTAAGCTAGATCATCACAAGAGCATCCATAAATAAAGCTGGTAAGAGAATGACAAATAGAAAATAAAATAGATCGGTTAGAATGTTTATAATAATCTACCGTCACCATCAAAGACAGTGAAACCATGAAACTTTTGATTCTTAGCTGCTTAGTCCAAAAGTATTGTCTATATGAGGAAGTAGAAATGACACCAAGGAAAATTATATCAAAGAACACAACTCTACCAGATCTAGTGTATTCAGTGGAAAATCCATGGTGGAGGTAATGCAGTTTTGAAAGTATTAAAGCACAGGGCAGCCAGGTGGCACACTGAGTACAGTACCAGCCCTGGAGTCAAGAGGATGTGAGTACAAATCTGGCCTCAGATACTTGACACACTTACTAGCTGTGTGACCTTGGGCAAGTCACTTAACCCCAGTTGCCCTGCCTTCTCCCCTCCAAAAAAAGAGAAAGTATTAAAGCATCATTTTATAAGATACCTAACTGAGGGTAAGATACAAAAAAAATAATGATATTACATGTGCTATATAGGGACCTTCACTACAGTCCAATGCACCTATTTTTCTCACATTTATAATATCAATGTACATATTGAGGACACATTTGTTGAAAATATTAGAAACAGTCACACTTTTATATACTTTAGAGATATTCATATATATGAATAGACACACACAGACATATATATGGAGAAAAAAGAGAGAGGAGAGAGGGGAGGCGGGAGGGAGAAGGGAGAGGTAAGAGGGGTCAGAGGGAGAAGGGAGAAGGAAGGAGGGAGAAGGGAGAAGGAAGGAGGGAGAGGGAGAGAGAGAGAGAGAGAGAGAGAGAGAGAGAGAGAGAGAGAGAGAGAGAGAGACTTCTAAGATAGGAAAATTCTAAAAGAATATAAGAGACCATAGATGATATTATTACTGAAGGAGAAGCCATAGAAATATTAGTAACTGCAGGTATAATAACCACATTTATTATAGTTATTTAGGTACATTTGTACATGTACCTATGATAGGAATTTCAGAAGAACAATTATCATGATTTGGAATTAAATAGATTACATTTGCAAATCATGAGATCCAAGGAAGCAAAGTATTAGCCTGAAAACTGTGCAGGATATATATTTCTCTGCTGGTTGCTTACAAGAACTCCTCTAGATGGTTAGAGCTCTGTTGTTCAGCAATAACCTCCATGATCTTGACTGTGAATTCCTGGTCAGTAGCAAGGTAAACACAGCCCCTAACCACAGAACTTATGACTTGTCAATGTTATCCTTGGGGTAATCCATTTGGTGGAACTACATGGCCGCTGGCCAGTCAAGTTGCTTATCTTCCAATCCAAAACCAGTTTCATATTGAAAGATTCAGAATGCAGAATGGGGCATGTATTTTTGAATATAGCCAACATGGGATTTCATTTTGCCTGATTATGCATATTTGTTACTAGGATTTTGGTTTTGTATTTTTTGGGAGGGAGAGCAGAAGGGAGAGAAAATCAATTGTATGTGCAAACACATCCAGCCACAGACACAAATGCACATAGATGCACACATCATATATGTGAACACATGTGTACATATATGTATATATGTAGGTAAAGGAAAATAATGGCCATGTTACCCATTCTTACAGGGGGGCAGAGAAGCAAAACAAAAGAGAGAAGGAAGAGAAGGAGAGGAATGAAATGAGAGACTGATTTCTAGGGGACTAAGCATGGGATGACATACACATGACTTCTCTTCCCTCAATTATTCCTAAAATCTTCTCAAATTTCCCTTCCAGAAATTCAGTCTCTGACTTTCATACAATTCCAAAATAAAGTGAATCCCATTTACAACTCCTTTTCTTTTCTCATCTCTTATCACTCTATTTCCTGTTCCTACTTTCACAAACCTCCCATAGAAGCCAGAAGTAGGAGAGAGATAGGGGAGGAAAAGGAGAAAAGACTGGATTATATATGGGAAACTGTGCTATGTTTTCAGCTTTCACAAGCTGCTTTCTGTTACCAAGCATGCATTTTTAATATCAATATTCTCATGGTGATGCTATGTGTTTGGGACTCATAAAACATCAAGATCTCTGAAGACTCAAAATTACAGGTGACAGAGAGAGCAAAGGAAATTCATATGATGTGAGGAAACAAACACTGTTATAGATTGCTGATAGACCTGCATACTAGCATAAACTTTTTATGTTTTATTGATTTATTTGTTTTTTTCTACACCTCAATTTTTTCCCAATAACTGCCCTGACTTCCATTGTAGTCTCTCTCAAGATAACAATGACTACAATAGAAAGAGATAAGAAAAATGAGCTGACAGTGACCATGACTAACGTAGACTATAATATTCCTTATTGCAAATATTTGGGAGTGTAACATGTCAGGATGCAAGAAGAGTCACTGGAGGAAACAGACCCAGGTATTAGATTACTAGGATTCTTTCCAAAAACACCTGAAAAAATCATGATGGTATAAACATATTCACAGTTGTTCAATAATGATAGCAAAAAAGGTAATTATACATGCACAACAACTAGGAAATAAGTTATGCTATTGTTATTATGGTACAGTATAAATAATTAATTCAAACATCTACAGAGATATTTTAAAATCCATATGAGCTGATATGTAATGTAATCAACAGAAACAGAACAGAAGAAATAATATCTATTACAATAGAAGGATAGCAAGAAGGAGGGAAGGAGAGGAAGTGGAAAGAGAACAATGAAAGAAAAAAGGAAGTGAAAAGAATACTGACTTGAATTATATGATATGGGTTCAAATCCCAGTTCTTACTATGTAACCTTAGCTAGAGGTAGGGAATCTGTGGCCTCAGGGACACATATGGCCTGCTAGGTCCTCAAGTGCAGCTCTTTGACTAAATCCAAATTTCACAGAACAAATCCCCTTGATAAAAGGATTTGTTCTGCAAAACTTGGACTCAGTCAAAAGGCACCTAGAAGGCCACAAGGCAGCAGGTCCCCTGAATTTCAATTTTCTCATCTGCAAAATGAAAAAAGGTTGGAGTAGATTGCATCCGAATTCCCTTCTAGCTCTTGTCCTATGATCTGATGATCACATAAAGAGAGAGAGAGAGACAAGGAAAACATGTCTAAAGGATTTCAAGTTGGCTTGCAAGTGCATTGCATAGAACAGAATCTTGTTTTTAGAATATTGTTTTATTTAGTTCTCTATTGTTAATGGATAAGGTGTTTGGGTGAGATTTATTTTGCATGTTTGGTTGTTTTTATTGAATTTTTACATTTAGATAGCTACAGATATAGACATATAGACATAGTTGGCCTAATTTATCTGTGACAGATTGACAGAAATAACTTTAGTGCTAGAAAATCCATAAAAATTGATGCTGGTCCATAAAACATGTTTTTGTTTTGGTATTCACAAAAATTGAAAGGCTTAGAAGAAGGTTGCCTGAATGGTTAAGTGAATAGCCCAGGGTAACATGATCAGAATCTTTAATAGATAATTTAAGAAATTTTTCTTCAAGGTTATCAACAAGAAACATGTACCATGAGAAAGTATAGATGCAGTCATGGATTCTTCAAACTATCAATCCATCGATCAACAGATACAAAGTAACTACTAAGTGCCAGTTAACCATAGCAAAATAGCAAATACATTGGGAGGAAAAAAGACATCATTGCGGAGACAGATCTTAAATGAAAAGTAAATGATGTATATTGAAATTTTAGGCACTCTTACAAGCTAGAAGAGAACAAGTTTTGTGGCAGATGAATCTTTCCTTTTCTCCCATATTATAGCTGGTTATCTCTTCCACCAAAATAAACATAACAGTCTGGTTAAACCTAATTTTTCTAACTAACTTAGGGCATCTTCTTGGGTAAAAACAACACGACTGTTGTTTTCCAAATATAGAGCCTAACGCTCAAATCCCTCTGTCAGAAATGGGTTTTTCACAAACTCATATATTTTAGCTTAACCTTCTACATTGTATGGGGCTGTAGGAGGAAGACTAGACATACACACACACACACACACACACACGTGTGTGTGTGTGTGTGTGTGTGTGTGTGTATCATCTACCTCATAAATGATGTGATTGGATAATTATCAAGTTGTGCTCCAACAAATATTTATGGAAAGAAACTATTCTATTGGTAGGCATTCTGATCACTGATTTATTACTACAAACAAGTAGCTAGTAGTTAGGGCAGGTAGGTGGTGGAGAAAATAGAGATCTGGCTTGGAGTTAGGAAGGCCCGAGTTCAAATCCAGTCTCAGATTTATTAGCCATGAGACTTCTGGACAAATCACTTAACCTCTGTTTGTCTATTTCTTCATTGATAAAATGGGAATAATAGTAGTACCTACCTCCTGAGGTTATTTGGAGCTCAAATGAGATAATAATTATAAAGTACCCCACATAGTACCTGGCACATAGTAAGTGCTATATTAATATTAGCTATTATTATTACTGTTCATATTCCTATGGGCCTTCTGAAAATGAGCCACTTTAGTATTTATTAAAAGATGTGGGTGAAGGATTGAAATGGCCACTGAAATTTCCAGAGGGAAGATAATCCAACACTACTAAAATTCAACTAGAAAAAAATTAAATCAAATTATCATGAAACAATTAAAAAATTTAATGTGCTTTATTATAAACCTCTCCTTGGTAAAATCAATCTTAGTTTTGATCAAAGAAAACACAAAACTACCTTACTATACAATATTGCAATCCATTTTTGTGTTCAATAAAAGTCTAAGAACCAATTAAATAGATTTTTCAATAAAAATTCAATTTATATTCTACCTTAATTATATGTCCGCTAATGGAGAAAAAAACACAACAGAATTTTCTGTGTTGGTTTACTCTATTGGCTTATCTGATTCTGCATCCTAACTTTGAGAATACCTAAAACTGATTCAAAGGAAGAAGGTTCTCCTCCATCTCTGTCTTCAGGAAACATACAAACCTTCTAGTTAATTGTTTACTATCCCTCTGGTTTGCTTAGCTTTGTGAGTTGATTCCTTTGTGCTCTGAAGCAAAAAAATTAGGGATGAAGAAACAATGGCATCTCAGAGTTGTTGATAGAAAAAGACATTAGTTAATACTAACCTTAGATTTTGGCAGTGTTGGCTTCAAATGGGTCAGAATAAGGATAGGCAGGATCTACTGGCTTAAGATTATATAATTTCTTTTTCCTTAAATCCATTCTGCCATGTAATATGGCAGAATATATTAGAATAAAATTTCAGGTACATCTAGCTCAAAATCACATTCTCTCACACCTCTCTAAATAATTAGTAGTAAAAATTACTAATGTTTATATAGTGCTTTAAAAAGCAACACTGGTGATTAAAGGACTAGCTTAGAATCAGGGAGATTTGAACTGAAATCTTGCTTTTCACAGAAGCTAGTTATCATATCAAGGCAAATTATTTAATCTTTGTGCCTTTAAGCAACTGGTTATAAGCTATAAATAGCAGATAAGTTGGTAATCTGAATTAGAACATGGAGTTTTCCATACTTGAAGTTCTTGATGATAATAAAATTTTACATCCAAATTGAGTAATTTTAGGTTCAAATTAAAGTGTATAATCATCTCATTTGTCATTAAAATAAATATGTGACATAGTCTCAATAAGAGCCCCACTTCGAACATAAGACCTGAACTTAGGAAGTTAAAGTTGTACGTCCAATATTACATGTAACAAGTGGGAAATATTCTATCAGCTTTATAAATGAGGAAACCAAGACCAGAAGATTTTAAGTGGCATGTCCAAGACCTTGTGATTATGAAATCAAAGAGCTGCGACTTGACATCAAGTCTTTTGATTCCCAACTCTAGTCTGCATTCTTTTACTATGCCACATTATCTCTCATGAAAATTATAACCAAACTAGAAATGAATGCCAGAGTATATTTACTTTCTTTGAAGACCAGCACTGGGTTTCTAAGTTCAGGGTTGATTTTTGTGGTATGCTGAATACTGGGCATTTTGATTACCTTCATGAATTCGTGGAACCATGAAATGGTTCTTCTTGACCTTTCTTGGCCATCTCCACACATTCCAGGCCATAGCCTTATTCTAGATCCTCTTTTTGTGGACTTCCCAGTTACAATGTAAACTTCTTGACAGTGGAAAAAATTTTTGGCTTATAATGGGTTCCCTAGTACATAATATAGTGCCTAGTTAGCACTTAATGATTATTATCTATGTATCTATGTATGTATGTATCTATCTAGCTAGCTATCTATATATCTGATGTATATGCCCTATATAAACTGGAGCTCTTTTTGCAATTAAGTCTTTCACAAAGATTTCAGGAAGCTTTGAGTCTCATGTGGCACCAACTGGAAAGAATCTGTTAGGAACAAGGACACCAATGATAATGACATGCAGGCACCAGTCCTAGAAAAACAGAATTTCAAATGCATGGACTAATATGGTTGGCAATAAAAATATAAATGTTTTTACATGGAACGGAAATAGTGAAAGTTGTTGTGTTTGATGTTACTAAAGACAGATACTGGCTAGTATTGAATAATATGGTGATTATGGCTAATATTGTTATTAAGAATAATAATGCCATCTGAAATAGAACAGCAATTCCAACCCTACCATTTGGAAGGACTGTACTCATCCAATTAGTAACTTTAGAGCTCTGTTCACACAAAGAAAACACATGAAATGCATGAATAAGACGGTTAATTATGATATATTTCTGTTTCTTAGAGACTTAAATGGGAATGAGGACAACAGGAAAAACATTAAATTCAAAATTAAGGTAATTAAGAGTTACAAAAGATTCCTTGCTTCCCCACCTTTTGAGTCACGTTCCCCTAGTGTACAACTTTCTCCTTGAAAACAAGTTTGATACTTTTGGGAAGTCACGTTAACTCTTTCTAATCACTAGGGTGCTGATCACGGGTATCCAACCAGCCGTTTACTAAGTATTCTCTAGTGCCAACTTCAACATAGCATGATGTGAATTGCAGTGTGGAATTAAACTGAACCAAGGTGTAATTCAGGTGATTAACAGACCTTTACAGAGCACATAGTATGTTCAAAGCAAGGTTTTAGGTTCTTTCTGGAATAGAGAGGTAAATAACGTTGTTCTTGCTTAAAATGAAATCATGTACATATATGTATTGTTATAATATATGATAATTACACTATTATAACATAATGGGGAATGTGATGCTTGCCATAAGAAAATTAGAAAGCATTAAAAGAAATTGGTGAGGAAAAGATTCTACCTCTTCTTTACCCCTTCCACTAGAAGGAATTAGGGAAGACTTCATGGAGGAGGTGGTATTTGAATTAGACTTTCGAATATAGTTAGGATTTGATGATTAGTTGAACAAACCACCAAGACTCAGTTTTTTGTGTATTCTTAGGCATCAGCTTTCAATCAGCTTTTATTTTTGTTTTGTTTTTGTTTGTTTTGTTTTTCCTGGAGCATAAAGCATTAAAAAAAACAGCAATAACCACTAACATTTATATAGTACTTTAAAGTTTACAAAGCACTTTGTCTACTTTATTTAATTTTATCCTTGTAAGAAACCTTAGAGGTAGCCATTATTACTTATGTCTCTTCCACAAGTAATAAAAAAGGTACAAAGATTAAATGATTTGTTCATAGTCACAAATCTAGCAAGTATATGACTCAAGATCTTAACCCAGATATTACTAACTACAGGATGATTGCTCTAATGTTGGAAAGGTTGGCTGATGACAAGTTGTGGAGGCATTGAATGCCATGATAAATAGTTCAGTTTTTATGATTTTAGCAATAAGAAAGCAATATAGTTTAACTATGGAGCAGTTAGCTGGCACAGTGGATAGAGTGCCAGGCCTGAAGTCAGGAATACTCATCTTCTTGAGTTCGAATCTGACCTCAGACATTTATTTGATGTGTGACCCTGGGAAAGTCACTTAACCCTGTTTGCCTTAGTTCCACATCTGTAAAATGAGCAAGAGAATGAAATGGCAAACCTCTCCAGTATCTTTGCCAAGAAAATCCTAAATGGGGTCACGAAGAGTCAGACATAACTGAAATGGCTAAACACAAAGAAGAATCATTTAATTGATAATGATCTGGCTGATTTTATATTAGATATATAGCCTATCAAGCTGGTTACCCATCTAAAATTCCCTTAAACAATTTCAGTGCCCTAATTTCTTTCTGACTATGTTAGGTTACTTTACCCTAAGTGTCATATCTGGCTTCTGCAAACAAGTGTGAAGAATAGTTTGAATTCAAGTCTTTTGATTAAACATCCAATGAGTATTCCATAATTCTATTTTTCAACAGTTTAATGCATTTCACTTTAGGATATATATGTGTATATATGTATATATATATATATATGCATATATATATACACAGACACATACAATACATATATATGCATATGTAGTATCTAAATATATGTGTATGTACAAACATTTATATGTATGTTTAGTGCATATATACACATGGCACACACATGTGGACATCAGTATGCATGTTCTATAGCTTAGCTCACTTCCTATATAGCACAATCCTACCAAGTTGCCCAAGATTCTGGCTTCCCTGGATTTCCATATGTTCGCAACATCTGGCCTGGTATCCTGGCTGCAAGATTGCCATGGCCCAGCCTCTTGGCAATAAGATTATACTCCCTACACCTAGAACTGAAAAGGAAAAATGAAACAAGGTTAAAACTCCAAGCCATTTCTCAGGACCAGAAGGTCTAAAGGAAAAAGGGAAGGTGGCTTTTTCCTCACCTCACTTAGTGTATCATGCCATTCAGTTGCTGAACCTAAACTTTAAGTCCTAGATGAAAGTAGCAAGAATGAGATGAAATGCCACATCTGTTGGTTTTAAAGACAAAGCTAGTTGTGACTACCCAGACAACGGGGAGAGACTGCTCCCCATCACCTTGTAGGAATATTCCAGATGTCTTTGAAAAGTAGGTCCTTGGTGTTTCCTATATGAATGCCTCTGTCTTAGATAATTCAGGCATGTGTCAAAAGCTCAGTATAAAAGTATCATGATAAAAAATGGGGGATTGTTTACTACAAACACAATGTCTATCATGCCTTAGCACCCACCTACACCCTCACAAAACTACTAGGCTGCTACAAAAGACTGAAATAATGGTTGAGGTCTCTAGGTGAACTGATAAGTGAGATTACTTGCATTCCTCAACAGAACTCCTCTCATCCACTCATTAATAATTTGCTTGCAGTTATTTCCCAATAGCGAGCAAATGGATACTCATCTTTTATTCTTCCATTCCTTATGATATGGAATTGGCAATCAATGTTCATAAATTGGGGAATGGCTAAACTGTTGTGGCATATGATAGTAATGGAGTGGGATTGCTCTACATGATGAGGAAGATAGTTTCAAGAAAATATGGCAAGAATTATATGAACTAAAGCAAAGTGAAGTGAGAAGAACCCAGACATCATTGTTCACAGCAGCATCAATGTTGTAATGATGATCAATTATGAAACACTTGGTTACTCTGATGAATACAATGATATAAAACAATTCCAAAAGACTTACAATGAAAAAAAGAGAAACTGATATGTTCTGAGTACAAATTGAAGTATAATTTTCTCTAATAAGGAGAAGAATGCCTTAAAAACAGAATTGGCCAAACGGAAAAGGAGATCCAAAAGCTCACTGAACAAAACAATTCCTTAAAAATTAGAATGGAGCAAATGGAAACTAACGACTTTATGAGAAATCAATAAATTATAAAACAAAATGAAAAGAATGAAAAAATAGAAGACAATGTGAAAGATCTCATTGGAAAAACAACTTACCTAGAAAAATAGATGCAGGAAAGATTATTTAAAAATAATAATAAAAAATAAAAATAATTTTAAAATTTTTGGACTACCTGAAAACCATGATCAAGAAAAGACCTTAGACATAATCTTTCAAGAAATTATCAAGGAAAACTGCCCTGATATTCTAGAACCAGAGGGTAAAATAGAAATGGAAAGAATCCACCAATCACCTCCTGAAAGAAATCTCAAAAGGAAAGCTCCTAGGAATATTGTAGCCAAATTCCAGAGTTCACAGGTCAAGGAGAAAATATTACAAGGAGCCAGAAAGAAACAATTCCAGTATTGTGGAAACACCATTGGGATAACACACGATGTAGCAGCTTCTACCCTAAGGGATCAGAGGGCTTGGAATATGATATTCCAGAGGTCAAAAGAGGTAGGATTAAAACTGAGAATTACCAACTCAGCAAAACTGAGTACAATACTTCATGGGGAAAAATGGAATAGAGGATTTCCAAGCATTCTTGTTGAAAATAGAGGAATTCTAAGCATTCTTGTTGAAAAGACCAGAGCTGAATAGAAAATTTGACTTTCAAATACAAGTATCAAGAGAATTATGAAAGAGTAAACAGGAAAGAGAAGCTATAAGGGACTTACTAAAATTGAAGTGTTTACATTCCTACATCCATATCTATATTCATATATACATATACGTGTGTATGTATATGTATGTACACACACATACACACACATATGAAGAGGGCACAGGGTGAGCTGAATATGAAGGAATGATACCTAAAAAAAATTAAGTGTTGAGAGGAGTGTACTGGGAAATGGAGAAAGGGAGTAGAATATAATAAATCATCTCAAATAAATGAGGCAAGAAAGAGTTTTTACAATGAAAGGGAAGAGGGGGGAGGTAAGAGGGAATAAGTGAGCCTTACTCTTGTTGGACTTGGCTTGATGATGCAATAACATACACACTCAATTGGGCATGGAAATTTATCTTTCCCTACAAGAAAGCAGGGGGGAAAGGGATAAGAGAGGGGAGATAATAGAAGAGAGTGCAGATTGGGGGAAGGGGTAATCAGAAGCAAATACTTTTGTGGAGGGACAGGTCAAAGGAGAGAATAGAATAAATGGAAGGCAGGACAGGATAGAGGGAAATACAGTTAGTCTTTCAGAACATGACTGTTATGGAAGGATTTTTGCATGACTACACATGTATCACCTATATCAAATTGCTTACTTTCTCAATGAGGGTATGTGGGGAGGGAGGAAGGGAGAGAATGCAGAACTCAAAGGTTTAAAAATGAAAAAAAAACTGTTTTTACATGCAACTGGGAAATAAGATGTACGGGCAATGGTGTATAGAAATCTATTTTGCCCTACAGGAAAATAGAAGAGAAGAGGATAAGAGAAGGGGAGTGCTGGTGAAAGAAGGGAGGGCAGATTAGAAGAAGGTGTAATCAGAATGCATGCTGTCCTGGGGTGGGGGGAGGGCAGAGATGGGGAGAAAATTTGGAATTCAAAATCTTGTAGAAGTAAATATTGTACTTAGCCACATCATTCATCATCCCTCCTAAGGTGACAACAAAACTCCTCCTTCCTATTCTTAACCCTTAGTGAAACATTTCAGCTCTACTCTATCCAGTAATCTTATGTCCCTTATCCACTTGTCTTATTACTCATATATTGTTCCTCCTCAACCCTGGATCATTTCCATCATCAGTCCATTCTGTTCCTCCTCCCATGTTGCTAAACAGAGCTGGTGGAAATCACACAAAGATGTTGTTGTTTTGTTTTTCTTGTTTTTTAGTGTATCAGTAAGGTAAGATTCATGACCTTGAGTATGACAATGAACATGCCTGTATGGTTAGGAATCACAAAGTATGAAAAACTAGGTAGAAGGCAGAGGAAGCATAATATTTATTTAAACTCCAGAGGATAAAATCCCAAGACTGCTACTCCAATTCGATATATCAGTAATTATATTCTAAAACCAGTAAGCCCACCTCAATGTATCAACAAGGAAATTATAACACAGTATTATAGCAAGGAACCAAGTCATCCTGTAACCTTCCCCCCTGCTAGGGCTTTCCTGTAAACAATCACTCACGCATCCTAATTTTCTGCTCAGCACTCTATTCTGTAGCTCTGTCAACACTGGCTCTCTCAAGGTCTGCTCTTCAGTGCCCTTTGACGTCTGTAGTTTCAATGACTTCTTGATGTCTGTTTCTCAGTTCTGCTTCCCTTCAGTTCTGCTCTTCTTCAGTTCTGTCCCTTTTCAATTCTGGGTCTCTCACACTCTGGGCTTTCCTTACATACAGTCCTAGTCCGTGACTGATTGACTAGAACTTAGGTCTCTGATTGGCTGAATTTATGATCGACTAGAACTCAGTGCAGATGACATTAGCTCTAGTCTTAGCAACTCCCCTTAGGGCTCTGAGGGCTTCATGCCCAAAGCAGCTTAATATGTGCTAAGCAAAGGCTTTATACCTATTTACAAATAAAGATATAATCAGGGCTTCCCACCTAGCTGCACCTGAGGCCTATTGAATGGATGGGGAAGATCTTTGATCACATTAATACTACATTTAGTAAATATGAGATGAAGACCTCAGCTGATGGAATGGGTAAGAGGAGCTGTTTGGGGAATTTGGGAGAAAAAAAGAAAACATTAGGAAGAGCTGTTGTGGAGAGGGGGAGAGAAATAGAAAATCAGTTTGGGAGAAATAATTGAATTGTCTTACTTTGGTGAAGACCCATTTAAGTTTGGGTTATGTTAAGTTGTACTTTACTGAAAAAAATAGAGGACATTCACTGAGAGCTCTGTTCTCCCCACTTCTCCATCTCATACCTCTTTAAAGTCAACCTCCACTATTTCCTTCTTTACCTGAGTCTCTGGTATCTAATTAGCCTTTCTCCTCACCAAGAATAGTCTCTCTCTACATAAACCCTTGAATCCATTCTCTCCCTCCGTCAAAATATTGTCCTCAATATCATTTATTCTCCCTCCAATCTGCAACTTCTTGATTCCTTTTGCCTATAAACACCCCTTTTTACCTCCATCCCCACAAAATACTTTTAGGTTCCAATATACCTGTCTGATTTGCCCTATACCTTTTTCCCCTTTCTCAGCCAAACTGCTCAAAAAGTTATCTACATTTGGTATCTTTATGTTTAAAAAGCTCTGTAATTTTGCTTCCAACCCCCTCACTCAATTGAAATTTTATTCCAAGTCACCAAAGATCTTTGTATTACCATACTTTATTATATCTTCTCAATCCTCATACATTTTTATCTTGCTCTAGCAATTTTCCCTTTTGACCCCTCTATCCACATAGACATTCCTCTGGGTTTTCCTTGCAACAATTTGTATATATATATATATAAGCAATGAGCAAACTGATGGATTCTGGCTACACATGATTCTGGCTACACACATAAATGGCATAGGGATTTGTTTTATTTTGGGGTATAATCATGCTGATAGAGTATAAATTATAAATTTTTAAGTCATATGTAGATGTCCTTGAAAACAATAAAACACTCTATAAATATGACCTGTTTTTTAGGTGGAGGTTATGTAGTGTAACAGAGAGACCACATGATCAGTGATGAGAAGTTCTGAGCTCAAATCTCACATCTGTTACTTGATAGAGGGGGGAAATCACTTATCTGGTCTAAGTCTCAGTTTTCTCTCTTACGAAATAAAGATAAAGTTTGTACTGCCCCCCCACAAGATTGTTGGGAGGAAATCAACTTTGTAAACCTTAAAATGCTAAATACTTTGTAACCTCCAAAACCGAGGTATGCCAATTATTGCTATATAAAGGGGTCATTGTTATCAAGTTTAGAAGAAATCTCAGTGGCAGACTGAATGGACTTAATTCACCCTTAGATAACTGGACAGTCTTTGTATTTAGACTGGTGCCAGCAGTGAAAAATACCTCCCGAGTGCATTATGCAATCAGTTTTAGAAAATGAGAATAAAAAAGAGTTGCTTATCTTCTGAAATCAGGGAAGCATATTTTGGAGTTCAGATTAGACTTAGAGTAATTATTAAAAAAAAAGAGTAAGAGAGGGCAGGGACAATGACATTAGGCCATGAAAAATCAGGACTTGAGAGTCTTAAATGATAAAGTCATATCACAGGAATTCAGTAAGACTTGTCTCCTGAGTTAGATAACTCAGTATCTACTCTATTTAGCCATAATTGTCTTCATTTGTGTAGTTTGTACTCTCATAAATCATTGCTGCCTATAATAAAAGAATTTTAGTTGCATTAAAGAAGACTAGGCTGAAAACATGTAGCTGCTAGAAAGTCAGGGGAAGGTGCCAGCTGAGAAATATTTCTTAACAAATTAGGCATAAATGGTGATACCATAAACAAATTAGGAGAGAAAAGAATAGTTTACCTGTCAGATCTATGGAGAAGGGAAGAATTTATGACCAAACAAGAGATAGAGAACATTATGTAATGCAAAATGGATAATTTTAATTATATTAAATTAAAGTTTTTTTCACAAACAAAGCCAATGTGACCAAGATTAGAAGGAAAGCAGAATGCTGGGAAACTTTTTTTATAGCCAATGTTTCTGACAATGGTCTCATTTCCGAAATATATAGAGAACTGAGTAAATGTATAAGAACACAATTATTCCCCAATTGATAAATGATCAAAGGACATAAATAGTCAGTTTTCAGATAAGGAAATAAAAGCTACCTATAGCTGTATGAAAAAATGCTCTGCATCATTATTGATTAGAGACATGCAAATTAAAACAACTCTGAGGTACCACCTCCCACCTATCTGATTGCCTAATATGACAAAAAAGGAAAATGATTATGTTGGCAAAGATGTAAGAAAATTGAAACACTAATATATAGTTTGTGGAATTGTGAACTCATCCAACCGTTTTGGAGAGCAATCTGGAACTCTGCCCAAATGACTATAAAACAGTGACACCCTTTGCTCTGTCAATACCACTGTTAGGTCTGTATCTCAAAGAGATTATTAAAAAAGGAAAAGGACCCACATGTACAAAAATATTTATAGCAGTTGTTTTTATAGTGGCAAAGAATCATCAATTGGGGAATGGTTGAGTAAGTTATGATATATGAATGTAATGTAATCCTATTGTGCCATAAGAAATGATGAGCAGGTGGATTTCAGAAAAACCTGGGAAGACTTACATGAACTGATGCTGAGTGAAGTGAGCAGAACCAGGAGAAAATTGTACACAATAACAGCAATATTATATGATGATCAGCTTTGAAAGACTTAGCTCTTCTCAGAAATACAATGATCCAAGACAATCCCAAAAGTCTCATGATGGAAAACGTTATCCATATCCAGAGAAAGAACTATGGAATCAGAATGCAGATTTAAGCATACTATTTTATCTTCTGTTATTCTTTTGTTTGTTTGTTTGTTTGTTTTTCTTTCTTGTGGTTTTTCCCTTTTGTTCTGATTCTTCTTTCACAACATAATTAATGTGGAAATCTGTTTACTATGATTGTAAGTGCATAGCTTATATCAGATTGCTTGCCATCTTGGGGAGGGAGGAAAAATGGAACCCAAAATCTTATAAAAGAGAATGTTGAAGACTGTATTTCCATATAATTGGAAAAATACACTATTAAGTGGGAAAAAAAGGAAATATTGCTTAGGTAGAATTTAAGAAATATTTTAGCCCCAATTACAGGCAAAAAAATTGGCTATTTGATAAAGAGAAAGACAAAACTTTAATAATCCCTGCCCTCAATGAATTTACATTCTACTGGCATATACGAATCTAGTGGAAAGAGTGACTTTGGAGCCAGAGGAATTGACTTGGATCATGTTCATATCCTACCTTTGATTCTTGCTACCTAAAGGATGTTAATCTTATTATTTAACCTTTCTGGCTTCAGTTGCCTCTTCCCTAAAATGAGGCATCCATTTGATATTGCTTTAAATTTGTGTTCCTATGAATGTTACTATTTTTTTTCTAGACCAGACCTGTGACTTCACTGGTATCAGTGTACTTCCAACTATAAACCTCTCACTACCAATGAAAATTGGCATCTGCCTTTAGAGAGTAACCTGAAGGACTGAATGGTTAAGTGATTTGCTTATACATATGATCAGTAGCTTATGAAGGGAGCACTTAAAACCAGGCCTTTCTGACATGGAGGCCAAGTCCCAATCCATCAAATCATGGTCACCTCTTGAATGAAAGTATTATATAGTACGAAATGTAAGATTCTTGAGAGCAGGGATTGTTTCATTCCTTTTCTTCATTTCCCTATCACCTAGCAAAGTATACAGCATACAGAAGGTACCTGGTGATTGATGAAAGCAAACGAGGAGAGAGAAACCAGCAACTGGGAGCTCAGGGAAAGCTTCACAGAAGATATAGCACTTTGTGAACCTTGAAGGAAGAGAGGAAAGTAAGACTGTAGAGTTTGGGAATTAAGAAGTAGTGTCTTTTGACTGCAAAACAGTTTATGAATGGAAGTACTATGAATATACTGGAAAGTTAGGTGGCAACCAGAGAGTAAAGAGCTTTAAGGGCTATGCAAAGTAGTTTGTATTTCATCCTGTAGACAGTGGGGGAGGGGCTCCAATTTTATTATTGTTGTTGTTATTGTTATTATACTGCAAGTGACATGATAAGATCTATACCTTAGGAAGTTTATTTATATAGTTGCATAGAGCGGTTTTGTCAAACGCAAACAGAAAAGATATCATTAAACCATACATAAGAACCAGCTGGCAGCTTATGAACTTAGAAAAACACATATTAACATTATCCATGTTCTTTTGCATTTTTATTTAATTTATTAAATGTTTTCCAATTACCTTTTTAAATAGGCTTTTGACTTCACTTCAGATTGTTGCATATAGCAGCTATTTGACACCTGTCACATAGAAGATGGGTTGGAAAGGGGAGAGACTGGCATTGTTTACATCAAATAATAGCTCACACAAGAGGGGAGTGGAGGGATAATGAGGCCCTTTACTAGACTAGTGGGCAAGGAAGAAGAGGTGCTATGATAGAACACAACAACTAAATGAATATGAGTTTTGTTAAGAAAAAGGAGAGAATCAAAGATAATCAAGATGCCCCGAAGAACCTCAAAGATCTAACAAAGATAGAGAAGTTTGGATATAAGCCAGATTTGGGGGAATTCAGGGTATTCTGTTGAAATCATGTTGAGCTTGTGATGCTTATGGAATATGTAGTGGGGAGCTTATGATCTGAGGCCAGAAGTTAGAAAAGAGGTTCAGCTTGGATACATAAATTTCAGCATCATCTATATGATACATGTAGAGATGAAACCATGGCAGCTAGGAATGTATTGAAAGTATAGTGGACCCAGCATCCTGGGGAAAATGTCATACAAAGCAGGTAGGAGAGGAATGATATTGCAGCTAAGGAGAATGAGGAGAGTAATGAGGCTGTAAGAGAATTACAAAAGACCTGTGTCATGAAGAAGAGAAAACATCCAGGAGAATTATTACATAAGGTTCCTAATTGGTCTGCCTGCCTCAAATTTCTTCCCATAAAAATTTATCCTTCAAGAAGTCACCAAAGTGGCTGTTGGTCTTTTGGTTTCCTTATGGTCTCAGCTAAAGTCTTACCTTCTACAAGAAATTATTCCCAGTGCTTTTTAATCTTAAGGTCTTCCTTTGGAGATTACCTCCAATTATCCTGCATATGTCTTGTTTGCATATAGTTGTGTTTATGTTGTATCCCCCTTAGACTTAGAACTATTTGAAAGCAGGGATTGCTTTTTGTTTGTTTCTTTGCCTTTTCTGTATCCCCAGTGCTTAGCATAGTGCCCATAGTAGGCACTTAATAAATGATTATTGATTTGATTTCATTTGACAAAGTGAATTTTCTATAGCATAGACCTGAGTATTTGTCTCTTCTATGGCATAAATGCTAATGATTTGCTATTACCTCCAGGATCAAAGGCAAACTTCTTTTTGACATTGATACCTCACAATACAGACTCATCCTACCATCTCAGTCTTATTAGACATTACTTATTGCCATATAATTTATGTTCCATCCTAACTGGCTTTCTTTCTGTTCTTTATCCATAAAAGTTAATCTCTAGTTTCCAAGCCTTTGTACTCACTATTAACCAGACCTAGAAGAAACTCTCTCTTCTTCACCTCTTTCACTTCCTGATCACCTTCAAAACTCAATTTAAGTATCATTCATGAGATTTTCCTTGGTCTCTTCAACTCTTGGCACCTTTCTTTCATTCTAAGATAACCGTATATCTATTTGGTATATGCTATACACACAATGTGTGAACGTGTGTGTATATAGTAATTACTGTTATAATATAAGCTCTTTGAGGGGAATGACTATTTTGATTTTATCTTTGTATTGCCAGTGCAATTCCTCTCAATTTATGTCTAATAAATGTTATGGATTGATTAACATCATTATCATTGATTCATAATGGACCTTAGAGGACTTCTAGTACAACACTCGATTTTACAGTTGAAAAAAAATTGAGATTCAGAGATGACTTAAATGACTTGCCCAAGGTTACATTAAAGTTAATATTTGAACCCAAGTTATCTGACTCCATCCAGTGTTTTTCCAATGTACCACACTGCCTCCTTAATTGATTGGTCAAGAATTTCAAAAGCTACAGAATAGATGTCAAAGAGGGTGAGTGAAGAAAGTCTGAAACCTTCAAGTGACTTGCTATGTAGATTAGAAGACTTAGTAAGTGTCTTGTGGCATAACAGCTAAATCTGTGTGCTTTATGTGGAGCATCCTGCTTAAAATTAAGTTCGAGGTCTTTGGTGATACTTCTCAGGTGGAGGTAATTAAAAAATGAAATCTCTGGGAATTTGAAGATCATTATCTATTAGTCATAAACCCACGATCTTAGAATGCCCAGGTTCAGCTCATGCCCCCTTGAACACTGCTCAGCCGTAAGGTTTGTTGGCTCATGCAATAGCAGGATAAAATAAATAAACAACAAAGCAAATAAATCACCCTCAAACTCTCCCTTCAAAGAACATGTGGATTTGAGAGTAATCTCAGTCTCTTTGTAAGGGGAGCAATAAAAGTGTAATTGATTTGTAAATGGGCTAATGCTTTCTGCTAATGTACATTTCTGAGAAGCCAATGAGACCCAAAAAGGTTGACACGGGCGCTAGGCCATTGAAGGGAGCTATTGACTCTAGCACTCAATGAATATATGTCCATCAGTTTAAACTGTGGATTCTGAAAAGTTCAAGAGAGTGACCTTGAAGTTGATAGATCAGAGCAATAAGGATCTAGTTTATGACATAAGGAGAATAACAGTTCTCAACATGATAGAATCATGTTTTTAAACTAGAAGGAATTGAGAGGTCAACTGGTATAAAAAACATTAGGAAATAATAACCGATATTTCTGTAATACTTTCAAGTGAGAAAAGTACATATATATGTGTGTACTTATGTACACACATATATATGTGTGTACCTATATACACATATGTACATACACACATATATATTTATATACGCCATGAAACAACTCTCTGAGGAAGGCAGTATAAGCATTATTGCTCCCATTTTACAGATGAGAGGCTCAGACAGCTTAAGTAATTTCTCCATAATTAAGTATATATCAAAGGCAGAATTTGAACCAAGGTCTTCTTGGCTTCAAGTACAACACCTTCTCTACTACTCCATTCTTTCTCACAACTGAGGCCCAAAGATATCCAGGTTTCCAAAGTAGGATTCAAATACTCATCTTCTGGCTCTAAATTCAAGTCCGATGCTCTTTCCAATAAACTAGGTTGCCATTAGATGCTTCCCTATATCCTGGGTAGCAACATCAAAGGTAAGCTATGTATAATGACAGCTCCACTTAATGAGTTAACATTTTGGAGGCATCATAGAAAGCACAGTGGATTTGAAGTCGGAGGACAGGGGTACAAGTCTTGCTACTAGCTCTTAGTAACCATAAATTCTGTTCTTTTTTTCCAGTCTGTCAAATAAAGGGGATGGGCAAGATGACCTCTAAGGTTTCTTCCAGCTCCAAAAGTCTATGAGCCTGTGACTTGACATTTTGAAATTGGCATGATGAAATGCAACTGAGGTAGAGGTTTGGTAAAAACTGGCAACAAATATACTTTTAAGGTACAACCAAATTTCACAAAGAAAAACATATAACCAATTTCATATATTTATGTAAAAGCTGCTTCTATAATTCATTATTATTACAATAATTTTAAAAGAATAATAGCAATAAAGATAACGGTCTTATGTTTGAAACCAGCAATCATTACCCAACAGTCTGTATCCAACAGACACTAGTAAGCGTCTGAGGCCAGATTTGAACTCAGGAAAATGAATAAGTCTTCCTGACTCCAGGACCAGCACTCTAACCACTGTGCCATCTAACTTCCCTTTATCCAATAGTAAGGTAGATGAAAATGACAGTTTTCTAAGATAGTAGACACAGAAAGACAGAAAAGCTGGAAGATTTATTTTAGGAATATAACAGACTAGTAGAAAGAACATTAAATGAGGAATCAGGACACCTGAATGAGTCATTGTTTACTCCCTGTCTGACACAGGGGCCAAGTCATTTTGCTGCTAGTGCCTTAGTTTTCCCATCTGTAACATAAGGATAAGACAACTTGCCCAATCACCAAATAAGGTTTCTCTAAGGGTAAACAGAAATCTTTGAATTCCTCTGAGGAAAGATGTTCTCTAAATCCAGTATGTGCTTCTTTTCTTATTAACCATAGCCACAAGTAATTGAAATAATAAAATTCAGAGCAGGCCACCTGTAATTTGAAAACCTGTCTCCAATTGGGAATTAAGCCCTCAGTGCCTTTGTAATATTGGGAGTGAAGTTAAACATGGGACAGTCCTGGGGAGGTGAATAGCTCTATTGATTTCTGGTCTGTAAGTAAAAGAAAACTCACTAGCAGCAGTCATGAAATTTCCAGTGTGGCAGTCACAGTGCAAGTGAATAAGAGCCCTGTCTTTCACCTTAAGCATTGCAATTCAACCCTGTGAGGTTTAACACCTCACCTCAAGACTCAGTCATGTCTCAAGTGACTGTGAATTGACATCACAAACACACCTCCAAATTTAACAAAGAAGGTAGAGGAGACAAGGAAAGAAATGCCTTCATGCCTAGAGAAACTTTTCAGCTGAGATTAAAAACTAAGGCTTCCCTCATTGAGGGGAAAAACACATGCATGCACACGCAGCCACACACCCACACACACCCACACACCCACACCCACACACACACACACACACACACACACACACATGCACACTAATAAATTAACCCAGAAACATTTCTCTAACTAGAGATCAGGCCTGCCACACAAGGGCCCAACAGTGGCCAGATAAAACACTATCATCCTTTACCTTAATGAACCTCTGTGCTGACAAGTCTTTTATGACAGATTTTGTACTCCATCAGTAACTTCAAAACTGTATGAGATTTGGGGCACCATTTAAAGCTGTATATGTTCATGTCACACCTCTAGTGACAAGTTCTCTCAGTCCTCATCTGGGTCACTAAATGGTGATCCCATGATAGGGAAAACTGACGTTCCATTCATCTTGCTTTACATGAGTGCTTCTTCTGTCAGGAGGACCACATAACAACATTAGTTTTATATACTCTCAAGAAATGCAGCTTTGGATTGGTCAAAAAGGAGTAGATCGGCTGTGAGGCAAGGAAGCAATGTGGACACACAAGAGATTTAGATAACACCCCTTTCCTCTACCCCTCAGTCCGTGCTCAAAAAAATACAGCCAAAAATAATTATAACAAATTTAAAATCTTTCAAGCTTTTGTGTACTTTTTTAAAGGAAAGATTAATTACCCTTCCAGTCTTGAAACAAGGGGGAAAAAAAAACCCTAGCATATAAAACAGAAATTATTCAAGAATGGACTGGAAAGACAAGCTCTTTGTGTAGTTAATTAAATTTTATTAACATTTTACTTCATTTACTTCCTCACAGGAAAAAAATCAACTTTTGCCAGCTGTTTAAATGGGGTATATTTTCCAGAGCTCTAGCAGTTTTTTACTTCTTTTCTTTTATTTTGTTTTAGGCAATTTCTCAGCAGAGTTTTCTTTTTAACTTGAGGTGCCTAATAGGCATACAAAATTGACCTTCTAATTAAAGATTCGGGGGTGAAAAATCTGATAATATTTCCCCCCTTAGGAAAAAAATGGTCCTCTTCAGTCCTTGAATGCTCTCTCCTAGTTCTTAATAAACATTATGTTGCTCTAAGTAATGTCTAAATGATGTGCAAGTCAAATTAAAGGTGGCATTTGTCATCTATACAAGTAAAGCAACTCATGCACATAATTGAAAAAAAGCATGCCATCATCACAACGTCTTTTATTCCCGCTTCATCACCATGGCGCATGAGGAAAGAAGTGTGAAAATACTTACATCCTTATGAAGTCTGAAACTAATAAACACAGTATAACCCGGGTCTGTTCAACTGGAAATGCTTATTAAAGATGAGCTTAGAAAGGATTGTAAAGTCACTGGCCTCAAAGACCAATATAAGGAACATTAATTGAAAATGATAGAAGAATAGCAAACTCTATTTTACCATTTAAAAAGTAAGTACTGTATACAAAGGGCAAGGTTTTAAATTTTCAAGGCTTTGAAACACTTCCTTAGAGATATATCTTCTCCTCTACCCCCTCCGTGAGATTTACTTCAACATGCAATGTGATATAATTCTTTCTGACCTCTTGCCCACAATGCTTCTGGTATCTGAACAGGAAACTTCTTGGAATCCATCCCCTTGGTATAAAGAATAAGCTATACTTAGCCTCTACTGATATAAACCACCAGAAACAATTCTCTATTGCCCAACATTTAATATACCAAAGAGGAACTCCACCCTTCAGCTGGATCTCTGAACAATGTAAAATTCAATTTCATAATATGGTTTTCTGATACCTGTTTAGTTTAGATTAAATGTAGGTTAAAGTATAATCTGATCACAGACCTGCACCAACAGTATGGCTAGGGGCTGGACATGAAATAGGAAACATCAACTTGTTCTAAACTTGTTCATATCCAGCCTGGAAAGTCGAGATTCCCCAGTGGCTTGTAATGCCCATCCTGCATCTCTGGAAAGATGCTGCATCTCCTAGTGAACTCCCAATGAACTCCTCTAAAGTGATGCTCATTTATCCTTTTGTGTTTCTTGTTTGTCACAGTAATGGTGAAATAACAGCATCAGGTAAACAAAGCAAGACAAAAAAAAGCTGCATAACTGTTACAGTTAGTGGCAAAAAATATTTACCATGGGTGTTCTAAACTCAGGTATTTAATGTTCTCAAACAAATCCATTGTTTTCCGAATTGTCCATTAAATATTAAGATTAATTTTCTGTTTTTTTAGAATTATGGTATCCTACTTTTATGCATTTAACTTTGTTCTTCCCTTTGAAAGAAAATTGTAAACTACTAAAGAATTTTCAGCTTTCTTTGCCTTTTTCTGTGGTCCTACATCTTCAGATCCAAATTCTTCAACTAAATCTATCCTCTCTTCGAGGTATCTTGTAAGTTTTGCTAATTCTGATGAGTTCATATTACCTGATGGTGGCTTGGCTCAGGTCTATTTGGTCTTGGAAGTATGTTAGTAGTGGGACCCAGAAGAGTATTATGGTTTTGGCCTATGAACAAATCTCTCTTTTATACTCCCCTGAATAAAGAGCTGCCCTTAAGAGGAGATTTGATGAACTCATTCACATTGAGATATGAATGACTTGAACTATCATTCTTCTTGGGGTATTTGCATTGTAGTACTGCATGAAACTTTCAGCCAAAGGACTTAGTATACACTAGTAGAATTTTAACATTAATGTTTTAGAAGAGAACATCGTGGTACACAACAAGCTGTGAATCCCCCTAAAATTGTTTGATAGAACGATCACCTTTTCTAATGATTCCCAAGACTGACTTTTCTTATGTTCCTTTAACCTCATTATACTGGAAGACAATTAATTTCTCAAAAAGCAACACACTTTGGTTACAACTCCACAAAAGAAGACAGACCAAACGTAAAAGTTTAGAATATCGATCTTTTCACTGTATTTCTCTAAGAAGGTAGTAATAGAATCTGCAAGATTATATAGCTCTAATACTACTAAAATATGACAAATACTTATTTGGCATCTGTGTAGATGCTGTTTCATATTCCTGGAAATACTAGTTGATTGCCTATTTACTAAAGAGACGGTGTATTACGTATCAGAAAAAGGGGTTAGATTAGGCATCAACAATCCTAGTCTCAGCTCTGTCACAACTGAGCTGTGTAAATTTGGTAAAAATCACTTAGCTTCTCTGAGACTGTTTCCTAATTTGCAAAATGGAGAAGATAAATCTTTTATTATTTAGTTTGTAAGGTTATTGACATGATCAGATATAATATATGGATAAACTCTTTGAATATTATGTTATCGAAATGTAAAATTTTGTTTTAAATTCCTTGAAAGGAGGTACCAGATTGCATTTATCTTTTCTCTCTCAGCAACTAGGCTCTCCATATAACAAACACTAATACGTGTTTGATCGATATTAATGGAATTGCTATACTTTATCTCCACTAAGCTTTAAAAAAAATTTACCTCCATTGTTTCTACTTCTTGTAACTTTTATGTTGCTGATTATCCAGTATGAAAACTGCCCAGTCTTCCTATTTCTTCTCTCCCCTAATACTGAAACTTTAGCTATTTTTCTGCTCATTAGCACTTTATTAGACAGTAAAGGAAGAATCAGACGAAATTGAAAGGGATGAAATGCAGTCATTAGTTATTAGTTAACTGCTTACATAAAAGCATTTGGCGTGTTAGAAAGTCAAAGCTAGTAAAAGAAATGTATGTTGGCAGTTATCTATTAATCTATGATATTCTTGTATTCCATTAGCACCAATAACAGTGATTTGCCTTTTGTTATGTAGGGAATTTAGATGATAATCACTGTTTATCTTTATGTTCTGCATTTATTTGACACCTAGGTTTCACTTAATTAGTAGTAAACAGCAGGAAAAAATTTTTTAAAGGAAACTTTCTCATTTCCTTTGTTTCTGAATTACGGGCATTATCCTACCAAAGCAAGACTTCCTACTAACATGGTGAACTTTGCTTTCTCAGAATTAGTCCTTATACTTATAATGAGGGAGAGAAGAAGCTTTTCAGCTGGCAACACAGAAGACTCACATATGCTTCCATAGCTATTGTCATGATTCCTTTTCTTTTCTCCAAAATGGCAGCAGACAAGCTGTGAACATAACAGATTCTCAGAATGTGGGAACCTGCCCAGTGGCCCCATTGTCCTTTCTGTCATACTATAAATGCAGCAAAAAAAAAAAAAGACAGAGCAGGCAGTTGGCTGCAGATCTGACTGCCAAAAGTAATAAATAAAATGTTTAAGCATATGTCTTTTTCAAATGGGATTGTCTTGATGGGCCGTGAAAATGACTGTATTAGTTTGATAAAATAGCTAATGTTTGGGCAAAGGAGAGGTTGAATGTTAGGCTGTAGATCACCTCATTGTTTGACCTCAGCTTCCAAAAGTGAAGTCTTAGAAAATATATGAGAAGAAAAACTAGTCATTGATTACTAATCCCCAGCATGTTCAATCTTTAGTTTACATTTCATGCTCTCCTCTGAAGAGCAAGACTACCTAACTACTTTAAATGTGCCTTGGGAAACTGTTGGGACCCCCTTAATTGTCATCTTACAACATCAATACCTTCCTTTTCTTCTCCAGTCTCTGTGCAGGAATACTCTGATGCAACCATTCCCTTATGTAAAGTCTACAAGCTTGGAATTCTTACATTAGGGGAATGTAAACTTTGAAAAAATATAATATTATATAACAGTTTCAACATAATTGATTTCCTTTGCAATCCTATGTATTTTTCAGAGAAGAGATCCAAGGTATCACTAGTATGTCAAAGGGATAGTGCATACACGCATACACACACGCACACACACACATGCACACACACGCACACACACAAACAGTTAATAGCTCCTACTGCAAGGAGTCCAGAGACCAGGAGAGTGATGTGACTCTATTCTAACTACACTAAGTTTTCAATCTAATTCCATTATTTTTCATCTTTAGTTCGAGCGACTTGTAACCCACTTAGCCAAACTAGACATAGAATATGGATAAACATTTCTGTTGTCTATACCGATGTTTAAATCCAAGCTTAAACTACAGGTGAAAACTTACATATTCACAAATTTTGAGATTCACCTTAACTCTGGGGTTAGAGGTTAGAACCTAGAATTATATGTAATTATTAGGGAATTAATAGAATATTTTGTTTGGAAGTCAACTGAGGTGTCAACTACTCTAATCAATCACTCCATTCAAGGACTCATTCTAATATATTTTCAAAGAGTAGCCATCTGACCCTCAATTGAAAATTATCAGTATGGTTCAATGGAAAAAGAGGTGAGAGAATGAATCATATGTTAAGGACTTTCTATGTACAAAGCACTGTGATAAGTACTGCGGATACCGAAGAAAATTAAGATATTCCCTGCTCTCAAGAGGCTCACATTCTAATGGAAAAGAGAACACATTAGTTTCAGGCTATATGGAAAGGTCCCATAGCCCTTAGGGTACAGCAACAAGAGATATCGTAATGTCTCTTGTTTTCATGCCATTTTCATTGATAAAATCATATATCTCTCTGATGTTAAAGCATTTGACTCTGGACTGGAAATACTGTTATTCCCAAGGCTGCTGAGTGCAGGGTCCTAGGCAATCTCTATCAGGGTCTGATAGGAGATGGTGGGCAATGTGCATGTGCAACTTCCTATCTCTCACTCAAGGTACCTTGCTGCTTCAAGAGGTTGTCTTGTATCCCATGTAATGTGGTGGTTGGTTTGCAGTTGGTGGGGATGGCTGGCTTTTTGTCAACAAGATATGCATTTCTCAAAATTGGTTGTGGAGGCTAAGTTGGAAGCAGGATTGCTGGTCGTAAAGGTAAGTACCCTGGCACATCCAGGATGGCTTGCTAGCACAGGTTCTTTAATCTGGTTTAAAGGAAAGATAGCTTTAATTTAATTACATTAGTTCTAGGTAAGGTCAGCACCCTGAACTTGGAGAAAATGCAAGCAGAGAAAAATGCAAGCAGAGAAATTAGCGCAAAGACCAACAGACAGGACTCCAGCTTCTGAACAAGGTAATACAACCACCTATATATACCATTGGATTGGGGGAACATAGATACACTTGAGTAGTTGGGTGGCTCTGAACAAACGGCTACTCAGAGTCTCATCCAGGGAATCAAAAGGTCCTTATCTTAAGGGAACCCTGAAAGCAAAATACCAACCTCAGAATATATATACACTTCTCAGAGCCAGAAGGCATCATAACCTTTGTGACTCAGTGCCTAATTAGCTTAGTACCAAAAGGTGTGAAAGCCTTCCTACAAGCAAGCCTCCACCTAAGCAAGCTCCTCCTCAGGCAAGTCCCTCTTAGGCAAGTTCCTCCCCCAGTGGGCTCTGTTTGACTCAGGATATATTACAGCTGTGATTGAACACATGTGGTCACATAGGCCTACTAATGGATGGGGAAGATCTTCCTATTCCATTAACATTACACTGGTTTGCATGCATTTGAAGTCAGAAGGCATGTGTTTAAAGCTTACCTCTGCAACTAATCACCTATGTGACTGGGCAAATCCCTTTGCCTTTCTGGGTTTCATATACCTCATCTATGTAATGATAGCTTTGAACTAGTCTCCAAGGTCCCTTTCAGCTCTGTCTATGATCCTATGACTTCATCAGAATCCTATGACTTTGGACGTAAAAAAATTCTTTATTATATTGAGCCAAAATATACTTCCATATAATTTCGATCTGGAGGCAGACAGGTGGCACAGTGGATAAAGCACTGGGACTGGAGTCAAGAAGTTATGAGTTCAAATCCAGCCTCAGATATTTACTAGCCTTGTGACCATGGGCAAGTCACTTAAATTCTATTTGTCTCAGTTTATCAGATATAAACTGGAAACATACTAGAAAAGAAAATGGCAAACCACTCCAGTATCTTTGCAAAGAAAACCCAATGGACAGTGCCATGGGGTCACGTAGAGTCAGATACCACTGAATAACAATAATAAAATTTCTATCTGATGTTCCTTGTTTTATAGAGAATCACAGAATTTTGGTGTTGAAAGGGAGTTCAGTGGGTTATCTAAATCAACTCATACTGCCCCTCTAAATCACCGCTACCACATAATCTATAAGTCATCATCTAACATTTACCTAAATTCTTCTCATGATGGTGAACTCACTACTACATGAACTACCAACACAGAAGGAGCTCAGAGGCCATCAAGACCAGCCCCTTAATTTTACAACTGAGGAAACTCAGGCCCAAAAATGTAAGTGGGTTATTCAAAGTGACATAGGTAGTAATTGTCAAAGACAGAATTTGAATCCAGGCTTTAAAAAGCTCAAGTACAATATGAATTATACTTTTGAATACTTCTAATTGATGGGAAAGTTTTCCTGATAACAAATCTAAATTTGATTTTTTGCAATTTCTACCCAGTGCTCCTAGGTCTGGGGTCAAGTTGGTAGGTGTTGCAATGGATAGGGCTCTGAGCCTAAAGTGAAGAACTGTGTTCTAATCTGGCCTCAGACACTTACTGGCTTGTGACCCTCAGCAAGTCACTTAATCTTTCTCTGCCTAACATTCCTTAACTGTAAAATATGAATAAGAATTAAGCCTACATCATAGGATTATAGTGAGGAGCAAATGAAATAGTGTTTCCAAAGTACTTATCACAGTGCTTGGTGCATAGTAAGCCCTTAATAAATGTTTATTCTCCCCTCCCAATCCTGCTTCCATGTGATAGCTTTTCAAAAACTTGAAGACAGTTATTGTGTCCTCCCTAATTTCCACCATGCTAAACAACCAATTATCTCATTGTATAGACTAGTTCTTTCATTTAGTATTATCTTGGACAAGCCATATTGTTTTCCCTCTCTAGGCTTAAGTTTCCTCATCTACAAAATGAGGGCGTTGGACTCTTGTTCAAGGCACCCTAAAGTTACGTCCAACTCTCAATCTATAATCCCATTATCTTTAATATTCCCTGATCTACCAGTTTACTAAGGTAGTAAAATAAAGAGGAGGAGGAAGAAAAGTAGAAATTCATTTAATGTGGCATAACAAATACTTGTTAAAGCCACTTGTGATTGCCACTTCCTTTTCTACCTTTTCAATGTACAACAAACAAACCTATTGAGGCTCCATTAAAGGGGACACTTTAATTATTTGAATACAGCTAACATATTTCATTTTGTCTATTCCAGCTTAACTATCCTGTATCACTTCAACCTTCCTCACACATGATTTCCTGGTGCTTCAATATCCTAGTCCATGGATTTTGCTTAATTTGTCACCATTGCATTGAAAATATTTCTTCCAGAATTTAGCAAAATATAGCTGCTGTTTGACCAGTTTAGAATACAAGAGGATGATCCTTTTTTCTGTCATTTAGAAAGTCTTGGAGTCTAACATTGCCTTTTCAGCTTTCTCAGCAGCAGTATCAGACTATCGAGATTTGTATGTATGCGGTCTATCAAACCCCCTAGGTCCTTTTTTATTTTGTATACAGTAAATTCACCCTTCATTTATACAATTCATTATTTTTAAAACAGTTACTATGACTAGAGTCAGAAGATCTTAGTTCAAACCCCACTTTAATGTTTCCTACCTATATGACCTTGGATAAGTCATTTAACCCCCTTACTATCAATCCTTTTTTATAAAATGAGTGGATTAGATTAGATATATTTCTCAGGTCCCTTCCAATTCTAAGTATATGTTCCAATGAGCCACAAAATTTGCCAATTATCAATTCTGCTATTAATTCTATCAATTTGAATCTTTAAGATGCTAAGACTCTTAAGATTTTTTTAACCCTGGTCTTAGGGCACCTGCAAAGCTGAACCCAACATAATTACAATCATTTTCTTCTAGAGAAAACATCTTAATGGGCATCACCAGAATATTCATCAGAGGGGAATACTTGGCTTAATGATGGACATAACAATCTATCAAAAGTGATGACAATGTAACCTTAAAGATGTCAGAGTAGATGTTTCCCTTAAGATCTACAATACCATAAAGAAAAATAAATTCTGTGTCATATATAGAGTAACTAAAGCTAAATTAAAAACAATCAGAAGGTAAAAATATTGCAAATGTATAAAAAAGACCATTTGAGAACTAAAATACTTGGAGTTTTGACTCAGCATTCTTTTTGCCACAAGTAAATCTATAAGTCAATTATGGTGGAATCAGTTAACTTGGGAAGTTTGTGCTTACGGGACCAGCTATAAGAATACTTGCTAACTTCCCCCTTTCCTACAGTAGGAACATCTAAACTACCTTGGCCCCACAAAAGTAGACAGATATCCATTCTGTCCACTTAAAAGAAGGAAGAGGAGAGATAGCTACTAGGAAGGGGATAGGTAGAGAGAGTGGCATGGAAGATGAAAGACTGAAGAATGTTACCCAGCAAAAGCTATATAGGAACAGGACTTTTGTGCCTGAGGGAAAAAGATCTGGCAAACCTCCAGGGACTGGAGGCCTCAAGAGCCTTCAACAATTTACTAGTTTAACTAGGACTAATTCCAGGTTCCCAAACCCCAAAATAGGAGAATATTCAGATTCAGGATTTCTACATCAGTGAAATGGAAAGAGGTCAAAAAATAAGGAAATAAGTATACCAGAAACAAGCAAGTAGGAATACAAGGGAAAGGATGATAAACCACAAAACCACGGAAAGAAGCTTATATAAAGCGAAAACAAAAACAACCTCTCTCAGAAAAAGATAAGCTAAAAATCCCAAAAACATTATGAGAAAGAAGTAAAATTTCTAAAGAAATTAGAAGATAAGCATCAAAAATTGTAGAAGAAAATAAAATACAACATTCTAAAAAATGAAGGCAGTCAAGCTGCAACACAAAATAACTGACCTGGAAAACTGAGTCTAATTACAATTTTTTTTAAAAAAAATGGACATGGTGCGGGGCAGAACCAAGATGGTGGAGTGAACACAGGGACTCACCTGAGCTTTCCCCCAAACCCCTTCAAATACCTTTAAAAAGTGATTCTGAACAAATTCTAGAACAGCGGAACCCACAAACAGAGTGAGGCAGATTTCCACCCCAAGACAGCCTGGAAGGTCAATGGGAAGCCATATTTAGCCATAACAGATCTTAAATTGTATTACAAAGCAGCAATCATCAAAACTACTTGGTACTGGCTAAGAAATAGAAGGGCAGATCAGTGGAATAGGTTAGGTATTGAAGTCAATGACTATAGCAATCTACTGTATGATAAACCCCAAAACTCCAGCTTCTGAGATAAGAAGTCACTATTTGACAAAAACTACTGGGAAAACTGGAAAATAGTATGACAGAAATTAGGCATAGACCAACATCTTACACTGTATACCAAAATAAAGTCACAATTTAGATATAAAGGCTGATAACTATAAGCAGATTGGAAGAACAAGGAATAATTTACCTCTCAGATTTATGGAGAAGGGAAGAATTAAGAACCAAATAAGAAATAGAGAACGTTATGAAATGCAAAATGTATAGTTTTGATTACATTAAATTAAAAAAAGTTTTTGTACAAACAAAACTAATACAACCAAGATTAGGAGGGAAGCAGAAAACTGGGAAAGAAGTTTTACAATTAGTGTCTCTGGTTTTTTAAAATATATAGAGAACTCTGTCAAATTTATAAGAATACAAGTCATTCGCCAATTGATAAATAGTCAAAGGATATGAAGAGGCAGTTTTCAGAGGAAGAAATTAAAGCTATCTATAATCATAGGAAAAAATACTCTAAATCACTATTGACTAGAGAAATGCAAATCAAAACAACTCTGAGGCATCACCTCACATCTACCAGATTGGCTAACATAACAAAACTGGAAAATTATAAATGCTGGAGATGTGGGAAAATTGAAACACTAATACATTGTTGGTGGAGTTGTAGACTGATCCAACCATTCTGGAGAGTAATTTTGAGCTATGCCTAAAGGGCTTTAAAAATGTGCATACCCTTAGACCCATCAATACCACTTCTAGGTATTGTAATGTTAATACAATTTGAAGATTTTCCCATCCATTAACAGGCCCATGTGACCATGTGCCCATGTCACATTAGTCTGAGTTATATGGAAGTCTGAATCACATGGAGCCTGTGGTGGGAGGAGCTTGCTGAACTGGTGGAGCAGGAAGGGTGGAGAAGAGCTGAAAGGGAGGAGTCAGAGGCAGGAGAGAGACAGTGGTAGTTGCAGGTTGGAGAGAGAAGAGGCAGTCAGAGAACAGAGCAGCTGGTGTGGGTGAGACAGAAGCATTTTTGCCTAAGGGAGCTTGGTTTGTGAGAAGGTCCAATGAAGAGAAGTCTTGGGGATGTTGGTGCCCCCTGCACTGATAATGAGTATAGTTTTCTTTGTTGCTATGATGGATTTGGCTTTCTTGTGCTTGAATAAATGTTTAGGTTTTACCTTCAATGCTGAGAATCTGTTATATTTCACAATTGAGAACTATGCTGTCATATTCATACCAACCGTAGCATTTGCTGAGAGTTTCACATTAGCATTACCAGTCTGAATCTCAACGAGATCATACAAATTGGAAAAGCAACCACACATACAAAAATAGTTATAGCAGCTCTTTTTGTGATGGCAAAGAATTAGAAATTGATGGGATGCCTACCAATAAGGGAATGGCTGAACAAGCTGTGTTGTATGAATGTAATAGAATACTATTGTGCTATAAGAAATGATCAGTTGGTGGACTTCAGAAAAACCTGGAAGGAATTGAATGAACTGATGCTAAGTGAAGTGAGCAGAACCAGGAGAGCATTGTACACAGTAGTAGTCACAAGGTGCGATGACTAACTTTTATACACTTATTTCTTCTTAGCAATGCAAAGATGCAAGATAGTTCCAAAGGACTCATGATGGAAAATGCTGTCCATATCCAGAAAAAAAAGAATTATGCAGTCTAAATACAGATTGAAGCATAGTATTTGCTTTCTCTCTTTTTTTTCTTTTTTCTTTTTGTTTTTTTCTTCTTTCTTGTGGTTTCTCCCATTGGTTCTTATTCTTCTTCACAGCATGACTAATTGTGAAAATAGGTTCAATATGAATACATATGCAGAGCCTATATCAAATTACATGCCATCCTGGGGTGAGGAGAAGGGAGAGATGGGGAGAATATTTGGAACTCAAAATCGTATGGAAGTGAATGTTGAAAACCAAAAATAAATAAATAAATTCTTTAACTGGACATTCAGCAAAAATGAGGCAGGTAAGGCATTTCTACAAATAAACACACAAAAAAATAATTACCACCAACACTACCACCACCAAAAATGAACTGGAGGTAAGCAGAATATTTTAATTGCCCTGTCACTTTTGTGTGCCCAACAACAGAAATATGGGAAAGATAAATAAGGATAATTATCAAGAAAATACTTAAAATTGGGAAATATAGGTCACATGGAAACAGAAGATATCAAGAAAATTAATTTCAAAAGAAAACCCGAGAGAATCTAAAAGTAAACTAATGGATGCAATTAATAGCTTTAGCAGAAGTAACACAATAGAAAATAGTACCACAAAATTGAACTGCATTTCTAAATAGTGATACAAAATCCAAGTTGGGAATAATAGAAAGGGAAGTCTCATTCAAAAGATCTTCAAATTACCAAAATATTTAGAATAAAATCTAGTAAATCACACCCAAGACACATAAATACCACTGCAAAACACTTTGAGTCTCTGGCTCATGATTGGCCTATAGCAATATAAAATGATTAAATATCTAAATTTATTTAAAAATTTGCATTATACAAATCAAGGTACAAGGAGCTATATCAAAAAGTAGAAAAATAATAAAATATATTTGAAGGAACAAAATGTCTAGAATCTCAAAGAAAATTTAAAAAAAAATAACATTTGCAGGAGAAAAGCACTTTTATACCTCAAATTCCATTTGAAAGCAATAGTTGTTAGAATTAGCAGGTACTGATTGCAAATAAAAAAGTATATCATTTAAAAAAACTAGATTAACAAGAATTGAAATCAATTTAACTTACTAATCTTATATTTCATAAAGGCAAGGAGAGTGAATAAGCATTTTACAATATTATACTATGGGCCAGGCACTGTGCTAAAAGTTTTTAAAATTATTAAGTCATTTGATCCTTAGAACAACCCTGCAAATTAGGTGCTATCATTACCTTCATTTTACAGTGGCAAAAACTAAGTCAATCAGAAGTGCTCCAGGTCACACAGCTGCATAGTGTCTTAGAATGGATTTGAACTCAGGACTTCCAAACTCCAGGTCCAGCATTCCTTCTACTGCACCATTAGCTGCTTCACAAAAATGCAAACAGGACATAAACTACTTGGGAATGACTTAACAAGAACTTTGGGGATGGGGCATAGGTTAGAAAGCAACTGGATGGGATTGGGGGTGTAAAGGGGGAACTACTTAAAATATCTCTACCTTTCACAAGCCAAGCTATGAGCCAGAGAAAGGAAAAGTCTCCAGCTACTAGAAGACTTAGTGTCAGATTCCTGAGAAGAGTCATTGTTCTACTGAAGTCACTACCTATTGTCCTTGCCATCATCTTCTCTCCAACTTTTCTTCCTCCAAGAGTATGCAAGAAAATGTTTTTTGGGAAAATGTATGCATGACATACTTTTAAGTTTAATCTATATTATTACCATTTTTCCATTTGTCCTTTAAAAAGGGAAATTGAAAAAATAGTAATAATGTAGATTAAACTATATAGACAATCAAAATAATGAAGCCCTCGTTTATCTCATTTGCCCATTTCCAATATGTAAATATTCACACTTAAAATTTAACAATGGGTTCTTGAGAATCTGTATGAGCAATCAATAGAATTATTAACGTTTATTAGGAGCCTACTATGTATACTGTGCTAAGTGCTAGGGATGCAAAAATAAAAAACAAAAAGAGGTGAAAGACAGTTCCTGCTCTCAAAGAGCTAACAATGTAATGGGAGAAGAACATAAAAACAGATATATGTATACATACACAGACACAGACACAGACACAGACACACAGACACACACACATACCCCTAGCTGCCTTCCTTGGCAGGGAACTGAGAACACATTTAGTCCAATCTATTCCATTTTATAGATGAAACTGCGACCTACAGAAATAATGACTTGCCTGATGTCAAAAATATACTGTGTCAGATGTGGAATTTGAACATTAATCTTACAAACACAAGATGATGATAAAATTAAGTGGAAAATGAGAGACATGGATAAAGCTTCTCTAAGAATTGAGAAGATGATGAAAGTACTTTCAGTTTGAGAGTTCCAAGGAAGGCTTTATGGAAAAAAGGAGGTGAATTGGAGTTTGAAAGATGAATATTTTGATGGGGTAGCAGGGATGGATGAGGGAAGACACTGTAGGTTGGAGAAACAGCAGTTGCGTATGAAAAAAGTAGTGAATTAATGAACAATTGTTTTTCAATCACAAGTGAGCCATTATTTTGGAAAGTTTTTTTTTCTTCTTTTTAGAAAGACTTGCATATTTATAAACTCTACCATCTCAGGGAGGAGAGAGGAAAGGGAAGGACAGAATTTGGAACTCAATTTTTAAAAAAAAATATTTTAAAAATTGTTTAACATGTAATTGGGGAAAAATAAAATATTATATTAATAAAAAAGAGCAGCAAAAACTCCAGTAAATGTAAGATACAATGAAATACAGTTCTACTTGTAATACCAAATGATACAGATGAAGAAAATGAGATGAAAAAATAGGATCCTGAAATTATGTCTCAGCTGTCCTCTGAAAAAACGAAACATTTATTGCTCTGTAACATGAATAATTTATTTTAAAATTCTAAACATTAATTCTGAGTTATACCTTCTTATCCTAAATGTCAAATGCAGTGTGAAGACTGAAATAAAACAAGACGTTCAAGGGGGAAGGGTAAATCCCTCATACCATGAGTAACCATTCTACCACAAAATGGCCTTTGCAATTCATTTCTAATCTTGTCAGTCACTTTGCAAATTACAGGTCTTGACTGGACAATAATGACCTATCATTGCCAAAACAACAAAAGGGCTTCTTGAGCTACACTAAACAAGTGTAGGTGTTGCCCCAGTTAAATAGAAATGCTGTAGTTTGGAGATTTTACAGTTTCTGAACAAAGCACAAGATGAGACATGCTTTGAAAATACATGTCAACTAATTTGAGTAAGAAATGGATTTTACTATCTTGAGTTCTCATAAAAATGATCTCTTTTCTCTTTATGAGTAGTTGTGATATAATTTTACATGTCTTCGGATGATCACCTCACAAATTAGAAATTTAATAAGGGCAAAGAATATGTCTTATCAAAACTTTGTTTTTCTATGATTAATGAATACTTGTTGAACAGAATCTTTTTAAATGGTATGATCTTATGTGAGCTATGATAATAGAAAAACATTGAAAAAGGCAATTACTAACTAAAAGATGTTACCTCATTGCTACCAAAAATTGGTAGATGATAACTCCTTTTTAAAAATCAAAATTATTAAATAGGAAATAAAATACATTGAAATTTGTTCAGTAGAAGAACTTCACTGGTCAGAACAGCAGCTATAATATATAATAATGTGATAGCAGAATGGTAGGCCTGGCACTGTTTGGCAATTCTATAATTCTATAAATAGTTCTAGGTTGTAGTTCTAGGGAGGAGAAAAGTACCTGTCATCAGTCACAAGGGACCAAGATCCCTCTTCCCAGATCCAATGAAGAGAGGATCATGAGCTCTTAAGACTTCAGGAGAACAAGGGCCCTGGTTATAGTCTCAGGGCCAAGAGGAATGCTAGTGCTTGTGGCTTCAGAGGAGCAGGGGCCCTTTCTGGGTAAAGACCTGAACACAGACCAGGAAAACTGTGACCACATTTTTCCTTGGATCACACTTCCATGGAAGCACTGAAAACTAGTAGAACCCCAGAATTACCTCTGAAAATAGTAATAAGAAAAAAGCCTGAATCTTAGGACAATGCCTCCCCACCCAGAGGTTGGTAGAACTTAACTTTAACATAACGTTTAAAGTCAAGAATAGGCTGAAAAATGGCAACAAAAAACTAAAAAGACTTCACATTAAAAAGCTAGTACTACTTGGAAAACCAAGGCACAAACTCAGAAGAAGACAATAATATGAAAACTGAAACAAGCAAAATCTCAAGGAAAAAATGCTTGGCCTAAGCAACAAACTCCTTGAAAATCAGAATGGACCAAATAGAAGCCAATGACTCCCTGAGACAACAAGAAATATTAAAACAAATTCAAAAGACTGAAAAAAATGAAGAAAATATAGGATATCTCATAGGAAAAACAAATGAATTAGAAAACAGATTGAGGGGAAATATGCACACACATACACACATGTATGCATATGTGTATACATACATATGTGCATATACATATATGCTTATATATAGCCATGTGTAGAAATGTATATGTATGTATATGCATCGTTGACTACCTGAAAGCCATAACTAAAAAATGAACCTTTATGTCATAGTTCAAGAAATCTTAAAAAGAGTTTCTTTTCTTCAGCAACACTATTCACACTGGCTTTCCTCCTCAATTGTTGAAAGGAAAAGGATAATGGGAGGATGTGACAACACTAATAATGGAGTGCCTCTTTACAATAGCTTACATCTATGTCACACTTTCAGATTTGCTAAGCACTTTACATGTTATATCAGGTGCTTGACTGAGCCTGAATGGTATGTCTTAGAAAAAGAATGTGATTTTGATATTTTATTCCACGTGGCTACTGTAACAAAGTTTTTCTACACACAGATCTATAAACAAGTCCCTATTTTGGCCTCTTGGTCAAGGAAAGGACCTGAATAAGAAACTGGACTATTCCTGTAACATTTATTTGTATCTCTCAACAGATCATTTCTAAATGTCCTCTTAGCTCCCTTGTCTCTTACCAGTAAGAGCTGCTAGGAGAGGAAAAATTTTCTTTGTGAGAACAGTTTAACCAATGGTGATTCATCTCATTTCTCAACAGATGTAACCCTCATATTCCTAATTGACCCCCCTTCCACACTGCTCAGTCATTGAACTGCAAACTAGACACAGAAGTACATCTTTAAAGAGAGAGAGGGCAATTCATCCTCCTATATTTTCAATCACTGGCTCCTGACTCTTAACTGTCCAAGAAGACACTGGAGAATATAACATTTCTTTTTCTTAAGAAATAAGCGAAAGGAATGGAAAGTGAGATGTGCTTTGAAATGAAGCCTCTACATTGAACTGTCTTTTAATGTCTATCCTTCTGACCTGGATGAAGAAAAGTGAACTCCCTGAAGGAAGTATAATTCTCTACTTTTTGTCGTTATTGGTGTAGGACTGTGCTTCCTCTATGTGTTTATTGGCAGAATTTGCAAACAAGTAAAACTTACTCTGTGATTTAGCAATCCAAATAACCAAAAAATGAGATATTTTAGAAAAGGAAAATATTAATAGTTGAAGAATTATCTTCAATCACAATTAACCAAAGTGGTCAATTGCCTCCAGTATGTACCAAATTATTCAATTAGTGTGTTATCCTATTCCATATCATATTGCATTGTAAGTACAAAATGCATTATAAATACATACAAAAGTAAATATAATCACTTATGTTTTCCATGAGTGTATTGTTTATCATATTCTTGTTTATTATGTTTTGCCCTTGTGTATAGCTAATTTTATCATAGAAATATAACAGTTTGAAGTATGCCCCCCACCATTACATCTTGTAGCCTGAATAGTCAGTTAGTCAGTCAATGGATATTTATTAAACAGCTATTATATCCTATGTCCCGAATAAAGCAGTGAGGCAAAATACAAAAGTTGGTTTCTGTTCTCAAGAAGCTGAAAGTCTAATGAGTTAGATGACATGAAAGCAACTTTATTCATGATTATCGTTTTTACTAAGAATAGATCCAGGAATTACTAATGTTCATAGAATTCCTACAAGTATAGTATTCCTACAAAGATGATTACTGAGATTCCTACTTAAGATAGGGGCTGATTTAAACCCTTTTTCTAAATGGTTTAAAAACTGTGAAAACTATTGCAAGAAGGTGCTGCCAGAAATGACTGCTGCAAAATAATTGGGAAAGAATTATAGCATCATTCAAGGAAAGACCTATAACGTCCTTAGAGATCTTATAATCCTACCCGTTCCTTATACACCTTGAGAACTTGAAGCCCAGAAAGAAAAAGCCTCACTTAAGAATACACAGCTTGTAACTGACAGGCTTAAACTACTGTAGATATAAACAATACCTGTCACCTCCTGAATTAACATATTTGCAAGTTCTCACAAGATACTCAATCTCAATTCGGTCTGTTCTATAGTTCAGTTCTTCAAAGATTTGTGTTTTCATTGTAGGTATTCCCTCAGGAAAATAAATCTAACCTTCTACATAGTTGGGTAAATGGTTTTCATAAATTTCATTTGGATAAAATAATTTTATCATCTGGTGTTGATAGCCAATCTCCATATGATTAGCTTTTCAAAATTAAATTAGTCTATTTCTTAAACCATAGTTTTATACGCCACAATGTAGCCCATACTTGAATATTCCCAGCTTGGTTGTATCTGCTAGAGATTTTGAAAACCCAGGGTCCACTTCACTACGAGAAAACTCAACACAGGATTTTAATTGATGAGTTGGGTATATTGTAGTTTCACAATCAACTAGGTATTTCAGCTTCTTCCATTTCATATGGGAAGCCTTTCCTGATGCTCATAGTTATTAGTTCTCTCTCTCTTTAAATTATCTCGTATAAATTTATCTGTATGGTATGCTTTCCCCTTCTCCCAAAAGAGACTGTAAGTTCCATGAGGGGAGGTTCTGTTTTTCATTGTGTTTTTGAACTTCAATACCTAGGATGATTTCATGTAATTTGTGTTTGATAAATGTTTTTTTTGGATTATATGGAAATAGAGGTATCAGTTGAAATGGCTATATTCCCCTCAAATGAAATTATATATATATACATATATATATGTGTGTGTGTGTGTATATACATATACACACATACACATATATGTATGCACATATATGTGTATACACACTTTCTCCGTCTTATATGTGTTCTATATGGCCTTGATCTACCATTTTAATAATCTCTCTATCTCTCTTAAATATATTATACTGTTTTCACATCTAGCAAAACATAGCTGACTTGACTTTGAAAATATAAATGTTTAGTTTTAAATTTAAAATACCTCTATAATTTTTTTAAAAAGATTTTGAATTAGGCCATTGGTGAATGATTCATTTGAGTTCCAAGTGGTTGCCAAACTGGAAGATTATTAATAACAATGACATAATAAATAAAACTGTGATTTAACTTGATCATTATTGAAATGCCTAGATTTATGAGCAAGAAAGGCTTCAGCTCCCGTTAGTGGTGTTAGGTGATGAGCTGTCTTTCTTAATTTAATAATATTATTGTTCACTATCCGTTAATAATTTTCCTTAAGGTATTTCAAAAATTTTAAATTGGGGAATGAATATAAGATTGCAGGAATGCCTAAGATGATCATGATTTTATTACAGAAGTTCAATGTATTAGCTCCTGAATGAATAGCCCTCAAATGATGTATCTGATACATTATTTTGGAAAAGAGACTAATCCATTTGGGGAACAATAGACCTTTTCATTGATGTCACTGTAGAATTCTGCCATTGACATTCAGATTCACACCAATCCCTTGGGGACAGTGCTATTATAATATGATGTTTTGCAAATAAGTTTTCATGTTTTGGCAGGTGACATGTCACATGAAGTACATTTTCACTACCAGGGCTAATGACTGGGGACAAATATTACAGGCTTATTTGGGGTGGAGGTATTATTTAATGAAACCCAAAGTAGGTTTTGTCCCCCAATATAAGCAGCTATAGAAAATTATTTCTGTATTCTAATATTTTTGGTAATTTAAATCCAGTATCCTCACAGAATTAAGCATATTTGAATTCTATGAATTTTTGCATCAGACTTACAAAGGGAGAGGAATTTATAAATATACTTTGAATTAAGGTAAATCCAAAGACAAAAGTCCATGAAAGCAAGGTGGAAGGACTTATACACTGGAGAAAACCATCAGCAGAGTCCAATGGACACAAAGGCCACTCCTGAGACAGTCCATGAAAGCAGAGAGAACCTGATTTTTAAAGGTTTTAAACCAAGTGAGATGAAGAACTATGAAATTGAGTTTTGAGGATGAAATTATCAAACAATACTTTACTATTCATATATTTTGATTGATGAAATGTCTAAATTATGCCAGAAGATGTATATGACTACCTCTTCCTAGTCAAAAGACCAAAAATGTCAGAGCTGGAAAACGTCATCTAATCCAATTCTCTCATTTTAGAGACAGAAAAACTGAGTTCTAGAGAGGGTAGATAGCTTTCCTGAGATTATAAAGATAATAAATAGCAGAGATGTTCAGGTTTTAGACTTTCTCATGCAGCAAAGTTAGCTATGCTACCTTTATTTCTGAGATCGTCTTGAATTTGTACTTTAGCTTGTTTTACCAGAATTTCACTAATTTTGGGTGTTATTGTCTATGAAATTACAGCAAAACAATGTTGTAAACTTTAACATGAAATTCCTGATGTAGACTCCACATTTATTCTCTGGGAATGTATAGTAGGCAAGGGTAGAACTATATGATTCAATATGTCAGTCAAAAAGCATTTTCTAAATACTTACCAAGAGCTATACAGGGCTAATCTTGATTTTACTTATGAAGGTGGCAGAGAAGGTACTATTCCTGTGTACATACTTCACTGCAATAGCATTTCAAAATGGAATATTTTTATGTGCAAAAAAAATCTGATTCTCTTAACCAGATGAAGAGAGTATATCACAATGATGTGAATGTTGTCCCAACAAAGGCACATTCAGAAAAAAACAATCTGTGAAATAACAAATGTAATGTAGACAATCTCAGCACGTTGCATGAAATGTCATGTAAGATATTACATTGTCAAATGTCATAGGTCAGATTCACTAAAATCCATTTATTCAGAATCTAATGCAAGCATTCAATTCTGGATATGTAGAGAATTAGGAACAGGAAGATAGACTTAGGTGTCCTGGATCAAAACTAAAGCAAATAAGGGTGTAGTTAGGGATAAGAAAAGACCAGAATAATGTGAAAAATCAGGCAGAGATAATAACTAACTTAACTGGTGATTGTGCTTTGAAGATAAGGAGCAGACTAGCCTGAAGAATTTCTTTAGACAAAAGGCCTTTACAATTTGAACACTCTGTCCAAAGCAGGAGTACAATCAATTGAAGAGGGGACTGATTCAATGCATTTAGGAAGAGAAGGGAATTAGGACTTTTTTATATCTATATATCACCATTTACCCTTCAAAATCTAGAGAGTAGGTGTCCTAGCTAATTTCTCTTTTTCAACTTGCTTTTGAAAAAGAATCAGTTCCCTCTTCAACTGATTCTACATCTGCTGCCATAGTTAAGCTCATCCAAAATCTGATTTTTTTTATCATCTTGATGGGTTCAGGAAGAGAACATATGTGACAAGCGTTTTAGTGAAATGTCTTTGTGAAATTGCAACCTAGTGACAAAGAAAAAATGAAAGAAAAAAAGCTCCAATTAGAATAACTTCTTAGTTCTCCACTGATTTTTGAGCTTTTCAGATAGGATATGAACTAATGGCTTCAGGAAAAGGGACCCAAAGATAGCTTGTTAATTGGAAAATGAGTGGACCATAGCAATCCAATCCATTCATTTTGCCTACTCTAATGTGAATAATATCAGAGTCTAATGGAAAGAGGTGATTAATTAGAACAAAATGATTGGCATAGATTGTGAAGTTGGCCAAAGTCAATAGATTAACTATGCTGTAGTTTAGTTCACCTACTACATATGGACATGGTCAAAATTCATTCTACTTTCCCTTCTACTTTATGTTAAAATTTAGAATTAAAGATTAAAAAGGTAATTTATCTGAGAAAATGGAATTGATATAATAAAGCAACATTACTTAATCTTATCCAAAACATTTCCCTAGTTTGTGCCACATAGATATATGCAAAACAAAAAAGGAAAATCAAAGCAATTTATGGTAAAAATAGTTTTAAAATCCTTTTTGCTCAAAACATTCATAAATGAGAGACATTTTTTTTTGTTTTACTTTTTCAGCTGATTTCCAATATTTCCCAATTCACTTTTTATGCGTGAAAACAGTTGTATCTTAATCTTTACAAATCTAATAATCCTGAAACATTCTCAATTTATTTTACCAGACTCCTTCCTACTATTTCTTAATGACAGTCCAAGAACAAGGGCTTCCGGTTCCTTACTGAATTGTGGGGTACAAACAACTTTTATGGTTTTGTGTTGTCTTTTCCAACAAATGTGTAGACTTCACAGGTATATTGAGTCAAGAAGGACTTTCCCATCTATACATTGCTGATCCACATTGATCCATACTGATTCACATTGTCGACAAATCTATTATAACTATTATTCTGAAAAGGAATTCCTTTCAATTCTTGTATCCTTTTTTTAAGTGGATAGTACAATGCTAGTCTAAATTTCACTCAGCAGAACAGAAGCAATTTTCTATTGGAGGCAGCATTTAATCTGAACTTGTAGGCACATGGATTTTAGAGAAATTTTCTAGCTCAATATAAATGAATTTTGTATGAAAAATTGGGAGAGAGAGAGAGAGAGAGAGAGAGAGAGAGAGAGAGAGAGAGAGATATCGATCTATGGCATAGAGTGTGAGCCATATAGCTGGGAAAGATATGACATCACCTATGACTCAGCCCAAAGGAAAGGAAAAGTAGAAGTCCTGCATTAGTCTTTCCTTTGTTCTACTTCAGAAATTCCAATCTGGGCAAGTTAAGGATAATTCATTACCTTTACTCCTCCCTCAGGCTCCTCTTGAAAGGTGGAAGAAAAATGACAGCTTCTGCACTTCAATGTCTATGCCAATTTTTAAAAGTGGCATCCTGTAAATAAAAAAAAACTCTCCATCTCACCGATCACATCCCATTACTGCATCTTTTAAAGAGACTGGTATATCCGGGGTTGTATTTTATATCTCCCTTCCTAAATATCCACAAGGTATTGCATATCAACAGACATTTGTTATGCTATGAAGATCCAGCTAACATGTCATTCCTGCCTAAATACAGGCATCGTCCAATGTTAAATGGTATCTTAATTGGAAAGCCATTATGTTTATTATTTAACTTTTTTTAAGTTCCAATTTTCTCTACTGTAAACTTGAGAGGATTTGACTAGATGTCTGCTAAGGCCCATTGTAACTTTTGGATTCTACAATTCTTGTAAGGATACTATTAATATAGTAGATTTTTTAAAGTGAGCTTTATCTCTATCCCAGAAACATTTGGTGGTGTATTATAATTTTTGGTCCCAAGTAATTTCCCCCCAGCATGTCTCTGTATGGCAGCGAATCAACAGAACAGCAATCAAGCAGATGGTTGTGTGGGTAGTTGACGGCATTAGTAGCCTTGCTGCTGTGCTAGCCCCAGGAGTCCTGATATCAGTTTAATTCCCCAGGCTTCTTCCTAGCACACATTTTATTTTCCTATCTGGATAGGTGCCGGTCTTTCAAGTTTGTAGTAACTATGAAGATAGAAGCAATAAGGTACTTTGACCTTTAATAAACTCGATGAGAATCTAGGAAAAGTTAACAAGGTTCCCAATATTCTAGGGCAGATAGAAAAGAGACACCTGGGAACGACAAGACATGGGGTATTGAGATATTCAATAGAGGACATAACTGAAAAATGAAGGGCAGATAGTACTCATACACCTTCCATTAGCCAAAACTGTGAGTCCTTCAATATATGAGAGAAAAAGACTGATTGTTTAAAGGTCTGAAATTGATTGTTTAAAGGAGAGCTAATCAACTAATTCATATAGAACCAGTTTGATTTACCTAGATTACAATAACTTGACTATGAACAAATACCTATGCATGAATAGGGTTTAGGTATTCTTGACTCTCACATGCAATAGAATTTAATATTGCTTATCATTTGTCATCTTTAATTGTTCTATAATCTGCCATGTATGTATAATTTTCCTCGATTCACATCATATTCCCTCCATATCCTCTATCCTGAGTAACTCTGATCTATAGCCTCCCACAAATTCTCCATGATGATACCATTCAATGTCATGAAGGCCTTCCTCTGGTTCTCTTGATATTGTTTGTATGCTAATGGAACACATGAATTGTCCTTTCTTATCCTTTGCTTTCTAGAAATGTGCAGTCTGCCTCCTTTTCTGGTCATACATATTTCTGATAATATCCTTTATGCTGTTTCTTTGTGCAATTCTTTCCTGATGTTACAGTCTACTCATATCCATCATGACTGTCTCTATTACCCTTCAGGTGACCCTAAATTTAGTTCTTCAGAGACTGTTTCATAAGTCAGAGATATAGAACATCACACAAAGAGTATCTACATCCCATTAAGAATGGACCTTTGATTTTGTTGGTATAAGAAATTCTCAATAATGAAACCCTTTCTGCCAATGTGGATCAGTGCTTATAATGTACTTATAAGTGCAACTCATAGCCTTACAGAGTTATTGTGTTCACAGAGTTCCTCGCTCTGTAAGTGAAGTTTCTTACATTCTAATTAACATCTGGATCACACAGAACACTAATTCCATACTAGAATTTTAGTATTGAGAGTCCCCTTTCATTGACAGCATAATAGATTTAGAGCTAGAAGGAAGCTTAGAGATGATCGAGTCCAGTCCTAACATTTTTCAGATGAGAAAATAGAGACAGAGAAAAGAAGGGACTTGCCCAAGGTAAAATATCTAAAAAGTGGCAGAACCAGAATTTAAAGCAGGTCCTCTGATTCCAAAGTCAGAGCTCTTTCCACTACATCGTGATGCTTAAAGATTATTTAGTCTGAGGGACAGCTAGGTGGCACAGTGAGTAGACACTGACCCTGGAGTCAGGAGGACATGGGTTCAAATGTGAGCTCAGACACTTGACACATGTACTAGCTGTGTGACCTTGGGCAAGTCACTTAACCCCAATTGCCCAGCCCCTCCCCCAAAAATAAATGATCATCTAGTCTGGGGGATGGAAAACCATTATTTTCTGAGCCATGATTACGTCTTCAAATTTTTACTTTTTGATCTTTGGGCCAAGACATTTCTACTTGCACAAATAAACCAAATTAGACCACTGTATCAGTTTATACAACTCAGATCTGGACCTCAGGGCCCTTGTCTTAGAGCTAATCATCTAGCTTACACAGTTAATTTTACAGATGAGAAATTAAAGATTTAAAGAGATGTGACTTGCCCAAGGTCATACTGGTCATAAGTAGCAAAGGCAGAATTCCAATAAAGGGTTACTGGCTTCAAATTTGGTAGGTTGTGTACTATACAATGCCACAGTTTTTGAAAATATCATACAACTAATACTCATAAAATGCCTAGTATGAGCATCCTATCCTGTTCTGGTGCAAAGGAAAGCAGAAAAGCTTGGAGATGAAAAAAAGTCAAAGAGGTTCATTAACTTTCCTCAGGCTAGATGAGTTTTAAATAGAAACATGACCAGAATCAGTTCATTAATAAGCATTCACTGAGAACTAGAATGTCTCAGGTATAAATCATATTGAGCCATCTTTGTTTCTTGTTTATCCTCATTTCTTTCAAACAATTGGTTCCTTTGATTTGCACAATTCAGCTCTTTTCTTTGCAAAGAACACAAATTTTTTATTGTTATTCACTATAATTTTAACTCCTCTGACATTTAGAACATTTATCCAAATCCAGGCTTAGTCCTTTTCTCTTTTCACAATTTAGAAGAAGATCTTTTTATAACAACCATTCAAAACTGAACACACATACAACTGGAACTGTCCTCTCCAAAGCTACCATAGATCTCTTAACTGCCAAATCTGGCTTTTCCTCAATCCTAATCTCAATTGATTGTTATGCAGCATTTGACACTATTCAACACCATCTCCTCAAACTTTTCTCTACTCTAGGTATCTGTGATAAAGTTCTATCTGAGTTCTCCTCCTTATGTCTGGCTGCTCCTTCTCCATCTCCTTTACCAGTTCTTCATGTCATATTACGGAAATATGATATGGCATTAAAGTATATTATTAATGTATAATTAATGTTAATATAAAATAAATATATCTAAAACTATAATACAGGCTGGAGATGTTCTGAATCAACTGCTCCTAATTTTAAACTTGAAAAAACTAAGGACCAGATAGTTAAAATAATTTAACAAAGGTAACATAACTACTAAGCCTCAGAGGGAAGATTCAAAACAGGTCCTCTGATTTTAGAGTTAAATTGTATCTCATTTGAATGATGCAGTCCTTGCTCTCAAGGAGATAACAATCAAATAAAGGAATGGGCAACAATATTAGGAGAATGAACAAACAAGAATAATATAAAACAGAATGTGATAGGGAAAAGCAAATTGCTTTAAGAAAAAAAAATGAATTGAGATTGTTCATTTTTAGCTAGGGTACATGGAGTATTCACCAAAGGAGATGTACCTAGCTTGAATCTTAAAAGGAACATAAGGATTCTAACAGACAGTAATGAGTTCCAAGCTAGAGAGACAGACTGAAGAAAATGCATAATCAGGAGTATGCAGGATAATATCAAGGAGCGGTTAGTAATCCAGTTGGGATAGAATGTACAGAGTATATAAAGAGGTCATGTGAAATAAACCTTGGAAAGGAGGGTGGAGCCAGACTATGGAAAAACCGCTATGGCCCCTGGCTATGGGCTACGGTTGAAGAGGGGTGGAAGTATACACATACACATATACACATACATACATACATATATATACATATATATGTATTTATATATGTGTATATATATATATGTACATACACACACACACACATCCATACATACAAAGAGAGAGGGAGAGAAAGAGAGAGAGAGAGAGCGCTGGTGAATGAGCCAGTAAGTGAAGCCTGGAGTACTATGACAACTGTAGACCTAGCAGGCATATGTTATGCATTGAACACTACTCTCAGGGGGATTTTGTGTTTGTGTCTGTGTCCGTGTTTGTGTTAGGAAATGATGACCTGAATCTCATGGGTTTTACCTCTTCCCCACAATTTTATCAATTATAGAATCAATTATTTAAAAATCAATAAGAAGTCACTGAAGTTTTTGGAATGGGGAAGTGACATAGTAAGACATCTGCATTAAAAAAAGATTATTTTAACAACTGAATGAAGAAAAATTGAAGAGTAGGGACTCTAAAAGCTAGAAACTAAGTTATTACAAGAGAACAGGTGAAAATGACAGGTCTAATATGGTCTTTGTATGCAGGCCACCAGTTTTGATAAAATTATCCAATTTTAAATTATCGTTACTCTTTCCGCATTGTTCAGCTAGGTTTCTTTCATCAGGGATAGATCACACACCTTGCTTGACTTAAGAGAACCTGAGTTTGCACCCTAACTCAGGCACTTACTAGGTAGGTGACTATGGACTAGTCATTTAACTTTAGTCATTCCTAAATTGTCTCATCTAATATATATAATAATTAGGATACATAGTTAGCATGATTGGGAGGATCAAGAGGAATGATAAATGTAGAGCGTTTTGAAAACCTTAAAGCATTACATAGATGTTAGCTATAATTATTATTTAACAATTATAGCACTTTCCATTTTTTCCAAATCTTATTTCTTATTCCTTGAATGCCTGTAAATGTTCTTCTCTGGAGACTTTCTTTTAATGGCCTCTATGTCAGTTACAAACCTTAATTCCTCCTCTCGGAAGCACATCAAATTCCCTAATAAAGCTTTTAAACAGATTACAATACAGTTCTAAAAATGCTGAAGTCATCAACCATCATTTTGTTATTATCATAACCTTTGAGCTTATTGTTATTCTGCATTTATATACCACCTTTATCTCCCAAAGTGCTTTTTAATCTCCAAATGCCGACCATCTCTTAGCTAATGTGTGGATTCAGTAATTGCTAACGTAAAAATGCGGGAATAATTCATTCAGAAACTGTCTGTTCTCCTTGTTACTTAAGTAACTGCTTTGCAGGAAAGGCAAGATTTTTTCCCTATGGAACAATGAGGCAACCCTACAGGATGAAAATCTGGCTTGCTGTCAGACTGTATCCTCTGTGATGCATTCACCTTTGTGCCCCTTCTCAGCAGCCGATCCCCCACTGAGATCCTTCCTTCCCTCAGCAGCTACAGCTGTTTCTGCTTCACTTTAGTTGGCCTCCCAAGGCTTGAAATAATAGAGTAAAATACAGGGTGTTCCTAAAGTCATAAACTATTAAAGCTTAAAACTGCATTATGACTTTTGGGACACCAAAAGTCTTGTGATATAGTGATAATGATAGCAAACTGAAGCCAAAGAAAACCACTAGTGGCAATTAATCAATATATCGATCTTAAAATAACCTACATGTAAAATTAAACATTAAAGACATTAAATACAAGCAGAAGCCTTTGACTACTATATGAAAACTTTAAGGTAGTAAACCATGAATACTTTCAATATGTAGCTGCATTTACTTATTTTTATATGAAACCTGTCTTATTGCTGATGGCCTAGGGATAAATCCTTTTTAAGTCAATATTATCATTTAGAATTTATATGAAAGAATAACTATCTATGGATCTGGAAGGCCTTATCAGCATCTGTGGTTTAGCATAGGTCCTTATTTGTTCATATCCTTTTCTACTTACTGTAATTCCATGTCTAGAATGTGTCCATTAAAAATAAATGAAATGAGGTCAGAGGATCTATTAGAAGATAGCTCTGGACTAGGAATCTGGGGGCCTGTCACTAACTAGTTTTGTTACCTTGGGCAAGTTGCTTCTATGCCTTCTCTAAACATCACTTCTTTTTTCTCCTGTAGAATAATGGGATGAGGTCAGTCAATCTTTCAAACCCCTACTTCCACTCCTAATATTATATAACTGAAAGTGTCTCTAGCACTCAGTTCCTTCACCCTTATCCTCTGCCATATAGGCTTATTTTCCCACTCCTGAAAGTTCTTAATTAGACAGAGTGGAAAATACTTCTTCGATATACAACAGCTAACAAGGCTTCTAAAGTCTGATGAACACACCACCTAACAAATACACCTGTGGAAAGAATGCCTGCAGTATAGTTTCATCCTATAAATAGTCAATGACTCAATCAGATATTCTCCAACCTGTTGGGGGTTTTGTGGCCAATATCACTTCACTACCTTTGCGTATTGTCACAATTTGGAAAGCAGGTCATTTGATTTGTAAGGTCAAAAAAGCAGCAGATGCTTCTGAAAGCCCTAATTAGGAGACCACCCTCTCTCCCTTTTTGAGGTGATTTATCTTATGTAAATATTAATACACACACACACGCACACATATATGTATATATATGTACACATATGCAATGCTTATATGTATGTATGCACATATGTATGTATGTACAAATACACATATATGCATATATGTGTGTATATCTGTATGTATGTGTGTATATATAAAAGATATTTCATATATATGGGGGGGGTGTAAAGGGCAGAGAAGAAAGTTGCAAAATAAGATCTGTGGATATCAAAGTAGCTCAGTTCTAGACATGTGTCTATGTTTTAGGGGTCAAAAAGGCACCCTGAAATACAAGAGGCAGTATGTGATAGACAAGGTAAACAACCATTACCTCCTTGACTATCATCTCCCCTCAGATCTTGAAGAAATCCCACAAACCTGAACACAGGAACCTTAGGAATCACAGTGCCCCCTAAACCATGAGACCTGCTTGAAGATCAACCCCCCAAAGCTTAAGGAAGAGATCATTGTGGAAATGGGGCCAATATTTCTTATCACCACCCACAATAAATTTCAAGCAGCAGCCATCAATAGGCAGGTAAGCACTAGAACTCTAAGAGTAGCAACACCATCCTCCCATGGGACCTGCTTCCAAGTCTTTCTAGTGAGCTTCTGGGGAAGCAGCTTCTGCGTAGAAGAGGCCAGCCAACTCAATCAAACAGCACATCACAGGGCAGGCATACCATCCTAGTTGAAGCAGCAAGAAACTGCCAAGGGAGAGGCAAAAGGCAGCATGTGCCAGGCAAGTCAAACCACCACTACCACCTTGACCACCATCTCCCCCTCAGACCCTGTGAGAGACAACAAAGAATTTTGAACCTAAGAGCCCTAGGAATAACGATGCTTGCAGGTGAATGCCCGCAGCCATCAACCTATGAAGGTGCCTCTGTGGATATATACTGCCTTATAGCTGCTCCTTAAGAGCTACATCTGTTGAAAACCCAGAAAACAAAATTCTGGTCACTAAAGTCTTTGGCACTTTCAAATAATTCAGTATTTAAAACTGATGCAATTTTAGCAGTGGCAATTACTTTAGAGAACAGGCATGTACCCCAAGGACTTTTCTGTCTGTCTTAGAGCTGAAACCATCCATATGTGTCATTTTCCCCAGTAGAACATGAGCTCCTTGAGAGCAGGAAACGTCTTACTTTTATATTTCTATCCCTAGAGCATAGCACAATGCTTTGCATACATGTAACAATGCTGCTTGCAGCTGCTGTGGAGTTGTAAGGCCAATAACACCAGCACACAGGAGGGCTGCTAGCACAAGTTCTTTGATTTGCTTTTCTAAGGAAGGCAGCTTTAAGGGGTTTATAATTTCACTTTAATTCGACATACGCATATCATTTACTTAGTTCAGGGGGAAAAGTCAGCACCTTGAACTTCAGAAACAATACAAACAGAAATTACAAACAGAAAAAAAAATAACACAAATCAACAGACAGGCTTCAAACTGTCTGACTATAGCAATACATACAGTTACCAAAGAGAGAAGCACCAACATTTGGATTTTCAAAGTGGGGGGCAGGGGGCGGGCTCCTTAACAGCTACCCAGAGTCTCATCTGGTCAAATCACGTGAATGCTCTTCCAATGAGTAAGCCTCAAAGCAAAATGCTAACCTCACAGTATATATACTGTTTCCAATCAAGGACCCTTGATTCATTCAAAGACTCCAAGACTTCAGTCAAAGGCACCTGATTATCTTAGTGATAAGAAGCATTGCAAAAGAAAAAAAAACAGCAAAAAGTCCCACTTTGCTTGCCATTCCAACATATTAAGTACTTAAAATACTTGATTCATTCATCCATTCATTTATTCCTTCCTTCCTGGAGAATTTTGCTTGAGTGCAGAGAAAACCTGAAGTTCAAAAGAGTATGACATTGTTTCATTCACTAGGTCATCCAAAACTGCATTCTTGCAAAAACTTTCTGTGCCCTTCCCTTTTCCCAACATGTCTATGGGACTCCAATAGATATGTGGTTTTTCATCTCATCTCTGCAATATGTTAGATGATCTACGAGGAAGATCCAAGTGTGCTTAATAGAAGAGTTGTTAAAGGAGTATATTGAGTGATTTCACATCTTCCCCCAAGGATGGAAGGCATGTGTTCTTAAAAAAAAAATCTGTAGGTAGTTCATAAAATTAGGACCATTAATTTTAGCATAATAATACCATTTTAAGGAATTCAAGATCTTCAAGGATAGTTTTTATTATATTCTTTATTAATAATAATAATAGATAATATTTATATAGTAATTTGAGATTTGCAAAGTTTTATGTATTTCATTTGATCCTCAAGACAACTATGTAAGGTAAGTACTAATTTCTATTTTACAGGTGATGAAAATGAGATTGAAAGTAATTAAAATAATTCACATATGTTCATACTGCTAGTATCTGAGGTAGGATTCAAATTCACATCTTCCTGACTTCAAGTCTGATACTTTTTACATCTATCTTACTTGTATAAGAATGGAAATCAATCGTGTGTGTGTGTGTGTGTGTGTGTGTGTGTGTGTGTGTGTGTTTGACAGTGGAGGGGTGGGGGGCTGGAGAATGAGGTAATCATCACTTCCCAGAATACAGTTCTTCATAGCACAGTACTTCTTTAGAATCCAAGCTCATCTTTCTATTAGAAAATGAAGCCAGAGAAAGAAGCCAGGAGTAGTTTTGCATGATTCATCTACTGGCTACTACACCCACTGATAACCACTTATTTATACTTGTTTTTGAAGGAGCAAAACCTAGAACTTTCATTATTGCTTAAATAAACTCAGAAGCAAGACGGCAAAATCTGGTTCGGGCCGAGGTGAACAGGTGTATCAAAACAGGCATGAAAGAGGTAAATCGACTATTTTAGAAGATTAGTGTCAAAAGTACTCATGTGTGCTGCTGTGTTTGCTGGAGTAAGCAGTGTCTGACATCTGGCTGGCAATCATTAGTGCTCATTATTAAAACCCCTAGCAAATTAACAAAAGTTAGCTATCAGTCGGGAGAAGGAAAACATAGACACAGCCTTAAAAGCAACTTTCCCAGGTCTTCCTGTAAAACTC
>CM053626.1:76867922-76887271 GCA_028646595.1 Phalanger gymnotis
CACTAACTTTCTCTGATGTCTTTGCTGTTTGTGGGTTGAGAGGTCTGGTGGATGCCACAGCTCAGTAATTCAGCATGTTAGGGCACTCTCCACACGTCTCCTGGTCTGGTAGGTCCGCATCTGATCTGTTCGCGCCGTGCACGCTGGGCTCAGCTCCACTCCCCTCAGCAGGGGGCTGGGAGCTCTGTGTGGGACAGACCTTACCCAGAGACCATCCAGGCTGTCCTGGGCTGGAGCCCTGCTTCCCTCTGCCACTTTGTGGGTTCTGCAGCTCTAGAATTGGTTCAGAGCCATTTTTTTATAGGTTTTTGGAGGGACTTGGTGGGGAGCTCAAGCCAGTCACTGCTTCCCAGCCGCCATCTTGGCCATCTCCCATGATTTTTGAAGAATCTTGGGTAACAGAAGTAACAGAAGACTGGAATAAGTGGAATGTTGTCCTACTAATCACAAGAGGGGAAAATGGTTAATTCATGAAAACTGTAGCTAAACATGCTTGTTGCTAATCTGGGGAAATTATAAAATCACCTGTTATATATATGACTTGTGAGCATTCAGTATTGCTTAGATACCAAGGGCTCTGATATACCTCATTGGGTAGAGTAACTGAAGAAATTATAATACTGTGAATATAGAATCAAAAGTTCTAATCGCTGGGAGTTAGCAAGTGGTCACTATGAGCATCTAATAACAAAATAAATACACCTTTTTGTTTACTCACCTTTCCTCATTTCTCCTTCCTTCCTCCCTTTCTTCTTCCGTTTGCCTTCCTCCTTCCATGCCTACCTTTCTTAATTTCTCACTCTCTTACTTTTTCCCTCTCTTCCTTTCTTTCTTCCTCCTTCTTTCCGTTCCTCCCTCCTTCCTTCTCTCCTTACTTGCTTCCTACTTTCCTTCCTTCCTTCCCTCCTTTCTTCCCTCCTGCTTTCTTTCTTTCCTTCCCCTCTTCCTTTTTTCCATTTTTTCCTTCCTTCCTTCCCTCCTTTCTTCCTTCCTGCTTTCTTTCTTTCCTTCCTTCTCCTCCTCCTTCTTTCCCTCCTTCCTTCATTCTTGCATTCCATAGACCTGAGTAATGCTATATGCATTATATATCTTGATATTAGCAAAACTTTTGAAGCAGATTTTCCCGTGTTGTTCTTGTAACAACACAAAGGAAATGAAATGAGGTTGAGATGAATCAAATGGATTCATGACTACTTGAACTACTTGAACAAGTAAGGGTAGTGAATAATAGATATATTTCAACTGGGAAGAAGGTACCAGGTGGCATAGCAAAGAGTTGCTTGATCCTATTCTATTCATGATTCTGTCAGTGATATTAAATTAGGACATAGAAAGCATGCTTATCAAATTTCTAGGTGGCATAAAGTTTAGAGTAATAGTTAATCACAGGAAATACAGAATAATTATTCAAACAATTTTACAAGGTAAAATTACACACATATATGTTAAGTTTAATTTAAAGGATAAAATCTCATATGCAGATTTTTAAAACCAGTCAATTAAGTACAAGATAGAGAGATCTGACTGAAACTCATTGGGAAAATAATTTTCCCAATATTACAAACATTTTAGTTTGTTACAAGTCTAAGAGAAATGTGTAAATCTTGGCTGCATTAGTACCAACGAAGGGTCTACATCAGATGATGTAATAGTCCCCTTGTATAATTTTTAGGCTTCATTGGCAATACAAAGTATCACAAAAAAAATGAGTGCAGTTTTAAGTAATGCAATATGTCTCAGGTACCAAAAATCTTATTGCAGTTTAAGCTTTAATAGTTTAAAATTGCACTAAGACTCTTAGGACATCTAGTAGTTTGTCCAGGTCTAAGAGCCATTCTTTTACAAGGACATTGACAGAAAAAATGAATTTTTGAAGTATTGCCAATATTATATCTATAATTCTCCTTGAAGTTTTAAGAAGGGGGGAGTTTTGAATAATGTTTATGAATTTAAGAGAAATGAATATTGAATTTAATGTATAAACATCCCAGACATGAAAATCCAACTCCTTAATGAACAACTTAGCTTTCAAACATAACCTGTTGAATTGACTTTAATCTTTTCTTACTTTCCTTCATGGTATTCACACCATTTATGACCATCAGCAGTCAATTCTTTTGGTGCCCCACCCCCACCTTCATATGGTTGATTTTCTATTGTTCACAATGATAGCACTATTCTATTTGTCTTTTAATTATAAGTTCAATGGTTGTTTTTACTTACTCCTTGTAAAAGATTAGAGTAAGAGAACATTTTCTACTCCTACTAATTTTGACTAATATGACTTAAATCATCTTTATTTGCTTGACCTCTGTTACCTTGTCTGTAAAATGGAGTTCAAACAGATGAGCTCTAAATTTGTTCTCATTTCTAAAAGTAGGATCCTGTTATGCAGTGATCTCTATTTCAATTGTAAGAGGGTAAGAATCTAATTGTATTTATGATCATCACCCCTCTCCTGAAATGTATTTACCAACAAAATTTCTTATAGTTCCAATCGGGTTAGTTTACTTTATTTATCTCAAACTGCTGTTCTTAACATTGATTGATTTTTGACATTTTGGGGGAATCTTGGTCACATAGTACTATGAATGAATATAGAAGATATAATTAGTTAAGGTCATAACGACATTGTGTTGTATCTTTTGTTGTTCATTTTGGCACAGTGAGTATAGCACTGGATTTGCAGTTTGGAAAGACTGAGTTAATACCACCTCAGACAGTTATGATCTGTATAATGCAAGGAAACTCATTTAACTGTCAGTCACAGTTTCCTCATCTGCAAAATGGGGATAATAATAACACTTATCTTCCAGGGTTGTAACAACCAAATTAGTCAATATAAGTTAAATGCTTTGTAAAACTTAACGTGCTGTGTAAATGATAATTATTCTGCAAATTATTTCTTCTCATTTTTACCCAGAATCTGGAATAAAACTGAATAGCTGTCATGTGGTGAGGGATATATCATTTTTAACACGAATAAGTCTATGTATATTCACATATATGTGCATGCATGTACGTATGTATATACCTACATAGGTGCATACAAATGAATATATAAATGCATACATACATAAATATACATAACATAAATGTGTATGTACATATGTGTGTACACATATACATAAATTATACATGTGTGTATAAACATACACAGTAAAAAGTAGGGTCATACATAACTCTCAGATTCTGACCTTTAGCTGTCAGTCCCATAAATCATATAAACACATTTATTCGTATTAATATTTATTAATTTATTTAACAGCCCTTTATTTAACTGCCACTTTTAATAGCCACTGCCACTCTGAACAAAACACTGTGCTAGGAGTCAATGGGTGATAGGTAATTAAGGCACGGCCCTTGCATAATCACAATTTTTTTTCTTAAGCATATCAGCTCACTTATTGTTGACTCCTGAACTAAGATTCTTTTGTAGAGTCATTTTTATTCTTTCTTTTGTTCAATTCTACTACTAGTTATTAGAGTTACAATGACTACAAGAAGTTCAGACTTGGGTTTAGACCTTGCCCTCCCACTAACTAGCTCTGTGTCCTTGAACAAATCACTTCCTCCAGGAGCTTGATCTTCCTCACTAAAAGATGTTAGCCTTGGATTGGTTGATCTTTAAGTTCCGGTCAGGTGTTAAAGTTTGATAATTCTATTGCCTTCTTTTTTCATTTGCCAGTTTTCTGAAATTCACAGCACAGCCCACATCACAGTGACTGCCTTTTAATCTAGCAATGCATAGTTAATTTCCCAAAAATAAATGGGAAAACATTTATGTGAAGTCACATTCACGAAGAGGCAGGAAGACTAAAACTAAAACAATGAGAGGATCTACTCATAATTATATTTCTAATTATTGATTTAGCCTCTGTTGACTGTAGAGTTAACAGGTAGATTAGCCATATGTTGATGAACAAGAATATTTCTCAGGTACACTATAGAACTGTTGATTCTTCCATCTCTGGAATGCAGTGGGTGTTAGAAATCAAGGATACCTAATGTTTCAGCTGATGCATAGCCCCAGGTGAAATTCACATGGGTAATGCTTTAGTGTCTGTGCACTATCAAAAGAAGTGGTCCCCCAATTAGGTGTTCTACTAAAAATTGCTTTTAGCATGTGATTAACCCTCCCAAACTACAGAGCATCTCCAAAGGTCCCCTCAAGGGGTTATACTTGGGGAACAACACATCAAATGTAATGGCTGACATTATTTACTAGCTATTATTTCAGCTATTTGTTAGTGACATAATGGTCTCTCATTTTATCATTGCTGTAACTGGCTATCATTAGCATACAGGTTTGCAGTACTTTATGTACAATAGAGAGGGAAAGAGCAAGTGAGTAAAACTAATTTGCTTATAAAATGGCAACTGGAAGAAATGCATATCAAAAGAATGACACTTCCTTGATCCCATCTTTTCTGAAGTTCCATTTTTAAGGGCCTTTAAAGATAGACCTAAATGTTCCAGTAAAATTGCCAAAGTGGTAAATGCTCCATTACATGTCCTTTCTGCAATACTATACTCAGGTAACCTCGGAATTATCATAATATCACAATAATAATCATCTGTTGCTCTTAAATACTTTTCTGCTTTTTCCCCCTAAAAGCCTGTAATACAATCACTCTCAGACCACAATGCTGGACTTGCCTTAATAAAAAAAATCTTGGGAAATAGAGACAATGCAGTTCATAGAAAACGATGATAGTTTTATGCTTGTTGCAAGGGATTAGAAATCAGGATGTTTGTTGTGTTTTACAAGCTCCTTTGGGCAAGTTATTTGTAATAATTGTCTATACTTGACCCCCAAAATAATATTAATGTGATTGCTTAATTCATCTTCTTTTTAAAAACATTTATTTACTTCCAGTTTTCTACATTCACTTCCACAAGATTTTGAATTCCAAATTTTCTCCCCATCTCTCCCCTCCTCCCACCCAAGGACAGCATGCATTTTGATTACCCCTTCCTCCAATCTGTTCTCCCTTCTATTACCCCCACCCCCTTCTCTTATCCTCTTCCCTACTATTTTCCTGTAGGTCAAGACAGATTTCTATGCCCCATTGCCTGTATGTCTCATTTCCAAGTTGCATGTAAAAACAATTTTTAACATTCATTTTTGAAGGTTTGAGTTCCACATTCTCTATTTTCCTCCCTCCCCACACACCCTCATTGAAAAAGTAAGCAATTCAATGTAGGTTATACATGTGTAGTCATGCAAAACACTTCCATAACAGTCATGTTGTGACTAATTATATTGCCCTCTTTCCTGACCCACTAATTATTCTATTCTCTCCTTTGACCTGTCACTCCATAGAAATGTTTGATTCAGATTACCCCTCCCCACAATCTGCCATCCCTTCCATTATTGCCCATTCCCTTATCCCAATTCCCCCCTACTTTCCTATAGGGTAAGATAAATTTCCATACACAATTGAGTGTTTATGTTATTGCCTCCTTAAGCCAAATCCGAAAAGGGTAAGGCTCACTTATTTCCTCTCACCTCCCTGCTCTTCCCCACCACTGTAAAAGCACTTTCTTACCTCTTTTATATGAGATGATTTACTGCATTCTACCTCTCTCTTTCTTTTTCTCACAGTACATTCTCCTCAACACTTAATTTTATTTTTCAGGTGTCACTCCTTCATATTCAGTTCACTCTGTGCCCTCTATCTACACACATACACACACACATATGTACATACATACATATACACATACATATACATATATACATACATACACACACATGCATACACACATATATATTCCCTCTAACTACCCTAATACTGATAAAGGTCTCTTGAGTTATAAATTTCATCTTTCCATGTAGGAATGTAAACAGTTCAACTTTAATAAGTCTCTTATGGCTTCTTTTTCATGCTTACTATTTCATGGTTCTCTTGATTCTTATATTTGAAATTCAAATTTTGTATTCAGCTCTGGTCTTTTCAACAAGAATGCTTATAAGTCCCCTACTTCTTTGAAATTCCATTTTCCTCCTGAAATATTATACTTAATTTTTCTGAGTAGGTGATTCTTAGTTTTATCCTACCTCCTTTTGCCTCTGGAATATCATATCCCAAGCCTTCAGCTCCTTTAGTGTAAAAGCTGCTAAATCTTGTGTTATCTTGATTGTGTTTCCACAGTACTTGAATTGTTTCTTTCTGGCTGAGTGTAATATTTTCTCCTTTACCTGAGAGCTCTGAAATTTCGATACGATATTCCTAAAAGCTTTCCTTTTGGGATCTTTTTAAAGAGGAGATTGGTGGATTCTTTCAATTTCTATTTTACCCTCCAGTTTGATAATATCAGGGAAGTTTTCCTTGATAATTTCTTGAAAGACGATGTCTAGGCTCCTTTTTTTGATCACGGTTTCAGGTTGTCCAATGATTTTTAAATTATCTCTCCTGGATCTATTTTCCAGATCAGTTGTTTTCCCAATGAGATATTTCACATTGTATTCTATTTTTTCATTCTTTTGGTTCTGTTTATAATATCTTTATTTCTCATAAAGTCATTAGCTTCTATTTGCTCCATTCTAATTTTTAAGGAATTATTTTTTTCAGTGAGCTTTTGGACCTCCTTTTCCATTTGGCCAATCTGCTTTTTAAGGTACTCTTCTCCTCATTGTCTTTTTTGGACATTTTTTGCTATTTGGGTTAGTCTATTGTTAAAAGTGTTACATTCTTCAACATTTTGGGGGGTCTCCTTTAGCATGCTGTTTACTCATTTTTCATTTCCTTGTATCACTCTCATTTCTCCAATTTTTCCTCTACTTCTCTTACTTGATTTTCTAAATTCTTTTTGAGCTCTTCCATGGCCTTTGGATGTAGGAGCCTTGACCTTGTTGTCTTCCTCTGGGTGCATGACTTGATCTTCCTCATCACTAAGGATGTAACAAAACACCTTTTCATCAAGAAAATAACCTTCTTGGGTTGTAAATCTGCTTTACTCTGTCATTTTATGCCTTCTGCTGCTCTAAAATTTGTTTAGAGTCATTTTTACAAGTATTTCAAGAGGTTTGGGGGGAGAGCTCAATCACGTCCCTGCTTCTACTCTGCCATCTTGGCTCTACCTCTTAATTCATCTTCTTAAATAAGAAAAACATGCTGTGTTCCTTTATTTGTTTGTTTGTTTTTATCCATCTCTATCAATCCATTAGGCCACCTTCCTTCCCTCTCTTATTTATGTCTTTCTTATTTATGAAAGCCTATGCAGCATAATGAATGGAGATCTGGTCTTGGAGTGAGGAAGACTGGTCTTTTTTCTCCTAAAACATTCGGACTTCGTGATTCTGGGCAGGTCATTTAGCCTCTCATTGCACCAGTAACTTCCTCAAATGGTGGATTTCAGAGGAATTATCCACCTGTATTGACAAAAGGAGTTCTCTATGTCAAGCCAATCACAGGTCTGGATGGATAACCAAAGATATTTTCCTCCTTTCAACTCTTCAGTATGGCAGAAAATTTACATGAAACATATATCTTTCCTTTTTTTTATTAATGCCTACTATCTTCGGTGCTAAAAATAACTTATCCATATCCTTGCAAGCTGGTAGGATAGAGAAGCTAACTGTTTTTGTTTGTTTGTTTTGGGTTTTTTGGGTTTCTTCCTGATCTACCATGCTTGTGGGCACATGCCTAGTGTGTACTAATTTTATGAAGAATAAGAGAGCAGGTAGGTTTACTGGTAGAGAATGGAAACTCCTTGAATGGGAAATATATTACATAATTGAATCAATAGGTATTTTACCCTTCCTCAGAAATTAGCTAAGTCCTGTGGAGGCCACAATAAAATCTAAAACAAAACAAACAAAAGCATAGGAAATAACGTTTCCGGCCCCCAAAGAGCTTCTAATACTAACTGACATTTGTACATTGCTCAGTCTTGTCCGAAATCATTTGATCTCTTCAACAACCATACTTAATACCATTATTTCCATTTTAAAGATGAGTACCCAGATTAAGAGATATCGAATGACTTGACCAGGGAAACATAGTTAACATGAATCCTGATTCTTCTAACTACACCAGAAATCAGAAATGTAGCCATTATTATTTTAGATGTATACATTATAGATGGACAAGAGGACAATTAAAAACTACACTCACACACACACACACCCCTAGAGGCACACATGAATGCAAGCACTTGCATATGATAAAAGAGAAAGAGATTAGTGTTTGTTTATTTGGAAAAGCCTCTTAGGGAAGTTGGAAATGTACCTTTAAGCTGGGACAGGATTTAGATGGCATACATACATCCACCCAGAAGGTAGCTATTGAGAACCAAGAATTCAGAAATCAGAAAAGAAGCCAGTCTTCAGAATTCTGTCCAAGGAGAAGGAGTAAGAACTCCAAGTCCACAGAGCTGCAGAAGAGAGTGCTGAGGGGAGAGTGGAGACCAGAGAGCTGCAGACCAGAGGATTGAGGCAGGGAAAGAAAGGACACAGGCAAGCAAACAGTTAGGATTCATGAGTGATTGTATACAGGAAGGCCCTGGGGGGAAGTGGGGGAAGGTCACAGGATGACTTGGCTCTTTGCTGTAATACTACGTTTTAATCTCTTTGTTGCTACGTTGACCTGGGTTTACTGGTTCTGGAACACAATTACTGTTATATTGAATTGGAATTGCTGTTTCTGGGATTTTATTCTTTGGTGCACAAATAAACATTATACTTCCTCTGCCTCTACCTAGAGAGTTTCTCATACTTTGCGATTCTGAACCATACAGGCATGTTCATGGTCATGCCTTCCTGATATAGATAGGCAGAGAGGACTCTTTTGTTTTTGGGCGGGGGAGGAGATAGCATAAGCAAAGTCAAAGAGGCAGGAATGATATGTACATGAACAAAGAATAATTTAATTAGAAGAGACCTCAGAGATCATTTGTTCCAATCTCCCTATTTTAGAGATGAAGAAACTGAGGCCTATGTAGTTCAAATGATTTGCCCATAGCCACAAAGGTATTAAATGTTAAAAGCAGGATTTGAACCATCGGTCAGCAGCCACTGGGCTTACTATTATGCTATGAAATATTGAGATAAGTCTGCCTGGGTTACTCCTTCCAATTAGGATCCCTCACCTTAAGGGGGAAAAGCATGATTTCTATCAGATAAATAGACAGAAATGGGATCTAACACTTAAATTTGAAAGGGGGGAAAGGAAATTTATATTATGCAGGGATAAAAATAAAATTAAAAAATGCTATCCTGCTATCAAACAATGCTATCAAACCTGCTATCAAGGAGCTTATAGTCTAATTGGGGCAGAGGGTGAAATCACATAAAAATGAATGATGGTCAGGAACATGTTTTGATATGTTTACTTAATTAATATTTTCAGAGCTAGAGTAGGAAATGTATGGGAGACCATATGCCTAGTGCCATGGCAAGATTGCTGGACAGGAGTTGGTATTTTGATTTGGGGCTACATATAGTTGATGCTTCACAAGTGTCATCCAGGGTCCTAAGGCAGGCCCTTGGCATACTAGATTGCAGTTAAAAAGTATTTAGCATAGAATTATGGCAATATGAAGATGACTGTTTTGTAACTTAGTCATTCTGGGTCTAGGCAGCATATGATGAATACTTAATAATCAGAAGCCAATGGCTGGTGTAAAAGCATGGATCACTATAGATCTTTAAGAGGATGTTGAATGATCACTAAAAGGAATTGTAGAGAGGAATCTTGTTTTATAATAGGTTGGACTAAATGACTTTGGTGGATCATTTCATCTTTCAGATACTCTGAGTCTATAAGAACACTCACATGTGTCTACTGAATTATTCAAAATAAGGGGGAAAGTAATAGACTATTACAATTTATAATGAATCTGCTACCTGATTTAATAATGTGCTTGTCAATTAATTTAATGTATCCAAATTCTCTCATATACTAGTTACAGAAATATGGTCTGGATTTATGATTCAATTGGTATAGTGAACTCCCAGGTAAGGACACCGTCTCCAACAATTCAGGCTGACGCGTTCACTAAAATTCATAGTATTAGAGATATGCCTAGAGAACTGGGAGTTTAAGTGATTTGCCATAGCTAGTCTGTGTCAGAGGCAAGATCTGAACACAGGTCTTCCAGGATTTGATTCCAGATAACTATCCATTATGTCATACTGCCTTCCATATTAAATCCATAATTATTGATTACACAATATCATATTATAGTATATAATGTACCTTATTATAGAATACTATATCCCATATTGATTATTAATTCTATAATGTCTCACATTAATAATCTCAATTATATGATACTTTATTATTTCAAAAGCACTTTCTTTAACCAACTTTGTGATATAAGCAGGTAGAAGTTGTTATCTTCATTTTGTAGATAACAATAACTAGTATTTACACCACACAACAACCCTGTAAAGTGGGTACTATTATTCCCATGTACAGATAAGGAAATTACGGCTAAAATGTTAAAAGACTTGCTCAGGATCATACTACTAGTAAGTGTCTGAAGTGTAATTAAGAACACTGTCCAGCCCTCTATTCACTTTACAACTTAAATGATACAGCTAAGACTCAGAAAAGTTATTGATGTGTAAGTAATGTGAAAGCTGAATCTTAAACCTAGGTTTCAGCATGAAAGTTGTGCTAGGCCATATACGGTCAGGGAATAAGTATATATAGATATATATAATGGAACGGCTAGGTGGCGCCAAGGTTCTAGTGCTGACCCTGGAGTCAGGAGGACCTGAGTTCAAACCCAGCCTCAGATACTTATTAACTGCAAGATCCTGGGCAAGTCACTTAACTCTGCCTCAATTTCCTCATCTGCTACATGAACTGGAGAAGGAATTGCAAACCACTCCAACTATCATTTCCAAGAAAACCTCAAAAGGGGTCAAGGAGACTTGGACACAACTGAAATGACTCAACAACAGCAAGTTATGTATAATATGTGCCAACTTGAATGAACTAAAGTTCTCTGATCTTTGAAAACAGAAACAAAATAGTCATCATCCAAGGAGCAACAAAAAACATCAAATGATTTAATTCATGGCTACCTTAATAATCTCAAAGCATCCCACCATATACTTTTTGGGAAGTGGGGGTAGATTCTAAGGTACTTGAGTTTGCATAGTGATAAGCAGTGAGGCCAAGGAATGATCCAAGTGTCTAATTCTCCTATTCCAAAGTTCTGGGATGGTGAATCCTACCCTGGTATAAGATTGAACATTTTTCAAGTAATGAATATGAAGATCCGAAATTACTCCACATCTTACTTTGTATCCTGATCTGAAGGCAAAACTCTATTGAAATAAATCATCTCTGCCTACTTAATTACCCCAATAGGAATGAATACTCAAAAACAAGTCCAATATATGCATATTCAACTGTCTAAAAAGAAAAACTAAGCAGGCTGCAAATAATATTAATATTTAGTAAGACATCAAATAGGAATTAGATATTAAAGTAAATAATCGGCTCTCAATTGTCACTTTCATTTTCCTATCTGTTCATTTTAATAATTAATGAGTTTTATTACTTATTAAGTACTTGGTTGTTTATATTAATTACTTATATGAGTTTTTAATTTATTTAAAAATTAATAGTTGACAAGTATTACTAATTAGTTAGTGTTGAAAATACTGTCCTGATCAGCCTGGCATGTAGGCATCTAACCCTAGATTCTAGAAGGCTATGATATCAAAGAGCAAACTCAGGCAGGTTATACAACTTGTTAGAGAAGATAGGGCTGGAATGAGATCAAAAGCTCATTAGCAGCATTTGCCTGGGCAAGAACGAAGACCACCTCTTCTTGTAATAAAAGGGAGGAAGAGATAGTAGGGGAATTTGAGATGAAAAGGTTTAGAATATCTTATGGGCCAACTACTATATCTGTCAAGTCCTAGAAGGAACAATAAAATATGGGTCCATTGGTCTGGGATGACACCATTGACTAAGTACACTAGCACACTGTATTGTAACTACTCCTATGAGTCCAGGGAAAGGACTCTTCTCAGAACCACCAATATTTTCAATAAAATTATTATGCTTATATAAATTGTTCTTATAATTCTGCTCACTTTGCTTTAGTTCATACAAATCTTTCCTGAATTATCAGAATCCTGCACTTTTTATATCTCTTACTATATAATAACATCGATTGAATTTCTACAACAATTTGTTCAGACATTCCCCAATTGAAGGTCACTCATTTTGTTCCCAATTCTGCTAAAACAAACAAAAATTGCCCTATATATGTTGTACAAATGTGTCCTACCCCTCTATCTTTGTTCTCTTTGGGGTCATGCATAGCTTAGTGATATGGTTTAAACTCAGTTCTAAATAGCTTTCCAGAACTCTAATGATAGTATATTAGGGTGTTTATCCTTGTGCTACCTCCATAACAATTGTCATATTGATCTTTTTTCAACATTGCCAATCTGATGGGGGTAAGGTAGAACCTCAAAATTGTTTTAATTTATATTGCTTTTTGTTAGTTATTTGGATTTTTCATATATATATATATATATGTATATATATATGTATATATATATTATGTGCAAATTATGATTATAAATTGCATTTCTACTTTTGAAAATTTCTTGTTTATATCCTTTAAACCTTTTTCTATTGGGGAACAGCTCTTATTCTTATATAGTTATATCAATTTACCATATATCTTCATTACTACAGAATTTTAAAGTTTTCTCTAGTTCAATTTTTTTGTTCCATTTAATTCTAACTAGATTGATTTTGCTTGTATATAAACTTTTTAAAATTATATGTAATTAAATTTTTCCTTTGTTTTTATAGTAATTTCTATCCCTTATTTAGTCAAGAACTCACGCTCATCCATGGTTTGAAAAGTTTTAATTGCTCTTCATCTCCAATTTGCTTATGACATTTTATATCCAAGATTCTATTATAATATGCAGCAAAATATGTTTATCTGAACTTAATTTGTTAAACTACTTTCTAATTTTCCATCAGCTTTTGTCATTTAATGAGTCCTAACTCAAGTAGGAGGTATCCTTGGATTTATAAAACATTATGCTCTTATATTTAATTGTATACATATTATATACATTATTTATTTCATTGTTTAATTTTTTTTCTATTTTTTAGCCAGTACCTTGTTGTTTTGAAGATTACTGGTTTCTAGTTTAGCTAAAGATCTGGATCTGGTAGGCCTCCTTTCCACATTTTAAAACTTATTGTCATTCCCCTAAAGTGTCTTGGCATTTGGTTCCTGCAAATGGATTTTATTATTATATTGCCTAGGTCTATAAAGTATTCTTTTGGTATTTTCATATGAAAATAGATCTTTAAATTACTTTATTTAGTATTGGTGTTTTTATTTATTGTATTTATATTTTAGCTCAACCAGAAATAATCAACTTCACTATTCATTTTCCTTTATTTTATAATCTCATTTAATCTCTATGTGTCTCTTGGCAACTGTACACCCAGATATTTCATACATTCTGAAGTTGTTTTAAGTCAGGTTGGTTTATTAGCACCTTCTTGTGTTTTGTTATTAATATGTAGAAATGCTGATACTCTTGTGGGCTTTTTACTGACACTTTACTGACTATAGTGCTTCAGGAATTTTTGGTTTAATGTCTTTGAGTCTTTAAGTAATCTATAATATCATTGGCAAAAAGTAATGATTTTGTTTCTTTTTTGCCTGTTTATTCTCTCAGCTCTTTTTTTCCTTCTCTTAGTTCAATACCTAATATGTCTAGAAAAATATTTCTAATAAAAATGTGTATCATAAGTTTAGTTCTGATTTTGTTTGAAGGACTTTTTTTTTCCTTTTATAGGTAATTCTAGCTCTAGTTTTAGCAAAATACTATCTGTCATATTGTGATGTGATATTTTGTGAAGTTTTTCTCATCTATTCATATAATTATTGCTCACTATTGTTATTACATGATGTAGCATGTTTATAGTTTTTCTAATATTGGACAAACTTTATATACCTGATACAAATAAAACAGTCAGAATGAACCAGTATGTTGCAGTGGCATCTCAGATAACATTTTATCCAATATAATTGCACTGATATTCATTAGAGTTTTTGCTATATAATTTATTTTCTCTGCTGTATCTCTTTCTGGTTCAGGTATCAGGACCATATTTACCTCATAGATTAGTTTGGTAACATGTCTTCTTCCTTTAATTTTTATTTGAAGAACTTTCAAGGCATAGTGACATAGTGTTATTAATTAATCCATGTGGACCAACACTATTTTAATGAAAAAGAAACTTCAGTTTTGCATACTTTGTAAGAGGAGAGATAGAATTTCACTAAGGGAGAGTCTACTCTTAATATTCTAAAGATTGCATGCACTAGAAATAAAGAGGCATGATGGAGGCGAGGGATAGGATAAGAAGCTTCTATATGTCTTACAAGTCATTTAGAATTGCGCTTGATCATTTTATTGCTGAGAGCAGCTAAGTCTATCACAGTTAATCATCACACAATGTTGCTGTTCCTATGCACAACATTTTCCTGGTTCTGCTCACTTCACTCAGCATCAGATCATGTAAGGCTTTCCAGTTTGTTTGGTTTTTTCTGAGATCCACCTGTTTGTCATTTCCTATAGAACAATAGTATTCCATTACATTCATAGGCAATGACTTGTTCAGTCACTCCCCATATGATGGGCATGCCCTCAATTTCCAATTCTTTGCCATCATGAAAAGATCAGCAATAAATGTTTATACATATATGTCCTTTTCCTTTTTTTTATGCTCTCTTTTTGGGATACAGCCCTAGTAGTGGCATTGCTGGATCAAAGGGTATGTACAGTTTTACACCCTTTCAGCATAGTTCCAAATCGCTCTCCAGGAAATTTGCATCAGTTCACAAATCCAACAACAATGCTAATGTTCCAATTTTGCCACATCTTCTCTAATATTTATCATTTTCCCTTTCCATCACATTAGCCAATCTGATAGGTGTGAAGTGTTACCTCAGAGTTGTTTTAATTTGCATTGCTCTAATCGAGAGTAATTTAGAACATTTTTTTTTCTTTTGACTATATGTAGCTTTAAATTCTTCATCTGAAAACTGTCTATTCATGTCCTTTGTCCATTTATCAATTTAAGAATGACTTGTATTCTTACAAATTTGACTCAGTTCTGTATATATTTTAGAAATGAGGCCTTTTATCAGAAACACTGGCTATAAAAATTGTTTCCCAGTGTTCTGCTTTCATTCGAATCTTGGTTGCATTGGTTTTGTTTATACAAAAGCTTTTTAATGTAATCAAAATTATCCACATTGAATTCCATAACATCTCTATTTTTTATTTAGTCATAAACTCATCCCTTCTCCATAGATCTGACAGGTAAACTATTTCTTAGTCTTCTAATTTGCTTATGGTATCTGTCTCACTTCATTGCACCTAAGTTGTCATTTGTAGAACAGAGATTCTATTTTTCCTGCCAAAATATTGGAGTTATTTTGAATATCTAATGAGATTATGTTTTTAAGAACTCTTTTACAAAGAGTAAAGTATGGTGTATGTATGTATGTATGCACACATATATACATATATACACATAAACATATACTTATAGTAATATTTACATATATAATTATACAGTTAGAGCTATGATGTCTGAACTACTTCACTCAGTTGGCTAAGGATTAGGGCTGATGAATTCTAGATTGTGAGTTTCATTCCACCTACATTATTTGTTGACTCTGAAAAGTATTGTTCAAAGTACTTAAAGCAATTAAAAATAAATGTTAGAAACAATCCCTTACAATCTAATTCTAAGAATGTGATATATTTACATAAAATATTTAAGTTACAAAAAGTTACCATATAATTATGAGACCAAATGAGTGATATATAAGTTCTATTAGCGACTAGACCATATGTCAAAACAGATATTTAGAAAATCCCTGCCCTTTTTTCAGAAAGAGAGGTGAGACAAGAGAACAGAGATGGACAAACCATTGTGAAAAATAACTCAAAGTCCATGTCCTGTTGACATCAACTCAATAGTGATGTCTTTTTAAATGAGGAATAGCACTTTAGTTCTGTGGTAAAAATTAGCTGCAGATCCATAGAGCTTCATAGTTTATAATTGTCCTTAGAAGAATACAAATGCATATATATTATATCCCCATCTATCTATATCTTATAAACATTTGCTGTAAATCAAAAAAATCACAGTACACCAGAGCTGGAAGAAACCTTACTCAACACCTTGTCCAACTGCCACCTAATCAAGAAACCTTTCTAAAACACCACTTAAAATGGTCATCTGGACTTTGCTTGTAGATTTCCAATAGAGGGGACCTTACTATCACAAGAAACAGTTCTATTTTTTAGTGAGTTCTTATCCCAGAAGCTGGAGTCTTTGTGTAACAGTTCTAACTGATACGAAAATCTCTCTTCTATTAAGCCAATTTTTTTCTCTTTGGAACTTGACTCTTCTTGCTCTGTCTTCTCGGATCAAACCAAGTAAGTCTACTGCCTCATACAATGAAAGAACTTCAGATACTTGAAGATTGTTATCAGGTGCTCTCTCCCTCAACTTCTACCCTGCCATGTTCTTTCTCTTCTACAGTTTCTTCAATCTATCCTTAGATGGCATATTCTCCAGTGCCTTTAACAACCTAGTTGTCCTCTGAACATAGCCTAGACTATCAGTGCCCTTCCTAAAATCCCTTCAAGAGAACCGAACACAATGTTCCTGCAAACATGGTTTGATCAGGGCAAAGCACAAGAAGGATGGTCTGAATATCATTAGCATGATATCATGTTTCTCTTTGTCTGGACTTGGACTACATTACCTTTTCAGGGCATCATGTCATAGTATTTATTCACATTGAAGTTAGAATCCACTAAAAGTATAACATCACATTATTGCAAGATTTAGTTTTTCCACACCTCCCCATCAAGGACCTCTTAATTTGATAATTTGAATCCAAGTATGAGGGTACACTGATGCTCGCTTCATTTAATATTATTAATTTTATCCCAGTCTTCTAGTCAGTCAAATATGTAGTCAATGCTTTCTGCTATGTAACTAAGTTTTCCATGATTTACTAGACTTGAAGTCAGAAGATATAGGTTCAAATTCCACCCTGACACTTGCTAGCTGTGTGACCTTAAAGAAATCATTTTGTCTCTCTAGGCCTCAATTTTCTTCTGTGTAAAAAATTATGAGTGTGGAGTAGTTAATTTCTTCCAGTTCTATAGCTATGATTCTATGAACTTGTCAGGCTTTTGTGAGATATGCCTTTGTGGCTAGGTAATGGTGAATTATTAATTTTTTTCTATTTTTAAAATGTATTTAGTATTTTATTTTTCCCAGTTACATGCAAAAACAATTTTTAACATTCATTTTTAAAACGTTGAGTTCCAAATTCTCAACCTTCCTCCTATTGCATTGAGAAGACAGGCAATTTGATATATTTGATATAGGGTATACATTTGTAGTCACACAAACCATTTCCACATTTGTTATGTTGTGAAAGAAAACATAGGCCAATTTTTTAAAATGCTTCAAGAAGAATAACATAAAAAGTATACTTCCATCTGTATTCAGACACCATCAGCTCTTTCTCTAGGGATGGATAGTATTCTTCATCATAACTCCTTCAAAGTTGTCTTGTTATCATTGTATTGCTGAGAATCAAGTCATTCACAGCTACAATATTGCTCTTCCTTTGTATATAGTACATTTCACTTTTGCATTAGCTCACATAAGTCTTTCCTGGTTTTTCTGAGAGCACTCTGCTCATCATTTCTTATAGTAAAATAGTAATCCATCATAATCACACACCACAACCTATTTAGCCATTCCCTCATTTATGGGCATCTCCTCAATTTCTAATTCTTTACCCCCAGAAAAGAGCTACTATAAATATTTTTTTATATCTAGATCCTTTTCTTTTCTTTTTTTTTTAATCTTTTTTGGGATACAGGCCCAGTAGAAGTATTGCTAGGTCAAAAGATATTTATGTTTTTATAGCCCTTTGGGAATAGGTCTAAATTGTGCTACAGAACGGTTAAACCCATTCATGACTCCACTAACAGTGGATTAACGTATTGTTTTTCCCACATCCCTTCCAACATTTGTCATTTACCTTTTCTGTTCTATTAGCCAATATAATAGGTATGAGGTAGCACCTCAGAATTGTTTTAATTTCCATTTGTCCAATCAATAGTGACAGTATTTTTTTCATATGGCTGTAGATAACTTTGATTACTTCATCTGAAAGCTGATCATATATTTTGATCATTTATCAATTGGGGAATAGCTGTTGTTTTTACAAATTGGATTCAGTTCTCTATCTGTTTGAGAAATTAGGCCTTTATCAGAGAAACTTGCTTCAATTTTTTTTTTTCGCAGTGCTAACTGTATTTCCCTCCATCCTATTTCCCTAGCCCATTTATTATATTCTCTGTCCTTTTACCCTATCCCTCCTCAAAAGTCTTTTCTTTCTGATTACATCTTTCCCCAAACTGCCCATGCCTTCTATCAACCCCTCCATTCTCTTATCCCCTTCCCCTCCCACTTTCCTATAGGATAAAGGTAGATTTCTATATCCAATTGTGTATATATGTTATTTCCTCTTTGAGCCAATTCTCATGAAAGTAAAATTCACTCACTCTACTTTATCTCCCCCTTCTTCCCCTCCATGGTAAAAGGCTTCTCTTGCCACTTTCATGTGCAATAATTTACCCCATTCTACATTTCCCTTTCTCCTTCTCCCAGTACATTCATCTCTCACCCCTTAAATTTGTTTTTTAGATATCATCCCTTCATATTCAACTTATACCTGTGCTTTCTGTCTATATATACTCCTTCTAACTACCCTAATAATGAGAAAGGTCTTATGAATTACAAATATGATCTTCTCATGTAGGAATATAAGGAGTTTAACTTTAATAAGTCCCATATGATTTCCCTTTCTTGTTTACCATTTTTAGTCTTCTCTTCAGTTTTGTAATTGAAATCAAATTTTCTTTTGAGTTCTGATCTTTTCATTAAAAATGCTTGAAAGTTCTCTGTTTGACTGAATGTCCATTCCCCCAATCCCTAAGAAATTATACTCAGTTTTTCTATGTAGGATATTGTTGGTTTTAATCTTAGACTCTTTTCACACTAGAATTTCACAGTCCAACATTCCAAGCCCTCTGATCCTTTCATGTAGAATCTGCTAAATCTTATGTTATCTTGACTGTGACTCCATGATCCTTGAATTGTTTTTTTCTGGCTGCTTGCAATATTTTTTCCTTGAACTGGAAAGTCTTGAATTTGGCTATAATATGCCTGGCAGGTCTCATTCTGGGATCTCTTTCAGGAGGTGATTGGTGGATTCTTTCAATTTCA
>CM053626.1:76887771-76906213 GCA_028646595.1 Phalanger gymnotis
ACATAAATTAAAATAACTGGGAATTAACACTTTGGCTTCCTAAATTGATAAGAATGGTCATTTTTCAAATAAGCCTGGCTCTTCCTTAATATATCACAAGACATGATGATTTCATATAAAGCTTTTAAATATGTCTGGGGGAGAGTACTATTTGTGTTGTAGTAAAAAGAGCCCATTCTTGAAACAAGAAGATCTAGCTTCTAATCCTGTCCCTGTTAAATACAAGCTACCTAGTTTGTACAAGCTTGAACAAAGAACTTAACATTTATGAATTCCTGTTTGTTCAACTCTGTGTGTATGTGTGTGTGGTCATGCATGTGTGTGCATGTCTGTATGTGTGTGTGTTTGTGTAGATGAGTTGCTTTATTCCTGGGAAGTCTGAACTTGTAGTTTCATAGATGTGGGAAATTCCCAATGTGAAAATTGTATTGATGTTGATCAACAATTCCTTAATAATTTATAGTTTTAGAGAGTTGCCCAGGGCACTGAGAGGCCAAATGATATCTTCTCCATTTACAGACAGTATCAACCAGAGATAGAACTTGAATCTAGGTTTCCTAGACTCTTAAGACCAAATTTCTATCCACAGGGCTCTATTTTTTTAATCTGTAAAATGGGCATAATAATACTTACACTGAAGTAATCCTACAGATTATATAAAACATTAAAATATTATGTAAATGAAAAATTATTACCCTTTCTTCAAGTTATCCTGGACCATATACCATATGGTTAGTGTGTGTGTGTGTGTGTGTGTGTGTGTGTGGCTAGAGGATGTCAGAGGGGAGCATTTGACTACATATAAGCTTTAGATTTTTCTATTCTCACAGAAAAGGAAGGCATGGTGCAACAGGTGTCTCTGTTAGAAGAAGGCTAAGGCTATTGGAATACATGAAAGAAGGATTTTTTCCCTACCTCTCATATGGGTGAGCTTTTACGAGAAGCTTTCTCCAACCCTTAATTCTACTACCTTTCCTCAGGTAATTACTTCCCATTTATCATATGATTATATATATATTGATATAGACATAGATAGCTTGTTTTATGTATTTTTTTGCATATTGTCTCCATTAGATGGCAAGCTCCTTGAGGGTAGTGGCTGTCTTTTGCTTCTTTTTTTTAAGCCTTGGTGTTTAGCATTGTTCCAGGCACACTTTAGGTACTTAGCAAATGTTTATGGACTGATTGCTAGTATCCTTTAAAATTCAATGACGAAGATCAAATCAACATCAGGGACAAGTGTATGAGATTACAAGAAATCTAATGTATTGCTATTTCTATAGTAAACTATGAGAAACAAATATATTTACTAGTCATTTGACCATAAGGCCAGTAAAGAGAATGTACTGCTTTATATTCATATAATACTTCCTATCCAAGCATCTCAGATCCCTTTACAAGTAATCTGCTAGTGCATACTATTATCTTCACAAGACAATTGGGAGAATTAAGTACAAAAAGCATAAGTGATTCCACATTTGCTGCACGAAGCATCATGAATATGGTTCTTTTCAAATGGGTGTCACAGTGGCATGGTAGGTTTTTTCTTTGTTGATTATTTAATTTCTTTAGTCCATTGCAATTCATTTCAGCTGGTTTTGGTTTCTCGGTAAGTACTTTTGACAACAATAAAGGAAATTAAAATGATTAAAGTGAAAACATTCTCTGCATAGGCTTGTAATTCAAATCTGTCCGACTCCGTTTGATTTATATATTTGTTCATTGTGCAGAAGTATGCTTAGGCTTAAATGGATTAGCCATGCCCCAAATTCCATGCTCATATTGATGATTGGCTATGGTTAATGCTTTAATTTCTATTGTGCTTCTCAAAACTTTTTATGTTACCATGTGAGGTAAAGCATATTCTATAAAGAGTTTAGAGTTGCATATGCTTAATGGGTAGGAACTGTGAGGCTGAAGAGTCTGGTTTCTAAATGAAAGCACAACCAAATGAGTCATTTATCTGATTGCTGGAGCTTGTTTCCTAGGTCGCATTAAGTTTAACTTCTAAGAACAAAGACCCAATGATATGAGAAGCCAACAGACTTCTTCTGTTTCCCAGATATCTACAATAATGAGTCAGGAATCTTCTTCCATACCTGTTGCCAAATGCTTAATGCTAACTTGCTTTGATGCTTTTTGGTCCTTAAATCAGATTCATCTTTTCTGCTGGAGGGCTATTTTAGTTATCTCATCTCCCTTCCCCTTTTTCTTCATCTCTAGATCTCCCTTTCTCTAAAAGGCTACAAAAAGTATTCAGAGAAATTTTATTTTTTAAACATCTTTCAAATAACATAAAAAAATCAGTAGAGGAGCATATTTGTAAGGAAAGACAAGCTGTAGGAATTCTGTATTGTTATTCACAAAAATAACATTTCTGTGGCTAACGTATGAGACATGCCTCCTACCAGTAATACCAAAGGTAAGCTTGCTTCTGGAATACTACACACACACACACACACACATACATCCATGTAGGCATGTATATATTATGTGTGTATATACACACATGTGTGTATATCTGTGTATGTGTATATATGGCAAGTCTCCAGAGGCTTCAGTCTAAAAAACTGTCTGTGAACATTGAATTGCCCAGTTTAAATTATACCTCTGCACATGATGATCTAAATCTAAATTTCCATTAATTCTGGTATATTTTATAATAGCCAGTACCTCACCAATAAAATCATAAGAAAAAATGTGTTAGTGTGCCCATCCCCACATCCGCCCCCCAAATATATATGTGTAAAGATATACATATGTATATGTGGGCACACGCACAAATGTATAAGCATGTGCAATACAACTAAGTACATGTGGGTGTATTACACATATGCACATATATGCATATACATATATTATGTAGGTATGTGATCATATGTACATACATATACCTACATGTATAAATCTAAGCAAAAACATAGCAGTTGACATTTTAATTATTTTTCAAAGGTTTATCAGAAGGAATGCAATATAATAAAGGTGATGTGTGGTCACCTTTTCTGACTCTTGGGTTTGTGACAACAACAAAAGTATAATGTAATGGATGACAGCTATTTCTGTGAGGCCACAGATAGACTTGTGAGCACTAACAGTACACTTTGGTTCACCAATGCGCATTTCTCTTTAAGTACATAATCATGCAAGCAACTTAATCCTGCCCACAAAACATTGAGCTCTATTTTTAATGTAGAGCAAGAGAAGCTTTTTGTTATGATCATTTACATATCTTATTTTGCATTTTCTCTTTTTGATTGTCTTTGTTCCTCTTTTTCACTCCCACATCTTTGCTCTTTCTGAATTTTTGCTGTACCTCAATTTTCCAGTTTTCTCTGTACTTTGTAGAATTAGATTTGTAAATTTAACCATAAAATTGTATTCTGTCTTCACTCTCTTATATAATTTCCTCCATTTTCCCAAGACAATTTTTGTTACTGAAAGAACAATAAAAAGTGGAAGAGAATAAGGAGAGAGAAAAGTGATGCTCTGTATGGAAGAAAAAGTCACTACTGCTTTCAGAGTCTCATCTTGTGGAACTCAGTTCATGCATGGAATTACATGATGAGGAAGAAGAGTTTTGTGATTAAAAAGAGGGAGAAGGCCTAGTAACAACAAGGATTCACCGCAGCCAAAACTGTGAAAAAGAAAAGTAGATTTTTCAGCCCTACAAGTCTCAACTTAACTCCTTTGCTTGGTTCTACTACCCTTTCAGATGTTCTTTCAAATCCCTCCATCAACACCTGTGCTCAGGAAAGGAACTGATATGGAGCATATATACCCATGTGTAAATTTATGGTGGTTAGTTAGCCTTTCCATAGAATATTTCCATTTTAAGTCATGGCTAATTTTAGAATGAAAGACTCTGTTCTCCATTAAAGATAGTTTGGGGTATCTGAAAGCAGGTTGTGGAGTTTTGTTTGTTTATTTTGTTTTCACCCTTGAGATGTGAGCTGTGGGTAGATCCTTGGCATTAATGTTACTAGAGTACTGATTGAGAAGCTGGGGGTGAGGAGAGGTGCTAAAATGCAAACATAGAGTGAGGAGAGGAAGGTTTTAGATATTATATCTTTTTCTATTAGAAAACAATAGTGACATCCCAAGACATTTTGAGAATTCTCTTTGTCTTGTATAAAGCCTATGTACAAGTAATCATTCAATAAATTATTACTTAATCACATTTCATTTTTTTAGTTAACAGAAATCTATTTTCTCCCCTTCCCACTTCCTATTCTGGTACAAGAAGAAAAAAAGAAAAAAAAATCCATGAAATATGTATAGCTAAGCAAATTAAATTCCTTCATTGGCCATGTTTAAGACAGAATATTAAGGTATATTCAAGTTACTAAAATTCTCAGGTGATATCTTAGTATATTTCTCCTAAGGAAAAAATGTTCTTTAAGATGGATCAGGCAGATTAATAAAGAACTGAGGAAGTTTTAAGCAAAATTGTAGGAGAAATATCAAGGAATTAGAAAGTCGGAGGAGTTTAACCAGAGTGGTAATACTGGGGGAACAATCTCCTTGAAAATTCATCTTCAAAGAAAAACAAAAGCTATAGAAAGGAAACTGAAAAGGCAGAGGTGAAGAAATTCATTTCAGGTTATCTAAGTAAGGAATATAATGCCTTTATCTATATTTTCCTGGCCCGTGTCTAGGGTTAAGCTGGCCAAGTTGATGAGGCATATGGCTCCCAGGAAAGCAATTTTACCCCAGCACTTAACTTAGATATACCTGGAGTCCAGAAAGAAAAACTTTCACCCAATAGCTAAGGGAGTTCAAGAACAGAGTAAGTTTTGGACAATGGGTAGAAGTTAGTATATCACCAGAAGAGCCTTAACTCCAAAGGTTAGGAATGAAGAAAAAAATTTAAGAACTAGAAAGGAGTTATGAAAGACTAGAATGACAGAACTAAAGTTTTATGCCAGACAGCACTTAATAACCAACAGGATGTTGTAATTAAAACTAGCTCCAAATAGTGATGGCTTGTAGCCCAGAATTACCCTACATCATGAAGACATTGTTCTTGCTTTTGTTTTTGTTTTTTTTTTTTTTATTTGATCTCACTTCATGTGCTGGGCTAAAGTGGATATGATGGGAATGGGGAGTCCATAGCCAGAGAATTTAAAATGGTAGAGAGGACAGGAATAGCATATGCCAAAAAGCTTTTTTTTTCCCAAAGGAAAATCTTATTTTTACCCTTGGGTAAGGGAGGAGCAGTTCATCTGGAGAAACCTTCTGTTTGGGAGGTATTCCATGGGTATGGTAGACTTCTAATTATACCTAATTCACCTATGTATAAGTCAGGTTCTTTTAACAAAATGAACTGTTTTCAACCCATGCTTCTTTTTTTTTCAAACCATGTTGCCTAGAAACCATGGTGTTCTAGCATAAATAATAATAATATTAATAGTTGTTACATTGCACTTGAAGGTTTGCAAGGTGCTTTGCATGTGTTATTTGAATCTCATACCAACCCTGAGAAGGAGGTGTTATTGTTACTCCCATTTTTATGGGTGAGAAAATTTGACACTGAAAGGTTAAAGGGCTTGCCATCAACACACAGCTAAGAAATGCCTAAGGTAGAATTTCAACTCGAGTCTTCTTGACTCCAAGTCGAGCACTCTATCCACTATACCACAAAGCAACCCAAATAAAATAAAGGCTCTTGCTGATCAATGAGCATTTGTCAAGCACAATGCTAGGCACTGGAAATTCAAGAGGTAGAATGAAATTCCTTTTCCACAAAGACCTGTGGAGATAGCACATCAATATATGATAGAAGTAGAAGGGGAAGACATTCTGAGGGCAATGTATGAATGTGTGCGCAGTTAAGACAGAAACTTTGTCTATCCAGTATTTTCAACTTTTCACACTGCCAAAATTGGTTTAATTTGCTCACTTGACATGGGAGTCCTCAAGAAGAAATAAGCTCTACCCCTCACTCTGTTTACTTGGTCCTTGATATCTGGACCTCTTCTATATTTACCATTGACTTTTCTCAGCTTCACACTCCTTGTTCATTCTGTATTTTTTGCTCTATTGGATTTCTAATGTAGTCTTTCTCTAAAGGATCTCTCACTCTTCCGCCCAACATCTACCTGTTCATATTTCGTCATCTACACCTGCCTTCAGAAGATTTGGATTCAAGTGCCTATTCTCCCATTAATTAGCTTTGTAATTTGGGGCATATCATTTTATTTCTGTAGACCTCAATTTCTTCATTTGTGAAGTCAAAATAATACATACTGTGAAGGTTGTTGGAAAGATTGAATGATATCATGTCATGTAAACATAAGGCCTTGGGCCAGGCAGAGTTATCTGAGGTTAAGACAGGTTCCTATGAGGCTACACTTTTCATGAGACCAACAGACTGGTTACATACTGTCTGGAATCTGACTCTGGGAAGGTTAACAAGGGCAGAAGAATCCATAGTTCACAAATGCAAGTCATGCACTAGAGTATTCAATTATGAAGGGAGCAAGGAGACTAGAATGGCAGGTAAGAAGGGAGGTCAAGAAAGTAAGTCTGGGACACAAGCCAGGAGGCAAAAAACCAGTAGGCATGCCAAGTACAAAGCCAATCAAGCTGGGCAGGAGTAATTAGGAGTGATGAATCAAAAATGTTACTATGATCAAGGAAACAGGCCAATTTAAGTGTGCCACAGGGAGATCTTGGATCTCTCTAACAGTCAGATAAAACAATTTCTGCTCTGGGGAGCTAACGTTGAGGAGGAGGACCATGGCATAGATAAGTCCACGCCGGAAAATTTTATAATGAAAAGAGCACTAACGATTAGCAAAAATCAAGAAATCTTCCCTGAGGTGGTAACACCTAAGCTGAACCTTAAAAAAAGAGGAGGATTCCATAAAGAAGATGAGGACAGAGTCCATTCTGGAGTACCAGACAATTGCCATACACAAGGAGAGGGGATATTACACACACACGCGCGCATACACATACACACACACACACACACACACACACACACATTGTAGAATGTGGGACATGTGAAGAGAAGTAAAATTAAATGTTTCAAAAAGGAAGGTTGGAAAGAAAAGGATCTAAATACCACACCTAGTCATTTTCATTTTATCCTATACTGATATGAGAGGCAGTTGGGTTTGGAGCAGACATTGACATACCTGTGTTTTAGGAGGCTTATTTTGGCAGCTATGTGATAGATGCCTGGTGGGATGGTGAGAATCAAAAAGGGATGACCATTTAGGAAGTTATTAGAACAGATTAAGTGAGAGGTAATAAGGACCTGAAATAGGAAAATGATGTAAGGGGATGGAAGAAAGAGATGTTGTGGAAGTAGAAGTTACAAGATTTGTCAATTAGTTGCATATAGAGACTGATGGAGAAGGAAGGTTCAAGTATGGGTCTGAAACTGTGAACCAACATGACAAATGGTCATAACCTCCATAGAGAAAGGAAGGCTTGGAGGAGGCAAGAATTTAGGCATGGAAATGATGATTTTTATTTTGTGTGCATGGAAATGAAGATATTTGCGAGACAGAAGTAGCTATATAGCAGGTGGGTGATGATGTGGGACCTCAGATCAGGAGAGATTAGGGCTAGATAGATAGATTTTTGAGCAATTGACGTAGAGTTAATACTTGAACACATGGAAATCCTCAAGCGCAAAAAATTTGAGAGAGGCAAGAAAAAGATCTATGACTGAGCTTTGAGGGGACATCAATGCACAGAAAGAAGGAACTAGATGATGACCTAGGAAAAGCATACTAGAAAGAAACATGTGGGAGGAGAACCAAGAGATAGTAGTATCATGGAAGCCAAGAGAAGACAGAGTATCCAAGGGGAACAAATGGTCAACAGTATCAAAATCTACATAAAGATGAAAATAGATAAAGAATGTGAAAAGGCAATTAGATTTAGCAGTTAAGATAAATTGCAGTTCCCCAGATAGTGTTGTTTTTGTTGATTGAGGACAGAAGCGATTCATTTATGTTCACTTACACTCATTAAACAAGCACTTGTTAACCAAGCTTGTAAGATTATAAGAATTAAGTGGATGAGTTGGAGATGAGGAAGTAGTTTTGGTTGGTTGGGAGAGGAGCTATAGAAAAATAGCCTGAAGGGATGACATGATAACATGCTCAAGTGACATTCTGCCACACAACACTTCCCCCATTCTTTTTTTTTTAATTATGGGAGAGTGATAGGCATGTTTATAAATAGTGGAGAAGGAGCTAATAGTAAGGAAAGAGTTGACAAAAATAAAAGTTTTCAGAGAAGATAGAAAGGGTTTGGATACAAATGAATAAATGGAACAGTGGACCTTGGCAAGGAGAAGTACCATTCTTTCTGAAACTCAGGAGAAAAGAAACAAAGTAGGGTTTGTTGTATTGACATTTTGTAGTGTGGAGAAAAGGCAAAGAAGTTCACCATAGGTGGCCTGATTGTCTCAGTGAAGTAGGAGGTAAAGCCTCCTGCCAATTGGATATTCATAAAGCACAGATCTGACTCTATCACTCCCCTAACCAAGAAGCTGCAGTAAACTCCATTTTATCTCTAGGATATAATAAAAATTCCTCTTTTCAGCAATATGGCTCCACTCTGTATTTCCAGATTTCCTATGCATCATTCTCCTTTTCATGCCCCACCCTCCAGCCAAACCGGCTAAGTTGTTAACTCATAAATGATGTTCCATCTCCTATCTCTACTCCTCTGAAGAGATTTTGCTCCATGCCTTGAATGAACTCTCTCCTCACATTTTCCTCTAAGAAGTCCTAGCTTCCTTCAAGTTCAAGTCAAGTTTCCCCTCCTAACTGGAGGCTTTTCTTCATCCTAGCAGTTTTTCATGCCCTAATACCCCTCCCCAAAAAGATGGAAGAGATTATATAGATCATCCAATCCAATAACCTTATTTTATGGATAAGGTATTGAGGCCCAGAAAAGTCAAGTGATTTAACCAAGATCACACAGCTCTGTAGAAATCAAATGAGGATTCGACTCATCCTTGAAGTTTCTTGGCTCCCAACCAAGTTTGTCTTAAATTAAATAAAATTACAAATCAAAGTGTGGCTATCTGAAAATTCACTTTCAAGATGTGAGTTAGTTAAAATTACATTATTATTAGGTATTGAGCTCAAACAATACAGACACATTCCCTTCCCTTGTGATGTTCTTTGGACTGTTACCTGAAAAAAAAAAACTGGAGTTTTCCAATATCCTGTTATTAGCATATTAATTAAAATTGAAAGGCAGTGTCACACCCTCTAAAGAAACTGTAGTCTTGAAGAGGAACATCACTGTTAACCTAAATGTTATCTACGTTGAAAAATACATCTTTCACAGGTTTTTAGGTGTGTTTATGTCTGTGTCTGGGCATGCGTGCACATATGAGCATGTTTAAAGTGGATTATTTGGTTTTTAAACTCTTTTTCCAATATTCTAGAAGGATCCTGGATAGTAAACCACATGCTGGAATGTGAAGAAACTGGCATGTAGACTAAGCAATATTACAATCTTTCTTTAGGATTAAATGCCAACAAACATCTTGAAAAATCGATGGAAATGGAGAATCACCTAAAGGAAATCTTTGTAGTGTTCACATTGATTTCAGAGTGACTTAGTAGCTTAAATCCAGGGCAGCATCCCCAGTAGGGTGCTGTAGCACTCACTGTTGGTGGAGATAATAAAAATTCAAGCATGCTTGTAAGAGAGAAACAAAAAAAATTGATTTCTAATGTACATTGAGTTGATGATAAACATCTACTTACTTTTCAACAAAACTTTCATTATAACTGACATGCTTAAGTAATACAGAACTAGTAAAATATAGCTATGTATATGACTTTATTTCTGTGGTCTCTATAATTTTTATACTTGTATAGTTTTATATTTCATGTTATCTGTCAAGATCTTGTTAGGTCTCGATACTATCAGCAGTTAGTCATCCCTCCCAGGTCTGTGTCATTAGAAATGGGATGAGCAGGCCTTCCTCGCTTTGGTTCAAGTAACTGATAAAGCATTAAACATGATAGGGCAAAGGACGATCCCTGGAATGCTCTATCAGTGGCAACTGTCCTCCCCACCCCTTACCATTAGTGACTACTCAATAAGCACAGGACTCAGTCATACAACTAGTCCTCAATCTACCCAAATGTATTATCTATTACCAGGAGGTGATAATACATCAGAGGTGTCAAAAATGTAGCCCATGGATAACATGTGGCTCCCAATATTCCCAAATGTGGCCTGAACAAGATTCAAATGTAATCAGCAGCTATTTAAATAAATACACAAATAAATAATAAGAGCTTTCAAAGTCAATATCTGGTCATAGGGATCCTTATGTATGGTTCGTTGACCTGCATTTACATTTTGGTTTGATACCACTGACCTAGATCACTATTTCAATTTTGTCTAGAAGGATGATCCTAGAGACTTTGTAAAAGACCTATTCATATTTTCTGATGAAATAGAATAATGATAATGATACTGATTATAATATATAATTATATGTTTTTAAGGTTTACAAAGTAATTTTTCATTACCACTTCACATTCTCTCTCTCGCTCTCACTCTTGCTCTCTCTCGCTCTCTCTGTCTGTCTCTGTCTCTCTCTTTTCCACAACTCTTTTTCCCTGTTTTTTTTTCCCAACTCACTACTCCATTATATAGACTCTGTCTGTTGTCTCTGTTCCCTCTCCAGCTCTGAATACTTGGGATATGATATTTGGCAATGCAGGAATTGTGGACATACATCCCTCTTTAATACCTAAATGTGAGCTCTTTGTAATGATTTGACTTATAGTTTTTCTCTATATCTGCAGTTTGTTTCAAACTTCATTTGCTAACCTACATTCTTTTGCAGTCACTTCTTTATGGTTCTTATTCCTTTATTAATGGATATTTAAAATGGAATAGTGTAATTTATTCACCTTCCAATGTCTTTACATCTAAGTCCTTCTTCTCACCAAACTCCCCATTTAGACTTCATTCTATGTAGTGCACAGGGCTGTATTATTTAATTGTGTGTTTTCATTCTGAGAGGAAAGAGTGTCTGAAAGGCACCATACAAAGTAAGCTTGCATTTTATTTAAATGGTAAGCTTGGCGTCTTCTCCTAGTCTATTCACAGTAGTTAACAGGTGTGAATTGCTTTTTCACTAGCATAAATTTCCTGCTGTGCAGCCCTTTGTTCACTTCCTGCTGCTTCCCTGTTCTATTATGACTACAAAAATACCTGATTTTACCTTAATGTAATTTTAAATGTTTTATTGCTTTGAACAATGTTTATTTCCAAGGCCTTGCCTCCTAAAAAAGTTAATACAATGAAACAAGCAAATATCTGGCACTGATTGACTTCACACACAACTCTCAACTTAGGAATTCTCTGATGTGGCATGTTGCCTTTTAATTTAACCCTTCTGTTATTGCTGCTGACTTACCTAAATTGATGTCAGTTATGTCTAGGAAATTGTTTTCATGGAATTTTCTTGTTATGTGATTCTATGTATAGGCTTACATCAAACTTTTTTTTTAAATTTTCACAGTTCAATGATTACTCACAAAATAGCTTACTTTGTTTTTAATTTGCACATATTGTTTATCTATGTATATGTATACATGCTGTTTCCTGTTACCCTTCTCCCAAACCTCCATATAAGATCCTTGAAGGATGTTTAATTAATTATCTGTCTTTATATACTTAACACTGAATAGAATGCCTAGCATATAGTCAGCTTTCATTAAATGCTTGTTGAATGAGTGAATGGTATGACTGATGGTAATGATTACTGATAGTAAATTGTAGATTTCTCTTGTTTTCCTCCTCTTTATTCCATGATGATTTCATCCATTATAAAGATTCAACTATTATCTCTATGCAGGTATTTCCAAAGCTTCATATCTAGTTGTGACCTCTCTCCTGAGCTGGACACTTAGACTTACAACTATCTACAAGATATCTTCTCATGTTTATATGCTAATTGAACGTGAAAAGCCTACTTCTTTTCCTGTCTTCACTCTCTTGGTGAGTTATGCCCCCATTAATGCAGTTACCTTTTTCTCTGAAACTCTGATTCATCTTCCACTCCCCCATTTTTGGTCTTTAAAAACTGCAACATATCTTCCATCTATTTTAACCATTCCCTTCCCCCTGTTCAGGTTTTCATTACCTCTTATTTAGATAATTATAATACTTTTCAAATCAGTACATATTCTCTTTTTCAGTTTCTCTCTGCTTCAATCCATCCTATACACCCGAATAGTCTTCTGAATGCACAGGTTTGATATCATCAACCAACAGCCCCTAAAACTCACTATTACCTAACAAATTCAAATTTCTTAGTCTCAGATTCAAATCCATGACAGTATTTCTCTAGCCTTATGCCACAGCATTCTTTCATGTACTTTACATTCTAGCTAGCCTGGATTACTTATTGTTTTTTAATACACCCTATATTTCCCCCCCTCCATTTGTTTGTTCCAATTGTTTGTTATGCATGTTCTTTACTGATTGTGTGCCCTTTCCCAGCTTATTTAAGTTCTCAGGGCCTCAGTTTCCTCATCTGCACAATGAAAACAGTTGGATTACATCCTGTGAGAGTCTCCTCCTGCCCAACTCTAGAGTAGAAACTATGGATTATTAGAAAAAGCACAATGTTTGGAATGAAAATCCTTGGGCTCAAGACCTAGCTTTGATATCGTTAGTTATGTGATAATTAAAAAAAAACAACCTTAATCTCTGTTCCTGTTTCCTCATCTGTAAAATTAGGATAATAACACTTATATGATGTACTACACAATAATTTTGGAAATATTGAAAAAGAAAACATAATATATATAAATGGCAGATATATGTCTACCAGTTGACATTCTATCCTACCTATTCTTCAAGGTCAATTGAAATTAAATTCATTAGAAAGTATTTAGTGAGCATCTACTGAAACTCATTCAAATTACACATAGAGAATGATAGTCCCTGCACTAGTTGTGAGCCAGAGAGAGAACAGGGATTATAAAATCATAGAGCTACAAGCAAGTTTAGAAGTTATTTAGGCTAACTACCTGATTGACATGTTGCTAAGTTATTATAGACTGTTTCTTCAAGGAAAAATCACCCATTGCATTCCTGAAGATAAAAAAAAGGCCAATGAGATGTTTAGCATCATCAGAAAGCATTTTCAGAGTAAAGACAATCATCATACTCTACAAACTTATGTACGCACCAGAAATACTATGCTTTGTTTCACTAGTGGCCCCACCTTGAAAAAATAATATTTAACAAATGCGTAGGACATCTGGAGATGTATAGTTTGGATATGTAGTAAGTTTCATGTCATGTAAGATGTCTAAATGGAGGCTAAATGATCATTAAGGGGTGGTGGCATGGAGGAGATTAATAATATCTCTGATGGTGATTAGACTGCATCACTTATGAGGTCCCTTCTAACTCTTGAATTTTATAATTTCATGATTCTAAGTGATAATGAAGGAGAAGTTGCAAAGACATACAAAAATCATCAAACCTCATTAATAATAAAATGTATGCCACGAGAACATCATCATGTATAGATATTTCCTTCCATATCTATATCAAAAAAATTATGGAAATCATTTCTGTATGTATCAAGGGGATCGTATATGAGAGTATTATTAGGAAACATGAAGGCTTTTGAAAGTCATATTACACAGTACACCATTTTGTTACTTTCAAACAACTGAGACGTAGAAAATAAACAACATCATTATGTTTATTGTTTGCTAATTGTCTCAAGCATTTGATTTTACAGAACAAAATACCACTTTAGAGAACATTTCCCAATAAGGTGACTCTCATGCATACATCAAAATTTTGGTAGGAATAACCCCATTAGTCAGATCATAAACGTAACCAAGTATTTGAGTAAGTACAGGGACAATATGTAGGAATATATATATATATGTATATATATATTTATATATGCATATGTATATACACGTGTGTGTGTGTGTGTGTGTGTGTGTGTGTGTGTGTGTGTGTGTGTGTGTGTATAGGAATATATAGTATAAGAAACCTTGTATAATGGATACAGGACCAAACTCATAGTCAGGAAGAATGGTACTTGGGATCTAACACAGTTTAGCTGTGTGTTCTTGGTAAAGACACCTAATCTCTTAAAGTTACAGATAAGTTGCTCTCTGCATTAGCGGTAAAAATTCCCTATAATCATAAAATCAGAACATGAATGAAAAACTACAAATATAGGAACTATTACATTTAATCATTTATCTCGCATAGTAACTTGCATGTAATAGGTTTGTAATAAATCTTATGAATTAATAAATCAATGAATATAGGTTAACATGGCTTATACTTCCCTATTGATGTATTAGACTTTGCAAAAGAGACAAGATTACATAGGATAATATGGAAAGCAGCCATTCATTCAATGAAACCTTCAGTCTAGGGACTTAGTCATCAGTTGGGAACCTTCCTTACTAAAACAGAGAACTCTTCTGAGCAGGTCCTTTTTCCATAAACAAAAAGTAATGAATACTGAATAAATCCTCCTTTGAAAGTAGAGGTCCTGAGGCAACTAGGTGGTGCAGTAAGTAGAGCACCGGTCCTGGAGTCTGGAGGACCTGAGTTCAAATCTGGCCTCATACACTTGACACATGTAGTAGCTGTGTGACCTTGGGCACTTAACCCCAATTGCTCTGCCAAAAAAAAAAACAAAAAACAGCAACAAAAAAAGAAAGTAGAGGTCCTTAATATAATTTAACAGGCCAGAAATGAGGATATTGTTTCCCAAAATAAACATCCACAACGTAACTATTTATATTACAGTATCTGAAATAGTAGTCAATTCTTTTTTATGGACATTTGGCTAAGATACATACATACATACATACATACATACATATATCTAAACATATATACATGTATGCATGCATGGATATATATATTCCTGTATGTATATGTATATATATATACATACATATATATGTGTGTATATGTGTGTCTGTATGTATATGTTCCAGTTAAAAACCATGAGGAATGAGCTTACAAAGTGATGCCAACTTCCATTTTGGACACAGGAAATCATTCAGAAAACTACCTTTTGCACTTCTTCAATCTCCATATTTTTCTTCCCTTGCCTCTGCACAAATTCCACTCAAAAATTAGTCCTACTTAACTTTCTGTTTACCATGATTATAACAGTATAATTGGCATACCTGGGAATTTCCTGTATGTGCTGTGTCCAAGCTCCAGGTAAGGAGTTTCTCTGTTGTCCTGGTAACAGACCTTTGTATTGAATAACTGTGCATCCTCTGGCCATTATACATTGGGTTCTTCTAATTCAGAACTCCTATGGTTTCTTTGGGGTAAGTTGTAGATTTATTGTCAATCTGAATTGACGTCAATAGTTTCATATGTTACCTAGACCTTTCACATCATCAAATGAGATAATATTGTGAAGCATTTAGTACAGTGCCTGGCACATAATAGGTTCTATATAAATGGTTATTATCTCCCCTCTTTTTCTTCCTCCCTCTCAAAAATAGTCAATGAAATGATATGCTTAATATATATTTTTTAAACAAAGCTATAGAACTTTTTTTTTAAATTTGAAATGCCACTTGAAGGGCCTTCTTCTGTGCATTATGACAGTCAAAACAAGCTTCTGTTCAGGTCATTCTCTTACCAGTTCATAACCATTTTAAACATTTGGCTACTCAATTCAAGTAAAACCAATAAGCATTTACTAAGCACTTAATATACCAGATATGCTAAACAATGGGAATACAAAACATATTGTTATTGTCTTCAATGAACTTACATTCTTAAGTGGGATACTGCTGACATGATTCTTTTTTTTTATCTCTGTCTCTGTTTCTATCTATATCTCTCTCTTTGTCTCCATCTCTGCCTCTGTCTCTCTGTCTGTCTCTCCTCCCCCACCCCAGACAAACACAAACATAAACTCATGAGATGTGTAGCTGACTCTTGGAAGACATTAAAGAAACAGAGAAGCAGTGTTAAATGGTAGAGAATTCCATATGCACAAGACAGCTGCTAAAAAGGTAAAAACAAGATATGACATTTATTTGAGTAACTAAAAGTAAGCCAGTATCACCAGAATGTAGCAAATACGGAGGAAAGTAAAGTATAAGTAAAGTATATAAATATAAGTATAATGGGAACATAGGAAGGGGTTGAGTTAACAAGAACTTTAAAGGCCAAACAAAAAAAGTTTACATTTCATCTGGAGGTTAACAGGGAGTCAATGGAGTTAATTGAGCAAGGTGGTGAAATGATCTGACCTAAGTGTTAGAGAAAAAATCACCTTGGCAACAGAATTGAAGATAAAATAGAGAAGGGAGTGGCTTCGGTCAGAGAGAAGACTTAGAAGACAACTGCTAGAATATAACTAGTCTAGGCTAAAAGTGATAAGGGCCTGAACTAAAGTTATGGCTCTGTGAATTAAGAGAAGGGGATATATACAAAAGATGTTTTGAAGGAGAAATGAGACGATTTAGCAATGGACTGGATATGAAGGATCAGTGAAGAGTTGAGAACAGTAGAAAGGAATCGAGCTTGTATGGCTAAGATGATTATGTAGTGCATAATACTGTTGTTGTTTGTCCTTCATCTCAAAGGGGATCAATGACATCATGAGCGGATGTCTTGACTTGTGCATGAATTAGATTTAATTGAGACAGAGCTGTACAAGTCATCAACCTTACTTTCTTCTTGAGTCATCAAAGTCCAGTGGCAGGATAAAAGTCAACATAACTGGTAATGACCCAGGATGCAGTGGATGACCTTGGTGTTTTCGATGTATGATCAAGCTCTAAGTGCTCCACACCACCTGCTTCAGCCACCTTCATGACTATTGGAACAAATTGTTCTCATCTGCCTATTCTGCAGGGGAATGTCCTCATTTACTTGGGATAGACATTCCCCTAACTAATCAACAGGTCTGAGGACTGTTGATTACCCTCAACTGACTTAGCCTGTCTGCCAAGATGGTTTGCCATGGTATAGCTGCTGCATATGCCACAGCTTCTTGGGGTATATGTAGTCTTCAGGAGGACCAGCACCTTTGGTGAGAGGCTTAACCAGCCCTTCATGGATGCTTATCCACCTTTGGCATCCACGTGATTCTCCCAACTTTTACCCGTGGCTTCACATACATAATATCCAAGCAGAGAAGTTGGGAAGAGCAAAGGTTTGGGAAGGGAAAGAAAATTAATTATGCTTTAGAAATGTTGAGTTTGGGGGCAACTAGGTGGCACAGTGAGTGGAAAACCTGTGCTGGAATCAGAGGGACCTGAGTTCAGATCTGATCTCAGACATTTGACACTTATTGGCTGTTTGACCTTGGGCAAGTCACTTAACTTCAATTGCCTCACTCCCCCCCAAAAAAAAGAAATGTTGAGTTTGAAATGCCCACAAAACAATAAATTCAATATGTCTGAAAGAAAGCTGACAACGTGATACTGTGGCTCAGAGAGAGTTTAAGGATTAATATATAGATCTGGGAATCAACTGCAAAGAGAATATAATTGAACATACGATGACTAAGAAAGTTAGCCAAAAGAAGAAAAGAAGGCTCGAGGATAGAGACTTGTGGGACAATTATATTTAGTGAAAGAAATAAGGACGAAGAAACACAAAAAGAAAATGACGTATTATAAGATAGCTAGGAAGAGACCCAGAAAAAAGTTATCACAAAAATACCAGCAGAAAGAGGTGATCAATAATATAAAATGTTACAGAAGTCTTAATAATTTTATAGCTCACATTTGTGTAACTGAAATAATTTCTTTGTGTTCACTTATATTATTGTTCTACTATTGTTGCCACTTTCATATTATAAACTTCCGGCATAGAAAAACTATATTTATTTAATTTGTTCTCACAAAGGTCAATATAACATTCAAGAGAACTGAGGTATTCTATAAATATTTTATTATAGTAACAGTGATGAATTTGCCATGTTTCTCTGTAAGTTTTTTTTCTCATATAGCAACTCTATATATTATTCTTCCTTCCAATATTCTAATCAATTCTTATAGTTAATTGTTGTTAATGTAAAATATTCAATGTGTCACCTGGGCCTTATTTCTGGAAAATGAGCATTTTATTGCTAAATTTTATAATTCAATTGAATTCAATCTACAAGTGTTCTGAGTTTTTTGATAAGTGTTTGTCATATTTTGTTGTTATAATATGATTCCTAATACAAGGTTTAGTGTTTGTGTAATTTCTAAGAACTGCAGAGCTCATTAGCTAACCACAATCAATCAAAGAATTTAAGTGGTGGAAGGGGTGTATTCATTCATTTTTTTTCCCTTTTTATTCTTATTTATTTAATGTTTTTAGTGTTCAGCATTGATTTTCACAAGAGTTTGAATTACAAATTTTCTCCCCATTTCTACCCTCCCCCCCACTTGAAGATGGCATATATTCTGATTGCCCC
>CM053626.1:76906713-76933407 GCA_028646595.1 Phalanger gymnotis
TTTAGCAAGTCATTGACTTGTTTTTCATGGTTTTCTTGCATCATTCTCATTCCTCTTCCCAATTTTTCCTCCACTTCTCTAAGTTGCTCTTCCAAATACTTTTTGAGTTCTTCCATGGCCTGAGACCAGTTCGCATTTCTTTTGATGTAGGCTCTTTGACTTTGTTGACTTCTTCTGGCTGTATGCTTTGGTCTTCTTTGTTACCAAAGAAAAATTCCAAAGTCTGAGTCTGAATCTAAGTCTGTTTTTGCTGCCTGACCATGTTCCCAGCCAACTACATGACCTTTGAGTTTTTTGTCAGGGTATGACTGCTTGTAGAATATAGAGTACTTTGTCCCAAGCTTGAGGGGCTGCACTGTTGTTTTCAGAGCTTTTTCTACACAGCAAGCTCTGCCACACCAGGGCTCCTCCTCCCCAAGAACAGCCAACCTGTATCCTGCCTCAAATCTGAGCAGGCTCTGCACTCTTGCTCTGATCTGCCACTTAATTCCTCCCACCAGGTGGCTCTGTGGCCAGAAGCAACTGCAGCTGTAGTTCTATAGCTGCACCACCTCCACTGCTCCCAGGGCAGTGGCTGAATCGCAAACTCCTTTCACTGAATCCCTGCAAGTTTTCCCACTAATCTTCTCTGTTGTCTTTGGTGTTCTTGGGTTGAGAAGTCTGCCAACTGCCATAGCTCAGTGATTCAGGGTGCTAGGGCCTGTTACACCTGGCTCCCAGTCTACTCGTCCCAGCACAGCCCACGCTGGGCTCTGTTCCACTCTGCTCCCAGCTTCATGGGATTGACCTTACCCAGTGACCATCCAGGCTGTCCTGGGCTAGAGCCCTGCTTCCCTCTGCTATTTAGTGTGTTCTGTAGTTCTAGAATTTGTTCTAAGACATTTTTTATCAGTGTTTGGAGTGTCCTTGGGGGAGAGCTTTAAGCAAGTCCCTGCTTTCCAGACACCATCTTGGCCCTGCCCCCTCATTCATTTTTTGCAATGCAATGCTTCAGACAATACAGTGTAGTTAGGATTAGCCAGTCAATAAACATTTTGTTAAGCATCTACTATGTACCAGGAACTCTGCTAAGTGCTTGTTATTTTTTTACAAATGGAAAAAAAATTGTGCATATCCTCAAGAAGCTTATACTTTAATGGGAGAAAGACTATGGACAAAAATGAAGATGAAAATAGGATGGGGTAAGAAGGTATGCAGAGGAAAGACATGATGGCAATATCTAGAGGAGTGCAGACAGGTGTGAAATGAAGAACTGGCTCACCTAGTTCAACCTCAAATTGAGGTTCTTGGAGGAGTTTTCCATTTCTACCTTCTCCAGTCAGAGGGAGCAGCCCCAATGGCAGAAGAATGAGATAATGTGTGAATCCCAAGGTTGAAGGTATCTATCTTGCAGGATAATGAGGTTAATGAAGAATTATGGCTGATTCCCAGAGGAGTGTAGACAATGAGAAAGAAAGGAAGAAAGAAAGGAAGAAAGGAAGAAAGGAAGAAAGGAAGAAAGGAAGAAAGAAAGAAAGAAAGAAAGAAAGAAAGAAAGAAAGAAAGAAAGAAAGAAAGAAAGAAAGAAAGAAAGAAAGAAAGAAAGAAAGGAAAAAGAAAGAAAGAAAGGAAGAAAGAAAGAAAGAAAGAAAGAAAGAAAGAAAGAAAGAAAGAAAGAAAGAAAGAAAGAAAGAAAGAAAGAAAGGAAGGAAGGAAGGAAGGAAGGAAGGAAGGAAGGAAGGAAGGAAGGAAGGAAGGAAGGAAGGAAGGAAGAGAGTTACAAAGAAGATAATTCTGAGCAAGCACATAGGAAGTAGGTCAGTCTTCACTCCTTTACACAAACTCTCCTCATCTTTGAGTGAGAATAGAGAATAAACTAAACATTGCACTGAGTGAAAGAGGAACAATTAAACAATAATATACAGCGTGTCCCTAAAGTCTCGACACAAAGGCAAAATGCATATTTTGAAATATTTGGAATATTAACAGTCCTTAGCCCTCCTTGACTTCTTTTTCTGGAGTATGCTAAAGGAGAAGGTGTACTCAATGAAAACCACAGATCAAACACACTTGATTGAATGCATAAACAGTGAATGTGCTAAAATTGACGGCAATATGAAATTATTGCATCTAGTTCCACAGGAATCTTGCAAAGCACATCAACTGTTGCATCACAAATGATGGAAATCATATTGAAAATGTTATTTGTTAATATTCCAATTAAATAAAATGTTGAAAATTTCATAAATTTCATTTCTTGAAAATATGCAGTTTTGCCTATGGTTTCCAGACTTTAGGAACACCCTGTATTTGCCAGGGGCACTTCTAATGGACTATTTCCATTTTTTTTCAACCTCTTAGTATTCACATTGCTACATTTATTCAACTCTTCTAGTGATTATTAATGTTTATGGTTGTTTTAATAGAGCTCTATTTTTATGGAATACTTGAAAGTAACTTCCATTGAAAACATGGTCTGACATCTCACCCAAACTTGGAAGCAATAATCTCAAAGGTTACATAGTTCAATAAGGCTAAAATCTGGTAATTTTTCTTTTTTTCTTTTTTTATTATTTTTTATTTTTGTAACTTTTCAAAAGTTCAAAAGACATGGAGTGCATTTCTCTGCTGCAGACTGGCCAGTGGTCTGTCTTTGGAAAGTGTCACCACAGAAGTTTGACCACTATGTGATGTACGTGATGCATCATTTTGCCAATAGATATTTAGGGGTAGATGAGGATCTAATCAATAAAACGAGTTTTTTGAAGAAGAGGAAATATTAAAAAAGACATTGTCACATAGTTGAATCTATGAGGTAATCAAGTTATTTACTCTGGAGGGCCACTCATACCATTAAACAACATAGTAGTACCTATTACAGGCCAAAATTTCCAAAGAAGCTAATTTATGAGGCCGCTTGGATCCAAGTCAAGTCATTTTTCAATGATATGGATTACACATCTACTCTGTCTATAATTTGATGGTAAGGATACAAAAGAAGGAAAACACAATCCCTGTGGTCTCTACAGGATCTTTATTAAGGAAAAAAAAGGATAACTAATTAGGATTTGTGGAAAAACTAAATAATATTAATAAAGAGCTACAAATATTACTTAAATCTCCAACATACTCTAATAATCATTTGGCCAGTGGACAAACAATACGAGCCTAATCAATTAAGGATTTGGCAGATATCAATAATGGAGTAGATATACAACATTAAGTATGATAGAGTATCAGATACCATAAGCTCAATTAGAATTCAAATAAACATACATATTATATACATATATATATGTATATATATAATCAAATATTTGAATGAAGTTAAACAAAACCTTGAATATTCCTCCTCTCATGTAACATTTTTAAAGAGCTGACCATAAGTGCAAATAATGAGCACTGAAATGGCAATTAATGAAGATGACTAGTTATGTGAGTCATTATAATGATAATGACAGTGTGTATTTAACTTTTGTTTGTGTTTTAAAGACAAGAAAATTGAATATTCTATGAAATTCAAAGAGAAATACATCATTGGAATTCAAGGCAGGTTCACAGAGGTGCTTTCCCCACTATTTCCCTAGAGGCAGTGCTGTACTTCACCTCTTATATTACATCTTTCAACCACTAGCTATTGGTTTTTGTCATCAATGTTATTTTGCATCCATTTCATCTTTTTTCTCTCAGTGAGATTTCTTTTGCATGCCCAAACACACAATTCTCAGCAAGCTATCAGAAATCTCTGAATAAACATCTGGGTGAGCTTTGGCAGACTGGATGGCTGAGAACAGATTTCAAATATTGGCAGAGGGAATCCCTTTCTCAGAACATAAATAAAGTTGTAACTAACCAAGAGCACAAGAGAAAAGACCATTTTGCAGGATAACTGCACCAATGAAACAACCTCCGACAGGGAAGCAGGCACAGGTTGACTATGTGACTTCCTGTGGGAGTCCTCTTCTCCTAATAGTCCTGCTGCTGCTGTTCCGTCCAACATACTAAAATCTGCTGTTCATAGCCTTGGCAATGTGTGGCTGATTCTCTTGTGAGATAATCAATTAATCAGGTATTTATTGAGTGCTTATTCTGTGCCCAGGATGCCCCTAGTGCTGTGGAGGACACTAAAGATAAAGGCCCTAGACTCAAGTACCCAACGTCCTCATCAGGAAAAGACACATAACACAAATGAACAAATAGTAAATAGTATGACAACGTATAATCGAGTTCTAAAATTGCATAATATGGATTTTGTATATTAAGCATAGTTTTAAAAATCAGTTCCTGTTCCCTAAAAGAGATAGATTATTTTTTATAGAATGCCCAGTTTTTCCAATTAGTTTCTGGAGTCCTTATGATCAATTCTAAGGAAGAAAATGCAGGGGAAAGCCTTCATTCATATTCATATTCACAGAGGTGCTACAAGCAAAAGAAAATTAGTTTGAACTAAAACAAGAGAGAGAGAACATTTTCTCTCATTGCCTTAAGTTATCCTATAGGGGAAATGCATATACCATGTGTTTAAGACAAAGAACCCTGAGCTTAATAAAACACTGGGGACCTTCCATAACAATAATTTTTAAAAGCGTTTTGACCTGAAAGACATTCCCAAGCTATTTGGAGCTATTAAGATATTGGATAAGTGGGAATGATAATGGTTGTTGAATGAGTATTACTCTGACTCTAGGCCTTCATTGATGTTATTGATTACACGTGTGTGTATACATATATACACACATACGCAGAGATATTACAGATACAGATATTTAATATGTCTGTGTGTTCTGAGCATTGTCCAGTTATTTATCTAGTCCTTAAGAGGTCCATGTTTATGAATACTAATTTAGTGTGCCTTTGACAGAACTGCTCATACAGCACTTCTAAGCAAGTTAAACCAAATCCCTGAACAAATACTATGCAAGCCCATCATCTGTTCTTGGTTAACTAGATAATGTATGAAATTTAGTATATAATACATGCAAATCGGTATGCCCTGGGCATATTTAAAATGTTGTTTTGTCATTATTGAAAAGTCAGTAAGATTTGAACTCAAAAAATGGGATAGATCATTTTAGGGAAATGGTAAAATCAGTAGACAGCACTACCTTGAGGATGCTGGTAAGGGACTGAGAGACTCGCAAGTTAACGCAACTTGCTATTGGATTTTGATCTTCATCAGAACCGCTTCTAACTGAAAGTTTCTCTCCACTAATGAATAAAAATCCAGTGGCTGTTCTTTGCCACTGCAAAAAGATACATCTTTGGACAGAGAGGTGATGGACTTAATAGGCAGACTGATTTTTTTGGACATGTACAATGTGGGGATTTCTTTTGTTTTTCTAAATATTCATATTTATTACAAGAATTTTCCTCCCCCAGAGTTTGGGGGCATAGGAAAAAAAAGAGAAAAAATGCTTGTTAATTGAAAAAAACAAAATAAATTATCAGGTTAAAAATCTAGTTTTATAAACTCATTCCCTTAAAACTCAGCTATCTTACTTAGGAGAAGATTCAAGATACATACCATACATGTTCTTTATAGAACCTTTTATAAATCTCAATCTGATCAAACTGGACCCTTACAAGCCAGGCCTTGCTTTTTTAGCACCTCTTAGTTTCCTTGCTCAGTTCCAATGCAACATAAAGACCAAACAAATGAATATATATATTTTTCTTACTCAAATCCATCATTTTTGTCCAGGCACTGAAGGACCATAGTGATTGATATTACAGAATTGCATTGATAAATTAGATAGGTGAATGGAATAGAATAATAAAGAGTTCATATACCCATAGACCTAAGACACATTTGAATTTTCAAATGATGTTGAAAGCCATTATTATAACACTTATACTCATACATATGTGTCCAAAAATATGGAACATACCCTGTAATTCTAACTTTCTAGTAAAAAGACTTTGAGGACAGGGGCTGTTTTAGTCTCATATTTATCTCCAGTACCTCATATAGTGCTTATTTATTAAATATGGGTGCTAAATAAATGCTTAGTGTTTGAGTCGTTTGTGTAATTCCAGCTACCTTCATCAAAACCCAATTTTGATAGTTTCAGGCCATTTTAAGCTAATGAGAGAACACAAACTATGAAGAGAGGAATTAAGTAGTTAAGATGCAAAGGAAACTAGTGTTACAACGCATAGATGGCTCTGTGAATGTTGTGTTGAACATGGAGATGAAAAGACCACAGCTCATATCTGGCTTCAGATACTTATTAGACACGTGACTTTGAGTAAGTAACTTACTGGCTCCGTATTCCTATCTGTAAAATTGAGATAATAATAATTACCTCCCAGGGTTATGGTGAAGATAAAATGATATTTGTAAAGTGCTTTGCAAATCTTAAGGCATCGCATAATGATTAGTAGTAGTAGTAAAAAAGTAGTAGTAGTAGTAGTTGTAGTAGTTGTAGTAGTAGTAGTAGTGGTTGTAGTAGTAGTACCTGTAGTAGTAGTAGTAGTTGTAGTAGCAGTAGTAGTAGTAGTTGTGGTAGTACTAGTAGTAGTAGTATTAGTTGTAGTAGTAGTAGGAATAGTTGTAATAGTAGTAGCAGTTGTGGTAGTAGTAGTAGTAGTTGTGGTAGTAGTAGTAGTAGTAGTAGTGGCAATAACTTTTATGCATGAGCGGCTGTAAAGGTCTTCGAATGTGCATGAAAGGACATTGTGCAACAGAGAATGGTAATTTTGGCAAAACCATCTAACTTTCTGCTTACCTCAGGTTGATCACATGCTAAGGGGTATATCAAACAGATAATATATATCAGATTGCTATAAAAAGCATAGAATTGCTATACAAATGCTTGTCATTGTGATGTTTATAATGATGATAATACTTAACATAAAAACGCATATCATAAGGTACTTCACCGACAATTCCTTTTCGGCTCCTATTGCTGACCATGAACTTTTTTTTCATAGCTTATAACTAACACATTTGTGAGAATACAAATGAGAAAACAGATTTTAGTAGCTAAGAGACATTATGTTAAACCAGCAATGAATAACCTTGAAAAAAAACATGAAAATCATCCTCATTAAATGTTTTTTTTTCCTCCCTACAGAAACAAGAAACATATTTACCATAATTCAAGAGTTTTAGAGTGGTACAGACTAAACTATGATCACTCTTGAATTGTAACAATATTTACCTAACACTTATCAAAATGGAATTTTGAAAATCACAACAGTTTTGGCTATACTTTTTATGTAAAAAAACATTGACTCCATCTCCAATCACTGTTTTTATTATGTTATAAAAATACAAAGGGTTCCACACGAGTGTGGAATAGAGAGGCAACATCATGGCAACATCATCCCAAAGCAGTAGATTTAGAATGGAACTTTGGAGGCCATAGATCTTAGATGTATCACTGAAATTGATCTCCAAGGCCATTTATCAATGAGGAAACTGAGGTAGATAGAAGTTTATTGATGGGCTTAGAGTCCAAAAAGCAATGAGTGACAGGGCTAGAATTCAAACTCAGTTCCAAATTTAATGCTCTTTCTAGAGCATATAATGAGATTGCGCATTTTTAAACATGATCTAATGTTCAAGCAGTTTATATTAAGGGAATATTAGAAGGAGCATCAAAGGTCTACCTGCTGCCAAAATAATCTAGTAAATGCTTCAGACCCTTGAAAAGGGGCCCTGAATTCCCCTCGCTCCAAGTAGAGGTCTCTTGCTAATGACCATCAAGTAAGGGAAAACATTTCTACTTGGATCCTAGCATGGTTCCCAACCTGTTAGTACCATCCATGCTCTCTAACATCCAGCAAGACTGAACAACACTCCTTCCCAAGTATGTGACACATTTTTCATATTCTTGGGTTTTGCACAGTGTTGGTTCAAAAAAAATGTCCTTTCTACTATTTCTGGAATTTGCTGGAATTTCAACCTCTGATTTAAAGTCCAATGCAATGATCATATTCTCTGGAGAATTTGTCCTTGATTCCTCCAGAGTTGGTATAACCTTTGGTCTCTCACCTTACATAGGCCTTTGCTTTTTGGCTCTTGAATCAATATGTCATATTACACTGAGCATTACAGTTATTAGTGTTTACATCTTATCATTCTACTAGACTGAATGATTTCTAAGGGCAGGGGCTGTCTTATTTAATGTTCGCGTAGCAGGAGACAAGTTGCACAAGTAGGGCGGAGGAATAAAATATAGGCTTAGTCCTCAGAATATAATTCAGGAGTATAGCCAATATTCCCCATTATGCTTATAAATCCCCAATGCACTTGCTCTGTATTATATTTCATATATTGTAATAAATTATATTAGTTCACTTGGGAGATGGACTGGACATTGTTATAGAAGCAGGGGCTGGAGTGATGGGAAGAAGAGAAGGACAGAAGGTCACTCTTTGTTATCTTTAAGGAAGCTGAAATGTAAACTTGCACACAGTAGCAAGTTGTGACTCCTGTTTCTCCTACTACTTTAATGGATGACCTTGAACAATATTACCAGCTTTCCTAGTCCACGAGAAATCTCTAATAACAGATATCTGCCTCATAGTGTTGAGGTAAAGAGCAGCTTCTACAAATTGGTTGCAAGGGCATTTTGTCAATTGCAAATGCCATGCAAATGACAAATAGTAGCTCGCTTTCAATATGGAAAATATTTCATTTATCTTTGCAAAGAGAGTCTCAAAATATCATGAGAAGGGGGTTTGTGCACGTATTTGATCGGACTATTTATTTTCAGACCCAAGTAATCTAAATTCTCTTTATGCTAAATGCTGCTTCAGCTAAAAATATGTAACGTATTACTCCTCCTCAGGAATGGGGAACACAAATATCACCCGCTTTCTGTATATTTTTCTATAAAAATGATTTATTAAATGTGGAATATCCTCTCCTTTTCATTACTGTACATTTAGTCTGGGAAGCAATCCTTGAGAGGGAAAAGGAACCATATGACAACCAGCAATTTACAAAAAAAAAAAAAAAAAACCAGTCTGCTCCAGTGAGCAATGGCATTAACAAAGACAGTCTTGAAGTCCAATAATAAGCACATGGGTCAAACAACATAGGCCTCCTTCCTACACACACAAAACAGAAAATTTTATATCTGTAAAACTGCGGTTATGCATGTAAATAATAAAGCTCTAGGATTATTACCTTGCTGAAATAAATTGACAAAGGGGAAGAAAAAGGCAGGCTGGATACACAGATAAACTTACACTGAATGAGAGATATTGTATGGGGTAATGAAAGGAAAATAATCACCAACAACTTGATAGGATTTGCCTAATTATGGCAATTTGGGACTGACATCTATTGCAGGTCTGAATGGTTGATCATTTTCCCCTAATAGTAATATGAGTCTGTATGTATAAATTATGTATACATATATGTGTATGGGTATACCCATGAAGCAATTTGAGAATACGAGTTTCTCAAATGAAAGACATTGTTAAACACAAACAGGAAATAGAGTTCTAATACGCATATTCAAAAGGGTTATAAATTGATAATTTGGTGGATCATTGATTTCATTGGTGTGCATATTCCTACTTCATCTATACAGATAAGAACTCTTCTTTGCCTTTTCCTCTTGGAAGAATTGTGTTAATACTTTTCAATACACATTAACTATAGAACACAATGGAAGCATTTCTTTTGTTCTTTTAGTATCATAGGGGTACAAATATACAACTAAGGGCATCCATATGTTTTTTCTCCCTCTATGATAGGCCAACCTCCTTTTCTGATCATATACATCCAAGATAAAGTCTCTTTCGGAGCTCCTCTGGTGTAAGTGCCATAAGTATTATGACACGATATGATTATGTTTTCCACATACATATCCATTGTACTTTGAATTATTGGTCATTTTAATTTTTCAGAGCTTATGTGTCCATTGCCATAAAGTATCACCAGGAAAATACATATCCATGTGAAAGAGATGAGCCTTTGCTGTGTTGGATAGCTTATGATCAGAGCTCCTACAGAATGTCCTAAATTGGATCTTGCTCAATCTCCTCCTTCTATTGAATTCTAGTTAATCAAAGAACAGTTTATTTTATTTGTGTTCATAAAGACTATACCTGGGATTTCATTGGTATAGACAATTCTCAGTTTGTTAATTCCCTCTCCCAAATGAAATGCTAACTTGCTCAGTGACTGATAATTCCAATAAGAACTATAAATCTAAAAAGAATTGCCTCAGGAGTCCTGAAAGGTCAAGTGACTTAAGAAGAGTCAAATAACCAATACGTGTTAGAGGCAAGACTTGAATCCATGTTTCCCTAACACAGAATTTTTTGTTCCCTTTCTACTACACAACTTCTTCCTTTCTCCCTGTAAATAGCTACTACAATAGTGAAGGGAAACCATAATAGAAAAAGTCCAGGTCACATAAAGAGTTGGCCAAGGCTATTTAAAGAAAAGAGAACTCAGAAGGAAAAATGACAGCTCTTTTTAAGTGTTATAGGGACTGATGTGAGGAAGTAGGATAAGACTTGTTTTTGTCTGATCCATGAGGGCAGAACTAACAACAACTGGTAGATAGTGCAGAGGTCAATTTAGGTTTGACAGGGGAAAATAGAAGCTCCTTTACAATTAGAGATGGTCAAAAGTAGAATGCGCTGCTTTGGGAAATCTTGACTTCCCGCTCGTTTAAGATCTTTAACTAGATGTTGGAAGACCAGTTGTTGGGCATGTTATAGGGAAAATTCCTTCTGAGTATGAGTTGGACTGTATGATTACTAAGGACCCTTCTAGAATTAAAATTCTCGGAGTCTGCTCATTTTGCTCTTCTTCATTTCATACAAGTCTATCCATGATTTTCTAAGATCAATGAAGTCATCATTTCTTATAGCACATTAGTAGTCTATCACAATAGATACCACAACTTGTTCAGCCATTCCTCCAGTAACAACTATTGTTCTAAGAAAAACTTTGAGTGACTAAGTCATTTTTATTATTATAAATACCCAAATTAACTACTTAGGACCTATGAATGAAGATGCTATCTGCATCCAAAAAACTGATAAATAGGAGAATGCGTAGAATTGTTTTACATATATACACACATATGTATATGTGTTTGTGTATATATGTGTATGTATATGTGTGCATATGTGTTTACACACATATATATTTATATCTAATGGTAGCCATCTCTAGGGTAAGGGAAGGGGGGGGAAGAAAAAAAGTTACATGACAATTTTAGTATATATTTAAAAGGGAATAGCAAGTTGTAAATAGCAGATTTGCAGTTTCATGCACAATAGTTGTTTTGATATTAATATATTTATGTGAAAAAGTTATTCAGTGCTCTGTTCTATTCTACTGATGTATAAACTTAACCTCAACTAAAGAATAAGGATAAGAATATCTGACATCTTTTACATGGCTTTTCATGCCCTCTAGATTTAACATCTATTACAACATAATCAAGGTACTTTAGGGTTCTATATTTGCGGCTGGCATTTGAAGAATAAAATACAATGTAAATAAGCAAAAAAAATAGTGTCTACAGTTTTCACAAGGGAATTTTTAAAAATTGTGATCATCTCAGGAAATAAGAGGGCTATTTACTCTCTTTAAGAGCCTAAATATGTCATCAGGATATTAAGAAGTTGTGATTGTAAATAATGAAAACCCGTGACTTTGAAATGTGTTCATAAAGGTGTTTGTTATAGCCTTACATACCCAACATTCCTTACATTACCCTACATAGAAGATTAAAACCCTAAATTGTCAATTAAATTAAACAAATATTGGTTCAGAGCCTACAATGTATAAAAGACATTGTTCTAGGCACTGAAAATATAATGAACAAAGCTAAACAATTAAAGAACTTTCTTTTTACTAGGAAGAAAGACTGTAAGAAATTAAAACTTATTATTGATGAAAATATGATATCAAAGGGAGGGGAGAGTTGCAAATAGATATAAATAATAAAGTTATGAATATAGATCAGGAGGGTGGAAAACAATAACATGGCTTTCTTGCTCAGTTTTTGTTTTGGCTCAGATTAATTTAAATTTCAAAATTAGATCAGTTGATTCAGTGTCAGCAGTAGAGAGATAAATAAAAGACAACCTTAGACTAGGGTTAGGCTGGCTAACTTATTGTTCTATGGCCCTTTAAATGAGTATGGTTGTTTGTAGGTTCTGGCTACCATTAAAAATCTGTCAGTGTTTCCTTCTCATAGAGAGGCTTTATAGTCATTGCAGCAGAGCAAATAAGAGTTGAGATGGTCGGTAGGCAATAATGATACAATAAAATCCATGAGCTGGCAATCAAGTGACAAGAGATAACGGTGACCAGCAAAGAAATGCATCTAATAGAAAGCAGAGATACTTAGGGTAGAGAGAGGGAAGGAGAGTGGAAGGGGGAGAGAATGGGGAAGAGAAAAGAAGAGAATATCAGAAAGTAGCAGACATGTGACATCCAGTGGAAAGATGAAAGAGATGTAACTCCAAGAATGCAGTAGCGGAGGCAAATAAGATTCACTGACATCATTAAAGGAGAGAATAGGCCTAAAGGGCATGAACTGCAATACCATGTCTATGCAACCACTTGTGTACTTTATGTGTTTTCTCTATCTGAGCCTCTCTATATGTATTCCCTGGATTTCTCTGTATGTATGGCTCCATGTATGATCCCTATGTGTGCCCACTCTTCCCATTGTAGTTGTATATGTTTATGGGAGATTGAGTATCTACGGTTGTTGTTTGTCAGTCATTTCAGCCGCGTCTAACTCTTCATGACCCACAACTACTAAGTGTCTGAGGCCAGATTTGAATTCATGAAGAGGAGTCTTTCTGACTCTTAGCCCAGCACTGTGTCCATTATGGTACCAGTTTCCCCAGTATTTTTTGGGGGGGGAGGATAGGTTATGCTACTGTCTGGAAGAAATATTTTACTGTAATTTTTCTTAAGTTATTTCAAGGCAACTAAAGAGCAGCATTTTACTTGGAGTTATCAGAGCTGAGTTCAAATCATGTCTTAGATGCTTGCCTTTGTGACCCTCCATGTGCCTCAGTTTCCTCATTTGTAAGATGGAAATAATAACGACATCTACCTTCCAAGGTTGTCATAAGGATAAAATAAGATAATATTTGTACGGTGTCTTACAAATCTTAAATCTTATATAAATGTTAGATGTTATTTCATTAAAAGTTTTTGTTTTGAACTAATTGTGCCCTCTGGGTAACCAAAAATGCTAAACATATTGGTATGGACTTGCAAGGTGTTTGTAAGTGGGTATGGAACCATAGAGCACCTTGACTTTTGAGCAGTTTTCTTCACAGAGCTCAACATGGAAGGTTGTGATACTTTTTAAGTAAATATAAGTTGTCTAAGTTGCAAAGGTTTAATTTTCAATGCTATAAATTCCAAGCCTTGTTTATTTCATACCCTCAAATGTAGACTGAAAACTTAAAGCACTGAAGATTAAGTATATTTCATGAATGTTGGGTTTTTACACCTTACATCTTAGTGGCAAGGCAATTTTAAATGCCGTGTTCTGAAGTACCATTTGTTTGCCCCTGGGACAGCTGCAGTTTTATCTCAAACATTTTTAACTTAAGCAGTTTCTTAGCATTCTAGCAGTAAGGAAGCCAGGTTGTTCTTTTGGGGAAATCCAAAGATCTATAGATCCTCCCAGTGTAAATGAAAACAGTCTTCATTCTCTGGGTAGGAAGTATTTTTTTTTCCTCAAACTTCAATGATTCTTCTTTCATCTGCTCTTGAAGGACACTTTATGCCATCTTTTCCAACAACCTATATGTTAGAGGGCAGTTGTTTTTACCAGATATCTTTTATTTATATTTTCCTAAACATTTCACCTCAAACACTAAAATAAATACTTTATAATACAATGTTTTATCCGGCAAGTCAGAGTAGGAGGAAAGGTAGATGCTGTCACTTACCTAATTGTCAAGAGAAAATTCACCAAGAAAAATGTCACTTTAGGAACTACAGGACTGAATAACATTGAGAGCTTAGCAGGCTGATGCAGAGAGGTCATTCTAAATCAAATGTGGGGCCCATTTCCAAGTGCAAAAGGAAACAAGTTTAAAAGTAATTGGGAAAATTTAGCAAAATAAAGATACAATAAAACAGAGATAACATTTCATTTTAAAACTAAGTCAGTATATTACCACCAGGCATCAGTTTTCCACAGATTCCTTTCACTGTTTTGTCATCATTAATACACAGAAAGCCACAGTTTCACAAGCATCAGTCAATCAGTCTGTCAAGGAGCATTTATTAAGAGATAACTACAGACCAGGCTGTGTGGTAAGTACCGTGAATACACATGAGCAGAAAGGCAGTATAGTTTTCAGGGAACTTATATGTGATAGGGGAAGACAACAATAACAATAAAAGGAGATGAAAATGGGGTAGACTGAGGAAGAAGGTAGAGAAATTCCTATAGAGGTTAGTCAGTAGTTCAGCCTGGAGAGGAATGAAGCCGTATATGTCCTGTGCCTCTTCATTAAATTAGAGGTTTGGGGAAGAACCAGCCAATGAGAAAGTAAGGCCTCAGAGGCAGAGGGTACTTTGAATGTGAGTAGTCCAAGGGTGGAGTCAGCTTCAAGGGTGAAGAGATTTCTATGGAGTGATAGAGAAAGTCCTGTGGAAAAGAGTCTTTCTTTTCCATTTGCATATGTACAGAAGAATTTCACACACACATACATATATACACACACATACATGTATATATGCATATATGTATATGTGTGTATGTATGTGTGGATGGATGGATATAGATATTGATATACAGATATAGATATACAGGTGTATATATACAGATATAGATGTAGATATAGAACTATTTTGTGTCTAATGGTAGCCATCTCTAGGGGGTGGGGTGAAAAAAATAGAAAAAAAATACATGATAGATTTGCTGAGTATTTGGAAGGAATAGAAAGTTGTACACAGCAGATTTGCAATTGCATGTGCAATCATTGTTTTTATTGTACTGTTATGAAAATGCTTATTTTGTTCCATGAATTGAAAATAAATTAAATAGAGAAAGGAAGGAAGGAAGGAAGGAAGGAAGGAAGGAAGGAAGGAAGGAAGGAAGGAAGGAAGGAAGGAAGGAAGGAAGGAAGGAAGGAAAGAAAGTAAAATTCACCTGCTTTAGCTAGTTGCAATGATCAAATGAATTGAATAAATAATTAACAGTTATTTCTTACATGTATGCACTCTCTTCCAGGACTTACTCAAAGGAAGGAAGGAAGGAAGGAAGGAAGGAAGGAAGGAAGGAAGGAAGGAAGGAAGGAAGGAAGGAAGGAAGGAAGGAAGGAAGGAAGGAAGGAAGGAAGGAAGGAAGGAAGGAAGGAAAAAAAAGAATAGAGTGAGAAGCACAGACTGGGGAGTATATGTACGATGTGAGATGGGTATGCAGGACTAAACCACTACTTTAAAAGTCATGCTCAGTCCACATGCTCCTCACCTACAATTCCTTTTTTATTCTCTTATCCTTTGCCTCAGAGGTACACATGTAGCTGTCCTGTGATCACCGCCTCCTGCACCCTGCCCCTTTCATGTATGTTCTGACTGTTGGAGGATTTGAGTTATCAAAAAATGTAGTATGTAAAGTTGGAGATTGCCTTTCTGAGTACGTGAATGTGGTTGTCATTATGAAGAGAGTCAAGAATCAGGTAAGGTATAGCAATATAAGGGAGGAAAGAAAGTATAAATAGACTTCCAGTTCCCGGGAACTGGGAGTTTTCAGGCTGAAGAATGAAGCAAGAGGAGTTAGATTAGGATAAAAAGAGAGAAGGAAGGATAGATGTAAGACAAATCAGTCTAAATTGCATTCCAACATAGGATGGCACAATTTAGGATCCAAAGAGGACATTTTAGTCATTTAATAAAGCCCTTTTTTTTACAGTTGATGAAATGGAAACTCAGGTCTCAGAGCCAGTAAATAATAGATAGAATTTGAATCCTGGTCCAAACTGACATGCAGCTTCTCTTTACCAATATTAAATCCTCTCATGCAACAAATGCATATAATCTAACTTATAACCAAATCCTATTAATTCTTTTGAAAGTAGGGGAAACAAAGTAGGCAAGTGATATTCTGCTCTTGCTCCTGATAAATAAATAGAAACTCGCTGTTGAAGAAGAAATGATAAGCTCCTTGAAAGGACATGACCATGTCACCCTAGAGTTTTTAAAAGATAAAGAAGAGGGATCTTGGGAATAGATTGACAGACACACTGTACTTCTGGAGAGCAAATTTCACAGAGTTCAGAGAATGGATAGGTAGGCCTCTGGTCTAAGGATTACAGAGGATTTTAGCACAAAAGGACTAGAGTGCTCTCAAAAACAAAATTCTGATGACTCAGACACAGATAATTCAGTGAAAAAGCAAAAGGATATAGTAAAGAAAATAGTATAGCTGTAGCTATTCTATTATAATTACTAATCACATTGGTTTAAATACATGTACAAGAGATATGATCAGGGACAAGTTACGGAAGAGGAATACAAAAGAATGGAATGGTGTTACAAAAATACTATTAGAAACACTAAATTCCAGTCTGGAATGTCCTGGTACATGTAGTAACCACAAAGACCTCTACCTTTTTTTTTAAAGCTATTGTGACAAAAAAGAAGACAAAAAAATGAGATAAGACCTTGCTCTTGGTGGAAAGAATAATCATTTATTGTTATTCTTGTTGTTGTTGTTGTTGGTGGTGGTGGTGGTGGTGGTGATGGTGTTGGTAGCATTTGTCCTTTGTTCTCAAGGAGGACCATGACATCAGGGAGGTAATGTCATGACATGCAAGTGAATTGGATTTAAATGAGGGAGGGCTGTGCAAGTTCACCAGCCTTACTTTCTCTTCCAGAGCCATCTGGGCCCAGTGCCAAGATTCAGATCAGGGTGACTGGAGATGGCCCTGGATGCAGTGGGAGATCTTGGCCTTTTAAGCTAAAATCTTTCCCACTTCTCAGTTTGACTGTGGCAGCACCAATGGACTGTATTGTATATCTTATTACTTTCTCTTTCCCCTAAAATTCACTCCTTTGTGAATTTATCTATTTTTGCTGAGGGCTTGATCATTTATCCAATTACCCAGGTTCACAACCTAGGTGTCATCTTTCATTCCCTATTCTCCTTTATCTCATATATTTGAAAAGTTGCCAACTCATAATATCTTCTTTTTCCATAGAACCTGACAATTTTACCTTTCCCTCTATCTATATAGCTGCTTTCTTGGATTAGGCTCTCATCACCCATCCCTGTATTATTTTAATAGCCTCCAAATGGGTTTCCTTGCCTCAGCTCCCTATTCCATCCCATCCTCCACTCAGATGCTAAGTGATTTTCTTAAAGTACATGTCTGACTATATCACTACTTGTCTACATGCTTACATAGACATAGACACACACACACACACATACACACACTCAGTAAAGTCTTGTAGCTCTCTATTGACTCTAAGATCAAATGAGAACTCCTTGATTGGCATTTAAAACCCTTCACAACCTTGCTCAAATTGTTCTCAAGCCTTACTATATTTTACTCCCTTTCTTGAGCTCCTTGGTCCATCCAAACTGGCCTTTTCCTATTCAACACACATATAAATACATATATACACAAATCTAGATATGAATAAAATATTAATCCAAGTATTAGGAAGAGCCACACAAAGGAAGAGAAATAGATTTATATTAATTTTCTACTGAGTTGAAATCAGAGACAATTCACTTTTGCTTGTTCCTGAATTACAAATGGTGAATTAAGTATACAATAGACACAAATTTACCACTGAAAAGTCATGTTCACTACCTGTTATAACTTATTATGTCATTGCTTATTTTTCAATGAAAGGTATTTAAAATAAAATTCACCTGCTTTAGCTAGTTGCAATGATCAAATGAGTTGAATAAATAATTGTTAACAGTTATTTCTTACATGTATGCACTCTCCCCCAAGACTTACACAGGAAGAAAATAATTAATCATATATAATCATTGCTCTTACTAAAAGTTATTTTTACTATTTCTTATGAAATGGCAAAATTTGCTTTGTATTGCTAATCAATGCATGATCAAACAATTTGTAGAGACTTAGTGAACTTTGAGTACTGGTAAAGCTAAACTCTACCTCCCTTATGATCTGCCATCCTCAATGTTAATACAAAGGATCCTCAGGTTCTAGATTTATATCTTTTCCTCTAAATCATTTGCCAATTGCCTCAGCATTGTTTTACTTCTATGTCTCCCAAAACCATTGTGTCCTGTAATTCCCATCTCTCCCCCCATCTTATGATGCTTAAAGATGACTATTTTCACTCAGAATCACGCTAGCCTCAGCAAGGAGCTATTCTGATGACACTCTAGGGAGACTAGAAGGCAGGCAAGCTTCATGTGAACAGACAGGCTGGTTAGATGGGAAAAGTAACTATATTTTCAATTCTGTGAAACTTAGAATTTCCTTGTTCTCCTAATACCTGAAACCTCAAAGTGAACCTAAACCATATCTTTCCACCTGCTACTCAAGCTCCTTTGATTCAATGCAATGAATTCACACTTCTGATCTGCATCCCATCTCACTCTGCCCTGGTCCTTCTGCTTAGCACTCAATGTCTCTGGTAGCATGTTCTTCATCTGACTTGAAGTTCTATTTGTGACCTACTCCTTCTCTCTGATTCATGAAAAGTTCCCTTGAACTTCCATGTTGGAAAGAAGGACTTCCATGGTGAGTTCAGTGAAGACTACTTCTCTAGCTCTTTCCTTTGATAGAAAAAGGAGGAACATTCTGCATTGAGGCAAATCTAGGCAAAATGTTCTCCAGTGGATCAATACATTCCAGACTATGGGAGAAGTTCCCAAGTACTCGACTGTACCCATAGTATATGAATCACTTTTGCTTACAGTATTGATTTGTTTATGAAAGTGTGAAGATAAACAGGGATATCTTGTGGCCAAATCATGAAGGTGGCAAAATTTTTCTTCAGTGTCCAGAGACTCTATTTTCTGTCCTGCTTTTTCTCCCAGTAGTATCCCAGCCTAGAAATTTAGAAATGCAGTGCCTTCTTTATTTTTGACCACCCTCTATCAAAACAGGAAAGAGTACTCTATCATCAGTTCCATTTTGGCTAAAATTATTTTGTCCTATTGTTAATTGTCTGATTTAGTTGCATTTTTAAGCTTTTATCTTTAATTATGTAATAAAACATTACGTCTTCTGTTAAACATGGGCAGATGTGTGGTGCAGTACATAGAGGACCAAGCCTGGACTTAGGAAGACCTGAGTTCTAACCTAGCCTCAGACATTTAATAGCTGTGTGACCTTGGGCAAGTCACTTAACCTTGTTTGTCTCAGTTTCCTCATCTATAAAATGAGCTGGACCAGGAAGTAGCAAACCACTCCAGGATCTTCGCCAAGAAAACCCCAAAAGGAATTACAAAGCGTCAAACACGACTAAAACAATCGAGCAACTAAATATAGATAATACTTGGAACTTCCTACTATCTACTTTTTGTGGGGAGTGGGAGTATTTTGACATTTCTTTGTCCCTGAAATAATATTCTGGCTAAGATTGGACCAGATGTTAAATGTTTTTTAGTCATCTTGTAGTGACTAAAAAATATACAAAGGGACATCTGCACCACATTAGGAGTACCTAAACAAGACCTTATAATTCAACTAAAATTTTTGTTATGCACATATTATAAAGTTCAATTCACCAAACATTTATTATGAGCCTACTATGTGGAAGGTAATTATTTTCCTAGGCAATGAAAAAATATTGCTTCAATCTTCAAGGAGTTTAATATCTAATAAAAGAGATTATAACATTATATAATCCAATGTGTAAATGAATAGAAATCCCTTCTCCATATCCCTAAGAACTAGTCAACCAGTCTATACTTTAACACCTCTAATTAGGAGGGAACGCACTACCTCTGTGACAGCTCATTTGATTAAATAATATAATCTAAAATGTTTACATGAATAAAGTCAACCTCATGGGCCCGTAATTTGAAGATATGACCTTCTTTCTTTTCAAAAGAAATGGAAGATTTACTTCTCTTTATTCCTGTAGACCACCTTCAGTACATTTTATTTCAGAAATCACTCATTGTAGATAAGTGATCACATGTACACATTGATCCACTGCCTAAGGATTCAATTTGTCTGGCCCCTAAACTCGAGAGCAGACGAGTGCTTTCTTGACACCTTGTCACTCAACTTAAGCTTCAGTTCCTAATTAATTCTTTTTATTTTCCATTTCTTAGTCTGAGAATCATTTCCTTTCCTAGGGGTGGAAGGATGTGATTAGAGTGAGTTGAAGCAAAACAGGAGTTAAGTCGTTCTACCTGCCCTTAACTATTCCTTTACCTAGGTTGTGAACCTCAGGAATTGGATAAATGGGAAACCCTCAGCAAAAATAGGGAAGTTTACAAAGGAGTGAATTTTAGGGGAAAGACAAAGTAATAAAATATACAATGCAGACAACAACCCATACATTGTTGCTAGGATGTGTGACCCCTCCTGTCTCACCAAAAAAAAAACCAAACAAACAAAAAGGGAGGTAGAGCAAGGCATTTACTTGGCAGCATAGAGCCCTCCCTCTGAAGGATACCTGCTATAGCCACAAGGTCATTTAGGATATATTTGGGCATGCTTAGAGTTGGAGGAATTTTCCCAATGACATTTGAATAGCAATTGTTTATGTGTGTCTGAGCCACTATTAATGTATTAATTATAGCCACTATTTCCTTCACCTGATAATAGGGAAGAAACCAAGATTTGGAATAACACTTAGAGCAAAGTGGGTAATTGTTGAGAAAATCAGTGATGAGTAGATGTGACTGTACTGGAGACAAACCCTCCAACTATGGCACCTAGGTGGTATAGTGGAGGCAGTGCTGGGCTTTGAGTCAAGAAGACCGGAATTCAAATTTGGTTTCAGACACTTACTAGCTGTGTGACCCCAGGCAACTCACTTAACCTCTTTCCCTCAGTTTCCTCATCTCTAAAATGGGGATAATAATGGCACCTGTCTCCTAGGGTGAGATTCAAATGAATTAATAATTGTTAGATATTTAGCACAGTCCCTGGCTATTTTGGAGAGAGTGGGCTAATACCTATCTTTCTACTCTCTAATTATTAATCACACACACCCTGACATCATGGCCTTCTGCTTTCATGCAACAACTTCCAAAAAGTTTGGGACACCTACTTTGGAGACACTACTACACTCAAGATCTTTGTCGGTGTTGTTGTTGTTACTCTTTCAAAAAAACTGGTTGCTCCAATTTACAATCCAGGATGCTGCAAGTTTTAAATAATTGGATTTTCCCAAGGCCACGAGCTACAGCTACAGGGTAGCTTAAGTCCTTGGAGAAACTGGCCCAACATGTCAGAGATAAAGCGAAGGACTGGACAACTAAAATCATCTTCCATTCGGGGGCCTAGACTAGTCTCATATAATAGCAAAACTCTAATTTAAATAGCAAAATAGAAGTTGGATAGATGCACTCTGCCACTCTCTGAATAATTGTTCATTACTAATGGAGGAGAACTGCATCCTGTTATCCTGACTTGGCATTACAATATGTGGCAGCCCCTAACTAAATCAGAAAGGGACAGTAATAGGATATACAACTATTTGATATATTGACTCCTGCAACACTATTGTACCAGAGGATACCAATAAATAATATTTTGAAAGGTAAGGGTAGGTATAATTAAACTTAACTGAAAAGATAAAATAACCAGTCCTCGTACTGCTACACCTCAACTTCTGAGCTCGCTTCTATAAATATGGAGCAGAATCTAGTTGTTTATGCAGGTGTCAGAGATTCCTGAAGGATAGATTTTAGTTATTAATAAATCATAAAATAGGAGAGGGTTATAATGTAAAATCTAGGCTATGAAATGTTTGGAACCAAAAGAGGAACTCTCATCCTACAAAAAAAGTAAATAACTCTTGGTAACCATGCAAGGCCAAAGGGATTCATGTCATTCTTTGCTCAGTGTGCTACTTTGGAAGTTTGTCAGCACAGGTTCATCTTCTCTGCTGTTTGTAAAACTTTTTTTAGGTTTATTCTTGTGTTGTCTGTTTAGTAAGGACTGTGCCTTCTTTGTTTCCTACCTTTTCACATCAACTTATCTTGCTTAATGTCCATTGGACACTCCATTAATATTAATTCAAGACAAATATTAATTCAAATTGCTTAGTCTGAGGTACCAACACCTCAATCCTGACATTCCTGAATTACTGATCACAATGCTGTTTTCCCCACCTGCTTTCTTTGATATGGTTATCGGCAAATGTCTTTGTGGTTTCTAAATTTGAACTGGGAACAAGGTTGTTAACTATTTCCTAGTAGTCCCTCGCTATGCTGGATAAACCAATGTCTTTCATAAGCCCTTTTGGCAGGCTGCATACTGTTTTAAAATGTAAATCCATCACAATACAGGTGCTTCCCTATATCTATATAAGTAAACTTTGATACCTCACCACCTAAACAAAGCTTTCTCCTCTGTAAGAAAGATAATTCCTCTTTCCCTTTCCTCAGCTATAAAGGCAGTTTTCTATAATCTGAATTCATTCATTTGTTAATGGATTATATTAGAATCTTTTTTCCCCAATTCATTAACCAATTTGCTTATTCAATGTTTATGTTATCTCTCTTGTGTTTGTTTCTTCTTACTGACAACAGTGGTTTTCTCTTGAATTGTAAATAACTTATGTGAACAAACTGTTCTGCAACTGATTTTTTCCAATAAGAAGAAACTGGTTTCTGGAGTGCAAAGCATGGAAATCTCAGGAGGAAGGGTACATTCCATCTTGATCTGGTACGCACTCTATATTTTAGGGGAACAGATTACTGAGTCCATAGAAAAGAGAGATAACACCATGGTCTAAAATTCTAAGAGAGGACTCAGCTCAGAAAATTTAGGAAGCATTCAAGGATGAAATTTTTTTTGTTGCAAAAGATAATTTTAATAAAAAAGATTTTTTTTTTAATTTTAAAGAGGTCAACATGGATGTACAATGAACATTTCAAACCAATGAAGGAAACATAGCTGACTTTGGAGCCAAGAAAACCTAGGTTAAAACCTGCCCTTGATATTAGTTCTGAGACCACACTCAAGTCATTTAACCTCCCTGAGATTCAGTTTCTATATCTATAAAATGAGAGCACTTGGACTCAAATGTCTTTATGTTTCCTTCTAGATTTAAATATGTGATCATGTGCAGAAAAAAAAATAAGAATGAATAGCTACTAGGAAATAAATACAGAATAGTGGCATGATCTTTTGAGAGTCCTGTTAATAGGATTAAAGCTCAGAATGAGCTGAATTTAAAAAGTAAAGGTAGGTAATTAAAATTAACTGAAAAGATAAAGTAATCAGTCCTAATACTGCTACACCTACATATAATTTTTTATATTTATTTAAAGGTGTATTAGCCAAAAGGAGGGCTAGAACAAGGATCTCAGATGAGACAATGATATTTTATTTCTACTTTTACCTATAATGTAGAATGATTATTGCACTGGAAAAAATACATAGTAACAATAGCTAATAGAAAGTTAATACCTGTTCTGGACAAGGTCAAGTCACTGGCCCAGAAGAACTATTTCCTAGGGGACTGAAAAATACTGGCCAATGTGATTGCAAAGACGCTGTAAGTGATACAACACTTAAAATGTCATAGAGAACTGAATCTACCACCGATTAGGTAAGTGTATTTATTTTGTGATTAATATTCTTATTCATTAAGCTGGGATACAGAACATTATTACCTCAAGATCTAGGACTAAGATGATCCAGAAAGCCACAAGTATACTGTGAGTTAAAGGCAGGAGACTTGCCTAAGACAAGGCAACATCAAGATCTTGTCCCAAATCTTAAAATATTAGCATATTTCTAGAGGGTTTTTTCTCCCCTGAGCCTGTAACTATAATTCCTTCCACTGAACAAGAGAGTTGAGGAGAAAGAGTCTATGGTGTGACTGGCATGTTACGGTAGAAAGCTGGTGTACTCTATAATGTCTCTAAACTGGAAGATGTGTTTTTCCCACTCTTATAGTTCTGAAAAAGATCTGTCTTCACTTACCTACAGATCATGTTTAGTACTATACTAAGCATACTAGGAATATTAACTTTCAGAATGGCTTTTCTTTGGAAGGCAAAAGCCTAAACCTCCAAAACTCTTTCTTCAGTAGAAAATTAACCAGGCCCAGCATAACAGAGAACAAGTCACCTGATCCGGAATTTCACTCTATGTGCTAATACTTAACTTACAACCTTTGGCAACTCGCTAACTCCTTTACAAATTTGGGGATAAGAATGTTTACTTGATCATAAATTTTCCTGAAAGTCTAGGTGAGAATTCTTTATAATTGTTAGGAAAACTGTGTTCTGTATTGACTCCAGGATATTCTTAAAAAGAGAGAGAGCAAAAGTGAGGGGGAAAGAGAAACCAACCCTCTTTATGGGAAAAAAAAGTATTTTATTTTCCTTGAGATCAGAAGCATGATAAAGTTTCTTAACTTTTTTAAAGAAAAAAAATGAGTAGGTACTGTAAGATAAGTGCCTTTTGAAAACAAAATATCTAGAAAAATAAAATGCATTTTATTACAGATCGTAAAGGCTATCAGCTCTTATTAGGCTATCTGCTTTATTTCCTTGGCGGTATAGACTTTTTCACTAGTTGTTGCTGTCTAGGTCTCCCCTGTGCATTACCTGACTCTTCCATTACCCTTGTTTATCAATTTTTTACTTCTTTCCCCCTATCTGAGGCCAACTTCCCATATAAAGTCCTTTTAGTATTTACCAACTGGAAGTAAACCAAACTGCTTGTCTATAACTTCCATTTACTGCTCACACTTTACTTATAATGTAGTTTTCTGATTTCTTTCTAGATTAATTACTGACACTGATTCATCAATTTATTCTTCTCTCACTAAACTTCTATTAGGTCCTCATTAAAAAAAATTCGAACTCCTTATATTGGAATTCAAGAACTACCACAATCTCTTCCCTTTTACAGATCCTTTTATCTAACTAGATTAATCTATTCACTGCCCCCAGAATACACGTCTGTTTCTTTTTTCATATCTTTCCTCATATTGTTATTACAAATAATTAAGAATATTAGCACACAACTATGTAGTGTTTTGAGTTTAATGAAAAATTCAACACAAATTCCCTATAAGGTAGGTTTGTATTAATATCTTCAATTAACAGATGCTACTCCTGACATAAGAAATGTTATATACTTTCCTTTCTACTTGTTTTGAATCAATTTATCCTTTAAAGGGAAATTAAAGGTCCACCTCTAAGAAGTATTACTTGACCATGTTAGCTCATAATGATTATCCCTGCCCTCTAAATGATCAATACTTCTTGTCTTGGCATAATAATTATTGTATAGGTAATACAATACCAGCCTTGAGGTTAGAAAGAATTGGGTTCACGTGTGCACCATATTGATAGGAGTTCCTTACATCGATTTTTGTATATTTGCATTGTGATATTTTACATATTTAAGAATTTCTCTTTTGTTTCAAAGATTTTGAGCATATATATTGTATATCTAGATAATTTTTTTCTGGGCAAGGGCCACAGTAATCATTTTTTTGTTGTTTCCTTCCACCCTCTGCCCAAGTTCTCCATGTGCAACACAGTATTTTAGCATAGGGTAGGCATTCAATATATATTTGTTAAATAAATTCATGACTAATTTATAAAATTTATTGGTTTCACTGAGTCATAAAAAGATGTGCAAAGTTGATATGTTATTTTTTCAATAATACATAGTTATTTATTACTTATTTATTCAATATTTTAGTTTTCAGCATTGATTTTCAAAAGAGTTTAAATTACAAATTTTTTCCCCATTTCTATCTCCCCCCCACCCCAAGATGGCGTGTAATCTGATTGCCCCATTCCCCAGTCAGCCCTCCCTTCTGTCACCCCACTCCCCGCCATCCCCTTTTCCCTTACTTTCTTGCAAGGTGAGATAGATTTCTATACCCCATTGCCTGTATATCTTATTTCCTAGTTGCATGCAAAAACTTTTCTTTGAACATCTGCTTTTAAAACTTTGAATTCCAAATTCTCTCCCTCCACATCCGACCCCTCCCACCAAGAAGGCGAGCAATTCAACATAGGCCACATGTGTATCAATATGCAAAACTCTTTCACAATACTCATGTTGTAAAAGACTAACTATATTTTGCTCCTTCCTATCCTATCCCCCTTTATTCAATTTTCTCCCTTGACCCTGTCACTTTAAGAAAGTGTTGGCTGCTGATTACCTCCTCCCCCTATCTGCCCTGCCTTCTATCACGTCCCCCCTTTTTTGTCTCCTTCCTCCTTCTTTCCTGTGGGGTAAGATACCCAATTGAGTGTGTATGTTATTCCCTTCAGCTACCATAATACTGAGGTCTCACACATTATACACATCATCTTTCCATGCAGGAATGTAAACAAAACAGTTCAACTTTAGTAAGTCCCTTATGATTTCCCTTTCTTGTTTACCTTTTCATGCTTCTCTTGATTCTTGTGTTTGAAAATCACATTTTCTATTCAGCTCTGGTCTTTTCAATGAGAAAGCTTGAAAGTCCGTTATTTTATTGAAAATCCATATTTTGCCTTGGATCATGATACTCAGTTTTGCTGGGTAGGTCATTCTTGGTTTTAATCCTAGCTCCTTTGATCTCCAGAATATCATATTCCAAGCCCTTTG
>CM053626.1:76933907-76953574 GCA_028646595.1 Phalanger gymnotis
CCAGGTCAGTGGTTTTTCCAATAAGATATTTCACATTGCTTCCATTTTTTCATTCCTTTGGTTCTGTTTAATAATATCTTGATTTCTCATCAAGTCACTAGCTTCCACTTGCTCCAAACTAATTTTTAAGGTAGCATTTTCTTCAGTAGTCTTTTGGACCTCCTTTTCCATTTGGCTAATTCTGCCTTTCAAGGCATTCTTCTCCTCATTGGCTTTTTGGAGCCCCTTTGCCATTTGGGTTAGTCTCTTTTTTAAGGTGTTATTTTCTTCAGTATTTTTTGGCCTTTAGCCAATCATTGACTTGTTTTTCATGGTTTTCTTGCATCACTCTCATTTCTCTTCCCAATTTTTCTTCCACTTCTCTAACTTGCTTTTCCAAATCCTTTTTGAGCTCCTTCATGGCCTGAGACCAGTTCATGTTCTCTTGGAGGCTTTTGATGTAGGCTCTTTGACTCTATTGACCTCTTCTGGCTGTATGTTTTGGTCTTCTTTGTCATCAGAGAAAGATTCAAAGTCTGTGTCTGAATTTGAGTCCATTTTTGCTGCCTGGCTATGTTCCTGGTCAACTACTTGACCCTTGAGTTTTTTGTCAGGGTATGATTGATTTTAGAGTAGAGAGTACTTTGTTCCAAGCTTGAGGGGATGTGCTGTTGTTTTCTGGGCTATTTCCACACAGCAAGCTCTGCCACACCAGCACTCCCCCAAGAACTGCCAACCTGGACTGCAACTCAGATTTAAGCAGTCTCTGCACTACTCCTCCTCAGATCCTCCACCTAATTCCTCCCACCAGGTGGGCCTGGGGCCAGAAGGAACTGCAGCCATAGTCCTCAGACCTGCACCTCCTCCTCTGCCCATGGGATAGTTGCCAACCATGCCCTCCTTTCACTCTGTCCCTGCAGTTTTTCCCACTAACCTTCTCTGCTCTCTTTGGTGTTTGTGGGTTGAGAAGTCCGGTAACTGCCATAGCTCACTGATTTAGGGTGCTAGGGCCTATTCTGCCTGACTCCTGGTCTGGTTGGTCTGGGTGCTGCCCATGCTGGGCTCTGCTCCCCTCTGCTCCCAGCTGTATGCGATAGACCTTACCCAGTGACCATCCAGCCTGCACTGGGTTGGAGCCCTGCTTCCCTCTGATATTTTGTGGGTTCTGTAGTTCTAAAATTTGTTCAGAGCTATTTTTAATAAGTGTATGGAGGGTCCTAGGGGAGAGCTTTAGGCAAGTCCCTGCTTTCCAGCTGCCATCTTGGCTTTGCCCCCCCCCCCGCTGCCGCCGCGATATGTTATTTTATCTACTTATTGTATAATGCACAAATGGTCTTGTTCTAGGTATTTTATTATCAAATGTAAAATCTTTAAGTTAAGGGCCTTTATTTCTTCTATAGTTCTGAATTCTCACTGAACATTTGACTTTGTTGACTTCTCCTGGCTGTATGTTTTGGTCTTTGCCACCAAAGAGAGATTCCCTTGATGGGAACAATATAAGAAGAAAGTCTTTAACATTCTTACACCCTTCATGTCAAATCTTTATTCTAAACATAATAAAACCTTCTTTAAACAGACTACTGGGGAGAATAGTATTAAGCACAGATATATGTGCATATGTACACACGCAAACATAAAATTATGTGGTGATCAGGGTAAACATGTTCCATGTAACAATTTGGAATATATTAGTGAAATTAAAAGGTATTCAAGCCAGCCACATTTGTCATGGTTGAGCATCTTCTCCTCCAGGACACTTTCTTCCCTCTGGTCATTGCTTAGATTTTTGTGACACTACTTTCTTTAGGTTCTTCTGTCTGACTACGACTCCTCAGTCTCCTTTACAAGAACATCTTCCATATCATGCCCTTTAACTGTGGTATACCCCAAAACTTTGTCCTGAGGCCACTTTTCTTCTCTCTCAACTCACTCCGTAATCCTATCAGTTCCCATAGGCTTCTCATCAATTTGAAGATAACTCCCAGATATCATTTATCTTGCTTTAGTCTTTCTCCTGAGCTAGAGCTACATCACCAACGATTCATTTGGTATTACAAATTTAAACTCAAAATGTCCCAAAGAGAATTCTTTCTTAAAAACCTTCACTTCTAATGAAATCTGTTGTTTTCTTTTAAGGGAATTATCATTGCTCCAATGTTCCAGGTTCAATACTTCAGTATTATATTGAGATCCTTATTGTCTCTCACTCCATAGATCTAATAAGTTTCCAGATCTTTCTGTTTCAACATGCACACCACCCCATCTTTCTACTCAAATAGCAATGACCCTAGTTCAATCTCTCATCATCTCTTACTTGCATTATTGTGAAGACTTCTTCTTAATTGGTCCTGCTGACTCAATTTTCACTGTATTCCAATTCATACTCCACATAAATACTGATTTTTTTTTCATTAAACATAAATCAAGCACAGATCTGACCATGATGGTCCTTTATTCAATGAATTCTAATGATTCTGGGACAAAATGTGAACCCCTTAATTTAGTTTTCAAGGGTTATCACAATGTGTTCTCAACCTAAGTTTCCAGACTACTCATTTTTGATGATCTAGATAAATTAACTACTTCAATACTTGCTACAGAATCATTGTGTTGTTGTTTTGTCGTATAAGACTCTGTAACTGCTTTTGGAGCTTTCTTGGTAAAGATACTGCAGTGGTTTGACATTTCTTTGTCCAGCTTATTTTACAGATGTGGAAACTGAGGCAAATAGAGTTAAATGACTTGCCTAGTAAGTGTCTAGCTGGGAAGCATCTGAGACCAGATTGGAACTTAGGAAAATGAGTTTTCCTTTCTTCACACCTGGCATTCTATCCACCTACCATCCACCTTCCATCTGTACCACCTACCTATCCTACAGCATCATTAAGGTGTGCTTTACTGATGATAGAGTCAAATATACTTGGGTTGGCTTCTTATTTATTGTAATACTGGATTACATTTCTTCAATTACCTTGGGAGTGACTTTTGTGTGACTACCTGTAGTTTCTAACTATGAAAATCAATTACAAGGATTTAGACCTATCTGTGTTACCTAGGAGACTAAAGATTTTTGACAAGATTTCCTCAGGCCAAAGGAATGGCAAGAAAATTTGTTGAGCATCAAGTAGATTCCTTCGGCAGTTTGCCTATGGTGAGATTTTACATCAAACACTGCTAGTGTTTTACTGAAAGTATTTTCTAAGATAGTGATGGCAAACTCCAATAGAAAAGGTGTCATTAAATCATAAAGAAGGACTAATGAAGTCCTCATGTTGACTAAGAAAAAGCATATAAGTTTATTTATTTCTTTAAAAAAATAAAATTTCAACACATTAAAATCAGATAGGAACTACATTCTAATCTGCTCTAGGCCACATTTGGCAACTACATTTGACAACATTTGACAACTCTGAGAACTATTCCTTAGCAACATACCAGAGAGTGGTAGCTTGAGGAATTAAAGAATCTGGGGAGAGGGGGAGGAGAGAGGAATTGCAGAATCAAAAGCAGTTCTCTAAATTTGAGGGAAGATGTGATGCACACTAGGCCACAAAAAGGTTCTGTTGTCATTTCTCCAACACTATCTGGAACATAACAGGTTTCTTCTGTGCTCTTATTCCTTCCTTTTCTCCAGTAACTTCTACAGAACCTATTATAACCCTCTACTCTTTTTTAATATACAAATGTATTTATTTTCAGTTTTCAACATTCACTTCCACAAGATTCTGAATTCCAAATTTTTATCCCACCTCTCCTCTCCCCCCACCCCAGGACAGTATGCATTTTGATGACCCCTTCCTCCAATCTGCTATCCCTTCTATTACCCCCAACACCCTCCTCTCATCTCCTTCCCTTCTATTTTCCTATAGGTCAAGACAGATTTCTATACCCCATTGCCTGTATATCTTATTTCCTAGTCACATGTAAAAACAATTTTTAACATCCATTTATAAAGCCTTGAGTTCCACATTCTCTCCCTTCCTCCCTCCCTGCCCATCTTCTTTGAGAAAGTAAGCAATTTGATATAGGTTATATGTGTATAGTCATGCAAAACACTTCCACAAAGTCACGTTGTGAAAGACTAATTATATTACGCTCTAACCTGTCCTATCCTCTCTATTCTCTCCTTTGATTTGTCCCTCCACAAAAGTATTTGCTTCTCATTGCCCCTTCCCCCAATCCACTGTGTCTATTATTTCCCCTCTCTTATCCCCTTTACCCTGCTTTCCTGTAAGGTAAGATAGATTTCCATACTCAGTTGAGCGTGTATGTTATTGCCTTTTTTTATCCAAATCAGATGAGAGTAAGGCTCACTTATTCACTCTCACCTCCCTCCTCTTCCCCTTCATTTTAAAAGCTCTCTCTTGCTTCTTTTAAGTGAGATCATTTACTACATTCTACCTCTCCCTTTCTCTTTCTCCAAGTACATTCCTCTCAATAGTTAATTTTATTTTTTAGGTATCATCCCTTCATATTCAGCTTAACCTGTGCCCTCTGTCTATGTGCACACACACACATACACATACACACACATGTGCACGCATATATACATACATACATACATATACATATATATATATATATACACACACATACACAGACACGCATGCACACATATATATTCCCTCTAACTACCCTAATACTGAGTAAGTTCTCCAGAGTTAAAAATATCAAATTTCCATATAGGAATATAAACAGTTCAACTTTAATAAGTCCCTTATGGCTGCTCTTTCCCGTTTACCTTTGCAAGCTTCTCTTGATTTTTGTATTTGAAAGTCAAATTTTCTATTTCTATTTACCTCTGGTCTTTTCAACAAGAATGCTAGGAAGTCCTCTATTTCGTTGAAATTCCATTTTTCCCCTGAAATATTATACTCAATTTTGCTAGGACAGTGATTCTTGATTTTAATCCCACCTCCTTCGACCTCTGGAATATCATATCCCAAGCCCTCTGAATGCTAAATTATTAGAAAAGATCCTCCATATTACAGTGTAAGTACAACATGTATGTGCCAAGCTCCCTGCCCCCTTTTCCAAAGCTTTGGACTCTCCCTCTTGGAGACTGACAGGCCCAAACAAAGAACAGGAAACTCTAAAGACAAAGGATAGGAAATAACTCCTCTCCCACTGGAGAAACTTTAGCCTGGCCAGTTCTTAGGAATGAGGTGGGGGGGGGGGCAATGGGGAGGGTGGCTCCCCTCTCTGGCAGGAAAAACTTTCTTTGTTCAGTGCCCTATAAAAGTCACCATGTGGGACAGGCACATTGGAACCTTTCCCACGTAAAGGATGCTTTGCCTGGGACTACGTTCAGACAAACCAAGGCAGCTGTAAAAAATGGGGTTCTCCAGCTTAGGAAAAGCCTTGGGAACACGCTGAATGTGAAGTGTATGTTTTATGTTGTATGTTGTGTGTGTGTGTCCTTTGTCGTTGTCACTGCATTTGTAGAAAAGAAGGGGATTCCCCAGCTTGGAGAAACCTTTGGCAGTGGTGTTCCTCTGAACAGGTGTTGACTCTGTGTGTCTGTGTCTCTGTCTTTGTCACTGTGTTAACTGTGTAGTAGGAATTGTTAAATAATGTGGTTGTGGGGTTAATAGAGTATTTCCCCTGTCTTTCAATAAAAATTATTCTTCTGTTGGGAGTGTGCCTTATTGCCAGTGCGAATCCGAATCTGAACCTCACCTAGCTTAATCGAACACCCTCTGATCTCTTAGTGTAAAAGCTGCTAAATCTGGTGTTATCTTGATCGTGTTTCCGCAATACTCAAATTGTTTCTTTTTACCCACTTGTAATATTTTCTTCTTCACCTAGGAACTCTGGAATTTGGCTACAATGTTCCTAGGAGTTTTCTTTTTAGTATCTCTTTCTGGAGGTGATCAGTGGATTCTTTCCATTTCTACTTTATTCTGTTTCTAGAATTTCATGGTAGTTTTCCTTGATAATTTGTTGAAAGATTATGTCTAGGCTCTTTTTTTGATTGTGGTGTTCAGGCAGTCCAATAATTTTTACATTATCTCTCTTGGATCTGTTTTCCATGTCAGTTGTTTTATTCAATGGGATATTTCACATTGTCTTCTATTTTTTCATTCTTTTGGTTTTGTTTTATAATTTCTTGATTTCTCATAAAGTCATTAGTTTCCATTTGCTCCATTCTAATTTTCAAGGAATTGTTTTCGTCAGTGAGTTTTAGATTTCCTTTTCCATTTGGGCAATTCTGCTTTTTAAAGAATTCTTCTCCTCATTGACTTTTTGGATCTCTTTTGCCATTTGGGTTAGCCTATTTTTAAAGATGTTATTTTCTTAAACATTTTTTAGGTCTCCTTTAGCAAGCTGTTAACTCATTTTTCATGATTTTCTTGCATCACTCTCATTTCTCTTCCCAATTTTTGCTCCACTTCTCTTATTTGATTTTCAAAATCCTTTTTGAGCTCTTTCATGGCCTGAGACCATTTCATATTTTTCTTGGAGGCTTTGGATGTGACCTTGTTGTCTTTCTCTGGCTGTATGCCTTCATCTTCCTCATCAGTGAGTAAGAAACCATCTTCGCCAAGAATGTTACTTTCTATAGTCTTATTCTTTTTCCCTTGTTTGCTCATTTTCCCAGCCAATTATTTGACTTTTGAGCTCTTTGTTAAGTGGAGGCTATAATGCCCCAAGTTTCAGGGGTTTTGTGCAGCTGTTTTCAGAGATATCTCTAGGGACCTGTAAATTCTCAGTTCATCCAAAGTGGTATGATCAAAAGAGAGGTGTTTACTCCTCTCCTGGCCTGTGCTCTGGTCTGTGAGCAACCACAAATACTCTTTTCTGCCCTGGAACTGCAAAGAGTGTTCCTCTCCACAGCCACCACCAGCTCTGCCACACCAGTGCTCCTCCTCATCCCAGGACTGCCACCCAGAACTGGGAAACAGATCAGCTGTAGGCTGAGAGCTCCAGAAGCAGCTGCTACTCCAGAAGCAGCCATTGCTGGGGCAGTAGGTACTGCCTCTTTGGGGCTGGGGCTGGGGCTGTGACTGGACCATGCTCCTCTCTCACTCAGATAAGGAACCTTTCCCACTGACCTTTGAAGCAGTCTTTGGTGTTTGTGGGTTAAGAAGTCTGGGAACCTCTGCAGGTGCCAGTGATTCAGTGTCCTGAGGCCTGCTCCAGTCCTGCACGTACTGGCGTGGCCCAGGCTGGGCTGTGCTTTGCTGTGAACATGGTGCGATAGACTTCCTGTCAGCCTTCCAGATTGTCTTGGGCTGGAAATCTGCTTCATTCTGTCAATTTTGTGACTTCTGCTACTGTAGAATTTATTTAAAGTCATTTTTTTTACAGGGGTTTAGGGTGAGAGCCCAATCCAGTCCCTGCTTCTACTCTGCCATCTTGACTCCATATAACCCTCTACTCTTGCCGCATCTGGAGCCCATATGAGTTTGTTTGCTCTTCTCTCTGTCCTTGAGGGGAAAATGTTAGAATTTTTACCTATCTAGATTTCAGGGAGCTTTTCTGGGACTTAGAGCTAATTCTTCTCTTGTTCCAGAGTGTAGAGTCTTTCCCCAATTTCTCTTCCAGCCCATCAGAGCCTAGTAAAGGTATTGATTTTTAATAATATTTCATCTTTTCATGAATATAGCTGTAGCTAGAAATTTAGGCTGCAGTAGATGCAAGCACATTTTAAAACTATAGATTCTTATAGGAATTACAATTAGAAGAAACCTAAGAGAATATCTGGCTCAGCATGCTCATATGTGACCACAAGAGGTTAAATAACTTGCCCAAAATAACAGTGCAGCTTAATAGTAGATTTGAGCAACAAGCCTAGACTTCTTAAAATTCCAAATCCATTGTACTTTTTTAAATTGAAGAGATCATAGGATCTAGAGCTAGAAGGGACCTCTGAGGCCATCTAGTTAAATTCCTTCATTTTGCAATAGAGAAAAAGGCGAAGAGACTAAATCACTTATCTGAGGTCACACAGATTCGAAGTTTTAGAGGAAACATTTGAATCCAGTTCCTTTGACTCCAAACTCTATTCTCTTCCACTTTGAGGTTAAAATAAAGACTCAAATTATATGATTAATGTACATTTTAACATTTACGAATGGAAGTATAGTATTGGAGAAAGAATACTGGGGTGGGTATAAGAGAATCCCACTTCTGCCACAGTTGTAATACGTCAGGAACCTGCTTACTTAGCTCTTCTCTGTAGCATCATAAGGATCAGTGGTCACTGCCATAAATATGACTTTCTGTTGTTGTTCAGTCATTTCACTTGTGTCCAATTCTTCATGATCCCATTTTTTGTTTGTTTCATTTTCTTTTTGTTTTTGGCAAAGATACTTGAGTGTTTTTCCATTTCCTTCTTTAGCTCATTTTACAGATGAGTTAACTGAGGCAAACAGGGTTAAGCGATTTGCCCAGGTTCACATAGCTAGTAAGTATCAGAGGCCTGATTTGAGCTCAGGCAATCCTGACTCCAGGCCTGGTGCTCTATCCACTGTGTCACCTAGCTGGCCCTAAAGAAGACTTAGAATGGAGTTAATAAAGGTAGTATTGTACGTAAAGGAGGGGAAAGAGAGGGCCTGAGTTTAAGTCCCAACTCTGCCACCTATTAGTTGTGTCATGTGGTTAATCATTTCTCCTTTCCCTGCCCTCATTTACCCCAACCATCAATAAAATTAAGACACTCAAGTAGGTGAACTTTCTAGTTCTATAACTATAATACTTTCCCAATAATAATTCCCCCTCCCCCTTCCATTCAGCATTGGCAAAATTATAGGTCTCTTAAAAGGACACAACAATGCATTTAGGATGTGGCTTTCTCTTATTTTAGTGCTGGATCTTTATGATTCACCATTGACTTATTTCTTAGAAAGAGTCAATAATGATTCAATGACCAGTAAATCTGGATTGGAACTTGCTATTCAGAAGGTAGTTGTGCCTAAAGCCCTGGGATAACACTAAAGATCAGCCTCTATCAAGACTCCAGTCAAGGGGGAGGTAATTATGCATTACTGGGAGTAACAGGAAGAACTTAAGTGCTAACCATTTAACAAGGACTTCTGCTTTCTCTCTCTTAATCTCTCTCTGTCTCTCAGTCTCTGTCTCTCTCTCTCTCTGTCTCTCTGTCTCTCCCAGTTCTGCCCCACCCCCTGCCCAAATACTTCTCCTGAGTTCTTCCATCTGTCCTCTCTCTTAATTTAAATTCTTTCCCTCTCTGACAATCATCCAAACCCTCCTCTTCTCTTTCTTTTCCTGGATAGCAGAATAGTAACAGCTGGCAGGAACACTCTTCCTCTCACCCCTTCCCTGGCAGCCACATGGAAGACCTGGCTGGACCTTGGACAAGGATTGATAGGTATTGCAGACTAGAAATGTTTTACATTTTCAAGGTTACTTCTATGAATTATATTGTCAATTTGCATATGATGTTTTTGATAGATTACATGTTTGTATTGAGCTAGAAATTTCTTGGAAGTGCATGGGCTTGTGAATTCTCACTAAATGTCTCTTATTCTCTCTTGAACAAAATTGCCTCAGTGTCTTGAGAAGAATTTAGCCAAGTCTGATGTCCCTTTGCTCACTATTTAAACACAAGTTATTGGCTGGGGAAGGGGATCTGTTTTACTTCAAAATCCCTTTCCAAGGCATTGACTTCAACAGATGCTACATGACCATTCAAGGCAAAATTATGTAAACTCTCTGTGCTTCATATTCTTAAGCTATATAGATATACAGGGTGTTCCTAAAGTCTGGACAGATAGGCAAAAATACATATTTTCAAGAAATGAAATGATTGAAATACTCAACAACATTTTATCTAATTAGAATATTAACAAATAACATCTTCAACTTCAAATAACATCACATGATTTTATATTCATATTCCAAGAGTGAATGTGCTAAAATTGACAGCAATGTAGAGTTATTGAGTTAGTGTATCAAGTTCAAACCCCATCAACCTTTGCATCAAAAATGATGGAAATCATATTGAAGATGTTATTTGTTAATATTCCAATTAAATAAAATGTTGTTGAAAAGTTCAATCATTTCATTTCTTGAAAATATGCATTTTTGGCTATGTGTCCAGACTTTAGGAACACTCTGTATAGATATGAATATGTGTAGATAGATAAATGTATATATATAACATATATACAATATATATACATAGAGAGATTTTTTATATATAGATGTAACTAAAATATAAAATGAAATATCTTTAAATATAAGATTTATATCATTAAGTGTCTTACAGTTTTAAAGGTATATGATTATATATAAATATAGCTTAACTGATATTTGATAGGAACTTTTAATATAATGAGGTAGTGCCACAATTTCATATGCTCTTGATTATGGTTTTAGCTGTGAGACCTCATGGTCAAGTGGAAAATGTTCAGTACAGCAAGTAGCAGACTCAACCACTAACTAGCTGAATAAAATTATTCAAGTCACTCAACCACCTCTGAGTCGATTTTCTCATCTGTGGCACAATGCATAGAGCACTGGACCTAGAATTAGGAAGATTTGAGTTCAAATCCTGCCTCAGAAATTTAGTTGCTATGGGATCCCAGGCAAGTTACAACTTCTTCTTCCTCAGTTTCTTCATCTATAAAATGGGAATAATAAGAGCATCTACTTTCCAGTGATGTTATAGAGATCAAATGAGATAATATTTATAAAGTGTTTTGCAAGCCTTATAGTGCTATATACATGCTTTCTATTACTATTCTCATCTATGATACGAGTTATTACAATCAGACACTTAGGTCCATTCAGGCTGTAAAATTCTGCCATTTTTATTCATGTGAACATTCTCTAATTTCCTAAAATTACTAAACATAAGGAGAGAGTAGATATCATCCAAACTACCTCATTTGAACTCTGATACCTTAAATCAGTGAAAACACTCCTCAATCTATCAAAATATCTTAGACTAAGTGTGAAAAATCCTTTTAACTAGAATTGTGTAAGAAAAGACAGAGGAAAATTGACCAGATCCCAGAGACCTAAGAGGTAAAGTGGAAAAATTATGATTCTTAGGAAGACAGGCATTTGAATCCCCTCCTCCTACACTTCATAGATGGGTCACTCTTGGAAAGTCACTTAAGCTTTCTGTGCCTCAGTTTCCTCATCTATAAAATGAAGACAATAACCAATCTTCAAGACTTGTGAAGATAAAGTGAGTTAACATATTTTAAGTATTTCACAAAACCTTAAAGTACTACATAAGCAATATCATTATTATTAATGTTGTCATTATCATCATCTACAAATTATCAATCATATTGGGAGGGAGGAGGTAGTCCAGAAATTGTAGTGAATATGGAATTCTAGCAGATACCCCTGAGAAGAATTACTTGGACAGGAGAAGAATGAAGAAGAGAAAGAAGTTTTTGTCAAGTCTCCCCTTCAGACCAAAGGAAGATTTGCCATTTTCTAATGGTTTGGGGAATGTTGGACTTTCATATTCCCATTAATGCTCTTCCATCATATGCTAATGACAAAAGTAGCCCCCATGCTGACATCATTGGCCTAAATCTGGCTTCCCCAGGTCAGCTGGTGGTAAAGATAGACTGGACTTATGACTCTACGAGGAAGCCAGCAATGCCCAATAAGAACTTCTTGATCATCTCAAGGAAGAAAGAAGCTTATAGCTACCAAGAGCTATGAATTTCCCCTTTACCACTTGTGCTCTCTAAGCTTAAGCAGACTTTTCCCCTAGATTCTGTATGTACTTGTGGGAGTGTCTGACATAATTTTTTTCCCTTGAGGGGAAAAGAGGGAGGGTATGTGTTGGACATACCATTCTTTGTCTATTGCTTTAGTAAATAACCCTTTTAAAAAGCTTCTTAAGACTGGCTCATTAATTCTTGGGTGGGAGGCGAGAGGTGGAGCACACAAGTGCAGGTTTGAGCCAATAACATTAGGTAATCATCCCTAACACACTTCAGGGGATACCCCTAGAATCCTAAAGGAGGATGTATAGCCAGCCTAGCTCTGGGAATGACAGATCCTCAGAGCTTAGATGAGCTACATAAGAATTTATTATACCTCCTTAAGAAATGTAGGCGTCTTATTTAGTGAGCTTTAAAAGATATATCTTTTATTCTTTACTATCTAATAGATGTCCTTTCCAGTCCAGCTTCAATCTCTTTTTTGCTCTCTTTTTTACCTATACATTTTTTTGTCACTTCTATCCATCTTATTTAGAACTGGTTCTCTATTATTATTTGCCACTTCCAATAATGAAAAGTTCCTTGAAAACTCTATTTTTCCTCTTCATGTAACCATGAGGACCTAAAATCCTTTTTGAATCTAATATTGACCTGCAGATTCTGCAGTTCAGTTCAGTGCATTGTGACTTATTGCAAGTGCCCTACAAGTCATGGGGGATATATTTCTAGATTTCTGAGACAAACCAGCATCACATACGGCATCCTTCAGTCAAATCTATTTCTGTAATTTAAGAATAGATACAGAATATGTCTGCATGATTAAATTTGACTAAAAACTCTCATTTTCAGTTGGAAACATGTATGGTACTCTATGAATCATTGCTATTCGTGATAATAATAATGCCACCACCCAATGATAAAATATCAGTAATGGTCTCAATTTATTCTTTACAACTTACAATGACTCATTCAGTTCTCAGAATAAGTAATAAATACTTGTAAAACACTTGGTAATTTATTCTGCTAATATAAAATGAAATACAAATGGAAAATAATCATGTAACACTAAGTTTTTCACCAGTTACTGAATGAAAGACTTAAAAATAACTGGCCTTGATCCTAATTCAAGACACTAGTATTAAAGTTTTAAATTTGCAAGTGACAAAAGATAAAAATTTTAAATAATTTCACACATTAAGGAATGGAATTTTCACACTTAGAAATTCTAAGCTTAAATCTTACTGCAGACACTAATAGAAGAATGGAATAGTGAAAAATAATTCCTTAATTTCAGACTTTTCTTCCTTTTTTTTTAGCTTTTGTAAGTCTTGGCTCTTGGATCAACGGTGCAGAACGCTATCTATATTGATGGAGGTTGATTACTCAATGATCCTCACCTGCATGGGGTCAAGCCTGTGTAGGTGATAGCTGGATAGAAGAGACATTCATGCTGTGCTGGCTACCAGCTCCAAGAGAGAAAATATATGATTCCAAACTGTCTTCAGATCTTTGAAGGGACAGAAAGAATCTGGGAAGAAGTTAACTTCCAGAATGACCTGGAAGTTTCTATTGTGACTCTAACCCCAGTCTGCTACACTAGAAACTCTGGAAAAATTTTCTCTTTGGTGAGATCTCACTCTCTCTTCTGGTTAAACTGAGACAACTCATTCCCAGTGGAAGAGCTCCTGCAGTCTGTATTGTCTGGCATAGATGGTCCTATATTTACTTTCTCCACTTCTGTTTTTCTATCAACTTGAATAAATGAGTTTCTTTACTGTTTATTATGTGGGTGGTTGTTTTTTTTTTTTTTTTTTGTGGAACTGGTATTTGGTAAGGACCATAGATATATAAATTGAAGGGACTGTTTCTCCACTAAGGAACAATGATTAGGAGTTCAGTTTGAACTTGAAAATTACATTCCTGAGACTAACAATATTTAAGAAAGCAGAGTTCTATAATTCTAGACAAGTACTTCTCTGAAGAGAGAAGAATGATGAACTTCTGGCTCCATCCTCCTGCTTCCTTTCCTGTCAGGAATTAGTCATTATTGGAGAAAGGTGGGGAAAGGAGATGCTACTTGCCTCCCTGTGAGTTACTTCTAGACAGATCCATGGGCACATATATTGCCTATATTGGCAAAAAACAATACCGAACTCTACATGCCGCATATTCTTACACTTTTTTTTGTTTCTCTAACACTTTTTTTTCTATAATCTGTCTTCAATAGAATATTCTGAAAGGGAAAAAAGTGAGTAATTACTGAAATAATCCAAACATTCAATTTTAGCCTAGTCCAAAGGCACAGACTCCAGCCAAGCCAGTTTCACTGATTTTCTTTCTTCTGACCTTGACTCAGTTTACAACTACATTGTCCTAAAGCCTTGTAATTGTGAGAACAGTGGGACTTTTTTTTTAATGTTTGCTCTTTTGGAATGCTAGGGCAATCAAGTGCCTTTGATGAGTCTTGCCTTTGTTTCTTTCTGAAGTATTTGATTGAATCATGAGTCTTTGATGACTTGCTTAAGAAACAAGAAAGCCCCAGGCCCCAGGCCCTACACTCTTTTGCTAAGTAGTTACGAAGCCCCAGGGCTCTGAGAAGGATATATATGATTTGAGATTAGCATTTTGTTTTAGGGCTCTCACTCACTGAAAGAATATAGTATGATTTGACCAGACAAGACTCTGAGTAGCTGTTATGGAGGCCCCCAGCTTTGACAACACAGATTTTGATGCTTCTCTCTCTGGTAACTATATACTGCTATAGTTAGATGGTTAGAAGCCTGTCTATTGGTTTGTGTTTATTTGCTCCATTTAATGTATGCTTGTAATTTCTGTTTGTATATTCTCCGAAGTTCAGGGTGCTGGCCTTTTCCCCTGAACTAAGTGAATGATATATGAATGTTTTATTAACGTAAGATTGTAAACCCCTTAAAGTTGCTTTCCTTAGAAAAGCAGATCAAAGAATCTGTGATAGCAGCTGTCCTGTGTGCTGGTGTTGTTGGCCTTACACAGCCACGGTTGCTGCAAGTAGCACTATTGTTACAAGCCTCTTTTTCAGAAATGGGCACTTCTTCCAGAGTTCTTCCTGGTGCTTCCTAGTGCTAGATTTACAAAAAAAAAAAAAAAAAAAAAAAAACCACACACAAAACAAAACAAAATACATTAGCAACTATTTATCTTTGTTAGGGAAGTATCAACGTCCCTGGATTGATAGATAAGACTCTTTCCTGGTTATACCTACCTCAGAAAGCAATCTATTAGTTTCTGATGTAGCCTCATGTGGGTTATAACAGTTACTCAAGAAAGAGGAATATAAGATGTAAAATGGGCATATAGCAGCATATCCTCTCAGATAAAAATTATAAATATTGAGAGAATTGTGGCTTTCAAGTCAGTGAGCTGAATAAGAAATTGAAGCATTCATGAATGGCAGAAAGAGGTTATTATGACAAAAGATATTTCAGACTGTTCGGGCCAAATAATCTTCTGTAGAGGCTTGAATCAAGACAGTGATGACATAGAAGTGGAACACCTAAAAACAAGGTGGCTGCTTACATATTATTTAAGTTATGGAAATAGGCATATACTACAACCAAAGGATTAGTTAAACAAAGGATTTCAGCAGCATGGTGAATTGCAGAACTCCAAAAATATTATAAGAGAAGAAATCAGTACCAGAAAGCCATTCCTACAGAACTATTTTAAAATCTTAGAAAATCGTCAAAGGACAGACACAGCAAGTTATGTCATTTAAAGTTCTTGATTCTATCCAAAAAGAAACATGGAGCCCTCCTAATAAATAAGGAATATTGCCTTAAGTGGAGAAGAAAGAGTTAATAATGCCTTGGATTAGGTAAAATTCACATATTATTTTCAAGGAAATTATTATTTTTCAAGCTGATAAAAATGTTCTTATTGGCAAAATTCTGCTTAAAAAATTGAGGCTTATTTTGACTGTCTTTAGCAGGTTTCTAAGGAATAGATAATGAACAAAAGAGGCTGTTATTGGACAGAGCTATTTTTAAATTTTTTCCCAGTGAAATTTGGGTAGAAACAAGAGATCCTAAATGATAGATATTAGAAATAACTTATTAAAGTAAAAGAAAGACTCTAAGAGCAAACTCTGGCTGGAATGAAAAAGAACTATATGGTGATGGTTGGGAAGAATAACATTTTTCTTCATGTAGTTTTGTATAGCTCTTACAAAGTTCAATATCTGAAAAGTAATTATTTGAAATTTTCTTATATTTAATTTGAATTGAAGCTGTTAAGAAGAAACTGAATAGTGAAAAATTCTCTCAGGCCTCCAGTTCTGAGGTATTTGGGATTAATTAGTTGCCTAAGAATGGGAAAACACGACTTCCTCTATAGCCAGTGGACCTAAAGATTCTAATTATTGTGAAGACTGAATGCTGAAAAAAGTCTGACTAGAGGGTGACTAAATTGAAAGTACAAAGCCATCAACCAGAAATGTGAAAATACCCTAATTCGGATATGTGAGTGTGTCAAAATAGGGCTCATCTTGACCTAAGGCACATATAGAGCACCCCATTAGTACTGCTAGACTGATTTTCTGAAAAAAAAAATTACTTTGAAGTATCTCATTACAACTTCTCCAGTATGGAATGGAGATGACCTGCTGGGACTTCCAGGTTTATACCAACAGAGTGAATATTTTGGCTATATACCAAAATGGAAAATATTTGAGTATGGTCTTCATGAGAAACTACAAATTTGTCATGCAAACACCAACCTACCTAAAAGATCCTTGTAACCACAGAGCTGGACAAGTGAATATTTCTTTGGGTCACAGAAAATAAAACACAAAGAAGTAAAGATTCTCATTGTTGGTATGGATGGTTAGGCTGCCCTTTAGAAAATTATAGAATTTTGGAAGTACAAGAAAATATTCTTCACAGACAGGACTGTTTTAGTGTCCTCAGATGTAAATTAGTCATAGCTTTCTATCATGGGAACTGAAAAGAAATGGAAATATGGGAAGCTTATACCTTCCTCTGAAACTAAAATGAGTTCTATTGTTTGGTTTCCCCCTGAAAGAACAAGGCTTTTCTCAGAGTATCTTCTAACCTGACTTCAGAAGTGAGCCTAAAGTGGAGCAGTGAGAGGCATAGAAAATTGTGGGATTTTATGTTTGTGCAATGAATTATCATTCATAGAAAAAGCTTTAAATCAGTGTTTCTTAACTTAAAGTCTTTAAACTTTTTTTGAAAAAAGATATACTTTGATAGCTGTGTTTCAATATGATTGGTTTACTTTGCGATTCTGTATACTTTATTTTCTGCATTTAAAAACATGATTCTAAGAAGAGGTCAAAAAGTTTTGCCAGATTTCCAAAGGAGTCTGTGACACAAAAGAGGTTAAGAAGCCCTGTTCTAAGGGCCTAATAATCTCCATATGCTGAAAGTTACTCAGAACTTTGGCTGGTAATGTTATTGAATAAAAATTTTTAACATGTATATATGTGTGTGTGTATATATATACATATATATGTATATACATGTATATATACGATCACAAAAACATTTTCTTGACTTCTTGTTACTTATAAAAGTCTACCACCCCTCCACTAGCAGACAGTAACCAAAACATTTGAGTCACTTGTTCCATATAAACACTTTAGTCTAGTGCCACTCCACCTACAGCTGTAGAGCTGTTCACTTGTCATTCTGGCAGTATCTTCTTTTTAAAAAAAAAATCTTTTTTTTTTAGTTTAATGTCTTCTGCCAACAATATAATCTTGATTAAACTGACAACTTTAAAAAAAGTACAAGACTAAGTGTTTCTCTGCATTTGGGTAGTGAATCACCTCCAGATTAATCACCAGCCTCCCCACTCCCACCCATCTTACCCTACCCCAAAGAAGGATCCATATTAAAGCTCTTTAAAATTAAAGAGTAAAAGTGGTTTAAATATATAGCAGCTTGTGATCCCACCCACAACGTTGTTAGTAAAGATAGCAGGATATTGAAAAAGAGTGAGGCAATAAACACCACCTGTTCACAAAGAGAATGGGTCCTGGCATTTATATTTTTATTTATATTAAAAGGTTGTGACATTCAGATTGAGCTGCATTTAAATTTGAAACTAGCTTAATTTTAAAAATAGCATTTTTATCCTCCAAATGTAAAAAGATTCAGGAGAATTGTGTCAGTGTACATTACAGTGCAACATTTATTCTTTTTTTAACAGGTAAGATCAAAACCATTCATTGATGAAGTGTTCTAATTTAACCAACCCACGAGATCATTTTGGTTTTCTATCCAACTGCCCCTAATTGGGAACGGACTCTACATAAGAACAATGAGCTCTTCTCCCACACACTCAAATCACTGAACTCATTTTTAAATCTCATATTATTTAAATGCTTTAAATGCTATTTAAAAGCCATTTATCCCCTACTAGGATGGCATGTCCTTAAAGAAATAGATTGAGGTTCTGTTTACAAAAATATGGGGAAAAAGAGTGTTATGTCAAAGATAGACTATTAGACACATTTTCTTGAGTCTGGGAAGACAGATTGGAAGCAATAGATGGGAGTTACAGAGAGACAAATTTTGGCTTAATTTCATGAAAATTAGAGTTGCCCAAAAGTGAAACGGATTGAGCTAGTAAATTGTCTACCACTGATAGTTTTCAGGTAGATCCCTTCTTGTTAGAAATGTCATAGCATGGATTCCAAGTTAGTTTTGTGTTAGATCAGCATGCCTCTTTCCTAACCCAAGTACTCTGTCATTCTGTGAAATGTGAATAAAAAAATAACCATTCCAATTTACCATGGACTCTGTAAACCTATTGAAGTTAGGGTGGTAAATCTGGGTTACCAAAGACTAAATCACCAGCATACCAACTCTGACAAGTTCTGTCATCCTAGAAAGTCTTTAGCTATGCTCCTGGTAATGACTGATTATGATTTCCTAGTATCAGTCAGCTAAGTGCAGAGAGGCTTATCACCTTGTCCATTTGGTAATTAATCCAATGGCCATTGGAGCCTTAAAGCAAACAAATGAAAATAGCTGTTAACAATCTGTGATAAATCATATTGACTAAATGTTTTGATATTACCTAATTCAACCAGTTAAAGATGCATGGTCTGAGAGTACCTTTGCTACTCTGACTTTATTGGATCAAACACAGGAAGGAAGTTTAGCTATTAGAATAATAATGAAATTGAGACACAAGAGTTTAAGTTTTTCAAATAGCAGTGCCAAAATTCTAATCATTGTATAGCAGGAAGAATATCCTAATTCCTGTCCTTCATGCAAATTAGATTAGTTTCTCCTTAAAAAGAATTGAAACACTCCTCAAGCTTTGCTGGCTTGAGAGACTAACTTTAGGCTACTGACATCAATTCCTCGTCTTCTGAGTACAAAATAGTCACAAGAAATTCTAGGGTAGTTTAAGATTTGGGTGATAGATCACATGTAGGTAACTAGGGGAAGGGAGCTTTGCTTATCTGGAAATATCCTAAGTGTCTATCCTTGTTGAGTATCTTTTTCTTATGTCTAAATAAATCCCTTCTTTATTAATTGTTGAATGACTTAAGATTGTCTCATTTTGATCCAATATAAAACTTAAACTGTATTTTGATCCAACATAAAAGTTAAACTACCAAGTAGTCTCTGACATGAGCCAGGAGCAACCCAGAACCTATGGTCTTCCAAGTTCTAGTTTCCATGTAAAATATTGCTTCTACTTCAGGTATGATTACAGAAGTGAATTTTTTGTGCATACTGTAAATACCACATTTCCTCATGTACAAGACACACCTTAATTTTGGGGCCTGAAATTTGAAAAAAATATATTACATAAAGTTATTGAACTCAAGTTTTATTCATCATAAAATTCATACAATTCCTCATCACTGTCAAAACTCCCATCCATTAGCTTGTCCTCATCTGTGTTTGATGATGAATCACTGTCTTCATATATTGTCTCGTCCTCAGTTCTATCTATGGCATTTGAAAGCCACACTTCTTAAATGACTTGACATCGATCTCAATCTTGATATTA
>CM053626.1:76954074-76973836 GCA_028646595.1 Phalanger gymnotis
AGAGTTGGGCTTTTGTTTGCTTTGATTAATTCAGCTATTTCATTGAATCTTACTAAGTGCTAAGCCCCAGGCCCAAACCCCTATTAGGCGTAAAACCTATGTGGGTGTGGATTGGCAACTAAAGTGGGGCCCAAGGTGGGGCCAACTCCAGGAAGGGCCTAGTTTACATGTCTGGGACAGCAGAGGCTTTCAGACCAAGTGGATTTAAGTTGCTCTTTGTGGTGATTCTAGGTTACGTGGGTGAGTCGCATGTGTGACTCACCCCTGACCCTGAAAAAGATATAAAACCAGGGGTTGACCTTCTCCTTTCTGGAGCTCTTTGCTGAAGGAGTGGTGGCACGTGACTCCGGGCCGGCCCCTGTTCTGAGCTCCCAGGCTGAACCTAGATGTTGGTAACTATGAATAGTATTGGGTCTGTCTGTTTGTAATTTAAGGGCTCTTGAGATAGTGTTGATGAAGAGATCTGTAGCTGTAGCTAAGGTGCCCTCCAGCTTGTAAACCTGGATGCTGAGACTTTGTTGAACTCTGGTAACTATGTATTGGGATTTGAATCAGATAAGGTCTGTCTGTTGATGTTTGTAATTTGCTTGTATTTTGCTCTGAAGTTCAGGGTGCTAGCTTTTTCCTCTGAACTAAGTGAAGGATATCTGTGTGTTGAATTAAAGTAAGCTTGCCAACCCCTTCACCTTGCTCTCCTTATTAAGGCAGATCAAAAGAACCTATGTTTTTGCGGCATGCTGGCAGCTTTCTGGGTGCTGGCTGTGGGTGGATCTTGCACCCCCACAGAAGCTGCTAGCCAGATTGTGGAAACAATTGCTTAGCCAGATTCCTAGGCCAGGGTTGACAGAGATCAAGACCCGAGAGAAGCAGATACCACAAAGAGAAAACAAGGTCAGTCTTGGAGGAGAGAAGAATCAGGTTGCTAAGCTAAGGTCAAGATGACCATAGGTCAGAGTCAGCAAGTGAGGATAAGCATTAAAGTTCAGGTAGATAGGATACATCCACACTAGAGATGTGGTTTGTCATCAGAAAGACGTGTTTGTGGTACTTTATTTGCTATCTACAATTTTCTAGGCAATTGTTGAATACTCATTCCACCTATTTTCCCACAGGGCCCTAAATTGTATTTTTTTAAATGCATTTTGTCTTGTGGATCTAAACAAAAAGATATATTTTGTCATGAGAAAAATATTCATAGGCATAGCTTTTTTCTCATAAATGCTGGCTTGGAACCAAATGAATAATAAATAATGTATTAATAAACAAAACATAACTTTATCCTTCATGAGAACATGCCTTTCTTTGGAGGTGGGGAGGTGAAAAAAAACTTTCAGGTTTCTGAAGTGCCATCTGTTGTAATAATGGAAGGGGTTGTTCATCAAACAGATATAAAGACCACAATGAGTACAAATACCTCAGAATGAGAAAACAGGATCCTTTTAAATAAGCTATCATGGCAGACATAGTAAGCACAAATTCTGAAAATAAAACAAGCTTCCCCATCTCTCATCACCAAAAGTAAAAACAAAAAAGATAAATGAAAGTAAACTTCTCAACACAGAAAAGGTTTTTAAATATTTTAATGACTTGATTTGAGAGAATCAGATGGATTATGGAACATTCTGATTCATCTATGAGAATGACTAAAATAACCAATCAATGGTGTTATTTTTGTCTGTTTTATAGACTGTCTTTAATCCAATAGTCAACACCTCCTTATTGAGTGATGCAGGAGAAAAAAATATAGATCTTGCCTTCATAGACAACTCTAACTAGGAAGACAGACATATGGAGACAATAGCAAACATGAAACAAAATATAATTGAGAGTTCTACCTAGATGTCCTACTGTTGGCATGCCACTCTCGACATGTCAAAAAGCATCATCTTTATCGCTTAAACAATCCCTTACTCCATTCACTCTTAGTTCTATTGAAGGAAATACCATTTTCCTATTCACTTGAGACCAAGACATTTATGATCCCAATATCTGCCTTTTAGTTGCCAAGTTCTGGCAGTTTTATCTAAACATCACCTCTCACATCTTCTCTTATCCTTCCTCATATGACCATAATCATTGTTTAGAACCTTACCTAATCCCTTTGCCTTCTCATCTAATTTTATTTTTTTAACAATCTGCTGAACTATATCACCATTTGAACACTTTTCTTCATTCCCACCCCTTCCAGTCTCTCCCTTATACAAACCATCTTCCACTCATTTGCCAAAATTATTTTTGCAGTCATCACCTCTAATCATATAATTTATTTTCTCAACAAATATATTGTGTTGCTCTCTATTGCTTTTAAGGGAAAAAAAGTATAAGTTCCTTAGACTGGAATTTGAAGTCTTCCATAATCAACCTATTTGTCCACCTTTATTTCCCTTTATATTCTCTAAGTTCCTGTCAAATGAGACTATTAGCTATTCCATGAATTTGACATTCCATCTCCTACCTCAGAATGCATGTGTGTAAGCCATTACCAGTGCCTAGAATGCATGACCTAGAATGTTTATAATTAGAAACTGTCATGATTTTATTAAGACAGTAAAATTACAATTCTTGTTTTAGAAAGGTTACTCTATTGGACTCTATGAGAATGCTATAGGCAGCCTATCTTGATTTCAACAAAGCATTTGGCAAAGTCTGCCATTATTACCTTATGAAAAAGATGAGAAAAAAAGTAGGTTCAATAAAAGTACATGTGCTTTATCAAAGGGTACCTGACAAAAGAGTAGGTTGTGACCTACAAGGCCTGAAGCCAGCTAAAAATGATGGCCTCTCCATTCTAAGCCAAAGAAACCTGAAGGTGATAGGCCAAAGAAGAGCAGAGACTCCAGCTATAGCCCACTGGGATCCAAGAAAGTATTATTAGTATAATCTATATCCTGAAATGCTGGCAGCAGAGTCCCTGCCTTAGGTTAAACAAATAACAGCTTGATTAAAGTAGGAGGAACACAACAAGGAAAGACAGGGAGATGCCTTAAATCAATTTCTAGGGAAGCTAACCAAATTGGGTATCTGACTCATAGCAAGAAGACCATTGATTGACGGGCTTAACCACTTGGATGAGACATCCAATTGTATCAAAGGCACATCACCACATCACTCTGCAGCTTTCCTTTACCCTTCATATTCAACATGCCACAGCTTTGTTAGGAGTTAGATGTAACAATACAGTCAGGTGGATTTACAAGCAGTTGAAAGACTTTATTCAAAACATATTGATTAAACAATCCACTTCAAGGTGAAGGAAAAGGATTGGCACAGAGTAAGACCTCAGCCTTCTTCTGTTCAAAAATGTTATTAATGTATTGAATGAAAACACAGATGGCATGCTTTATTTAATTTGCTTATGACATAAAGCTGGTAGAGATAGCTAATAAACTCTACAGGAAAGTCAGTATAAAAATACCTTAAATGATGAAAATATCAAACAAAATCCAACCATTTACATTTATTGGGAATGTCTGAAGTTTGACATTTCAGATTTAAACACATGAAGAATCTACATAAAGGTTGAGGGATATTTGAATAGACAGTAGTCAATAAAAAAAAACCTAATGTTTAAGCAAGTTCAAAGAGGCTAATGTGATATCTGGCTGCATTCAAAAATGTGGGTTATATCAAGTGGGGTAATATATATACACACACACACACACACACACATATATATACAGACCACTTCATATAGAAGAGCTGTTCTTAAGTATTATAACCAGAACAAGAGAGCACAGTATTCCCATCTCTGGAAACCACATTCCAAGGTATATTAAAAGGCTGGAGCGTATCCATAGAAGGGTAACCAGGATGATGAGGGGGCTAGAGGACCATGGTTGTTGAGGTATTGGGCCTGGAAAAGAGAAAACTCAGAATCAATTAAAGTGTTGATTCAAATCTCAGATAAGAGATTGGACCAGATGACCGCTGAGTTCATTCAAACTTTAGGTTTTTAATGATTCTATACTTCCAGATGAGCAAAGCAACCACTAGATAACCCAATTTAGCTTTGCAACCAATTAATTTGTATTTCATAAGATAGCCTAACCTTAAGAATGATCTTTGTTTCAAAATATTTCTTTGAGGTTATAAAGAGGTTGGAGTTTCACCAAATTCTATTTTTTTTAGTAATTCATTTACTCTTTGACTTACTTATAGCACCCTTGCTAACTGAATGTTGATATACAATTTAGATGGAAAAACCTATTTTCTGTCCAAATAACAAAACAGTGTTTAAGACCTCTTGCCTTGAGTAAGACCAACTGTGTGTATATGGTTTTGTCTGTGTGTGTGTGTGTGTGCATGTGCGCGCACGCGTGTGTGTGTGTGTGTGTGTGTGTGTGTGTGTGTGTGTGTGTGTGTGCTTGGACATAGGAGAAACTCATAAATATTTAAGATTTCCATTGGCATTTTATTATTTCCTATAACATCAGAAAAATCTTTACTTACACATTTGTGGAAAGAAGAAGAGGCAGAAGGTTGTTAGTAAAGCCTTAGGACTTAAAAATGAAATTCTGTGAATGCTTATTAAAAGCTATCCTATGTAGAGACATTATTAAGAGGAGTCAATCATATTGATGCTGGAGATGACTCAGAGACCAAGGAAAGTAAGACTAGAGGAAACTGAACAATTTGTTAGGCTACCCAGGAAGTTAGATATTATAACAGAAACAATGTCACATTTGTCAACAAATACATTGTCACCATTACACATCTAGCTATCAATTTTTCTTCCTTTCGACTCTCTAGATACTGTGCTCAGGCACAGTAATTGCATGTGCTTGAAACCAGCTCATCTGAATGAAAGTGAAATAAGGTAAAAACAAATGTCAATGGAATCAGGAAAGGCTACCGAATGCTTAGGATTCTGTCCAATGGAAGGCTAAGGAGATGAATCCAATTCCAGGAGAGATTGGTGGAGCTTGATTAAATGACAAAAAGACATATAAACAAAGCTCTAGTTATTATTTCACAAATCATTCCTCAATATTTATCCAGTGTAAACAATCACTTCTATATCTCCATCACAGGCCATTCACTTACAGTATCAATATGCCTGACTTAGCCTCCTGTCACTCTGTCCCATTTGCTTTTAAACTCCATTATTCAAAATTGCCAACTCCTTTCATATTTGATGTCACATACTTTACTTTTTCATGCTTTTCAGATGGCTTATCAAAGGCTGTCCTCACCTTGACTTCCCCATTCCTTGGCAGTACTTTTAATTCTTTGGACTAGTCCTCTAGGCAATGGCTAATCTGTTATGGAAAAGCCAATTGAATGCTAGTTGATACTAAAGTACTCTGTCTTAACTGTCTTTAGTCTTGACAGTTCCTTGATAACTGCCTTGTTCAACAATCATCTAATGATGAAAAGCACCATCAGCAATCAGCCACAGTATCTGTGTGGGACAGGGAAGGGATAAGGCAAGGAGGAAGAGGAAGGAGCTGGAACTCCATTTCTTTCAGTGTTTTCCTGTGCTGTTCATTTCACTACACATTCATACTTAGTTTACTCAAGGGTACCATGTCCATAGCTGGGGGAGGGGAAAAAAGGGGGTGAACAATTAACATTTGGCAATGGTCTAAGAGTCAGAAGTCCTAGATTCTAATCTTTATTCTGCTTCCCTGTCATGTGTGAGCTTTGACGGAGCATTTCATTTCTCTAAGCCTCCATGTCCATATTAATAGAATGGCTAGACAAAGATAAACTGCTTTGCCCAAGTTTTTATGGATATTTAGTGGCAAGGGTAGGAGTAAAACCCATATCTCATGATCCTCAGCCTAAAGTTGTCTATAATCACTAAAGAGTCTTCCCAGAACCAAAAATATTTGGAATACGAAAACCAAGATCACTATAGCTTAAAAGAGTTAATGCACTTCTTCAAAAAAAAAAAATCTTTTTTGAAAGAAAGCTTTGAGAACAAGGAGAATTGGGTTTAACATTTAACCCAAGCTTACATAAAGCAAATTTGGACATATTCAAAGTATTTCTTACCTGACAAAATGTACTACCGACAAACACCAGCTACTATATTATTCACTTTGCAGCACACCAAACACACAGGAGTACTAAATAGTGAATAATTCATCTAAACTCTAGCCACATTGGCTTATTTTCTATCGGGTTTGTCTTCAGTGGAAAATATGGTGTGATCTTTTCAAGATTTTGCCAATCAATCGTGATTTTATTACTCAGTTGACAGCTACATAGAAAATCAATGCAGTTTTGGTATGTCTTTCATAACTGCATATTCGTAGTATTTGACTTAATTATTTACCAACAGATCAGGAGCACTCTTCTTCAACAACATGATTTAAAGAAACAGAAATCATTCAGTTAATTTGGGGGGGGGGGCTGGGAAACCTTCTGAAACATATATTCTTCCAAGCATTAGGACTTTAAAAAGGGAGGAGTGAAAAAATGTCATTAAGGAATTGAGGTTCTGAGTGATGAGACTAGAAAACAAGAGACTAGAAAAAAATATAACAGCATGTTAGAGCTGGAAGGGTCCTCAGAGGTTGCATAGTTAAATTCCTTCAATTTGCCAATGAAGAAACAGGACAGAAAGGTGACATTGATCAAAGTCACACAGAAACTTAGTGGCATGTCAAATATCATAACCCAGGTCTTTTGATCCACAGTCACATGATCTTTCCTCTATATTGACTACCATATCTCTACAATTTGGCTGAGTGCATTTCAAACACCTACATCTGATAATCAAGGTCAATTTTATTAGCACTTTTCCCCACTTTGGAGGTAGTGCATCACTTTACATCTGCAATTCTGATTCAGAGTACACCCTGACTCATAAGACTGTAATCATAGTACTTGTCCCAAAAACAAAGACTGGAATATTTTTAAAAGTTAAAAACAGAAACATCAGTGGGGGTAAGAGGAAAAAAATAAACAAATTACCATCTTTCTTGTGAGATGCACAGACTGAAAAGCAGAACTAAGTCATTGTACAAATGCCATAATGGTAAAGGACAGAAGGGCTCTGCTTCAGAGCTTGTGCCTGCAGGTCCTAAAATGAATCAAATTCATGATGTCTCATTTTATGCCCATATTCCCATGAGGTGGAGAAACAGCAGGATGATATGGATTGAGGGACAGTCTTTGAGTCAGGGCAGCCTAGATTTAAATCTTACATCTGAAACATATTAGCTCTGTGGCCCTGGCCATCTTACTTTAACCTCTTTGTCCACCAGGAAACTAACTCTAATAAGCAACAAAATGTTGTCCATCTGTATCTTTTTAAAAATATAATTAATTAATTAATTTTAGTTTTCCATATTCACTTCCATTAGATATTGAGTTTTAAATTTTCTCCCTCTCCTTCACCTCCCCCCTTCCCAAGATGACATGCAATCTGATTGGTCATGGTGTAAAGAAGAATTAGAACTACTGCGACGAACCATGAGAAAGAAGAAAAAAACAAAACAACAAAAGAAAATGAAAGCAAACCGTATGCTTCCATCTGTGTTCAGACCCCTAAGTTCTTTCCTTAGATGTGGATAGCATTTTCCATCATGAGTCTTTTGGAGTTGTCTTAGATCCTTGCATTGCTGAGAAGAGCTAAATCTATCAAAGTCAGTCATCTTATAATGTGGCTGTTACTGTGTACAATGTTCTCCTGGTTCTGTTCATTTCACTCAGCATCAGTTCATATAAGTCTTCCCCAGTTTTTCTGAAGTCCACCTGCTCATCACTTCTTATACCACAATAGTATACTATTACATTCATATACCACACTTGTTTAGCCATTGCCCAAATAACAGACATCCTGTCCATTTCCAATTCTTTGCCACCACAAAAAGAGCTGCTATAAATATTTTTGTCCATGTAAGTCCTTTTCCAGTTTTTACGATCTCTTTGATATACAAACCTAGAAGAGGTATCGGTGGGTCAAATGGTATGCAGAATCTTATAGTCCTTTTGGACATAGTTCCAACTGCTCTCTAGAATGGTTGGATCAGTTCATAACTTCGCTAACATTGCATTAGTGTTCCAATTTTTCCATATCTTCTCCAACATATATCATTTTCCCGTTTTGCCTTGTTAGTCACTTCAATAAGAGTGATATGGTACCTCAGAGTTGCTTTGATTTGAATTTCTTTAACGGGTAGTGATTTAGAGAATTTTTTTTCATATGACTATAGATAGCTTAAATTTCCTCCTCTGAAAACTGCCTGTTCATATCCTTTGACCATTTATCAATTCAGAAGTGACTTGCATTCTTATAAATTTGACTTAGTTCTCTATATATTTTAGAATCGAGGCCTTTATCAGAGACACTGGTTGTAAAAAATTTTTTCCCAGATTTCTGCTTCCCTTCTAATCTTGGTTGCATTGGCTTTGTTTGTGCAAAACCTTTTCAATTTAATGTAATCAAAATCATCCACTTTATATTTCATAATGTTCTCTGTCTCTTGTTTGGTCATAAATTCTTGCCTCCTCCATAGATCTCACAGGTAAACTATTTCTTGCTCTTCTAGTCTGCTCATGGTATCAACCCTTATATCCAAATTATGTAACCATTTTGACTTTAACTTGGTATAGGGTATAAGATGTAGGTCCACGCCTAGATTCTGTAATACTATTTTGTGCTTTTCTCAGCCATTTTGCTAAATAGTGAGTTCTTATCCCAGAAACTGGAGTCTTTGGATTTATCAAATAATAGATTACTATAGTTATTAACTCTTGTGTCTTATGTACCTAACCTATTCCAGTAATCCACCACTGTATTTCTTAACCAGTACCAAGTAGTTTTGATGATTACTTCTTTACAATACAATTTAAAGTCTGGTACAGCTAGGCCACCTTCCCTTGCATTTCTTTTCATTAATACCCTTCTGTAACAACAATGTTACTTGTAGCTACTGTGGCTGTGTAAGAACAACAACCCCAGCACACAGGAGGGCTGCTAGCACAGGTTCTTTGATCTGCTTTTCTAAGGAAAGAAACTTTAAGGGGTTAACAATCTTACTTTAATTGAACATACATATATCATTCACTTAGTTCAGGGGAAAAAGTCAGCACCTTGACCTTCAGAAAAAAACACAAACACAAATTACAAGCAGAAATTATATAAAGAGAGCAAATAACACAAATTAGCAGTCAAGGCTTCTAACTATCTGTCTCAAATGCAATACATACATAGTTACCAGAGAGAGAAGCACAAACATCTGGGTTTTCAAAGCCAGAGGGCTCCTTAATGGAGCCTTGTCTGGTCAAATCACAAGACACTCTTCCAGTGAGTGAGCCCCAAGCAAAATGCTAACATCAGAGTATATATACACTTCTTCAGGGTCAGAGAGTGTCACAACCATGTAACTCAAACCCATATGACCTAGGCCTTCCTGTGACTTAAGCAGGTCATCAAAGACTCCCGATTCAATCAAAGACTCCATCGCAACAAAGGCAAGACTCAAAGGCACGTGATTGCCTTAGTGCTGAGAAGCACTCCAAAACAAAAGACAGCAAAAAGTCCCACCCTACTTGCCACTATGCCTTGATATTATGGACCTTTTGTTCTCCCAGATGAATTTTGTTATTGTTTTTCTAGCTCAATAAAATAAATTTTTTGGTAGTTTGATTTGTATGTTACTGAATAAGCAAATTAACTTAGGTAAAGTTGTCATTTTTATCATATTAGCTTGGCCTATCCATGAGCAACTGATATTTTTCCAGTTATTTTGATCTCATTTTATTCATGTGAAAAGTATGTTGTAATTGTGTTGATGTAGTTCTGTGTACAGTAAATTTAAATGGGACTTCTTTTTCTAACTCAATGTTGGGCTTTGTTAGTAATATATAGAAATGCTGAAGATTTGTTTGGTTTTATTTTATATCCTGCAACTTTGCTCAATTTGTTTATTTCAAGTAGTTTCTTTTATCAGATTCTCTAGGAATCTCTAAGTACACCAACATATCATTTGCAAAGATTGATAGCTTTGTTTCTTCTTTGCCTATTCTAATTAATTTGGTTTCTGAGAGTAAGGTTCAAATAATGCTCATCTCACTCCCTTCTTTCCCTCTGCTATAGAAGCTTTTTGTGCCTTTCCACGTGATGTAATTTACCCTTGCCTGCCTCCTCGTTTCCTCTTTTCCCAGTACAATCCCTTTTCACTGTTTAATTAGATATTTTTATCATCACATCAAAGTCAACTGAAACCCCCCTCCACACCTATGTATACCCCTTTTAAGTGGTACAATTCTCAAGAGTTACAAGTGTTATCTTCTCCTGTAGGGATGCAAACAGTTTGCCCTTATTAATAGTATGTTGTCATTTTTTTCTTTCTTATTTATCTTTTTATGCCTCCCTTGAGTCTTGTACTTGAACATCAGATTTTCTGTTGAGCTCTGGTTTTTTTAATCAGGAAGGTTTGGAAGTTTCCTCTTTCATTGAATGTCCATCCTCTCCCCTAAAAGATTATGATCAAAATTGCTGGGTAGTTGTAATCCAAGCTCCTTTGCCTTATGGGACATTATATTACACACACTCCAATCTATTTAAATTGTTTATTTCTGGCTGTTTACAGGATTTTCTCTTTGATCTGGTAATTTTGGAATTTGGCTACAATCTTCTTTGGTGTTTTCAATTTAGGATCTCTTTCAGAAGGTGATTGGTGGATTCCTGCAATGACTTTTTTACCTTGCAGTTCTAAGATCGCAGAGAAGTTTTCCTTGATGATTTCTTGAAAGATGTTGTCCAGGCTCTTTTTTTCATCATGGTTTTCAGATAGACCAATAACTTTTAAATTGTTTCTTCTAGATCTATTTTCCAGATGAGTTGCTTTACCAATGAAATATTTCATGTTTCTTTCATTTTTTTTTCATTCTTTTATTTCTGTTTGATGGATTCTTGATATCGCATAGAGTCATTAGCTTCCATTTGCTCAATTCTAATTTTTAATGAATTGTTTTCTTCAACAGATTTTGTACCTACTTTTCTACTTGGCCCATTTTACTTTTTAAGGAGTTCTTCTCTTCAGTGAGTTGTTGTGCTTCCTTTTCCATTTGGCCAATTCTACCTTTTAAGGAGTTGTTTTCTTCACTGTATTTTTTTTCCCATTTGGCCAATTGTATTTTTTTAATGACTTGTTTTCATCAGCATATTTTTCTTTTCATTTGTCAAATTATACATTTTTGGGACTTTTTTTCTACAGTCAATTTTTGTCCTTCTTTTTCTAAACTATTCTGTTCTTCTCTTGCATATATCTCATTTCTCCTCCCAATTTTTATTCTACCTCTCATTTGACTTTAAAATCCTTCTTGAGCTCTTCTAAAAATGCTTTTTGGGCTTGAGACCATTTCATAATCCCCTTTGAGGTTTCGGATGTGGGTATAGTGATAATGTTGTTCTCTACTGAATTTGTGCTTTGGTCTTCCGTGTCCTCATGACAAAAATCTGTGGTTATTGTTCACTTCTGCTTTTTGCTCATGGTGTTTCCCTATGTCCTGACTTTTAATATTGAGCTTTCCTCCTAGAGGTCAAAGGACACTGGCCCAAGCTTGTTGCGCTGGGAGCCCAAGATCTGGTCACTGGCTTTTTGTACTGGGGTTTCATGTGCTGGCAGACTGAGGCTCTAGGGGTCTGGCATCTTACCTGATGCTGAGCTGGAGTCATTAACACTAGAACTGTTGGGGTGGGGGTGGGGAGTCTAGCCCCTGGGAGATACCTGCTCACCCAGGTTTTGGATTCAAATGTTTGACTGCTTAAGAATGTCTCCAGGCTTGGAGCTGTGCATCCTGGAATTGTGCTTTGTGGAATTGTGCTGAAGCACTGGGATATTTGGCTGCTGGAGAATTCTGGGGCATGTGGTGGTTTTTGGAGCTGGTGTCCATTCACTTCCCCTGCATTTGCTGAAGCACTGGTGGCAGGCTCTGGTGTTGGCAATTGCCTTCTCCACCATGCTGGGACTCAGGATCTCCCCCTGGTTTGCTGAGGTGGGGCTTGCTGCTGGCTTGCTACGATGCCTCCTGTCCTGTATTGCTCCCCCTGCCCTAAAGCAAGAGGGTCCATTCTTGTTAATCCCCTAAGCTTCCTGGGCTACAAGATTGCTGCACCCAGTCTTTCTCCTGGCTCAATTTTTCCAGGGTTTTTCCTGAGTCAATATTTTCTAAGCTTTCAGAGGTCAATAAGGGAAGTGAAGAGAGATTTACTTCTTATTCTACCATCTTGTCTCCTAGAAGCAGCTGTCCCCTATTCATCTGTATCTTTAGAAGGTATTTCAACTGAAGAGGTTTGCTTCGGCATTAAAATCACAAGTCTTTCTTAACTTCTTCCCATTAGCCAATTAAGATAAACAAAAATGTGTTACATAATACAGCTATTATTACTCAAATTTGTATAATGACAAGCAAAGTGGAACTTTTTGCTGTTTTTTTTTTCCTCTTTGGAGGGCTTCTCAGAACTAGGGCAATCAAGTGCCTTTGATTGAGTCTTGCTAGGTGCAAAGGCCTATGTCCACACCCTTTTGCTGATTAGGTGTGAAGCCCTCTGGCCCTAAGAAGAGTATATATACTCTGAGGTTAGCATTTTGCTTGGGACTCATGTACTGGAAGAGTGTCTTGTGATTTGACCAGAGAAGACTTTGGGTAGCTGTTAAGGCTTGAAAAACTTTGGCTTTGAAACACCCAGATGTTGGTGCTTCTCTCTCTGGTAACTGTGCATGTATTGCTATGGTCCGACAGAGAAGCCTGTCTGTTGATTTGTATTATTTTGCTCTGTTTATAATTTATGCTTGTGATTTCTGTTTGTAATTGCTCTGAAGTTCAGGGTGCTGACTTTTTCCCCTCAACTAAGTGAATGATATATGTATGTTTGATTAAAGTGAGATTGTAAACCCCTTAAAGTTTCTTTCCTTAGAAAAGCAGATTGAAGAACCTGTGTTAGCAGCCCTCCTGTATGCTGGTGTTATGTGCCTTACACAGGCACAGTAGCTGCAAGTAACATTGTTGTTACAATTTGATAGATAAGAAAACAGAGAACAGTGGATTATCACCTGTCAAGGTCAAATAATTAAAAAATGACAGGACCAGAATCTGAACTCATGTTTTCCTGTTCCATGACAAGTTCTCACTATATAAAGCTGCAGTTAAATGAATAGGTAATTGGCTATCAAGGGTTAGATTTTTGATTTTGGTTTTGTTGTTGTTGTTGGGTTGTTTGGTAAACTAAGGTAAAGATGTCAAACTCAAATAGGAATAGTATGTAATCAGTATGTAACCATTCCTGTAGGCATTGAATTCATTTTAAAATGTAATGTTATCTATGTTTTATTTTATTTTTATTTATTTTGTTAAAATTTACATATTGTATTTTAAGCAGACTACACTGAGGATGGTTACAGATCTCATGAAGCCTGGGGGCAGTGTTTGACAGTTTTGATCTAAGAGATTCATATGGTTCAATCATGACATAACCAGTTTGGCTACCACAATTATGATACATCTGCATTGTCCTATATATAGATACATAATAGATAGACACATAATCTCATATTTCAGCTCCTCTAAGCCAGTTGAGTTAACATAAAGATATGAGGTTGCAGGAAAAAAAAATTGTTTCCTTTTGGTGTTTTCATCAAGGATACCCTAAATGCATTCAAAGATTGTTATAAAAAAGTTTCTTTATAGTAATAAGATAACAGCCATGGGAACTGGTAGATAAGAAAGGCTTCTTTTTTCCTCCAACTATATGCTTGTTGTTTGTTTCTTTTTAAAGAATCATCTTTAATTATTTTTTTTTCATTCTCAAAGATTGGTTTCTTTGGAAAATCTAAAAAATTAAACACTGAACTGGGTGTGGTGGTACATACCTGTAATCCCTCCTAAATAGAAGCCTGAGACTCACAGACATTTTGCATTCTAAGACACAGTGGGCTAGGCCAATCAAGTCTACATGTTATGTTCAGTACTAATCTGGGAAACCCCAAGAGTAGAAGACCATCAGGTTTCCTAAGTGGAGGGGAACCAGCCAAAGTCAGAAATGGAATAGGTCAAAGCTCTCATGTCAATCTATATTGGGATTGGACTTTTGAGTGGTCACTTTGATTGTAGCCTGGGTGATATAAGGAGACCTAGTTTAAAAAGTATAGCGGTTTTTTTTTTCACTCACCACACTGGGCTCCCTATTAACTTATGCTTGGAAAGAAAAACTCCCTGATTTTTAATAGCTATTTAATTTATTAGTCAATTGATAAGCATATATTAAGTTTTTACTATGTGCCAAGCCCTGTACTACAGCCAAAGACGGCACAGAAAAAAAGAACTTGTGTTGAGAGTTTCTTTAGAATTTTCCTGAGGAGAATTATAAAACATTATTGAATGAATTCTTTAGTTAACTTTGAATCTCTAGTCTTAACACTATTTTAACACCACATACGGTTTTGTTTATTTGGTTTGTCATCCCCCACCTCTAACCTGAAGTTATTTTATTTGACCAAGAAGAGTGTTTGCTTTCCTGCTGGTTGGGTCTTGCTTTTGCCACTTTGCTTTGCTTTGGTTAGGCAATAAAATGCCTCTCTCCAGACATATGTTCAGTGGCACAAAATGAGAAATCAAAGTAAAGCCACACTTTTATGTTTTAGGGATTGCGTGGTAACAGCTTTCACCGGAACGATGGATGGTATGGCCTTTCAGCACACACAGTAAACTAAATATTTTGAAAATAATTCACCATACTCCAAGTCTCCGAGTACTCCCTGGTTATGCCTCCCATTCCTTTAGGAGTTCCCTTATTGCTAATGAAGTGTAGTAAAATGTGAATGATAAATGACTGAGTGTATATTCTGGAAAATGATAGTCTGCCTATGGACAATGTTTTTACTCCATATTACTTGAGGTTCTGTTTGAGTAATGATCTCCGTGCAATGTCAAGAGCTACACAGAATACTTTATTCGGAGTCAGAGAACCAACATCTGATTTCCAGCTCTGTTAATATCTACCTATGCATGACTTATTGCTCATATTTCCTTATCTGTAAAATGAGGCACCTAGAATAGATGAGGGTTTCTTAACTTGGGGCCAACATATGACTAAGGGTTGCATGGATAGACTTTTGGGGGTCTATGCACTTGGATGAAGAAAAAAATGCATCTTAATTTTCACTATCCTCCAAATAATGTCAGGAATTTTCTTTAATTATCATTTTTTAAAAAATATTATTCTGAGAATGGCTATTAGTTTCTCTAGACTGCCAGACAAGTCTAAGGCACAAAAAAGGTTAAGAAATCCTAAACTATATTATCTCTAAGGTCTTTATGTTATAAATGTCATGGTCTTTTGAAATATTTTTTCCTTAAATAATAATAACAGAAAAAAGCAGCATGACATAGTAGACATGGAATTGAGCTAAGATTCAGGAAGGCCTGGGTTAGAGTTCCACTACTGTTATGGGTAAAGCTTAAATTTGACGTAGTCCTAGGTTCAAGGTTTTTATTTTCTAAAATCCAATAGACACTGAGTGGACCATATTAAATTGCTTTAATATTTGAAGTTTAAAACTATTTAATACTAGAATAAAAGAATATAAAACATGATTCCCTCTCTGAAATAATGAAATGAAGAAGCACTCTGCAGACAGTTCAAGTTCTGTGAAATATTTGTGGCCCCAGGCCAACCACTTTAAAATTTACAACCCTGGGCTAGCAAGTAACCAAGTAAAATTAAGCCAGGGGGTTGGGTATTACAATAGTTATGATCACTACAGCTACAATAGCACAAGTCAGCCCAAAGGCTCCGTACAACTTTTGACTTAGGCTGCATATTTAAACCTGTTCTCACTTATCCTCGCCTTTTTCTTCTCCCCCCTTTTTGTCTTTCTCCTCTTCTACTTCCCCTTTCCCTTCTGCTCTCCTCAATATCTGTTAGCAGCAGTGTTCTCTAAATTTACAAGTGAGAATTACAATTGAGAGGAGCTGGAACCAAGGAAGCAGAGTAGCAGGAAGGAATACAACAAGCTCTACCCTCTTGTACACTACTCCATAATTGCTACAGATATAGAAAACACACCAGATCTAATCCTGATGAGGAAATCCACAAAAAGGCTTAGTCACTTTTCTAGTCTAGGTTAGCAGACAGGCATAGAGATTTGTGGACAACATGGATAAAGGCATGGCAAAGAGTTCAGCGGATTAACCTAAGACCGAGGGAAAGGAAGGTTAACTACCAAGGCAAGCAGAAATATCAGAGCCATGTCTAGTTATTGCAATGGGAACAGGCACCCTGCAGCAGCTCTATGGCCCATTGCCCAGAGCTGGGTCACAGATCCAGGGTGGACAGAGGAGGGAAACTGCACCCAGGGGTGGTGTTCAGGGGTAGGGTGTTGCTGTAGGTCTTAGGTGATGTACTGACAGACAAGTGCAGAAGCAAATGACAGTAGCATGGCTCAAATCTCAGAGAAGTGTGGGCTTTCATTTCCTTCCAACCTCCAACCCAGTCTGAAGCCTGCAGAGAATTAACCAGGGTAGGAATCTGAGAACAAACAAAAGCCTGAAATTATATAACTCTGAATCATCACAGCTGCTGAACTAGCTGAAAGTGGCTAAGTCCAGTAGCATTCTGCTGTTTTCCTTACTCAGACCCACACCCAGGTCAGTAAATTGCAAAGCTTAGAGCAAGGGAAAAGTATTCTGATTTTGTCCTAGATCACATCACTTTGAGAGTACTGAAAGCTAACAGGCCCCCCAACCTGAATTATCCCTGATATACTAGAATATCACAACACTTTATATGCCAAGAAAGCAGTGATAGGACCTTCCCTTCAGAAGTATATACAGCCTAGACTTAATATTAAGGTCTTAGTCAGAAAGAAAGCTGGAAGAATTTAGTTTTCTATGAGAGAAAACTACAAAGGAATTCTGCTATAGAAAGCTATTATGGTAACAGGGATACTAAAGACAGAAACCCAGAATCAAGGAATGACTCCAAAATAAGTAAAGCCTAAAAAAAAGAAATGCTTATAATAAGAACTCACATTGAAATGACACTTAAAAGTTTTCAAAACACCTTTTTTCACAACAATCCTAGGCAATGCATTAATGTCGTCCAACTCAAATAAATTGAACATAAATTTTCTTCAAATTTTTCTTCTCTGATAATGTACTACACCTTTGTTTGGTACATATAAATGATCTTCCAGGTAATATATTAAAATTAATTTTTACTCAAATCAATCTGTGATCTCATCAATTTGTAAGTTCCCTTTAACAATTCATATCTTAACCCCACCAATGGTTGTTCACATGATGCCCAATCACTTACATTGTGGGTTAATTGCCTAATTAGACAAAAGTCCCCAACTTTGGAATTTTCTTTGCTTTCTAGGAAAGGATTACCTGATCTTAGGAGTGGTGCAGTATGAATTCCATTTTTTTTCCTTTTGACATTCTTATAGGACCAGGGTGACCCAAGTTAGCAAAAATGTGGGGACAAATGAATTATCACCTACATTGTCTTTCTTTGGTATCTTTTGTGATTATACCAGCATGGTGTTCCTTTTCTTTGACCTTTTCCATTCTTGTAGAGAATGTGTTATATTGTGATTATCAATGTTATGATGTTTTGGCATATCAGTTCATGTTGCAAATTCATTTCAGAAGAAAGCTTTTATTTCTAGCTTTTTGTTATATAATACTAGACATGTTTTATTCCTAACAAATTAATATTTTCCTATATTTTCTCTTCTAGATCCCTGTGTAAAGGAGATCTTAATGTAGGAGTTCATGAACTTTTTCCCCTAATAGTATTGTAATATATTGGCTTCTTTTATAATCCCACAATTCCAAAATTATTCTGAGAAGGAAGTCTATGACTGGTAAAGAGGTCTGTGACAAACACACAAGGTTAAGCATCTCTAATCTAAATCATAATAAAAAAAATATGATCTAGGACCTGTAGAAATTACTTAATGATTTGAGCCTCTAGCTTTCATTCATTGCCTTACTTTTTTTTGGAATAGGGAAAATATTCCCTGAGCTGCCTACTTCACAGGATTTGTGTGAGGATTCAGTTAATCAGTCAAGAAATAATTGTGAAGCACCTGTCATGTGCCAAGCAGAGGAGGACCACAGTGACTGTGAAAATGACTTGAAAAAATCACTATTTGAAAGTAAGGCATGGCTGTTGTTATTGCTTAGACCTTTCAAAGATTTTTTATATGTTATCTCATTTTATTTATAGTTGTGAAATAGTAGCAGAATAATACCAACACAACTGGAAATTTCAGCTACTGGGTCCTCTATTTTTCCTCCATTTTTTTTCCTTGAGGCTATGCAAATATGGTACCAAGACAACTTGTTGATTTTTTTAAACTCACTTAACTAACTGGTCAATTCGGTGGGGGAAAAATAAGACAAAACCAGATGACCGATTGAATTGACAGGTCAATCAATCAGTCTGTCAGCTCTGTATAGAAACAGTCTGAATTGACTACATACCACTGTGTAGACAAAACTCAATCCAATTCCCTGCTCTGTTTAAGGAAAAAGTAAATGCATTAATTAAATGAATATTTCAAATTTTGGACTAGAGAAAGAAGCATTAAAGATGTCTCTAATTAGATCATAATCACCTGTGATAGATTCATCATTTTTTTCTTTACACACTTTTAGTTTTTCCCAAATAACTAGAATACACAAACACTAGCATCTCTCATAGAAATCAAGAATTCAATAATAAGCTGAAAAAGAACCACAGGAAAGTAAAGTTAAATGTATCCATCTAATATGCAGTGGGCCACAAAACCCACAGGTGCAAAGCATATCATCCACTGTGTCAGCAGCTCCCAAATACCCTCCATTCTGATGAGAAGAAAAGCCATCACACAGGGTTTCCCAATGAACTATCAAAGAGCCTGTACAGAGCGATGGCTGTAAAATCTAGTCCCCACAGACTTATTCACACATGCAAATGAACAGCATTGAATAGCAATGTACAGTAATCAGGTCTTATTTAGCATTGTAACATCAGCTGGGACACAATTGCTATCTGTGTCTACAGTAGACAGTTTGTATTGGTAATAGCCACCTCATGAGTAATTAAGCACTTTAAACAAGTCAACCATTTACACTGCCCTACAATAGAGCAGTAGAAGTCAAAGCTGAGACAAAGCAGAGAAACAAGAGGCCATTAGGTTTGATAACATCAGTCCACCCCAAAGCATATGTTCTTGGAAATGATAGCAGATTGCAGGTCTCACCTGGGTCTTCAGAAGTTTGTTTTATTACTTTTCTAGACATATTAAAGCTTTAAGATTCCCAGTGCAACTAAAAACATTAATAGCTAACTTGTCTTGCATCAATTCATGTTTCTCTCTAAGATTTCTCGTAATGATTATTTGTTGGTGAGTTTTTAGTCCTCTTAACAAAATCATAGTGGCAGCACAGATTAGAGAACTAGCTTTGAGGCTTGGAAGTTATTTATCTCTCTATTTATCAAGCTATCTATCTATAAAATATGGATAGCTAGATATATATACATAGACACATATACGTATATGGATATAGACTGCGTGCGTGTATGTGTGTTAGCTATGTGGTCCTGGGCAAGTCCCCTTCTAAGACTATGAACCTCAGAGATGCTGACCTACATAGGTAGACTTCAGAGGTGTTGATCTGGATCAGCTTCTACACTGATGAAATCATAGGTCTAGTCCCTATCCTTAACACTTATCTACCAGTTAGTCTATGACTATACAATTGAGGCATAATTTTGTAGGCATGACTGAAAGAGCAGCTCAGCCTATTTTTT
>CM053626.1:76974336-77014986 GCA_028646595.1 Phalanger gymnotis
CCCTTCACCTTGCTCTCCTTATTAAGGCAGATCAAAAGAACCTGTGTTTTTGCAGCGTGCTGGCAGCTTTCTGGGTGCTGGCTGTGGGTGGATCTTGCACCCCCACAGAAGCTGCTAGCCAGATTGTGGAAACAACCTCTTCATGGGAAATAATTTGCCTCGGTCTACCTCTGTCTTCCTTCTGCACCCATTGTACTCCTCTTTCTCATCCCTTAGTGTTTTTTTTTTTTGTCATTTCCTCAAATTTACCTTATACCCATATGCGCTGTCTGTGTATATTCCTTCTACCTGTACTATTAGTCATAATTTCTGGAAAGATGTTATCCAGGTCCTCCTTTTGATTATGGCTTTCAGGTAGTAGAATGACTCTTATATTGTTCTCCTGGATCTCATTTCTGTGTCAGTTGTTTTCTCCGTGAAGCATTTTAACTTTTCTTCCATTTGTTCATTCTTTTGAATTTGTTCGATTGATTTTTGATGTCTCAGCATCATTACCTTCCACTTGCCCAGTTCTAACTTTCAAGGTGTTTTCCTCAATTAGCTTTTGTACTTTCTTTTCCATTTGGCCTAATTGTACTCTTTAAGGAATTGTTTTCTTCAGAGGATTTTTATGTCTCCTTTTCCATTTGGCCAATTCTACTTCTAAGCAGTTTTCCAAGCTGTTAAGTATCTTTTCATAATTCTCTTGCATCACCCTCATTTCTTTTCCCAATTTTTCTTCTACCCTTCTTATGTTATTTTAAAGTTCCTTTTTGAACTCTTCAATAAATTCTTTCTGGGCTTGAGACCATTTCCCATTTTTCTTTAAGAGTTTTGTTCATAGGTGTTTTGACATTGTTCTTCTCTTTTGAGTTTGTGTCTTGGTCTTTTCTGTCAACATAATAACTTTCTATGGTCAGATTATTTTTTTGGCCTCTTTCCTTTTTGATCTATGCTTCCAAGGTGAAAGGGGCTCTGTCTCAGGCTTCTTGGGCCAATAGCTGCAGGCCCTGGCTGTTTACTTGGTACTGTGCTAATGTTGCCCTGAGGCCCATAGGGCAACCTCATGTTTGATGTTATGTTGAGGGGTTGGTTTGGGGATTAGCTGATCCTGCTGGAGGCTGTAGGAGTCTGGCAGCTTACCTGGTGCTGAGGTGGGGTCATAGTGTTAGTGTCTGGCATGTGCTGAGGCCCACTGGGGTTTTTCTACATTTCCTTAGGGCTACTATACTGTAGCAGGTAGAGGTCTGTCCCCTGGAGGATGCCTGTTTGCCCTGTGCTGTGTTGGAGTACATGGAGATCTGACTGCTCCAAATAAAATCTTTTGACCCATCAATCCCCATATTCTTTCTCATCTACAGTGTTTCTATTCAGACAAATGGTGATCCAGCCTACCCTTGAACACCTCCAAGAAAGGACTCACAACACAGTGAATCAGTCTGTTCAATTTTTCAAAGTTCTCATTATTGTAAGGGACAGCTAGGTGGTACAGTGGATAGAGGACCAGACCTGGAGTCAGGAGGACTTAAGTTCAAATCTGGCTTCAGACCCTTACAAGTTGTGTGACCCAGCCAAGTCATTTAAGTCCATTTGCTTCAGTTCCTCATCTGTAAAATGATCTGAAGAAGGATATGGCAAAACATTCCAGTATCTTTACCAACAAAACCCCAAAAGAGGCCACAAAGAGTCAGATATGATTGAAAATAATGGAACAACAAAAAATGCTACAAGTTCTTTATATTTCACAGATTAGATTTCATCTATGTAAGTGTTGCTTCAGCAATGCAGATCACAACCTCTCTTCAATTTGATCATGTTAAGGAATTGCTGAGGACCTAAATATGTCATTATTCTTGGTTAACCTAGAAGTGAGCTTTTGAGACTTGGTATTCAAAGCACAGACATCATTGGATACTCAAAGTCTTTCTATTTCAGTAGAAAGTAACAAAGTTTATGTTTTATTTATATAACTTTTGTAAATCCAAGTTCACTTCCACATTGTGATAATACTACAGGATGGCAATTATATAGTACTTTAAAGCTTATTTCCTAAAGATGTAGTATCTTACTTTGATTTCACAACAATTCTATGAGGTAGGTCTTATTATTACCATTTTATAGATGTGGAAACTCAGGCTAAGTGAGATAAAATGACTTGGATCACAGAGTTATTTAGTATCTGAGGCAGGATTAGAACTCAGGTCTTCTTTACTCTATGTCCAGCTCTCCATCTACAAGGCCACCTACATGCCTAGGAATAGGACATCTTCATATTGTACCAGAATATGCCTCCTTCTAGTTCCCTTTCACTTGTTTTAGTTTTTATTTTTCCCTTTTGGGAATAAAAAATCCAATTCTTTCACAAGTATCAGAACTATAGAATCAAATAACCTTAGAGTTTAAGAGTACCTTAGAAATTCCAGTAGAGCTAGTCCAGTGCTAATGAAAACCTGACAAAGGTTGACATGAATTAATATAATCACAAGTACAGGAAGAAAGACTTCATGTTCCCCAGTGATTTAAAGGAGCACTGAAGGTAAGCAGTCTGAATGACCTGCCACAAACTATTATGAAAATTGAATCAGATTCAAACAATAATAATTTAATACATTCTATCTAAAGTCCCTACCCCACACCCCACTCTCTGCCTCCTAAGGAACAGTTCTTGTTGGAAAGAAAGATAGATCTCAAAGTGAAAAAAAAACAACCAACCAATCTAGTTGCAGTCTTCACAAGCATAGTTCTCAAGGGAGAACATGAGAAAAACTCTTATATGAATGAGACAATTCCTGAAAATGCATGGGTATCTATTCACATTACTTAGTAGTAAAAGAGCAAGATGGGGCACAGATGCCTAAACCATTTTTTCCAAAAGAAGGAACATGGGAATTTGATCTCCAAAGCTATCTAGGCTCAGATCTCCAAATGATGAACCAGATAATACATTCAGTACAATATATAGGATGTTCTAGTAAACATAGCAAGTCCCTTAATATCACAGATCTCTCATCAGTAAATTAACAGATCAATAGAGTTGGATTATACCAGATCTGTCAGACTTAGAGCTGACTGAACCAGATTAAAATGTAATTGCTTGTAAAATTTTAACAAAATAAATGAAAATGAAGTAAAACATAGATAATGTTAATTTGTGGTTTTCTCAGTTAATATGCTGCCAGCAGAGATCTGTTCCAATGTAAGTTTGACATAACTGGATAAAACGACCTCTATTATTTCCTTTCACTCTTGAATTATATGGAGAAGTAAAACTCATAATGTCAAAAAAAGAAATAATGTGCTATTTTTACCTACTTTTCCAAATTTCAAATATTCAAAACTCTCATTAGGATAAAGTAAAACAAAGGAGTTAGTTAAGTCAGTTTCTGGTTCTCTTGGAAATACTAAAGCCAAAGAGGTTTCCTTATTATATTTCTAGGTAGATAGGGGTGGAGTAAAGACTGGTGGCCCTATCAACACGTACTACTATATATTTATATGTGTGTGGATCTGTTTGTGTGTATATGTACATATGTATGTGTGTCTATATATATTTATATGTACATATGACTCGACAACAAAAACAAGAAAAACTTCCTCTGACTTAAGTACTCACTATAAATCTATGAGACAAATCTATAATTGTGTCAGGTTTGGGAGGGCCCTTAAAGATAATCTTTTCCAACCTGCTTATCTTATATATAGGGATACAAGAGCATATAAATGATTTACCCAAATTCCCATAGGTAATAAGTTGAAGAGCTAGTATTCATAAGCAGGTCATCTGATTCTGAATTTACTTTTTTTTTTGGAGGGGTGGTGTTTTTGTTTCTGATTTTTAAGCTATACCACATAAATCTCTCAGATTGCATGTTTGTGATGTAGGTTAGGTTCCCTTTAAGGCTATCTAAGTTGTTTTATCTATGACTTTTTATTTATTAACCATCTAGTAGAAAGTTAAGGACAACATACAATATGATTTACCCTAAACTCTAAATTTCCCTCAGGGACAGATATTCTGGTACTGACCTTAACACAGATAAAATCTATAGGGGGAAGGGGAATATTCATTTTAGAAGTCTCTAATGCTACAGAGTAATAGCTATAGAACACAGCTTTCTCTTTGTCTCATATTGTGTGACTTCCCTTGAGTTGAGTCATTCCTCTATGGAATTTTCTTCCTTTAAGTCACATATACTCATATGTTGGAATGTAGCAAAGCAATTTCTGTTCTCCGATTACAAACAAAGCTCAAATTCTATTTGATGGCATCAAAGGATAAAGCCATATCAGGAATCAACCTGCAATCTGAAAAAAAAAATTGGCATTTTAATGTGATTTCCTTATATTGGAATTATAGGTCTGTATTTTCTATTTATTCCTTGGCAAATATTTTTGCTATTACCATAGGTAAGAGAGAAAAACCTATCTCTTTCAATTCTTCTTTTAGGAGTAAAGTCATTGCTTATGGCAGGAAACTAATGAATGAAAAAATTTTGTCAACCTTCCCAAGGAATACTAAAGATCACTGCCTCCTCCCCCCCATAAAGGAAATGGAGAGAAATTTGCTTCATAAGAGAATCGGCTGATGAATGTTCAATAAATGTTGACATATTAGTGTTTGTTCAAGTCTCACAACTCAATTCAGGATCTCGGCCGTCAGGTATAAAATGGGTTAAAAATGTAATGTGACATTATATAAATGATGTTTGTATGACAAAGATGAGAACATAATTGAGCATCATCCTCTCTCCACAAAAAAAAAAATGATTGTGAAAGCTAAATATACACATACTCTACAAATTACTCTATTAATTTACTAATAACTTGCTTTTTTTTATTGTTTAGAAACAGAGAACAGGGAAATTTATGGTGTCTAAACCAGGGCAAAGCTCTCTACCTAAAACTTACCTTCGGTACCTTTTTCTTCCCTTTTCCTACCACACCCCTTTCAGTGTCCACTTCCTCAGAGACTGAGTTCACATAATTCATTATTTACTCATTCATTCTGGAAGGGGTTTCAAATCATGAAAAAAAACGGCATCCACAAAGGGAGAGAAGCCAGAATATCTTGGATGGTACCAAAATTAAAGAATGCAAGTTGATGAGTGAATTCAGTTCAAATATTAAGGACTGACTGAGGTATATTTGCATTTTAAGAGTAGCTTCAAGAATAGAGAAAAATTGAACACCAAAAAGAAAATTGCTAATGGTAGAATTATAGAACTCAGTGGAAGATGAAATTTGGGCTGGGGTTTTTAATAGAAAGTTCTCTGTATAAATTAAAATTATAAACTCACAGGTTCTTGCTTGGCACACAGTAAGTTTTTTTAAATTTTTTGCACTTGGTAATATTTTTTTTCAATTACAGGTAAAGATAGTTTTCAATATTCACTTTTATAAGATTTTAAGTTCCAATTTTTTTCTCCCTCTGTCCCACCCATGCTGCTTTTGATGATTGGAAATGATCTTATATAAGGTATTCATATACAATCATAACAAGCATATTTCCACATTATTCACATTCTGAAAGAAAAATGAGAACAAAAGGGAAAAAAAACAATGAGAAAGAACAACAACACAAAAGAGAAAATAGTATGCTTCCATCTGCATTCAGACTCCACAGTTCTTTCTCTAGATGTGGATAGCATTTTCTATCATGAGTCTTTTGGAACTGTGTTAGATCATTGTATTGCTGAGAAGGGCTAAGTCTTATCAAAGTTGATCATCACGTATTGTTGCTGTTACTGTATACAGTGTTCTTCTGTTTATGCCCACTTCACACAGAATCAGTTCATGAAATTCTTTCCAAGTTTGTTTTTTTTGAAATCCATCATTTCTTATTGCAAAATAGTATTCCATTACATTCATATATCACAACTTGTTCATCCAGTCCCTGATTGATGGGCATCGCCTCTCAATTTTCAATTCTTTGCCACCACAAAAAGAGCTGTTATAAATATTTATGTACATATGGGCCCTTTACCCTTTTATGATCTCTTTGGGGGACAGACCTAGTAGTGTTATTGCTGGATCAAAGGGTATGCACTGTTTTATAACCCTTTGGGCATAGTTCCAATTGCTCTCCAAAATGGTGGGATCAATTCATAACTCCATGAGCAATGCATTAGTGTTCCATTGTTCCCATATCTTCCCCAACATTTATCATTTTCCTTTTCCATCATATTAGCTAACCTGATAAGTGAAAGGTGGTACCTGACAGGTATTTTAATTTGCATTTTTCTAGTCAATGGTGATTTAAAGCATTTTTTCATATGATTATAGGTAGCTTAAATTTCTTCATCTCAGAACTGCCTGTTCATATCCTTTGGCCATTTATCAATTGGGGAATGACTTCTATTATTATATATTTCACTCAGTTCCCTATATGTGTTCATAAATGAGGCCTTTATCAGAAACACTGGAAGTAAAAATTATTTCCTGGTATTCTATTTTTCTTCTAATCTTCATTTGTGTAAAAACATTTAAATTTAATGTAATCAAAATTATCCATTTTGCTTTTCATTGTGTTCATTGTGTTTTGGTGATAAATTCTTGCCTTCTCCATAGAAATGACAGTTAAACTATTCCCTTTCCCCCTAATTGGCTTATGGTAGCACTCTTCATTTTTCTCCAGAGGTCTAACATATCTAACTTTCCTAAAATTCTATTTACCTCCTTAACTTCTTTCTTATTTATTTTATGGTTAAATTTATCTAGTTCTGAGACAGGGAAGTTGAGGTCCCCCACTGGTATAGTTTTATCTGTTTCTTCCTGTAACTCCCTTACCTTCTCCTCTACAATTTTGAATGCTATACCACGTGATGCATATATGTTTAGTAATGATATCACTTCATTGTCTGATACCTTTTAGGAAGATGTAGTTTCTTTCCTCATGCATTTTAATTAGATCTATTTTTCTTTTGCTTTGTCTGAGATCAAGATTGCTACACCTGATTATTTTTTCTTCACTTCTGCTGAAGCAAATATATTCTGCTCCAACCATTTAGCTTTACTCACCCAGTAAGTTTTTTTTTTTTTTAACAAATACTAAATTCATTTTGCATGGTCATAAATCTAGAGCTTGCAAGGCTTTTACAGTACACCTGGTCCAATCCCCTCATTTTAGATATAAGGAAAGTGAGACCTAGGGAGTTTAGTAACTTGTCCAGGGTTACTCAAGGAATATTAGAGGTAAGATTTAATCCTAGGTCATTTGAATTCCTGAGCCATGGTACCATCCTACTTTCCCTGGAAATGTGAAAAGAAGTTATGCCACAGTGCCACAGCAACTTTCACTCACAAATTCCAATTCAATTAAAATTTATTCAAAGTGCAAACTATTTGCATGACATCAAGAATGCCAACTGTTATTTCCTCTAGTTAATTTGTGATACAATCCAACGTAGATGGAGCTACACTTGAGATTTGAGTGGTGGGCAGATACCCTGAAAAGGGCTTGGCACATCTGATACCAGAAGTACTAGTCTTTCCTGAATTCCCATTTACTCCACTGGAGACATTCTGAATGTTATGGATAAGTTTACTTACCTTGGCAGTATACTTTCCAGGGATGTACACATACATAATGAGGTGGATGAACACATTGTCAAAGCTAGCTCAGTCTTTGGGAGAGTCTAAAGGCAAGTGTGGGAGAGAAGAGGTATTGGGCTGCCTACCAACATGAAGGTCTATAGGGCTGTTATTCTAACCTCATTGTTGTATGCCTGTGAAATCTGGATAGTACGCACTATACCAGGAAGGTGAGTCATTTCCATTTTAATTGTCATATGAAGATTCTGAAGATCACCTGGCAAGATAAGGTACCAGACACTGAGGTCCTTTCTTAAGCTAAACAGAGAAACATGCAAATTCTACTGCAGAGAGTGCAACTTTGATGAGCTGGCCATGTTCAAATGCAAAAGGTATATTTACCTAAAAGACTATTTTATGGAGAAATCATACAGGTCAAGTGTTAACATCAAGGTCAGGAGAATTAATACAAAGCTACTCTCAAGGTCTCTCTGAAGAATTTTGGAATTGATTACGAGACATAGGTGATACTTGCAGAAGATTGCCCAGCATGGCATGCCTACATCAAAGAAGAAGCTGTGTTCCAAAAGGAAAGCAGAATTACCATATCTCAAAGTAAATGTAAGATGTGCAATGTAGGAGACATTTCCACTACAAACGTCCATAAGAAACTTTTTGTGCCCAACCTATGGTAGCATCTTTTGAGCTGGTATTCATCTGATTAAGCCAAGCTTGGACACACTGTACCTTAACCCTGATATGGTGATGTCATTTTAGTCCTCTTCAACCTCAAAGGACAGGAGCCAATGCAGATGATTTCAGAGAACAAAATGACATTTGGTACTTTTTGGGTGAATTTTTAGATGAGATTCTGTGGGAAGAGGAGGAAAAGGTAGGGTTCTTATCAAGCTTTCAACTTCCTATCCTTGTAGCCTGGGAATCTGGTAACTTTGCTTTGCAGAGGTAGACCAGATCTGTACACAAGTTCTTTCTTTTTAAGATATATTTAAGGAGGAGAAAGATCTCTAGCGATATGTTAACAAATCAAAACGAAACCAAATATTTTACTCTATAAGGACTAATTAAAGGGTCAGCTATCTTACTGTGACAATCCTGTGAATTTTTAATGTAATTAATCTTGCATAGTGCCACCTACAGAATTTATAACTTACAAAATACTGGTTCAGTAGCAAGTACTTTCAAATGTTATCTAAAGATCTTACATCCAAAAGATTAAGGAACAAACATTTAATTTGGCAAAATCTCCCCAGGCTAAAACAACAACAAACAACTCTGAAAATTCTATGAATTAGCCACAACTCCAAGGAAACTAAATAACTGCTTTTTAAAGGATCTATTTGTAATTTCCCAAAGATATTTATTGAGATTGCATTATTTTAGGCCATGTGATTGGGATATGGGAACATTTTTGTAAGTCTAAACCAAATCAAATGATGGCCTGGTACACTGGATGGAGCTGACTTTGGAATCAGAAACCTTGGATCTAGATCCCCCTCTGACAAATACCAACTTTTTGGCCCTTGGCAAATCATTCAACTCAGTACTCAAGGCAACTAAGATTCTAAATTACAAAGCAGTTGCTGATTTATATTTTCTCGTTGAGTGTTCCCTATCTTCATGGAATCACAAATCAGGACCCTAAAATAGAATTAGAGAATTTGGTAATCCCTTATGTAATTCAGACCTAACTATACGTTTGAGGTAAAAGTCAGCCAGATATTGATGCTTCCATAAAAAGTCTTGAATTAGAAAATAAAAGCATAAAATTTTTGAGAAGTCTAACAAACTAAATACTGTAAATACAATTAATGTTAAAGTATTAGGGCTCTTACAGGCTGTGGTTGTGTGTTTAGTTTGTCCTTCATTCTCAAAGAGGACTGTGACATCAGGGAGATGATGACATGACTTGCAATTGACTTTGATTTGAATAAGGAAGGGCTGTGCAGAGTCACCAGCCTCACTTTCTCCTCCAGAGCCATTTGGGTCCAGTGGCCAGATATCAATCAGGATGACTGGAGATGGCCCAGGATGCAGCAATAAAGTGGAAAAAATGGAGTGGCATGGAATAGAGAAACATTTACTTAGGTGGATCTGAAACTGGTGGAATGACTGGATTTTTGTTCTGAGTTTTTTAATGGTTCAGTGTTAGCTTAGAAGAATATCCCCAGTGGAATGTTCCAGTTAGCAGTTCTTAGCCTCATGTTGTTTAACATTTTTTTTTTAAAAAAAGCAATGGCTGGGATGCCATATAGATGATGTTTTTATCAGATGTACAGGTGATACAAAATGACAAAGAATGGACTATTGGGCTGAATCTAAGAAGATGAAATAAAAATACACATTAAAATAGATTTTACAAGAAGTACAAGACAGAGGGTAAATAACTAGATACCAATTTGACAAATATCTGGGACTATAAACTAATAAGATCTTGGGCTGTATTAGGAGAGACTTTGCTTCCAGGAATAAGGAGGTGATAAACTCTCTGACTCACTGTCCTGATCATGTCACATATGAAGTATTGTGTTTGCTTCTGGACACCACTGTTTAGGAAGGCCATTAATAAGTTAATAATCATACAAAGGAGGGCAATAAGGATGGTAAGGAGCCTTGAAGGTTAGGAGCCCAGATATGTTTAGTCTGAAGAAAAACCTCAAGGAAATTATAATACCTGCCTAAAAGAATTTTAATAACTATCATGTAGGAGAGGCTGGCACTGGGTAAATGCTTTATAAATGTTATTATTTTTGTCGTTCTTATTAACTGTCAAAATTATCATCAATATTTCTTCTGTCTCCACAGGACAGAATGAAAACTTGACTAGAAGTTACAAAGAGGCAAATGGAGGCCTGATTTTCAAAACAATGTTAACAACTTGAGTGATCCATATTATAGAATATTATACAGTCTCTATTGAAAGGTTCTATGCAGAGGTTGGACAACCACTTCTTGGGTATTTTGTGGTAGTATTTGGAAGGGTACAGGTGCAGAGGGAATAGACTGGATTCAGTGGCCACTGAGGTCTCCTCCAACTCTGAAATTCTGTGATTCTTTGATAACTGCCTGACTCTAGCCCAAAAGACACTTAAAATACTAATTAAAAACAATCAATACATGTTCTGACTACCAGTTTACGATTAAAACTAATCTTCCTAGTTAATGGTTCTGGCCTTCCTCTTCTCTCAACCTTTTTTTCTTCTCAAATTGATAAAATGTAGACAAAAATTTCTCAGGCTTAGCTGAGCCATGAGCAAGTTTCAACAAAATAATCACAATTCTGAGTGAAACTTTAAATATAGTAGTTCTTCATGGGATGCTCTCATTACCTTACCTGGCATGGTAGTCAGTTACTTCCCTAGGCTAGAGAAATGGAAGAATGAAGGGAAAGCACAGAACCCAGCAAGCCAGGAGCAAAGTAGCTCACTAACATGGTCCAGACACCCCTAAAGCCAAAATGTCTTGGGAGCTATCTAACTGCATTTTTGTTTCACATTTGCATAAGCCTGTCATATGAGCTCTTTCTTCATCTAGTTCTCTAAATACTTCTGGGGGGAAAAGGAGCTAAATCTCTGCTTCGGAGCAGCTTCCAGTCTCATTAAACAAATTCCTTTCCTTGAAAATAAATTTCTACACCACAGGCTTTAGCTAACATCGAGCATAATGAAAGATTCTTCATCCTAGCCAGCTTTTGCCCAAATATTGTTTTCCATGTGCTCGATTATTTTCACATCCTATTGCTGGAAACAATTTTATCCTTTACAGGTTGTCATATCATTGCCTTGCAGAGAATTACAATTAGATAAAGAAATCCAGTACTGAGGTTGAAGGGCAAGAGTAAGGAGGGGCGTAGAGAGGGATGGAGGGAAGACACCTTTCAAAGTGATCACACTGATAGTGATCTGTCATTTAACACCACGAGTGACACAGGGCAGAAAAGCAGAAGTCGCTGCTGTCTTTTCTGATATGGCTTACATGATATCTTCTCAAAGGGAATATCTTCTTATCAGCTAAACTTGATGCTTTTTCCCAGCACTGTGTACTCAAATATCCATGCTTGAAACACTAAACAAGTAAAAAAAGGAAAGGAGGGAGTTTAAACATGCAGAAACTTTAAAAACAAAGAATGTTATATGTAAAATAAAATTAAATTAAATATTTGTTGAAACCTTTAAAAGTTCTCTGGTTTACATGTATACATTTATATTATGTATAAATATGTACATATATACACATAACATACATAACTTTGTTAAAATAGCTGACATAAAAGGTTAAATCCCCTTTGCCTAACTTTCTTTGCACTCTCATTCTTGTTTGCCCTTGAAATATTTGAAGATAATGCATCTCATGATTGTTAAATCTATTGGTATTCATTGCAATAATTCAAAAGTGGAGCTTAGATATAATTCTATATGAATTCCTTTGCAATTTAGCTTCAATTAGTGTTCTTAAAATGATTAAGATAGAAATGGTCTGGTATACACCAATTTAGCTTTTCTCCCATCAATTACGGGTCTCACATGTACATATCACAAAATGGAGATGAAAGCAGCCAAAAAGATGAATTCCTGGCACTTGCAACTTGTACTTAACCCAGGCTCATTAGACTATTAAGACTATAATCTTGTAGTATTCCCCAAACAGAGAAACAGACCCTTGTTTTATCTTAATATGTTTAATTGTATAAATGTTGCTCTCTCGATATATGTAATTATGTAGTTTTACAATTGCTACAGGGTGTCTGCAATGACCTCCTGTTTCAGAACACTATTTTTTCCCTATCCAATCATTTTATTTTTGAAAGTGTAATTTATGAGTTCACAAAAGAAGGTAATATTTCAAATTACCACTATTAGATATATAGAATCAGCAGATGACAAATTTAAAGTAGAAAAGCTAGAGCAATAGTAACAGAATCTTAAGATAAAATCCCCTATTTCCAATTGTATCTCAAAAAATAGCTATTCAGCTTCATAAACCATATAAGGGTTATTTTTCTGCTACAAGCAAAGTGACTAATGCTTATTTTTATAGACTTTGACCACATGATGGACTTATTATGAAAGAATTGTGATTATAATTACTATATTTTAATTTTATTCTGCATTATTGCAAAAGCATTTCATAATATTCCATTTACACCAGTTCCTAAAGTCAAATGTTTCTAAACTGTACATTGATATGGGGAACTTTGGGTCTTAGTACCAGATTAATTCCTAGGCTACAATTATTTGTTCTGGCCTTTGGTACTGCATGCCCTATGGGTATATCTTGTGGGATGAAAGAGTGCACTGATGCCTAGAAGAGAAATCCTTTACTGCTATCCTCAGTCACAGTGAGTTGCTGTTGATACTCCTTTCAGAGCTAAGACTAAGGCATAAGACTAAAGGAAAAGAGTTGTTGAAGAGCCATGAACAGGGGTCAAACTGCTAAAGAATGTACTTCTTTTTCAAAAAGCAATAACAATAGGTAATGAATGTGACAAGAGAGTATCTATATGTATGTTTACCTTAGAAAAGACAGAATTTTTGTTTTCTACTTCCTCTTTAGCCTCACAGCTTTGTCCTCTCTACATGTTTCTCTTCCTTCATCCCATCCACTTTTCCCCTAATAACTGTCAACAAATTTGAATTTAAGTAATTTTTAGTATTGGCTTTATTTTTATTGAATAAATCTTTGTCTTCTAAAGTCAAGTGAGTTGAGTATTCTCTCTGTCTCTCTTGTTTCTCTCTCTCTCATTATCTATATCTCTGTCTTCTCTCTCTCTTCCTCTGTCTCACTTTCTACCTCTTTTTTTGTCTTTCTCACTGTCAAAAAAGAAACTTAATTCTTTTTAGGATTCAATGAAGAATTCATTTCTTTCCCATTTCTTTGTGACCTCCCCATGCTTGGCTTTACCTGAGTCATTATTCTTAAACAGAAAAATTAAAAGTTTTCCAACCTTGCCTTGTAAATTATTTTTTTTAACTATCATCTGTAATGAAGCTATAAAGTCAAATATCCAATTAAGATTTTTCTATGGAGTAGTAGTTGGATTAGAATTTAACATAGATTGCTGAGCCTGGGCCCTGGCTATTTCCTAGAACATAACTCCAGTCTGAAGACCTGGGTACAACAGAAAGCAATCATCTTATTGGTCAATTAGCATGAATACCTACTGAGCCAGTTACTCTTAGAAACAGAGAGACTCTGCCTCTAAGTCTCTTCTATTTCTTACACATTGTGTCAGGTCTATTTGAGCCAATCCCTGGAGGAATGAGGTGTTAGCCAGTGCCGTTCTTCCATCCTGAGTATATGGCATATGTAAGCAAATGGCCACTAAAGTACATGTCCTTGCTTAGGCGAGCCTAATACGTCTCCAAGCCTTATCTACCACTTCTGTTTTGTGTCCCATCCCTGAGTGTAGATGACAGAACATAGTTTTTGAGACAGATGTCTACCCTTGGAAGAACCCTCATAAGTTAGAGAGGTCAGAGATCCTGCGTCCCTTGGTCAGAGCTAATGGGTAGTAGAGTGAATTTCTGAATTAGAGAAAATTAGAGAGAATGACACAGAGAGAAAATATTCCCTTGGTCTGGCTTGCCAGAAGAAATCTGCATTGATGAGACAGGGCAGAGTCAAGGTGTAATAATGGGCCCATTCAGCAATCAAGCAACATGCTTTGTGAACTTCTAGGAGAACATAACAGCTCTACATTACCATACTGTTTTTTTTTAATTTATGTCAATAAACTCTTGTGAATCTGAGTTTATCATTTATTTTGTGTGAAGAAAATACAACATCTGTCCTATACTTAATCTTGAAACAGTAAGGCAATAATAACAATGTAGATGATAATTGTCAAAATGCCTATGTAGTTCTGTATCACAAAGTATACAAAACTCTCCACATGGAAGGTAGAAGTAAACCATTTATTCAGACACCAGAAAATCATATCCCATAACCAAATGTTCAGCTCCCACAGCCAGTCAGTCCACTTCATCATAACGGCAGAGAAACCAAAACATTTAATACAGAATATCACAATTGGAGCTTCAACATCTCAAAAATTCCTCTGACCCCCTGCTGGGTTCTTCCCCAAAAGAAACTCACAGAACAGCTAAGTCAGCCTGTTCAGTTCTAACAATCATGAGGGCAGCCATTAGCAGCCACCAGAAGCCATAACATCTTTCTCTCTCCCTCTCAGCATTTTCTGTGACATAACTTCCTTTTCCTGTCAGGAAGCTCCTCCCACCATGTAACTTGGGCTTCCTGTGATGTAAGCAGATCACATGGCCTATTAATGGGTGGGAAAGATCTTCAAATCTAATTTCTACTATAAATCTAAAATATACACTGGCTTTTGGCTCCCCTCTTTGGGGAGACCTTAAGCATGAGCAAGACTGAAGAAAGCTTTAACTATTTTTTTTTCTTACGGGTCCACAATCTGTCCATAAAGAGGGTAGGTGTTATAAAAAAAAGAGAAGAATCCCTCTCTTAAAAAGCCAGACTCCACTAGGAATGAAACAGGTTACCACATATGTGATTTCAGAGCAAAGGAAAACCATTGTGGAAAGGGGGAGTATTGTACTATAATACTTTAGACTTAAGAGGATTGCATCCTTATTGAGGATGTAATAATTTCTTCGTAGCAAATAACAAATTTCAGGATCAAAATAAGAGTGCCAAGGATATGTAAATATTTCTATCAACCTTTGAGAAGGACGACCCTTAGGAATGGAGAGCTTTGGCATAGCTTGATAGCTGATTTCAAATAGTGGAAGACTGGCACAAGGAAGAGGGATTAGACTTGTTCTGCTTTATTTTGGACAGAAAAGCAAAAGGCAATGAGTAGATGGAAGCTGGAGTGAGATTTAGACTGGATATGGGGCAGGGAACCACTCTGTAATAATTAGTGCAAGAGAAAATTTGAACAACTGTCTCTGAAATGGTGAACTATCCCTCAGGCTTGATGAGCACTTCTAAGGAGTGATACAATGGGGTTTGATGTTCAGCTATAAGTGGGTATTAATAGACTCCTGTCTATACTGAAATTTTATATTCTGAATCTGTGGAACAGCTTCCACTCCATTCACTATTCAAAGTACCTCACACATAGTAGATAATTTGTTGGAAAAAATCTTCCGGAATTCCTTGGATCTATTGTCCTTATGTTCTGAGTTTAAGTGGCTAATGTTTGGATGCTAGGGATGTCTCATTCTCCAAAAATTAGCAAACTCCCATTTCTCCTGTTCTTTCAATCTCTGTGATACTGAATCTCTGGTTGCTAAACAGCAAACCTCACTCCCAAACCCTTTCTACCCTTCATCTCTCCTCTCCATCCGTCCTACTCTCATACCTTCTTACTTCATTTCATTGTGCCATTGGGAACTTACACCTTACAACTAAAAACAATAACAAAAACTTCCCTTCATTTTAAACCTCTTCTTCTCATGCTTCTGCTGTCATCTTGCATTCCCTGTCATTCATTCTACCTGATGATACTGCCTCCTTGGCCATCTATTCTAGTACTGGTACTTGCATCTTTCTCAAATAGTTCTGGGAAAGGATTCAGACTTCTATATATTCCCCTTTCAGACTCTCCATCTATTATTGGCAGAGCCATTTAAGGTCCTTTAACCCCAAAGTTCTTAAGGACCATAATCCTTTAAGGTTACTCTATCTAAATTTATAACCTAGTCCAGGTATTTGTTGCTATTATCTATTTTTACAAACCCCAAAAACATTCTTATTCTATTCTCAATTATTTTGATTTTTGATTCCTAACTCCTACTCTCCTATAAGGAATTTTAACAAGCATTTCAATGTTCTCTCACACACTCCAATTTCCCAATAACTCAATCTACTAAACTTTTGTCACCTCCTTTCACACTTCACATCAGATACACAGAAGGAAGACTGTGGCCTTAATCTTATTACCACCCACAAGTTTTCCATTCAAATGATCAAGAACTCTAAAATTTCTTTATTTTATCATAATATTTAATTATTCCATCTCTCCCCTATCCTGTCTCTTCCCAAACTTACTTTTCATCTTCAGTATGATCTCTAAGCCCTCTTCTCCTTAATACTTTCCTGGGCCATCACTCCATTCCGACTACACTCTCTTCCTTTCCCAATTTCAATCACTTAGTGAACCATTTCAAATACACATAGCCCTCTACATATGGATGCCTTTCAACCCTGTCCTTTTGCCATTAATGTGCTGCCAAACCCCACTCCTGATTTTCATTGCATTCTACTACAAAGAAATGAGTCATTTTTCAGTCATTTCTGTCTCTTCATAACCCCATTTGAGTTTTCTTGGCAAAGATATTGGACTGGCTTGCCATTTTTTTCCAGTGCTTTTTACAGATGATGACCTGAGAGAAACAAGGTTAAATGACTTGCCCAGAGTCACATAGCTATTAAATATCTGTGGCCAGATTTGAACTCATGAAGAGGAGTCTTCCTGACTCCAGGCCTGGCACTCTATCTACTGCCACCACTTTTATTATCTCAAATGAGCTTTCACTATAACCTCAATAAAAACTTTTACTCTTGGAAGCTTGACTGACCCTATATCCTACTTCTTACAATGATTCCAAATATCATCTTCCCTCTTTAAACTTCCCTCCAAATGCTTGTCCTCATCTTCCCAATTGAGAACCTCAACTCACACTTTAGTGAGGAAATTAAAGCCATTACCTACCTGGTAGCTATCTATTCTTCCCTATTCTTTATTTCACAACACTTTGAGATCACTCCTCACTATTTCCTCCTTCATATCGATCTCTGTTGAAGAGGTGATCCATCTTCTCACCAAGGCCAAAGTTTCTATATGTACCTTTGATGCCATTTCATCTTGTCTTTGGCATTGATTGTCTGTATTACCATGTCTGCCCTCCACTAATCTTCAAACTCTTCTTTATCAAATAGTTCTTCCCCTGTTTTCTACAAACACAACTACTTTTTCCTCAACTTTCAAAAAAGGGCAGCCCTGATTGTATCCTATCAACTGTAATAGCTATACAGTCATATTTTTCTTTCTTTTTTTCTACAAAACTGCTTGGAACAGACTGGTATGCATATCAACTGGGTCAAAATCAAATGTTAAAATTTGTACTCTGATACTATAGTAGATAGAGTTGTATACTTGAAGTCAAGAAGACCTGATTTCCAATACTGTCTCAGATACTTAGCTAGCTATATGACCCTCAACATTTCATTTAACTCCTCTCAGCCTCAGTTTACTCATTATTTTAAAGATGAGTAAAATTATAGGATAATTATAGTGCTTACCTCTCAGGGTTGTTGTGAAGATATTCTGAGATTTTATAACTTAAAAGGCATATTTTGTAAAGTAGGAAACCTGGGAAAGGCCACTGCCAGATCAGGAACATAGAAAGGAAACAGATATCTGAACCAAAACCAATCTGAAAAATGCCACAAATGTGCAATTAAGTTGTCTACAACCTAAAGAAACAATGATCCTTAAAAGCTCTGTAGCCAGTTTCCAAAGTTGGATGCGTGCTATATGTAAAAGAAGAGGTCAGCATCACTCAGGTTTTTTTTTTCCAGTATTCCCAGTGTTTATTTAAAAAGAAAAAATATTTTTAATTTTTTTATTTAGGAAGTAGAACAAAAAAGACATATAATAATTAAGAGTCAGCAAATCCTTTCTTCTTCAAAGTACTTCCATAAACATTACATCACTTATTTGTCACAACAGCACTGTTAGGTAGGTAGGATAGTACTTTTTAATCCTTATTTATCTTTCTTAATAATTTCTTTACTAGGTCTGTGATTCTTTGGGATAGAGAGTTCCTGATGGGGAATTTCCTTTGCCAGTTCAGATTGGCACATTCTCTGCAATTTATGTTCTCATAGAATTTCTTAAGAGCTTTATTACCTTTCTCCTGGTTAAGAATAGAAGGTCAGAAGCAACCACTGAACATACATCTTCCTAATTACAAAGAAGCCTCTCTAACCACTGTCCCACATCTCCTCTACTTTTACATTGCATTTTACTTTGACATTTACTTCTACTAAGGAAAACTTGAGGAGAAATACACAGGGATATCATAGCATTGTAGAAAAACTACGCTTCTTGGGGACCTGGAAATCAGACCTAACACCTCAAATTACCAATTGCATGACACTGAGTGTGTCAATCTAGAGCTTTCATTCTAATTTTCATCCTAATTTTCTCATATCCAAAATGGCAACAATAATACTTTTAATACCTACCTAGGAGGGTTCTTAAATCAATTCCTACCCTACCTCCATTTTTCAACCAAAAAAAGAAAAGTTCTTTCAAATGTTGGTGACCTGGTTGTTACACTTGACTGTAACACCCCTAAAAGGTGTTAAAGATAAAGCCCTTTAGTGTTTCTTGACTAATGTAGAGGTACTGTTGCTTCTTTATACTCCTAGATGCATAACACTCCAAAAGGAACATGCTGGAAACATGTTATTTCTCATCAGTGTTCTCTCCTGTTTCCTTGACAGAGTGAGGATTTTTGCCATCCTTACAGAATGCTTACTTCCCCAGCCTTTCACTTAATCTTCACAACACCATAAAGTCAGAAGTGAGAGCATTTTTTTGATGCAACACATGAGTGAATGAATCAAGCAATCTTGGAGATGATCTTTACTTTTGTATCAAGAAAAGTACTGACCTAGGTCCCTCTCAATGGAAGAAATTAAGTCCAGTGAGCATATTCCACTTCGAAATTAAAAATCTACATCTGAGCTCCTTCTTTTAACCTTCAAAACTGTACTTCCTCCAAAAGAGAGGCACACAGGTTCCTAATTAGCCATGACCATTATTACAGTGGCTATTGCTTTAAAACTATTTTCAAGCTTACCAGTTATTTTCAGGTTCTGTGTTTCCCTTCCCCTGCCCACTTGATTGGTTTTAAATTGTAACTGTCGGCTACAGCTTTCTATAGCACTTACTCATGACTGCTCCAGCTTTCAACTTTCTCTTTCCATTGAAACAGCTAAATTGGAAGTGTATAGTGCTTGATTTATATTTAGATGTATTTTTAAATGAAGAGTTAAAAGTTAAAAGTCTGCACAGCTGCAGGAAGCATTATTGAAAGTCCTTTAAAACCATTATGCAGAATCACTCAAATGGCTGCCACAAACATACATAATAAAATCTGCCTTTTAGCCTTTACTGGTTCATTTGAGTTTGTACCATTTTTTTCATACAATTGTCCATGTTTAATAGTAATCATTTAGTATCATAAAGCTAGACATGTTTCACTACACAAGAGGAATAATAAGATTTAAAAAAATAAGTGGAGAGGAAAATAAACATAGAAAGAAGCAGGGTAAAAATGTCCAAAGTAGCCAAAGGGACAGGTGATGATGACACTTGAAATAGAGATTAGAAGGAACTGCCTCTTTCCTTTATGCTCTATACTGGGCCTCTGATCTTCCCCAGGGAATATTTTTTTCCTCCCAGACATTTGATTTTATTGGTACAGAAAATTCTCAATTTGGAAACTTCCTCCACCAAAGAATGTCAACAACCACTTTCTAATTCATTGGCTTACAAAACTGTCTGTGGCAAAGAGATGTTAAGGGATTGGAACATGGGTACCTAGCTGGTATGTGTCAGAGACATGACTTGAACCCAGGTCTTTGATTCCAAGACTTCCTCTTTGCCCACTATGCCACACTGACTGAGATCAGAAGTAATCATTTGAAAGTTAATGTATTTATCTACTATAAGAAATACTCAACATCCCTTATCTCATCCTTCCCACACCAATCTTCATTTATCTTGGCCTTGTAATAAAAGGTTTCTGGAATTAACTAATTGTAAAGAGTCTGCAAAGCTCATAGCACTGGACTTAGTATCAGGATCCTAAATTCTATTCTATCCTCTACATAAAATGTTTGTTGTTCAGTTGTTTTTCAGTCATGCCCAACTCGTTACGACCCGTTTGGGGTTTTCATGGCAGAGATACTGGCGTTGTTTTTCATTTCCTTCTTCAGCTCACTTTACAGATGAGGAAAATAAGTAGCTTGCACAGGGTCATATAACTAATAGGTGTTTGAGGCCAGATTTGAGCTCATGAGTCCAGTCCTTACTGACTCCAGGGCCAATACTCTATCCACTGCATCTCCTAGATGCCCCACCTATACAAAATAACTTAAGACAATTAACCTTACCTCTTTGGCCTCAGTTTTCTCATTTGTAAAATGAGATGTTTGGACTAGATGATCTATCTTTAAAGTCTGTCAGAATATTATATAGCTGCAATCATGAAATATATATTTGGTCAACTCTACTATCCATCTGCCTCCATTACAGCTTTTCCAAAACAACTCTTAATGTCTAGTTCATGTTGAAATTTGTATCTACTTAACTTACTTATGCCATTTGTTAACATTATCAGCATCTTTGTTTACTTTTCTCATCACATGCTATCTTCAGTTGTGTAGAAACTGTAACAGAAGGCCTTTTAAAACAAAACATTTAATTACCTCTTTGTTCAAAGAGAAGGTGTGAGCCAGAAAGACATTAAGCTAAACACTCTGTCTATGTGTGCAGCATTAAAATGATTCTAACTTTTTTAACTGTAACTTTATGGTCTACCTACTTGTCAAAGTGATGAGAAATAATGTCTGCCGTTGGTACAGTTTTGTAAACAGATTGTACTTATTAGTTTGCACCATAATTAAAGTTGAAATGGATCATACATTGAGACTCTCACTAAATTCAGGGGTGGGGAACTTAGGGCCCTGAGGCCACAAATGGCCCTCTAGATGGTCAAGTACAGCCTTTTGACTGAATCCAATGTTTGGCAGCACTTGAGGACCTAGAGGGCCACATGTGGCCTTGAGGCTGCAGGTTCCCCACCCCTGAATAGATAGATAAACAGACAGACAGACAGATAGCTAGATAGATAGATAATTGATAGATAACAAATAAGAAAGACAGTAGATATATAGATAGGTGGATAATAGATTAGATAGACAGACAGACAGAAAGACAGACAGAAAGAGAGAGGGATAGGATAGATAGCACGAGAGGGAACTCAGCCTAAGCTGGTACTTTATATCAGTCTAGAGGCTGATGTTGTCCATTCATAGCACAGAGGGGGCAGTAGAGAAAATTCTGAGCAGGAGAACCACTGGAAAATTGAACAACTTTTTAGGCTTTCTCGTAGGAAGTATTCACTAGGTTTCTATTTCATTTGAATTATTATCAAATACCAGATCATCAAGCAGATTTATATCTAAGCATAATTACAAAAAGTCAAAAGAACAGGGAATGGAAGATACCTCAGTTGCTGCATCAGTAAGCACATAATATAGACAGAACGAGAAGAAATCTGTTAAATTTCTTACACTGATTGCAGGACTTGGACAAAAGTCAGACAAAGAAGGGTTGGGTGGGTTGTGATCTATACTAAGGTAAAATGTATTCACATCAGTGAGGTCACAGATACATTGAAATTTAAAATACGATTTTGGGATCATCTGAGCCACTGTTTAACTCCATTAACAGATTGTTGACTTCATATAGTTTGGAAGGAATGAATGGGTAGATTTAACATATGTCAAAAATGGCAACATGCTAATATGTTACAGTGTAGAGCTCATAAGGCAAGGCCACAGTGATGCACTTATGTTGCATGCTACCTTCTGGGGAAATAAAAAGAAAGAAATCATTTTCTGTATGTCAGAAGGGGAAAAAAGCCCAATTTTTGAAGACAAATTGGGCTTACTCAAGCCAACACAATTGTACTTAGTTGCTGCTTTGTGTAAGCACTATGCTAGATTCCAAAGGTGATACAATGAAAAATTAGACTTGGTCCCTGACCTCAAGGAATTTATACTCTTATAGGAGTATAAAGTATAGACACAAATAATCACAAAAGAGGCCACAAATGAAAAGTACATTGAAGGGACAAAGTATTGAGAGGGTTCACAGTAGATAGAGAGAAATCGGTAGATTAAAGTCTGTAGTGCGCATTTACATAGGCTGGAGAATTTATTTTGTCCCTGAAGGAATGAAAGAAATAGGTCTCCCTTTCACACCTCAGTAAATTGTTTTCATGTCTTTTTCAGAGGCAAATTGGGTTAGAGGATACCTAATATTTAGATAGTACCTTTATTTTTAAAACACTTTCATGTACATTTTCAAAGCATTTAGTAATGAACATTCTTTCAAAAGAGAACTGAACCTTATAAACATGTTTATGGGGCATAACTGAAGCACATTTTAGTCTCCCAACATCTTTGCCCTCTGAGGAACCCCACTAAGAAGAGGAAATTATGAACGGAAATGGATAAATGCATTCTATTGATTCATTCCGCATATAAATAAACTATCTCATCCCCAAGCACAACTTCTTCTCAATGGTTTTACATGCATAGCAAGATTGTGCTGCACTGTAGTTCACTGGAAATGATGCACTGCAGGGCGTTTTAGAACAACCTACTCAGTAGTGTGCAAATTGTTCAAGATTAAAATTAAAACAATAAACTTCGGTCTAGATGTGTCTTCATTACTAAAGCATTGGGTCATTTACTTTAACAATGTCAACCTGCTTTCACTCTCACATTCAATTTAATTAGTATTGGAAGTAATATGCAAGAGTACACCTCATGGTGTCCCATTACCTTGGAGGAATGTGCTATCAGTTCCTAAAAATAACATGGACAACTCTTCCACCTTCTTGAGAATTGGAACACGGCACAATGGGAAAGGAGCTATAAAAATACCAGAATAAAACTGACTCCAGCATTTAAAGAAGAGAAACTCAAAATAAAGAGGAAAAAAATATATGAATAGTCTATAGAACAGAGAGAGTCGAGACAAAGTGAACTTCAAAAGTATATGCACACATACCAATTAAAAGGTAAGCATAAATGTGAGGGAAGAGTCAAGAGATTTATGCTAAGAACTAACCTCTTCAAATCCTCTGTGGATTTAGTGCACCTAATAAAATCTTATCTTCTCTAATCCAGTATTCCTCAAAGCTACTGGCTTCCCTGTGAGACTCCCTCAAGTTTACAATGCATGTATATCTTTGTACATTGTTGTTAGAGTGTGGTCTCCTTCATTAGAATGTGAGTTCTCAAAGAGAAGAGACTGTTTTTCTCCCCCTTTCTTTGTATTCCCAGCTCTTAGTACAGCGCTGAGCACATTGTAAATGTTTCATAAATGTTTGTTGACAACTTAAGACTATCACAGAACAACTGTGGAACATGTTACACCTTATGAAAGGTTGAGAAAACTTATCTAAGAGGTGGAGATAAACAAGTTTCAGTGGCCTGGAAATTGGCCTAATTTAGACACTATTAATAACATTGGTTTATTCAGGGCTAGAATGGGGGGTTGCTCTTTATAAAAAAAAATATGCCTAACATCCAGTGTAATAAGTACAGTTTGATGATGAATTGCAGAATGTGTTAAAATATTGTGAATTCAATGCCAATTCATATAAAGCAATTGATTTTAGGAAAAGACATTATTTATAAAGATGTAAAAATTTAGAAGTTTTCTTATATGCCATATTCTCTCCAGTTCTGGCATTTAATGATTCTATACAATATATTATCACCTCCATGAATAGCCAGTAACCAGGAGATTTGAGAATAATATTTGCTTTCAGAAAGATCCTGAATGTTCCGATATAGCCTTCCTCTTCCTCTGGCTATCTCTGCCCTGGTGAAGTAGGATTCATAACCAGGTTCTCTAATTCTATATTTACTTTTTTTGTTTATTTCTGATTTTTAAACTAAACATTGATCGCATGTTTGTTACATAGGTTCCTTTTAAGGCTGTCTATGTTGGCGATTTTAACTTGACTTTAAAGTTATTCAACAACTTGCGGAAGGGGAAGGAAAATATATAGTATGATTTATCCTAAACTCCAAAGGCAGGATAGTGGGCATGGTCACAGCAGGAGCCAGCAAGGAACCAGGAGACAGCTATCTCTATTTACTTTCCTGTATTACTGAGAAACAAAGCTAGTTAAGCCAGACTTAAGGCGGGTCATCATTACATTAGTCCATTTAATTCTGGGGAAGCTAGAGAGGGTGTACCATGCCATCACAAGGGATATATTGCCCAGGATTACAGGACAGGGACATGACTGTAGGAGAGCTATTAATACCAATAACAGTCTAGGGTGCCATTCTCCTCTATCCTTGTGAGTGGGCACTTATCTCTCCCTAAATTCTACAAAGTCTGGAACTCAAATAGTTTGTTCTGCATATCTGTAAAAGTGACAGGGGGAAGGTGGGTACCTTTCGTCCAGGGACATGAATTCCTGGATGAGTAGCTTTCTACAATCATAATGGAACCAAACTGGAAAACGAAAGGGATTATGGCTTAGCACTAGCATATACAGCAGCAATGACAAAAACATCCTCCTACTACCACAAGAAAAAATAGTGAACCAAAAAACAGTCTGTGACATGTCTCACATACAGACATCCAGAAAAGACAAGGTAAAAATTAGAACAAGTAAATCTAAGGCAGAAGAATAGTTAGAGAGTGCAGAGTATGTGACAGGAACAGGACAGAATTTTCAGAAAAATGGAAATTAAATGAAAAAAAAGTATTCTGATTTTTAAAGAGAATCACAAAACAAAGCAATTGAGATACTATTAAAGTGGCTACTATAGGATGATAATTTCATTAGCTGAAAAATAGTGTCTGCCTGCATGGGGCTTACAGTATACTGTCTATAATAATTACTCATAAGCTAAATTAGCCACTCCCCTTATTTATCAGGCCTAATATATGGCAGACTTATTTTTATCAAATATCATGAAACATGTGAAATGTTTTCATCACCCTCCATAGTCACCTTTCTTGTTCCTCCTCCCCTACCACAAATTTCCCAAGAACACTTTGCATCTTTTCTTCATCTCTATCCCATTCTATCTTGTACTTACTTTTATGTGTATATGTCATATTCTAGCCCCTCCCACCAGTAAACTCGTTGATGTCAATTATTGTGTATTTTTTTTATTTTTGTGTTCTTAAAATTGAACACAGCACATTCCTTGCATACAGTAAGTGCTTAAAAGATGCTTTGAATTATTGAATTAAATTAAATTAAGCTCAAGGCCTGGGAATAATAGTGAACACTGAAGACTATTGGGTAGATATTTTGTACAGGTGGGGCTAGGGGATATCACACCACATAAGTTACCAAATACCTTTCCTTAGTAGGGAAATTTGAATGCAAACATTAAACGATCAAATAATAATAAAATGAAGCTACCATCCAAAAATGAAGGGAAATGTGACAGTGAACATATAACTGCATGGCTGAAAGAAGAAACACAAAGACAAAAAATAGGATAAGCCTAAATTCAAAGGAAAAGGCAAAAGCTCTCCAACTAAAAAGGTTGACTGCATCATGGGAAGAGACCCAATGTTTTTTCTCACTTCCCTCTCTTCCATAACCAAATATTCTACCTAACTTGCTAGTCAGTGAGGACCAGATCTCCACCCATTCCATTCTACCGATGATACTAATTTGTGAATTCAAATGTGAGGGGAAGATGCTGATGTCACACAACCTCAGCTGAAGTCACTATTCTCAACAATCCATCATCACTGCCACTGTTTCATCTTTAGTTCCTCTATTTGAATGCTTACATCTTCCACCAGAGCTGAATTTGTATGCATTGATTGTCAACCCTAGCCACACTCTAGTAGGGATCTTTCCTTTGTCTCACAGGACTAGAGTTTCTGTCCAGTGGCCAAGTAGGGTAAAGGGCTTCTTCTTAGGCAGTCTTAGTAGTTACATCTACAGCAGGTTTTGTCCATTATACGCAGCAACAAAATAGGCATGAGGCCACACAGAATCAAAAGGGGCATTAAATTCCCAATTCACCCTCCATCTCCTACTCTTCCACACTTGCCCCTATCATACATACAGATAAGCAACAATGAAGTCATAAATGTATTTACTAAAGAGGTATGGCATGGCAGAGTTAAATAATCCACCCCTCTTTTTCAGTATAAAATTTCTTTGCTAGGTAATCAATTCCACAGCAAGCATGCTATCACTAAAATTGTTTAAAAAAATCTTCCAGCATATTTGGAGTCAGAAATCATTTCCCAACTGGGATAGACTGAGGCTCTATCAGCTATTACCTCATCAGCATTTAGTGCTAGTCCTGAGGGATAGGAGAGAATGGAAGACAGAAACTAGAAATGGGAGGAGAAGAGATAAAAGAAGTCAGAGGGAAGAGAATTTTTTTTCACTCTGCTATGGACTTTAATGGATCCCTGTTGTCAGTCTAATTTGTAAAGATCAATGGTTTCTGTTAAATGGCCATCTGTGGTGCCCTATCTTCTTTTAATTCATCTATTCAGCACATGCTTTTCCTTTTGAAAAGATAAGGGCACAAGGTAGTTTTCAGGCACTTTTTACTGGAGCATTTTCCCTGATAATCTAGAATGTATATGGTAATGAAAACTTCTTATTGAGGAACAGGATGTGAAAATGGTTAGTTAAAATACTGTCAAAGTACAAGCAAACTACAGTTTATCAGAAGGAATTTCATCTGTGCTTACATGATGCCATGCATCCTGAAGAAAAGTGGAAAGTTCTCAGTAATTTCAAATAGAATTTGAAAAACTACAATTAATTTGATAATATTTTTTTTAGACCATATTATTAGAATCATGCAGACACAGACATAATATGAAGGGCTAAAAGCTATGGATTAATAGAGGTTTTCTAAAGTTCTAGATTTTTAACTGTCAATCATCCATAGGCAAGGCAGTGGTCATATCATAATTTAAGCCATGAAAAATAATTCATTTTGTTTGTTCGGAGGTGGATCTTTAACTTTGATCGAATGTATTGAACTTTAGTTCTCTTATAAGAAACAATTCATAGCAACTCTACTCACATTGGCTCTGTGACTCTACAGAACTACTCTTTTATTTTATAAAAAAAATCATTTTATTATTTATTTTTAGCATTCATTTCTTTTTAAATTTCGATTTCCAAATTTTCTCTCTATCTTTCACCCCTCCATAACCACTGAGAAGGCAAGCAAAATGATATTGATTATACATGTGAAATCATGCAAAAAATTTCCATATTAAATATATCGCAAAAAAGCAATATATATATATGCGTATATATATATACACATATATATGTAATAAAGAAATTAAAAAATTATACTTCAATCTGTACCCAGAGTTCCTCAGTTCTCTCTCACTGGAGATAGATAGCTTTTTTTCATCATGAGTTCTTTGGACTTATCTTGGATGATTTTATTGATCATGGTAGCTGAGTCTTTCACAGTTGATCATCAATACAACATTGTTGGTACTGGGTATAATGATCTACTGGTTCTTCCCACTTCACTTTGCATCAAGTTCACATAAATCTCTTTTTTTTTTCTTTCTGAAACCAACCCCTTTGTTATTTCTTATAGCACAAAAATACTCTATGAAAATCATGTGCAACAATTTGTTCAACCATTCTCCAATTGATAAGCATCCTCTTGATTTACAATCCTTTACCACCACAAAAACAGAGTTGTTATAACTATTTTGTACATATAGGTCCTTTTCCTTTTTCTTTGATCTCCTTGGGATACAGGCCAAGTAGTGGTATTGCCGGGTCCAAGGGTATGTACAATATTATAGCCCTTTAGGCATAGCTCCAAATTGGACTACTTTATTGGACTGAACTAGTTTATAACTCAACAAACATTTTATTATTGTAACCATTTTCCCTCAACCCCGCCAGCATTTTTCATTTCTCAGGTGCTGCCCCAAAGTTGTTTAAATGTGCATATTCCTAAACAATAGTGATTTACAGCATTTTTTTATATATATATATATAGATAAGTTTATTTCTTCTTCGGAAAGTTGCATGTTCTTATTTTTTTTTTTACCGTTTTTCAATTGAGAAATGGCTCTTGTCGGCTCAGTTGCCTATATATTTGAGAAATAAGGACTTTATTAGAGAAACTTGCTATAAAAAAATTTGATATTACTTTATTGTCTATGGTACCTTTAATCAAAATGTACCTGATGAGGTTAAAGAAAAATGATGATGGTAAAGAAACATAGGTTTTTAGGGGTGCTTGAGACCCCAAAATACCTACAGGCCAGGTCCTGCCAAAAGAATTCGACTCAAGCCTTCTCAGCCAAGGAAAAAGACAAAGGTTATTAAGGGTTTGCCATATTGGATTGTCTTAAGAAATCCCACCCTTTGTGACAGCTGTTTTCACAAACGGGCCAGATGAATCTGAGGTAGATTGAATCTGAGTGCCTTCATGGAGGCAAGATGAAACCTATATACACAAAGATCATAGGAGGGATCTAGGGTGGTTCTGGGGTGATGGGAGGAGGAGTCCAAGGAAGATCCTGATGGGACTGGGGTTACCAGAGGTCAAGACTCCAGGAAACAAGAGAATGGGATTTTGGTAGGATTAAGGGTGGAAAGCAGCTGGACAATAGAGGGCTAGGCTAGGTAGGGATTTGTGCCTAGATAATGAAAGGCTTATGGCCTCAGGGGAATGCTAGATCTAGTGGGAAGATTCAAGGAGAGTTCAAGGGGGCTCCCAGGGACTGTACCCTCATCATACCCTTGGTTATCATTTCTAATTGGGTTTATTGTTGCTTTTCCTTAATCTGAGATCATGATTACCAGCCCTTTCTTTTTTGTTTCAGCAGAAGTATAAAAGATTCTGCTCTGTACATTTATTTTCACATTGTGTGTGTCTTTCTGTTTCAAGTGTGTCTCTTGTAAATAATATATTGTTGGGTTCTGGTTTCATTTCATTCATTCATTCTATCTGTTCCTATTTTATGGATAAACTCATTCCATTCACATTCACAGTTATCATTAACTGTGTATTTCCCTCTATCCTATTGTATGGGTTGGAAAATTCAAATAATGGGAGAGACATCTTTAGGGGAAGCAAAGTGAATTTATTTTCCAAACCTCCCGAGATTTGGGAGTGGCCTCCACCAGGAAACTGGTGGAATGAGGCAAAAAAAAAAAAAAAAAGGAAATGCAGCTACAGATATACTCTTAGTACAAAGATCCCCATCCACCTCTATCCCTTCTCACCATTGGCTGGGAGGTGGGCTTACAGTCTAGGCAAGAAAATATGGAGCCAATCCATACATACTTCCCTTATTTGACTACTAATGTGGTGATGATAGAGCTAAAGAGAAAGAATGAGGAAGGAGATGAAGACCTTCCTGGAGTAGAGAACAAATAGCTCACAGGTAGTCCATTATCTCCCCATTTGGTAAAATTCTTGTGCTAGCACTGAGAGAGGGGGAAGGCAAGGGACACCTGCAGCTTCAGGCCCTGACTTTCTAGAAGTTACCTAAGTCACTACAAGGTTAAATTCCAAGCCTCTCTTACTTCCTCAGAAATTCCCCATTCCAGAAATATGAGAAGAGAGTAGCTTATATTCTTACCCTGTGAAGTCTTCACACATTATCCTTCTCATTCACTATTATGTTTATCCTTCTTTCTCTTTTTTTAATCCTGTCCCTCCTCTAAAGTTAGTTTTGCTTTTGACCACAGCCTCCCTCAACCCATCCTCCTTTTTAGCATTCCGCCTTTTCTTCTTCCTCTGTCATTTTCCTACTGAATCAGATAGATTTTCATATCCAATTGAGTAAGGTGTATGCACGTATATGATTCTGTAAGTGTGTGTGTATGTATACATACATATCTATATATCCATCTCTCCTTAGAACAATTTTAATAATAACAAGGTTCAAGCATTGCTAGCTAACCACATACACACCCCCACCACCATTTCCCCCTCCACTAGGTCTGGGGAATGGGAGACGGGGAAAGCTCTTCCTCACATGACTCTTTTATACAAGAAAATTTTCTCCATTCTACCTCTCCCTTCCACCTTCTCCAGGTGCATCCTTCATTCTCATAATCAACTTATACTCATGCCCTCTGTCTATGAAGACTTCTAATTGTCCTAATTATGACCAAGTTCTTAGGAGTTACATGTATCGTCTCCATATACAGGAACTGTAACAAAAATGTTGCTAGCAGCTACTGTGGCTGTGAAAGACCCATAACACTGGCATGCAGAAGAACTGCTAACAAAGGTTCTTTGATCTGCTTTCATAAGGAAAGCAATTTTAAGGGGTTAACAATCTCAGTTTCATTAAACATACATATATCACTCACTTAGCTCAGAGGGAAAAGATCAGCCCCCTGAACTTCACGGCAAATACAAACAGAAATTAGAAATATCAACAGACAAACCTTGTCTGATTCAAATAGCAACTCATGGTTACCAGAGAAGCACCAACATCTGGATCACAAAGCCAGAGGGAGGATATTTCAATGGCTTGCCCAGAGTCTTGTTACCCTTTCAATGAGTGTATCCCCAAAAGTGAAATGCTAACCTTCCAGTACATATACCCTGTTCAGGACCCTGAGGGCTGGGGCCAACTTAGCATTTAGAGAGTGGGAAAGCAGAGTATAGGAAAGTACCACATCATATACAAATCAATGACTACTCCCTCCTCCCCAGAAACATTCCAAGACAAAAGATTCCACTTTACCTGCCCCCTTCAAACAAAGGCCAGATTCATTAAAAGCATTTAAGAGAAGAACAGCAAAAAATCCTGTCCAGATTACCACTACAAGAATGAAAGACTTTAACTTTATTAAGTCCTTTATGTTTACTCTTACATGTTTACCTTTTTAAGATTCTCTTGAGTCTTGTTTTGGAATGTGAAATTTTCTATTCAACTCTAGTGTTTTCTTCAGGAATGCTTCATCAAAAACCAAAAATATTTCAAAAAATGTCCATTTTCCCCTTGAAATAGTATACTTGACTTTGCAGGGGAAATTTTTCTTGATTGTAATCCTAGCTCATTTGCCTTCTGGAATATCATAGTTCAAGCCCTTTAAGTCATTAATGTAGAAGGTGCTAAATCTTGTGCAATCCTGACTGTGGCACACTGTTGATTTTTTTTTTTTTAATCTGGTTTCTGGTAATATTTTCTTCTTGTCTTGGGAGCCCTAGAATTTGGCTATAATATCCCTGGGAGTTTTCATTTTGAGATCTTTCAAGAGGTGATCAGTGGATTCTTCTAAGTTCCATTTTACTCTCTGGCTCTAGGATATCATAGCAATTTTCCTTTATAATGTCTTGAAATATGATGTCTAGGCTCTTTTTCGGATCATGGCTTTCAGATAGCCCAATTACTCTCAAGTTATCTTTCCTTGATCTATTTTCCAGCTCAGTCATTGCAGTTTTTTTTTTTCCCCATGAGATATTTCACATCTTCAGTGTTCATTCTTTTGACTTTGTTGTTGTTGTTTTTACTTCTTGGGAATTATTAGTTCTAATTGCACAATTCTATTTTTTAAGCAATTAATTTCTTCAGTGAATTTTTGTGCTTCTTTTTCCATATGACTAAATCTGTTTAAGGTATTTTATTTAGTGTTTTTTGTGCCTATTTTACCAAGCTGTTAATTATTTTTTCATAATTTTCTTGCATTACTCTCATTTCTTTTCCCAGTTTTTCTTCTACCACTCATCTCTTTCTTTAGATCTTTTAGGAATTATTATTGGCCTTTGATATAATTACTCTTTTTCTTTGAGGTTTTGCTTGTGGTTGTTTGCACGTTGTTTTCTTTTGACTTTATGCCTTGGTCTTTCCACCATAGTAGTTTTTATGGTCAAGTTCTTTTTTGTTGTTTATTTGCTCACTTTTCTAGATTTTTTCTTTACTTTGAACTTTACATTAAAGTTGAGCTCTGCTCAGTTGGGTGTGTGGAGATGCTATCCTAAGCTTTAGGTCTTTTTTTGTGTGTGTGCTGCTGTTTTCAGAGTTAGTTTTGGTGGTATGCAAGATTTTGGTGCTTCCAAGGTGGTACAAATGGGAGAGGTGTAATCACTGCTCTCATATTCTCTACTATAACAATTACCTCAGAAAGGTCCCTGCTTCCCTTCATCTGCAAGCACTGATGTTCCCCTTGGCCCTGGAACTGTAATTGGGTTCCCTTCTCTCCTACAACCACATGTATTAGCACTCCTCTTGGCTCTGGAATTGTGACCAGGTCCTCTGCTTTCCTATAGCCACAAGTGCTATTGTTTCTTAGAACTAGAGCAGGTACCCAGCTCGATTATGAGCAACCACAAGTACTCCTCTCCACATTGGAAATGCAATATAGAACTGGGTATGGGCATTACAGCTACAAATCAGTATCAGCTGCACCCAGTACCAGCAAAGAGTCCCCTGTATTTTTTATCAGTTGTTTGACTCCCTTACCATGTCTGGGCTGAAGCTCCCAAAGCTGTTGCTTCTGCTGCTGCTGCTACTTCCCCTTGCCTGAATTCACAGTCACCCTGATGTCACAGTCCTCTCCTGCCAACCTCCTAATTTGTCTTAGCCTGTAAAGATGCCCCACCTTGACCTTTCATTGGATCTGCTGATTGATCATTTGATTTGAAACATTATTTTAAAGTTATTGGAGGAGAATATGGGGAGAGTTCAGCTGATTGGCTTCAAGTACTCCACCATCTTGGTTACACCCCCTTATATGGAGATACTCTGATGGCTAACAAGCATCAGTATCTTTTTGATGGGTGACAGAATAGACTAGACTGTGAATGGATGGTACTTGGAGATTAGAAGGACTTGCTAAAGATCTTTTTTTGTTGTAGCATAGGAAGTTTCATCAGTTGGGAAATGACTGAACAAGTTAAGATATATAGATGCAATGAGCCACAAGAAATGATGAAATGGATAACTTCAGGAAATAATTGGAAGATTTGTATGAATTTATTAAACTTTTTTCATAATAGCATTACAAATAAAAATATTTTTGAAAGATTTAGGAATTCTCATCAATACCATGACCAACCCAAATTCTGGAGGACTAGTGATTGCCCACCTCCTGACAGAGAAGTGGTGAACCCAAGACATAGAGTAAGACATACATTTTTGACACAGCCATTTGTCATAAGGATTCTCTTTTTCTTTTAAAGTTAGGAAGTGGGAAAAAGAGAGTGCTAGGACTAAGACAGCCCAAATAAAGAAAATGAAAAGTTAGGATCACTGAAGCATCTTATTTAAAAATACACAGAGGAGAACAGAAGGCCAGAAAGAATCAAAGACAGGGAGGAAAGCTTTGAAAGTTGTTTGTTACATGGATTACATAAAAAACCCTGTATTTGGCGCTAAGTAACAGTTTTATGTACAATCCTCTTTTTCTGTACTACTATGTAGAAAATTACTACTGTGGAAATGCTCATTTTATTTGGTGTTTTTGAACTCAGCATAAAAAAAAAATTATGTTAAATTTAGAAAGGCCTGTCAGATCAAAACAGTAAAGAAAAGAAAACACAAAAGTAATTCACTAATCCAGTGAAGAAATAATAGTGATAAAAGAAAGTAAAGAGGAATCTTCAGAAGAAGGGAGGTAATACTGCAATTACAATGACTATGCTACTATAAATATGAAGGGAACAAGATCCCCAGGAATGGTTGAGAAGCCTATAAAGCAACTGAAGGAAGTTATAAGTGGCAAAATTAAAATACTTGTAAAAACCAGAACTAAGGTAATTGATGATGTAGAACAGAAAGTGCAAAATCTTAGTAAAATAATGGACACTAAAAATAAGAGGGAATTTTTCAAGGTAAAGTCAAATAGAAATAATCTGAACATGCAGAAGGAAATACTGACAGATTAGATGGTTGGAGGGTAGATGAATGTGATACAGAAGAGGAGAGGAGCACCTTTGAGAACTTGGTTTTATAGTAATAAGTACAAAGTTCTTCCTGTGGAAAAGAAAATGCATCTTCTTATATTTCTTGTACAATGAAAATGTATTTAAGTGATTACTATGTGCAAAATATTATACTAAGTAGTGGAGAGATAAAGAAAAAATAAAATAGTCTGTGCCTTCAACAAGTTTACACTCTATTTGTGTATTGATGTGAATTCATAAGTGACATTTAGAGAGAGTTCATCCAGTAAGGGTCAGAGGGGAAAAAACAGGAGTTTAAAAAAAAAAAAAGTGAGCACTGATGGTTTGTAACATGCTGCTGAGTGTGCTGGGGCAGGTATTTGTTGCCTCAATATTAACAATGGAAAGTACTGCTATTTTCCAGGATCTGTATATGCAGAACATAATGAAAAACTTTCCAAAACTTGTAAAAGCTGAAAGATTTGAAAAGTTTAAAGAGATTTCTGTGACCATCTAATCCTCCAGCTCATTCTACATACCAAGCAAAGGATTATCTAGCCTTTTCTTAAAGACCTCCAAAGATTGGGAATCTCTGCTTCCTAAAGGAGCCCAGTACTCTTATGGATAGCTCTAGTTGTTAGGAAGGGTAGTTGTTAGTTTTTCTTATTTCAAGCCTAAATATGTCTCTTATCAACTTTGGCTCTCTGCTGCTAGTTCTGCGCTCTGGACCCAAAAAGGAAAAATCACCTAACCTTTTTTTTTGCCTTAAGACAAGTCTTCAGCTAAATTAAGACAGCTCTGTCCACCATTTTCCTCTGGCCCAGGCTCAATATCCCAAGATTCTTTAATACTCATATGGCATGAACTTAAAGATTTTATCATTTGAGTTCTGCTCAACCACGTTCAGATTATCTATGTTTTTCTTTAACTGTGGCCCCTAGAACTGAAACCAATATTCCAAATGTGGTCTGATGAAAATAGCGAAAGATAGGGGATTATCACTTCCTTATTCCTGGAAGTTATGTCTCAACGTAATAATCTAGGACATAAGTTTTTTGCCTATCAAATCACAGTATGTACTCATATTGAACTTAAAATCCATCGAAATACTTACATCTTCAAAAAGCCATCTAACCATGTGTGTCCATTTGGTACCTGAAAAGTTATCAACACAACTTACGCATTTAACCCTTTTCAATTTCACGTTCTTAGATTCAGTCTATTGTTTTAGTCTGCCACTTCTAGTGATTCGAATGAAGACAGATGATGCAACTAAAAGTAAACTAGCATATATTGCTAGGGACAATGAAATGTAAGGCAAGAAACAAGATCATATAGGCTATAGTGGCATCAATATTGCAGCTGATTAAAAGTAGGAGCTTTAAAAAAGAAAGGAAGATTTGGGAAGTACAGTCGACTAAAAATATAATGTCTGAGAATAGGATTTGGATTTTTGAACTAAATCTATCCCCTTTACCTAGAATGTTCTTCCTTCTCACTTCTGATTCTTAATATCCCTGGTTTCTTTCAAGACTCAGCAAAAATTTTGATTCTAGAGTAAGCCTTTCTAAACCATTCTCCCCCCAGTCACATGAGACTTCCTCTTTAAGGTTTCCTTCCTTCTACTCTATATCTATTGTGAATATATATTACTTATTTATATGTCTCCCACTTTAGTGAGAGGATGAAAGGGTCTACTTTGGTGTTTTTGCCTTTCTTTGTATTCTTAAGACAGTACAGTGCATGACACATAGCTCAATATAAATATTTCTTGATTATTGGTTGATCTCATCTAATTTGTTCCATGAAGTTTGGATTCCATCAACTTGATGACCTAGAGGGCCACATGTGGCCTTGAGGCTGGAGGTTCTCCACCTCTGGTTAAACTGAAAAGAGAATAAACCACTTAAGTTTATCCACCACATTAGATACTGTATAGAATAGCAGCTATGAACAGACGTAACCACTGTAGTGGGAAGGTCATGATTCCAGTTTACTTGGAAGAGGAATTTTCTTTGGAGATTAGAAGTAAGAAAATGCATAGAAGTGACAAGGGGAAAGATTTAGGCTTGATGTGATGGAAAACTTCTAGGAAATACAGCCATACAAAATTGGGAGGTAGTGGTCTGAAAACAAGAATACCAAGACTGTTTTGGAGTGTGGCACAGCAGAGTCTTGCTCCGTGAAATGGCTTCTGAGTATAGATTATCTCTATTGTAGTAGATTTGAACTGAGAGAAGGTTTTGACAAAAGAGAGTTCCCCATGACTCTTGGACAGAGAAAGTATTCATTGGATAAAAAGATCAGTTATTCTTTTTCATATTTAACTAATTCTGGGTATAATGGGTTTGCACGAAAAGACTCCAGTTGAGATGAAATGTGGTATATTAAAAAAAACAATGATTCTGGAGGGTGATGACCTACATTCATATCCTCTCTCTGGCACTCACCTGTTTTTGACTTTGGATCATTAACTTAACTTTTGTGGGCCTCAGTTTTCTCATTTATAAATGAGGGGTTTGAACTACATAGCTTCTGAGGTTCCATCCATCCCTAGATCAAAGATTCTATAATTTTCTCAGAGGCAAGAGGTTTAAAAAGTAGGAGTATCCAGAGGACAAGTTTTCTATCTTATATTTCCTATCTTCAGACAGAGAGGTTGAGGAAAAGAAGAAAAGTAAATCAATGAGACATTTTAAATATTCATAGAAAAGAAGGTAGTTCAGAAGGAGACAAATACAAATAGGATAGCTTTGAAAATAACACACTGAATTCATTATATACTATAGACTTAAAAATCTAAGTTGTTCATTATAGATTTACATTTTCACATATAATCTTCCTTTGCTTTGTATATGGAATTATTTATGTTTACTGGTGTTTGTGAAGTGCAGAATGTAATTTGGTGTTTGTGAAATACAGTATGTTTTTTTTTTCTTTAAAGTGTGAAGTGTGTTGTAGGATTGGCAGGAGATACGTAACAACTAAGGGCATCAGTATCATCCCAAACCATGGAAACAAGGAAGAATCTTACGAAGCCTATGGAGCCAGGTAAGATGACTAGCTGTTCTAAGAAAGCTTTGGCCAACCATCTTGTCAGCTAATCAGAATGGAGAGATAAAGCAACACAGATTTAAATGGAAATTTTCTAGCAGCGTATCACTTACCCCCTACAAGGTAAACTTTACCTTTACCTTCGGGTTGTATCTGTAAGAAAATGCATTGATTTGGGGAATATGTGCTGTAAATGTTTCTAATGTCTTATGTTTCCTTTTCTGTTCTAATTAAATATGCTTACTGATAACATACTGTTGTTTCCCTGGACTTCTCTTATCAGGAATATAACTAAGCACCTAGACTTAAGTGGACTGTCTTAATGAGAAAGAAGAGCATGTCAACAAAACAAGGACAAATAAGATTCAAAACCAATAACAGCAGTACTTGTAGCCTATATTTAATGGTCAGTTCACATTCAATCAAATCTCTGACACTTTTTGCATCCATAAAATTCTACACTGAGAATCGATGCTTAGAATAATCATCCTGAAACCCTGAGACTTTAATCATCAAAAGAAAAAAAACTGAATTGTCACTGATATGCTATATTGAAGATGGCAAGAATGAAGACTAATGCATTTTGAAGGGTTTAGAAATTAGGTTTGATACAAAACAGATTTTAGAACATGATCTTCAGGTAACAGAAAAATTCAACTAACTTAAAACTTACTATTATCAATGTAGGGTTTACAGTATTCTTACATAAGCTTCCCAGCTACTCGGCACTATGGAACCACAACACATCAGTGATAAGAACAAGATCCTGGAAAGGTAGGCTGAACACTTCCATAGTTTTCTCAACAGACCGGCATCAAATAATGCTGAAGCCATTGATTATAAGACTAGAGTCAATCTCTCTCTAGCTGAACTTCCAACTGAAGAAGAAGTGTCAGATTCCACCAGGCTCCTCTCAAGTGGCAAAGCTCCTGGCTCTGATTCCATCCCAACAGAGACCTACAAAGCAGGGGGTCCATTGCTCATACAGAAAGTGACTGAAATATTCTAGATTATATGGAAAGAGGAAGTTATGCCCCAAAAGATCTAGGATGCCTTCATTGTTCATCTGTATAGAGGAAAAGGAAACAAAGTGGCCTGTGAAAATCACAGGGGGATCTCTCTTGGTCATTGCTGGCAAAATTCTTGCCAGATTCCTCCTTAATCAGCTGATCTTTTACCTGGAAAATGGTCATCTGTCCAAGAACCAGGGTAGTTTCAGAAAGAGCTGGAGAATGGTCAACATGGTATTTGCTACTCTAACGCCAGGAAAAAGCCAGGAGCAGAAAAGAGGTCTATATACAATGTTTACCATTCATCAAACTAGTCAAAGCCTTTGATACTATCAGTCTTGAAGGTTTGTAGAAGATCATGGCAAAATTTGGTTGCCCAAAGGAGTTCATCAGTATTGTAAACCAGTTTGATGATGGCATACTTGGATAGGGTCTGGATGAAGCAGGATGCTCTCACATTTTCCCAGTCACCGGTGGAGTGAAACAGGGCTGTGTGCTTGCTCTCATGCTTTTTTGTATGATGTTTTCAGTGATGTTGCCAGACTCCTTCAATAAGAATGAAAATGGCATCGAGGTCAGCTACCACATCATAAACTATTTAACTATAAAAGGCTACTAGCCAAGACCAAAGCGGAGGAAGAGTTGGTGTGTGACTTGTTTGCAGATGATTGTGCACTCATTGAAACCTCTGAGGCTGAGATGCAACAGAAAATAGACCAATTATCTGCTGCATGTGCTAATTTTGGCCTGGCAATCAACACCAAGAAAACAGAAGTCCTCCATCAGGCAGCACCACACCATTCCTTTGTGGAACCACTGATCCACAAATGCTGTGGATTAGTTCACTTACCTTGGCAGTATACTTTCCCGGGATGTTCACATAGATGATGAGGTTGATGCATGTATTGCAAGAGCTAGCTTAGCATTTGGGAGGCTTTGAAAGAAAGTGTGGGAGAGAAGAGGTATTGGGATATAGACCAAACTGAAGACCGACAGAGCTGTTGTGCTGACTTCACTATTGTATGCCTATGAAATGTAGACAGTCTATCAGCACCATGCCAGAAAATTGAATCACTTCAATGTGAATTGTTTTAGGAAGATTCTGTAGATTACCTGGCAGGATAATGTAACTAACACTGAAATTCTCATTGGTGCTGAAGTGCTAAGCATTCAAACCCTGTTGCAGGAAGCCCAATGCTTATGGGCTGGCCAGGTAGCACAAATGCCAAATGGACACTTACTTAAAAACTATTTTACAGACAACTTGCACAAGACAAGCACTCACACAAAAGTCAGAAGAAGCAGTACAAGGACACTGTCAAGGTCTCTGTGAAGAACTTCAATATTGACCGTGAAACAAAAGAGATACTGGCACAGGACTTCCCAACATTGTGTGCCTACATCAAAGCAGGCCCTGTATTCCATGAGCAAAGCAGAATTTCAGTAGCACAAAGAAAATGCAAGCTGTGCAGATCTTGACATATCTCCATCCCAAATGTTCTAACATACTACTTGTGCCCAACCTGTGAAAGAGACTTCTGGTTTCATATCGGACAAATCAGCCACAGCTGAACACACTGTACCCTGACCCCAACATCATGATATCATTGGTCCCCTTTGAAAAAGAAAAATGAATAAAACAATAACAACATAAACGTACAAGGATTAGTCAGGTTTTTTTTTATTTTATATTGAGTCATATTTAGATATGTATTCAATATGACAGAAAAAATACTGAAGGAAGAATCAACAAGGCTCAAGGTTGGGTATGATTCTTATGGCCTGGGTAAGTGTTATGCTCTTTGATTCTCAGATAAATCTGCAAATTATGGTTTCCTGTTACCTCCAGTATCAGATATAAAATCATCTGTGCTTTTTAAAGCCTGGTTTTTAAAACCTGGCTCTTTCCAATCTTTCCTGTTTTCTTATACCTTATTCTCTTCCCTTATATTTTATGATTCAGGGACACTTTCCTGCAACCCTCTATTTCCCAACTCTGTGCATTTTCACTGGCTATCCTATATGCCTGCAATTTTCACCTTCCTTATCTCCAATTCCTGGCTTTTCTAGCTTTCTTAGAGTCCTAACTAAAGTGCCATCTTCTGTAAGAAGCCTTTCCCAGTCCTCCATAATCTTAAAACCTTCTCTCTGAGATTAGGTACCTGGGTTGTACAGTGGCTAGAATGTAGGACTTGGCATCAAGAAGACCTGGATTCAAATGCAACCATACACCCTTATTAGTTGTGTGACCCTGAGCAAGTGACTTAATCATTCTGTGCTTCATCTGTGCTTCCTCACTTATAAAACAGAGATAATAATAGCATTTACCTCGTAGGATTGTTTGAAGGATAAAATTACTAAA
>CM053626.1:77015486-77042010 GCA_028646595.1 Phalanger gymnotis
ATCCTTTTAATGAAGCTTCTTGACTAAATTTACTAAGCCATCTAGCTGTCTCTTTATTAAAATATTTGCTCTGTATATCAGATATAAGGGATTTGAAATTAGTCAAGCCTCTTCCATTTCATTTGCTTTGTACTATATTTGTTCAGAACTTTAGACCACTTGCCAGTTGGACAATTCAATTGGACACATTCAAATAACACAAATGCCTATTATATGCATAATACTGTATTAAGCACCAAAGAAGATACCAAAATAATTAACACATTTTTCTCCTTGCTTCTAATATCTTCACACACAATCTTTCATGCCCATGGCACAGCTTTAACACAGCATTTTCCTGTTTCCATTTCTTTCTGAACAAAGTCAAAATGGCTTTGCCCATTGTACCACGCCCTTCACAAATTGGTCTCTGCCTGCTTTCCTAGTCATTTCCCACCATTCCTTTACATACAGAGTATGGTCCAATCAAGCGGGGCAAATTGCCATTTCCCAAACTCACCTTAGCTATCTGTCTGTTAATTTGCTCAAGCTCTTCATTTCAGCATGAACTCCTCTCTTCCTTCTTGTTTTTAACTCTTAGAATTTAACCCCTACTTTAGAGTCCATCTTACCTATGCATTACTTAATTGAATATTGATTGGTTAAATGCATCCATAAATAATCACAGACATTTAAAACATACAGTGAATAACCATAAACATCATTGTTTCATATATTGTAATTCAAACGTCCTTTCCTTTACATGTAAGACCAAAAGGGAAGGGTCTAGAAAAAGGATAACTACTGATGCCTCATCATTACTACTTGATTCATGTGACTTCTCTCCTTCTAAACTTGCAAAGCCCCAAGAACTATTTCGTTGGTGTCTCCTGATGATAATTTGCTACTCTTGCTTCCTCCCATTCTATAGTATCTAAATCCCCCAAACAAGAAAAGCCCAGTTTCCTTTCCTTACCTCCTCCACTTTTTCCTTGCTTCCTAAAAGAGACACAATAACTCTTACGTAGTTGAAAAGAAAGGTTTATTAAGAAAACAATACAGAGAAAATTAGTGAGAAGAGTATAAAATAATCAGACAAAAAGGGTAAGATATATAATTTACTAGGGTTCTTATTGTCCTAGCAGCCAACGAACCAACCAATGAACTAGACTTCCTGTTTCCTTAATTCCTGACTTACTTCTTTCTGCTGACTCTTGTCCTTGAACTTACCTCAGCTTTTCTATCTGGAGATTGGGCTGGCAAGATTGTATGTCTTCACTGTCCTGCTTTCCCTCAGTTTTGAATATGGGAACTGAGAAAAGTTCCTCTGTCCTTTATTCCTGCCAAGTATGGTCAATCCATGGAATAGCTAACTGTATACCCACTAGAACGAGGTACTTCTTTCTTCTCTGGTTCCCAGATAAAAGGAACCTCTTCTTTATGGAGTCCCCAAAGATAAAACCCCCTGAAGCATCATACCTTTGTATCTCTGTGACTTTTCAGAGTTCAGATCTTCTAGATATCTACTGCGGTTCTCTTGACTCAATCCATTTCCACCGTTCCTGGTTATTCTGCCTGAAAGAAATTCTCTTGGCTTAATTCTTTTACCCCCTCCCCCAACTCCTTCCCCTTTGAGATTACCTTTATTCAGTATGTAACGAATTATTTACATGATTTCTCCCTCATTAGACTGCAAACATCTTGAAGTTAGGGACTGATTTTGCCTTTCTTTATATCTCTATCACTGAGCACAGAACCAGGTTTAAGTACTTAACTAACAGTTCTGTACTTAGTAAAAATTTTAAATTTTTACCTACTCTCTTAAAGTTGAACTCTATGGCCAAGGATGAGGATGCCAACCTTCAGTATATACCTCTCAGAGCCTGACTCTAGTCTCAAAAGGACTTTTTTCACCATTCCTAATATTGTGCCTGCACTGTGCCTAGGTTCTAACTCACTGGTACAGTTGGGTTTGACGAAGGAACCTAATGGCCAACCCAAATATATTTTTCAAGCTTTCAGTTATTGACCTAAACTACTTCCCTATCAAGGTGTGGAGACATAACTCATGTTTAGGTCCTTCATCCTGGGGATGTGTCCCAGAGCCTATAGAGTATTACAATAGCTATAGGCCAAAAAAAAAAAGCACATGGCATACAGTAATACTCACTCCTTTTCCATTCACCCTCCCCCAAAATTATTCAACATAATTTTATATTCCCCTAAAGGAAAAAAATAAATGTAAAAAGCCTGCAGTATCAGGCACAGTGCCTCAGTGGTTAGCACAGTTCTTGGCACATATTAGGTGATTAATAAGTATTGATTGATTGATCGAGATCTATGAGACAAAGATATATATATATATAAAGATACATACAAAAATACTATGAGACCAGTATTAGCTCTTCCTCCCCAAGCCATCAGTATGAAGGTCTTCTGCTCTATAGTTTTGTTTTGTTTTTTTTTAAATCAGACAGAGAACATTTCTTTGGTTTTTAGGTTAAACGTAATTAAGGCAGATTGACATAGAAAAAATAAAATTGCTGAAAGAAATTGTCATTAGTCTTAGAGGCAGATGACCCCTTAATAGTTTCTAAGCATTAAATTACTTTTAAAACTTCACTGTGACTGTAAGAACATTAAGGACTTTTTATAACTTTGGTGGTAGTGGGGGGGGGAGTTATTCATGCAAGGTTACTCAGAATGCATTTAAATGTGGCTTTTTATAAGTGGATTATTTTACTCCATGAGATGTGAAACTATGAAAATTTTTTAAAAGACCAATAAATTTCTTTAATAGATGAAATTCCTACTGCTGTATTGTCTCCTCTTATTCAAAAAAAAAAGTTGAGCTACAGTTCTTCTTTATAATAATCACCATCATCAAATGGGAATATCGAGGAAGGACTCACAAACACAAAGAAAGATTCTACCGGCAAAAACATCATTATTTACTCTTCAAGGGGGCAAAATGATTGATCACAGAGATTAAAGTTAAGCACACCAACCTGGACATAAAAATTCCAGTTCTGAAAGAAAATGAAAAAAAAAAACTCATGTATGGTAAGGTCAGAGCTAAATTTTGCCCTCTACTTTGGTTTTACTTTCCATTTCCCTCTGCTCTTCTTTAGAGATACTGTCACTGAAATTTTTCACAGTAAAGGGTGCCCACTTGAGGCCATGTGCATATAATAGATTGATGCCTCCAGTTGTAGTAAAGTTCCACACATCATATTAATGAACTTACAAGGTGACGAAACTTTGTTTGAAACTTTTGACTGTATCTTCCTATTGAGAGTATAGATGTGTACCTTTGATATTCCTGAGGAATTGGTCTTAGTGATCACAAATCATTTGGCTGTATTGGACTCATTTGAAATGGTCTGTTGGTTAAGCTATCACTTTCTGCTGGCCTATTAAAAGGAATACTTATTGGATGACTCAAGACATCTCCATTTTTGATAAAGACAGAACACTTTTCCTTCATATTTTTTTCAGGACTGGTAAACCAGAGTAGAGCAGAGCACAGTGAGTAGTGGGACATATAACCCCTCCCCTCTCCAAACTACCTTTCATCCATCCATTTATTCATTCATAGTGAAAAAAGTATATAAACTCATAATAAGTGCCAACTCTTTTTAAGGTATTGTGCTATGTGTGGTACAAAAGAAAGAAAGAAAGAAAGAAAGAAAGAAAGAAAGAAAGAAAGAAAGAAAGAAAGGAAGGAAGGAAGGAAGAAAGAGGAAGGAAGGATGCAAAGGAGAAAGGAAGGAAGGAAGGAAGGAAAGGAGAGAGGAAGGAAGGAAAGGAGAGAGGAAGGAAGGAAGGAAGGAAGGAAGGAAGGAAGGAAGGAAGGAAGGAAGGAAGGAAGGAAGGAAGGAAGGAAAGGAAAGAGGGAGTGAGAGAGGAAGAGAGAGAGGGAGGGAGAGAGGGAGGGATGAAGACAGGAAGGAAGGAAGCAAAGAAAGAAGAATGAAAGAAGGAAGGGAGGACAGAATGAAGAAAAGAAACAGTTCTGACTTCAAGAAAAGTAGACTATACTAATGGAATAAAATATATACATAGATAAATAAATACAAAGCACATGGGTGCAATTTGAGTAGGGAAATGAGGAATTTGGGTGTGGGGAGCAGTGAATGGGAATGTAGGACCTGCAGGGGTGATCCAGGAAGTCCTTTTCTAGAATGTGGCACTGGACTGAACTTTGAAAACTTGTAAGATTCCAACAGACCAAAGAGAGGGGAGAAGCAATATTTGGTGATGTTGACCAAGTCCCTTAATTGATCAGAGATTCTTACCAGCATGCCATTAATGGACTGCCTTGTTTAGTAGAGATTACTACTATACAACCAAACATGTTTCAGTATATCCCACTTTTCCCCAATTTCTTTAAAAATGAATAGTAAGCCATAAGGCCAGGACAAGGTGCCACTAAGATAAGGAAAGATTTTGAGAGCTCGGTTACCAAGAATCTCATCTATTCCAACAAATTGTTACCATGCTAAATCTCATTGATCCTAAAATTAGACCAAGAATGCAGAAAGGATTCTGCCAAAACAGCAGGAACATCTGAAGATTCCCCCATGATGGTACAATTCTGTAGGGGTGAGTTTGGGCTGTAGTGTAACTGACAAGTGATTATTTCCCCACTTTTCTTTCCCCATTCCACTCACTCTAGGCTTATTTCCTTATTAAGTCTCTCTTTTTCTGGGTTCAAAAGCAGCCTAGAAGGTATTTTCTGGAGTATTCTTAGCTATTACATAAATTGTAGAAACTCTCCACGTTCTCAATCTGGAATAAACCTGGGGGAAACTCTCCACATTCTCAACCTGGAATAAATCTGGGGAAATCTCTTTGCCTAGAGATTAGGCAGTCCCTCTCTACATCTCAAACTGTAAACTTAAAACTTGGAAAACATCACTAGTAACGCCAAATCACTTGGCATACAGGGAAAAAAAAAAAAAACTAAGCCCAGGCATTTGAATAGCAACTTCCAGCACTAGACTGATTTCTTCCAGCCTTCTTCCCAGTTGGTGGGAAGGTAAGACAAAAAGTAACAAGATGGGGCAGGTTTTTAAAATGGCAGGGAGTTTCTCCAGTTCTGTTCTCTGGGAAAACAGGGAGAACAAAAAACTGTTAACTGAATTTCCTTCTCATCAACTGCTAACGGCTGGTTTTGTTCACTTTTTGCTTCAGTCCACTGCTGCCACCCCACCCGTATTGCTTGCCAGCCTATGTAAGCATTCACTCCCTTCTCTCACTTAGCTTCACACATGGTGCCCTCAAACTTGGATGAAAATGCCTTCTAAAGAAGGAAGATACTTGAATTCTCAAACAAAGTGGATTCTCTTGAAACTCTGAAAGCCTTCTAGAACAAGGATTCTCTATGATCCTGGAAATGTCTCCGAAAGTACCTGTGTTCTTGGGAGGTCTTAGAAGAAAGAGAAAAGCAGAGAGTATTGAAACTGGTATAACTCCTTTACAACACAGAGGTCTGCCTACACACTCAGCTTCTATCTTATACTTCTGAAATTACAGAATGGTTTTTAAGTCCTATTTGTGCGTCTGTGTGTTTGTGTATCTGAGGGGGCAGTGGTGCGGAGGAAGGTGTTCTATAGCCTGTTTCCCAGTATTAGAATGCATCTAATGTGCAGGAAGGCTTTGGAAATGATAATATTAGTACTCAATGATTGGCAGCAGAGAGGACATTAAGGCCAGTATCAAAACATAATGTGAAGTCTATTGTAGCTGATAGTTGTGTGTGTGTGTGTGTGTGTGTGTCCATGTGTCTGTGTGTCTGTGTATGTCTGGTTTATGATTATACTTAGGAGTAAGAGAGGAATAAAGTAGCAAAGGACTTAGGAAGTAATGGATGGGGGAAAGAAACCTAGAAAGTAGGATATCTGATCATGATTGGAGGGTTAAAGCAAATAATCAATTAGTTTAGCTCACAGAAGCTCAGGAGATAATGAGACTAGTGATTTCTGTGAGTGAAAGAACAGAAAATTATTACTGCTTCGGGTTTTGGAGAATTCTCCATAGTGTCATCTGGAATCAATTTAATGGTAAGAAGTAGAGAAAGGTAATGCCTTCAAAGTAATGGCTTTTGAAGGAGAAATTGTCACTTGTGGAAGAGATACTACAACAGATTACTAGATGGCCTACTGTCAAAGAATTTTGCAACAAGTCTCAAGATTATAGAATATGTTGCTGCTTTGGGCATACTGTTGGGCATACTGGATCATGGTGAATTCCTTCTGGTGATGCCTTTGTAAATGTCTGAGGTTTAGTTTTATATATATATATATATATACACTTATACATATATAAAGAGAGAGAGAGAGAGAGACAGAGAGAGAGAGAGAGAGAGAGAGAGAGAGAGAGAGAGAGAGAGAGAGAGAGGGAAATGTCTCTGCTGACTATCGCCCACCCTCTACAATCTTATGTAAGTATGATAGGACTGGCAGAATGCTGTTCACTCTTCATGGCCAAATTAATTGGTGTTAAACAACAACAAAAATAATAACAATAACAGCTGGCATTTCAGACTCTCCAAGTATAAATACCCTTGAAATTCTGGTTATTGAATGGCAGATAATAATATATTAGGGTTCTTACATTAGTATGTTGGTAATATTTTAGCATCGAGTTTTCTTTCTTTTTTTAATTCTCTGATATGGAATTCTGGATTCTCCTCTCTCTCTCTCTCTCTCTCTCTCTCTCTCTCTCTCTCTCTCTCTCTCTCTCTCTCTCATCCTCCCCCTTCTCATTTAACCTTTAATAGCTTAAAATTGCACTAAGATTTCTGGAACATTGTATAGGTGTAATATTGACAAGAAGGGCCACCTTTTCCAGTCAGATTGGAGCAAAGGAAGAGAGAATGTGGGATGATGTAGCTATTAACTATAGAATGGGAGAGAATTGGAAGCTTCTAATGTATAGTTTGAACTTTTTAGTGGAATATAGATAAGATCCTTTAGGGAAAAGGTATCCTAGATTACTTAAGGAGAGAAACAAAGACTTGGAATAGCTAATGCTCAATTACGGCTGAGTAAAATGATTGGCATAGAGAAGCTAAAGCTTAGTTGTGACAATATAACAACATGATAGAGCACCCAATCACCATCGTTATGTGACTTCCTCCACTGAGATGCTCAACAGTAGAAAAAAGTGAATGTTGGAAGTAAATCAACTTTGGAAGGCTGCTGAGCAGCACTCAGATGAGCAGGTAAAGGATTCAATGATAAAGGTGAAGGAATAGTTGAATTGGTTAAGGATGGGGTCAAAATGTTGAAAGGAAGAAAATAATATCATAGTAGGCATGAAGTTCTGGGAAAATCAAAAGAGTAGGAGTGACAGAGAATTGTGGTGAAGTCAAAGAGAGGTTTAGGAAAGGAAAGGCACAGGCACAAATGGAAGTCTGTGATCAGAGGAAATTCAGTTATGAATTATGGGGATGGAACAATTGTTGGTGATGAGATCAAGGGTATGGATCAGGTGGGAGAAAATGATAATAGGTAATAGAAAATTAAGAGGTTGATGAAATGGAGAACAAGTGTATTTAAGGAAATTGTTTAGTCGTTTTCAGTCACGTTCAACTTTTTGTGATCCTATTTGGGATTTTCTTGGCAAAGATAATGGAGAGGTTTTCCATTTCCTTCTCCAGCTCATTTTATAGATAAAGAATTTGAGGCAAATGGGATTAGATGATTTGCCCAAGGTCACACATTTGGTAAATGTATGAGGCCAGATTTGAACTCAGAAATATGAGTTCCAGCACTCTATAAATCCACTGCACCACTAGCTGCCCATTTAAGGGGGTACCAACATGTAAATGAAAGACCCCAAATATAACTGTAGGACTTGTGGTGGAACAGGGAGGCAGTAATCTTGAGAAAGAAGAGAGAATGACTTTGGGGCTAGTAGGTAATAGACACCAAAATATGGGTGGAAATAAGACAGATTATAGCTACAGATAAAAGAAACCTCGAAAAAGAGGAAGATCTGATGCCCTGTCAGACTTGGAAACTAAAAAAACAGAGTCAATCAATCATTTATTAAAATTAATGGATAGTTTTAATGGAATAGTTGTTTTTAATGAAATATACACAACACACAACTTTTAAGGAAAGACTATTACTTTAGGTAAACTATTATATAAAAACACACATGGAGATTGGAGAGAGAGAGAGAGAGAGAGAGAGAGAGAGAGAGAGAGAGAGAGAGAGAAGGAAAGGCAAGGAAGGGGAAGGGAAGGGAAGGGAGGGGAGGAGAGGGAAGGGAAGGAACTGGACACTTGATTTGATAAGGAACTGCCTTTATAGCCTCAGATCAACACATTCTCTTTAAATTATAGGGCAAGAATTGAACCCAAGTCATCTTGATTCCAGTGACAGATCTTTATCCAGCATGCCAATTTCCTTCTCATCAATCTGTAATAGTTCACATTTACTGGGTTTACAGAGCCCTTTCCATGGGACAATCTTGTAAGCTAAATAGACTTATTGGTACTGTCGCCCTTTTCCAGATGAGGAAATTTAGGTTCAAAGTTACTAATTGACTTCTCCAAGATCATACAACTAGAAAATGGGGGAGGAGAGAGAAAGGGAGGGAGGGAGGGCAGGGTCTAAGGTTTTCTGATTATGAGTTTGCTGTCCTTTTTTCTATGCCATACTGCATCCTCAGCTGATTTAAATTCAAATCCATCAAAATGTGGTTATAGAACTTCTAAATCTTAAATGGGTCTTTTCACTGGAAAACAGAAACTTCAAAGAATTGTCAAATCTGAGCCATCCTCGGTTCTGAGATTTTTAGAACCACATTCTCTCAGTACAAATGTCCTGGCAGCAAGCCAAGACCTGCAGTGTTACATAGGGAAGGGTTGAATTAAAACAGTGATATTCTGGAAATGAAAATGAATCTCTTTGATCTTTAGGCACACCAAACAACTAAATATCTCTTTAGCTCTTGATTAGATTCTAATGATGTTTAGAGTGAATGGGTGGGAAGAAATAGCCCTTACTAAACCTTCAACACCATTAAAGAATATTTTAAATTAGCTGGTTATATTGATTAGGCAGACCAATACTATGGCATCATGTAACACTTTAAATCCATTTTCTGAGCTGGTACATTCTCTCAATATTTACTTCCTAGAATTGTCAAGACTATTGAGAAAATGAAGGTTTGTTAAAGGACTCCTATTAATTCAGTCTGATTACCATTGAATCTTATAATCAGCTTCATATTTTAGCATGAATAACATGCAATTTTGCAGCCTGCAAAATAGCGTTTGGTTTGTACATCTTTATCAACATCAATCCAAGCTGCAAGTTACTTATTAAACAGTACAATTTGGTTTAAATGACACTCATAAAATGTGAGTTTCTCATTTCTGTGTTTTAGATAATTTGACTTTCAAACAAACTATCATTTCGACATTGTGAAATTTGTAAATATGAAAAATAAGCAACTATGGTTCTCAAGACTTTGCCACTGTTGAATGCTGAAGGATTTTGCAAATGCTGACTTTTAAAAAGCCAGGGCCCATGGTGTGTATATTAGATTAGTAATCTTTAATGTATAGTCTCTATAGGGGAGAAAGTATTTCAGGCCTCTGTATCTCTGTAGGAAAGCGTTAGAGACCTTGATTTCCTGTACCTGGCAATTATCATTTTTAAATGGTAGCATTTGTGACAGAATAAACTCCATTAACTTGTTTTATTAGTACTGTGTGCAGTCAGCAGGATCGATGCTGCATTACATGATGAAATGACTAACAGTCTTCATCAGAGCCCAGCAGAATGCTCTCTTCCCATCCTGAATATATAATTACTGCTCACATAAACAGGTAAAATTTGGTATTATATTTCATTTGCAATCTCTGGAAAATCAAGGGGATCCTTAAAATCAGGAATAAAAATAAATTCTTTTGTGTGTCTTTCTTTGTCACAGACTAATTTTCCATGCTACAATATGAATCTTTTTTTAAGTGTCAAATGAAGGCCAGTCTCCTGAGTGGTTAATACGGTGACCAAACACCTTGGCACAACCAGAAAGGGCTTCAGATAGAAAAAATTTCCCAACCAGATGCCACCCAAGGTCCATTACTTCCTTGTTTACAACAGTACACAAGGTGAGCCAAAACCAGGGTAAATGGAAGCTAATGAAGTCAGCAAAACTGAGTCTGCTTGGCCACATATAAGAAAACAGGAGACAGACATTACACCATGAAAAAGAAGTCAGGCTGCACATTTTTGAAACAGGTATCTTGCTCTGCAGATGGCACAGCTGCTGGTACTTATCTGAGAGAGTTATTCTTTTTTAGAATAACTCATGCAATAAAGCATATTAGCCACTTCAGAAATATAAATGCCTTTTTTTCTTCCCCTCTACCTCCATTTTCTGCTGCCTTTTTTTTCTTTGCCCATTTGTGATGAAAGCTAGCTTCAGAGCTGACTAGCTGCTTGGGCCTGCCAATATAAACTTTCAGCACATTATGGTTTAGTCTAACCAAATATAGGAAATGTGAAGCTGAGCAATCACAAAGAAAATGATTGAAAAAGAGTCACTACAGATGTAGAATGATGAGACACATGGGGGAAAATGCTAAAATCAAATCCAAGCTATTTTTTTATTGCTAGCAAAAATGAGTTTATGATTTGCAGATTGAATATAACTAAGAAGAAAGGTATTTTTCCTAACAATGATTTATGCATTCAGCCTTTTGTTAGGAAAGGGTGGCTTTTGTATTACCGAAAAATCTCCTTCTTCTCTTATATTTAAAGGTTTTTCTTCATTTCCATTATAAGCCCCTAGGTTGAGAGGTTTATAACTTTGCCTCCAAAATCTGCTGCAAATACTCATTTGAAATTCTTGTGGTAGGTATTTTATACCATTAACATTCTTTATTTCTCGATTGTCAGTTTTTTTAAAGGCCTATATAATTAGTTTAAATGTCCTAATTCTACAGTTGTTAATGTTTCTCTAGCTATGTTTCTTTTCTAAAATGAAATTTTAAAATTAAATGGTGCCATATTAATATTCTGAAACTGTCACACAATCTATATGTGTCAAGGTAGAGATTTATACTGGAGGTAGCTCTACCCAATAGGGCTGTTTTTAATTTTTTTTAATTTTAATTTTTTTTTCATTTTCAACACTCACTTTTATACAAGTTTGAGTTCCATATTTTATTTCTCCCTCCTCCCCAAGGTGGCATAAAAGATGATATAGACCATATATATACAATTACATTAAACATTTCCACATTAGCCTTTGTCAAAGAAGGATCAGAACAAAAGATAAAAACCACAAAAAAGGAAAAAAAACTGTTTGCTTTGATCCTCATTCAGACGCTATTCTTCTTCCTCTGTATATGGATAGTATATTCCATTTTGAGTCTTTTGGAATTGTCTTAGATTATTGTATTGCTGAGAAGAGCTAAGTCCATGAGTTTTGGTCATCTCATAATGTTGTAGTTATGTGTACAGGGTTTTCCCGGTTCTGCTTACTTAGCTTAGAATATGTTCATGTCAGTCTTTAAACTTTTTTTTTTTCTGAAATCTGCCTGCTCATCACAGAATAATAGTATTCCATTATACTTATATACCACAACTTGTTCAGCCATTGATGGACATGCCCTCCATTTCCAAATCTTTGCCACCACAAAAAGAGCTGCTATGGATATTTTTGTACATGTGGATCCTTTTTCCCTTTTTTATGACCTCTTTGGGATACAGAGTTATGGATCAAAGGGTATGCACAGTATTATAACCTTTGGGCATATTTCCATATTGTTCTCCAGAATGGATGGATCAGTTCACAATTCCAACAGTGCATCAACATTCCAATTTTCCCACATCTTCTCCAACATTTATCATTTATTGTTTTGTTATGTTAGCCAATCTGATAGGTATGAGATGGTACCTCAGAGATGTTCTAATTTGCATGTTTCTAATCAATAGTAATTTAGCGCATTTTTTTCATAACTATATATAGCTTTAATTTCTTCATCTGAAAACTGCCTGTTCATATCCTTTGACCATTTATCAATTGGGGAATGACTTGTATTCTTATAAATTTGACTCAATCTTATATATATTTTAGAGATGAGGCCTTTATCAGAGACATTGGCTATAAAAACTGTTTCCCAGCCTTCTGCTTCCCTTCTGCTCTTGGTTGCACTGGCTTTGTGCAAAACTTTTTTTTTTAATTTAATGTAATCAAAATTATCCATTTTATATCTCATAATGTTCTCTCTTTTTTATCATAAATTATTCCCTTCTCCACAGATATGACAGGTAAACTACTCCTTGCTCTCTTAATTTCTTTATAGTATCACCCTTTATGTCTAAATTGTATCCCCATTTTGACCTTATCTTGGTATAAGGTGTAAGATGTTGTACTGTGAGTAGTTTCTGCCATACTATTTTCCAGTTATCCAAGCACTTTTTGTCAGATAATGAGTTCTTATCCCAGAAGCTCGAGTTTTTGGAATTATCAAACAGTAGATTACTATCTTCCTACTTCCACTAGTACCTACTTCAGTATTGTTCACTAAGGTGGTCATTTTTTTGAGGGGGAAAGGCAAGGCAATTGGGATTAAGTGACTTGCCTAAGGTCACACAGCTAGTAAGTGCTAAGTGTATGAGGTGGAATTTGAACTCATGTCCTCCTGACTCCAGGGCCAGTGTGCTATTTACTGTGTCACCTAGCTGCCCCTTGCCCTCCTATTACTTGTCTACCCCCCTCCAAGGATCCTTCCCCTATCCTCCCATTCCCATAAATTTAAACACCTTTCTATATTCCCCCTTTCTAGCTATATTCCCTCATTCTCCCCTCTAAAGATCCCTCCCTTGTCCTCCCGATTCTCTCTATGCCCCTGTCATGTTATTTCTTCTGAATTTAGAAGAGTTTTATGTGTATCGTTCCCTCTTAAACTCATTCCCAATAAAAGTAGGTTACCGGAACTACCAGCCCTCCTCCACCATCTACTCCTCCTGTATCCACTCTTCCTCTTGCACCTCATTTGTATAAAATAGTTACTCTTTTTTAGCTATTCTTAAATAGTTTTACTTTTTAAATTCATATCATAGGTTTACCCCAATCTTTTTATGAGCTACCCAATTATTAATAAGAATCTTAGACATGCATTTTACATTTAATACACACACACGCGCACACATATATATACACACAATTCCTTATAATCAGTCTTTGGTATATACCTTACATATCTCTTGGTTCTTGTATGTTGAATCTTCTATTAAGTTCAGGATTTTTTTTAAACAAAGTTGTGAAAGTCTGAGAATTTATCAAATGTCCATTTTTTTTTCATTCAGGATAATACTTAACTTTGCAAAGTACAATATTTTCAGCCAGAGCCCCAGTTCTTTTGCTCTTCAATATATTGTGCTCCCAGATCTGCAGGCCTTTAATGTCTCTGATGCTAGGTCTTGTGTAATTGTGGCACCATCATATTTTAATTGTTTTAATTTTGGTGCTTTTAATATTTTATCCTTGAGCTGGGGATTTCAGAATTTAACTATGATATTCCTATTGATTTTCCTCATAGGATCTCTTTTAAGTGGTGACTGATGAATTTTTTTCCTATTTCTACTTCTTCTCCCTACCCCCTTATTCTAATGCTTTAGGACAATTTTCTTTAATTATTTCTTGTATTATTATATCAAGATTCTTTTTTTGATCATAACTTTCAGTTAGTTCAATTATTTTTATATATTTTCTCTTCTTGATATATTCTCCAAATCTGTTGTTTTTCTTATGTTTCACTTTCTCTTCTATTTTTTTCATTATTCATACTTTGTTTCATTATTTCTTGATCTATTATAATTTTGCGGGCTTCACTTTGCCTAGTTTTAATTTTCAAGGTGTCATTTTCTTCCTTAAGATTCTGAATCTCCTTTTCTAATTGGTTGACTTTCCTTTCATAACCTTCTTGTTTTTCTTGGATTATTCTTGTTTGGTTTTTTTTTTTTTTTTAGTTTTTCCTCCATCTCTGTCATTTGATTTTTAAAGTCTTTTTCTATAAATTCTTTTTGGGCAGGTAACCAATTGATGTTACTCTTCAGGGGTTTCTTTACTTCAATACCCTCCTCTGAAGATGAATCCCAGTCATCTCTATTCCCGTATTAACTTTCTATGGTTGGATTCTTTTTCCTTAGTCTGTGTATTTTTTGAGGTAATAGCTTGATTTTTGTAATCACCTCTAGCCCTGGGATATGGAAAGTGGATGCTTGTTGCCCCACATCTTCAGTTCTCTGCTCTATCCTGGAACCAAAGCTCAACCTCCAACTTCCTGTAAGTGCCCACAGCCAGGAGCTTTCTGCCCCACTGTTTCTGTACTCACTGGACATGTACTGGTTCCTTCTTGCCCCTGCCACTCTTTGTAGCACAGCTGGGTCTGGTATACCTCATCAGCAGAGGTTCTCAATCTTCTCAGACTCAAACACCCAACTCCCCTCACTATCCTGGGGTGAAAAGTTGGCTGGGGCCAAGGCAGCCTTTCAAACCAACTAACCCCAGGACTTGCTGCTTGTTGTTCAAGGAACTTGCAGCTTAAGGTTAAATTGAAATCTAGCCTGGAGGTGTTTACTCTTCACAGGAACCAAATCTCATCCTGAGATTTTCCTTTAGATCTTCTCAATTTGTGCCAAGAACATCCTGGTTGTGCCCCTATTCTTCTTTATCTCCACCCACACTTTGTTCACCCTAAGGTGTTATTTAAACTCTTTTGTGGGGGAAAATCTGGAGAGCTTGGAATTTTACAACCTACTCCACTATCTTCCCAGGATCCTCTCCACTAAGGTGGCTATTAATGAATTTTTATTGAATGGACAGATAGATAATTGAGAAAGGAAAAGTTGCTAAAGTACAAGTCTTTGAAGTATAAGGAATTTACCTGATACAGTTTGAAAATTATTCCTTTTTTTTTTAAATCGGCTGTATTATTCAGTGAATAACACCCAATGTTGTAGCTCTTCCCAGAATCTGTGTCCCACTCATGGCTCACCTGAATGACAGAGCAAATGTCTGGACTCTTACTTTGAAGTAGATTCTCAACCCTTTGAAGTGGATTCTCAACCTCAACCCTATTCTGCGTAATGTGTGACAAATGGATTTGTTGAATGTTATTTCTTTAGCAAGTTCCCAAAGATTCTCCTGAAGGTCTTTGGATACTACTGAAAGAATCTTCTCAGAATTTGCACAGTTGTCCAGGTGATATGTTTGCTCAGTTACTCTCAGTGTTCTAGAGCACTTGTTATTTTGAATGGAATAAGTCTTAGTACCTTGTAGATAGAAATTAGAACTTTTCTGTGACTGTACAGTGAATATAATTTATCTGACTATAGATAAATGATGAAAACTTAGTTACCAACCATAAGCAAATATGGATAATTTAACTGGTCTTACTAAAAACAAATAAATAGAAAATAGTGTACCCTGAGGGAGATACTGAAGGCAACATGTACCAAGCAGGTCAAACCACCACCATCATATTGAATACCATCTCCCCTCAGACCCTGATGAAGACAGACCAGGCCCCTGATTCCAAGAGCCTTAGGAAGAGTGATGTCTCTTTCCTAGTCTTCACAGCCACCGTCCTAGATAACAACACCTATAGAGATGCAGTGTGGAATCTGTTCCTAGAAACGCTATAGCTGCATCTTTGAAAGCCCCAAAAGAAAGTTCTTGTCACCAAAGTCCTTGGTAGTAGCAAATGGTTCCATATCAGAATGGATTTGATTTCACCAGTAAAAATGAAAATTTTAAAGTATCTTATTTATTACATATATCCTAATTACATTTTAAAAATTTTAATATTCATCTTTAAAAGTTTTGAGTTCCAAATACTCTCCCTTCTTCCTGCCCTTCTCTTATCCTTTAAGGTTAGTAATAACGATATTAATTTTACATGTGAAATCATGCAAAATATACTTCTATATTAACCATGTTGCAAAAGAACACACACAAATAAGAAAAAGAAAAAAAGTTTAAAATAGGTATGCTTCAATTTGTGCTCAGATTTTATAAGTTCTCTTTGTGGGGGCCGATAGCATTTTTCATCATGGTTATTTGGATTTGTCTTGCATCGTTGTCTTGATCAGAGTAGCTAAGTCTCCCTCAGTTGATTATCATTACAATATTGCTGTTACTGTGGACAACGTTCTCCTGTTTCTGCTTAATTCACTCTGCCGCATTTCATATAAAACATCCAAGGTTTTTTCTGAAATCCCCCTGCTCATAATTTCTTATAGCACAATAGTATTCCATCATATCGTTGTACCACAACTTATTTAGCCATTCCCCAACTGATAGACATCCCCACAATTTCCATTTTTGTCACCACAAAAAAGAACCATTAAAATATTTTTGTACATATAGATCCTTTTCTCTTTTCTTTGATCTTTTTGAGATACAGATCCACTAGTGGTATTAATGCATCAAAGGGCATTCAACATTTTATAACCCTTTAGGTTTAATTCCAAATTGTTTTCCAGAATGGCTGGGTCAGTTCACAACTCCACTAAAAGTGTATCATTGTACCCATTTTCCATATCCCTTCCAGTACTTGTTATTTTCCTTTCCTGTCATGTTAACCAATCTAATAAGTGTGAGGTGGTATCTCAGAGTTGCTTTAATTTTCATTTCTTTAGTCAGTATTTATTTAGAGCGCTTTTATGTGACTATCGATGGCTTTGATTTCTTCTTTTGAAAACTGCCTGTTCATATCCTTTGACAATTAATCAATTGGGGAATAGCTCTTATTTTTACAAATTTGGCTTCAGTTCTCTATGTATTTGAGAAAGGGGACTGAAGTTGACTTTTAAAAAGAAGCATTGCTATTTGCTTTGCTGCTGTACTAAATGGAGACCTCTCTATCTGACTCACAGATGAAAGCTTCCATATGTGCTGTCTCCACCATAAACATGTGAGGTCCATAACAGCAGAGACTTTCAACCTTTCCATTGTATCCCTAAAACTTACAATAAGTGTTTTGCATATAGTAAGCACTTAATAAATACTGCATTCATTCAATTGCATATGAGAATAGAGCCTGAATCCAGAAAGACAAGAGGGAGGTGAAAGAACTGACTTCCAAATTATACCAGCTAAGCCTGAAATTGGATTTAATGGATACTGCAATTACTGTGGAAGGGAATGTCCAACCAAGCAGAGGAATCAATCAGAAACAGTGACCTAGCTGATCAATCAGTTTGTCTGAGATTTCATACTTAGTGAGCCTTTATCATTTCAAGCTTCCAATGGAAGTATCTATTCAAAATAAAATCTATGTTCATTGAAAAACTTAATAACCGTTTGTGAGATAGAAAGAGAATGCCAAAGCTTACACTTTAATGGTTGAGGGTTACCCTGAACACATAGGTTTTTCTCAATCATTTGTCTCCTTGGCAAGATTCTGTGTATCCATTCCCACCTTCTTAAATATTGAATGCATTTCTGGAAGAATGCAACTAAAATTTATGTATGGACTGGCAAATATGTGGGGTTTTTATGTATTTGCTTTAATATGTGAGTATCTGGTATCATTATTATTTCTTTGCTTTAATGTTAAGTAAATCTTTATGTTTAAGATCTAAAGGAGTCATTATTATGAGTCTTCAAATATCTATCACTTTTTCTAGGCATCAGAGAATTCACACAGGAGAAATCCTAAAAATCCAATTAGCATGACAAAGGAATAATTTGGAAATCATTCTTAATAATACATAAGGATTTCCACTCAATAGCAATCACTATGTAAGGGATTAGTCTGGAAGAGGACTTAGCAAGGCCTCAGGTTTTTATAGATGTAAGAAAATATTTATTTTGTATAAATGGAAACATAGTAATACAGGCTCAATGGCGATGGAAAAAACTAAGCAAGTGTAATCTCCCACAAAATGTTTGCAACTATGGCAGTAGTTCTTCTTGGGGAATCTAGACCTGAAAGTTGGAATGCATAAGACAGCCCAGAGAGCAAGTAATTACACAATCCATGACAGTGGTGTGAACTGTTATAGTGTGTGAAGTCCATCCCACATGAACACTGCAATAGAATAATAGAATATAACAGTTGATAGTAACCTCAGCATGTACTCCACAGTCCTTTACATACCTGAAAACAGCTATCATTCCCTCCACCACCATGTCTTCTTTACTCTGAACTAAAAATTTCCCATTCCTTTACCAGATCTTCATATGCAGTTTTCATTTTATGTAAATTTGTGTTATGCAAATTCAACCTTACTTAAAGAATTCTGAAAAAAATCCCCATTCAAAAAAACCCCACAAAACTCTATTAATTTTACTGTACAGCACTGCTCTCTCTCTAACTCTCTCTCTCACTCTCCCCCCCTCTCGCTCCCCCCACTCAATTTAAAAAAAAAATAAAAATATTAAAAAGGCATGTGGGATGAAGTTAGAATTAGAAGAGATGAGATGATAAAATTAAGGGGTTTTGAGGATGAGGGAGATACGGATTTGTTTGTAGACCATAGAGAAGGGGACAGCAGGCAGGAAATGCCTGAAGATTAGCAAGAAAGTGGGAATGAGGGGCAGCTGTGGGGGCAGTGAGTACAGCACTGTCCCTGGAGTCAGGAGGACCTGAGTTCAAATCCAGCCTGAGGCACTTGACACATGTATTAGCTGTGTGACCTTGGGCAAGTCACTTAAACCCAATTGCCCTGCCAAAAAAAAAAAGAGAGAGTGGGAATGATAGAGGGGGCAATGTGATGAAGGGAACTGAATAGAATGGGATCAGCTATGTAGGTAGAGGTGTTTGTCTTGTCAAAAAGTATAGCTACCTTTTTGTGTGAGGCTGAAGTGGAAGAGATATTAGCAGAAGGCATCTGAGTGATAAGACATTTAGGAGGAGAGTCGAGAAGAGAGAGATCTCTGCAAATGGCCTCAATTTTTTTCAGTAAAATATGAAGCAATATGGGGGAGCCATGGGAAATTTGAGGAGAAATTAAAAGATTTTAAAAAGTCTATGTGGTTAATGGGATAGTGAGTTGACTAGGGAAGTTTATGTAGAATGATTGCCAAGCATCAATTCAGCAATGAGGACCCAGCTGAGGTTATGCAACATAAATTTATACTGGATTCTCTCTCTCTCTCCTCTCTCTCTCTCTCTCTCTCTCTCTCTCTCTCTCTCTCTGCTTCTCTCCTCTCTCTTCTTTCTTTCTTCTCCCTTTTTTTTTCTTGGTGCCTATCTATACAAAAAACTAAGTCAATCTGTAGCCCTGTAAGGATCCTTATGTGCAGATTAGTGACCTCCATTTCCACTTGAGGTTGACATTCTTAATCTGGTCCACTTTCCCCTGTTTTACAGATGAGGAAACTGAAATCAAGTTACAAAGATCAGATGTATCTTCCAATCCATGATTCTTTTTAATGTTCTAGACTGCCTCTGATCATCATTTTAAAGAGATGTTTGTTAAACACCTACCAGGCAGTGCTATATCCCAAGAATTCAAAAGGATAAAAAAAAACCTGTTCTCTTCCATTGAAGATATTACAACCTAGTTGAGGAGATGGAACATGCAAGGATAATGTTGTGCATTCCATGATACTAGAAACTAAGTAGTCTGTGGGTAGTAGGGACCACAAGTAATACAAGAATTTAGAAGAGGAAATGATAATTCACTAACATGCCAATCATGCTGTAGAGTACCTAGGGCAAAGATAACATCATGTGGATGTTAAGTAATTTTGCTATCTGTCTCCCCCCCAACCCCTTACTTGATGTCATCATTCATCAGTGTCTGGTAGAGGATGCCTCCAGCCATATTTCTAATGACGCCTTGAGGAGAAATCAGTATAGGACTAAAGGTATTCTTTGACTGTCCTCAAACTGGCTTGTGACCGTTTCTTAGAAAAGAGAGCCTCTGCTGTATTTTCTCATTCCCTGTTGGAGTTGCCTAGGGGAATGAAGATAATTATGATGATGAGTATGATCATTATTATTTTAATTTATCAAATACTCATCTTGTTTTCAGCACAGTAGTAAATATAGTAGATGAAATGTTCCTTATTCCAGCCTCAAGATAGGGACAAAAACCAACATCTAATAGTATTACAGAAGGGATGAAGACCTCAAAAATGAATGTCAGATCTTTAATAAGAACCATTATATACATATATATATATATACACACACATACATATATATGTATATATATACACATATATATATACACACACGTATATATAACCATTAAAATTTACTTGTTATGTACATTACTACCTTTGTATAGTCATATCACTTCTATTTGTACAAAACCATCTTCACAATAATGACATCAGTCACAATAATGATATTCAGATTTTAATCAGACAAATTTATCTAACAATAAGAAATTACAACATCGCGGGCACTAATACACTAAAGCAAATAAAAAAAATAAATACATTCAAAGTACTTGAATAAACCTGAGTCAACTTCTTCTATCAGTACTTAACAATGAGACACATGAATAAAGAAATCATATCCTCCAGGTAACTCATAACTTTGGAATGGTAAACTTTACTGTCTTTTTTTTTCCTCAACAGCTGTCCAAAAAGCTCCTTAATAACACAGTTTCTGTGGGGGTCAGATGCTTCCACAAGCTAACCTGAGTTGATGTACACTGTGTTTGACTAATGGCCTATTAGTAATGACATTTTAGCTAAGCTAGTTATTCTAATAAGTGACTTCTCTGATACTGTTTGCAAGCTGTCCCTCTGCTCAGCTGGATTTTCTCTTTAAAAAAAATTTTTGATTTTTACTTTATGGAATAAAATAAGTATCTCCCTAATGTAATATAATAAAAAAAGATGATTGCATATGAAATTGAAAATCTACTATGCATAACTTGCTATTCCTTTCAAATATACTAAGAAATTATCATGTAAATTTTTTTTAATTTTTTCCCCTTTTTTCCTTCCCTATCCCACCCCACCGTAGAGATTTACCCTTGAACAGCAATTGTAGTACATTCCGTCTTCACTTCCAGCTTCAAACTTGATGAATGTAGTCCTGAAATCTATTCTTTCCCCGCTTTCTGTCTCTATCCTTCTATTTGTCTGTCAGTCTCTTCTCTTCTCTCACATACTTCTTAGTCCAGACTCTAAGTCCTATCTATAAACAACTTCACCTTATTTTTATAGTAAGCAAGTTCTCATCTTTCTATGATCAGATAAGGAACAGTCCTTAGATTTGTCACATAATCATAAAACAGATCTGATGTCCATATCACTACAGTATACTATAACTTGTCACATCAAAATGATCAAATACTTACTTCAAAATTATGAATCAGTGTAACTGTAACTCTTAGACCTCTCAGGAAAAAAATCAGTAGCACACTGTTTCATATGAAAGAGTAATTCTAGAAAAGGAAGGTACCTTACATTTGTAGAAGCAGGTCTGAGATATTTGACTCTTATCATTCCTCTTTTCCTTTGAATGTGAAAGATCTCCTGCTTCATCTCCTAGTACAGAAGCTTTCTCCATTGAAGAAGATTATAGAGGCAACTTTCAACTTATTATATATCTACTACTAATTGTATATGTCCTGGAGAGTTGCACGAGGGACATAAGTTAAGAGACTTGCCCAGAGTCATGTAGCTGCTCCGTGCCAGAAGTGGAACCCAAGTCATCCTAAATTCAAAGTGTCTCCAAATTCTCAGGGAAGTTTTAAGCTTTGATGGCTTAAAACTGCCTTGAGCCTTTGGGGGGGCATACTGCATAAAGATGGTACTCTATTTCCTCCAATATAGTTTCTTAAATTTTATTTGATAAATGGTAATAAAGCATGACCACTCCAGGGAGGGACAGAAATGATGCCAGGGCAAAGGATGAAGAGGACCTTTGCTGGTTTGGGGATTATGTTTTGTTTGTTTTGTTTTTATCCTCAATTTGCACTGGGAACACTAGGATCGAAAAGGAAATAGTCTGCAAAGATTTACCTGACCTGATTTGATAAGCTGGTAGAGTCAATTAGTACTCTTTCTATGAAGACATGAAAAGCAGCAAAAAATAAACAACACTTTTGCAAGCTCCCCACTCTACACATACTATCTGCTCTGAGTGTCACGGAGAAGCCAGAGAGAGCAGACCAAAACAGGACTTGAACGAGAGGGGCCCTCTCTCAGAAAAAGCCTTTATACCTAGCGAATGTAAGGAATTCTGAAGCCTTACATATGTACTAGGGATTAATGGTTGCTCATTAAACTATTTCTATTGTCTTTACCTCTTTCAAATAAAACTTTCCTCTGAAATATTGTGAACTGCCTGCTTGCAAATGGAGAATCAGTTTAAGAATATTATGTTATATCACGTATATGCTTTTCCAACAATCTTGAGTGGGAAACTAAAAGAACAAGAATCCACCCAACCCCCAATTGTAACTAGGCTATTGGTGTCATTAGGGAATCTCTGACACGAGAAACACACTTGAAATCTTTTTTTTAAGCAAATTATTTTTTTTGGTTTTAATATTCACATGAACTAGAGATGGAAGGAACGCTAGATCTTATGATTTAATCCCTTCAAAAGTACAGTTTCAGTAAACTTAATCCTTTAAAAAATAACATGGTACTCATCAAGATCCAGAATAGATTTATTGAAAATGTGATATTAAACTAATCGACGAGCCCAGCAGATTGGGCAAATTCCATACATAAAGCTCGCTGATTTCAAGAAGGCATTTTTTTTTGAAAAGTATCTAACATTATCCTTTTAGACAAGACAGAAAGATACAGACTGTGTGATTGATAACATAATTAGGTAGATTTAGAGTTGGCTGAAAGAGTAGAAATTATTCTATAATATTAATAAAGTGGTTTTTATTGGAGTATCCCAGAGATCTGTTCTTCACCTTCTTCTTTTCAACATTTTCATTATTAACTTGGACAAAAGCAGAGACAGCATCCAATTTTCAAATAATATGAAGACTGGAGAGATGGCTAATTAACTAAATAAGGAAATTAATATTAAAATCTCATCAGATTAAAATGAATCAAATCTAATACACTATTAATAATTATAATTCATATTTATGTAGTACTTTGTTTTTCAAAGTGGCTTATTTACATTTGCTCATGTGATTCTCACATCTATCATGTGATGATGATTATTATTCCCATTCTAAAGTTCGGAAGCTTTAAGAAATCGTAACTTGCTTAGAGTTATACACTTATTGAGTGTTAGAGGGGAGGATTTATTGCTTTTATTTACTTCAAATTAGCACACCATCCACCATACTACATTTCCTCTTTCATTTGATAAGAAAACTATGTAAAAGTAGAGAACAGCAAATTCATGGTTAGACAACATTTCAAGTTAGAAGAAAAAAGACTCAAGTATTTTAAAAGACTGCATTGATAGACATAATGTCCAGAACGGATTTGTTTATGGTCCTCTTTTTTGGGGGGAGGGAGGGAAACACTTAAAGGAAAGAATACAGGATGTAGAAATATGTCAGACCATGACATGGAAGATTAGTTGCAGAAAATGAAAATGTTTAACCTAGAGAAGGGAAGAGTTATGAGGTAGACATAAAAATTTTCACATATTTTTAAAGATTTTCACAGGGGAAAACACTTAACTTTCTTCTGTTTGATCCCAGAGAAGAGAAGTAGGAGCAATAGGCAAAGAATCATTCCTAACGAGATTTGGGGATGTTTTTAATTGTTATCACTACCCCTCATATCTTGAGGTAATAGGAACAATGATGTTCCCTTCCCTTTATTATCAAATACAGAATCTTGGAATGACTATAGACACTGGCTCTGATCCCAAATCGTAAATTCTTTAGCCTTAGTCTGACCTACACCAGGACTGTACTTCTTTCTATTTGGAAACTTGACCTCTCTGAATAGCTTATCCTTGATGATCCATAGCCATCCCTAAACTGTTCTCCCTTCCAAGTTTCTTTTCCAAGTTCAGCCCATACTTTATATATACTAGTATCATGGGAGTGTAGATTTAGAGCAGAATAGGACCTTAGAAGGTATTGGGTCAATCTGCTCATTTAACAGATAAAGAAACTGCTAAGTAACTTTTCATCCCAGGGTCACACAGCATAAGTGTTGGAAATAGGAGCTGAAATCAAGTCTCCTTACTTCAAGTCCAACACCCAACAGACTATGCCACCTACCTGCCTCTATTATCACTATCTCACAGATGTTTCATTACACTTCCACCTATCCCTTCACTCCTCTGAGACTTACAGCATTCATGATGGTCTCGAGTGGTACTGGATTCCTTTTCTTGTAATCAGATTTTCCTTAGCTCTCTGTTTTTACTGTCAAGTTGAATTCCATACAAAATCACAGAGCAAATGAAGTTTGTCTTCAGAACGAGCCCCTGGAAATTTAGTTTGGGACTCTTTCTTTTTTACAGACTGGCATTCTTCCTTCACTGCCAGGTACTTAATATGCTTTACTATTTCTCCATAAAAATCCCTTTTCAAAAAAGAATGGAAATATATTCATATGAGAGTGTAAAATGACTAATAATACCTTTAGGTGTTCTCTCTTCCAGGGACATTTACATATTCACAAGGGTCCAAGGTTTATAAATAAAACAACTGGAGCCCTCTGGAAGAATTATGGGCAACAATGCATAGAATAGGCAGAGGTGAAATCTTTTGAACTTGTGTATCTTGTACTTCTTAAAATCACACCTCAAAAGAAGGTGCTTGCTATAACTTTGTAATTTCAATCCTCCTGGGTTCTGTGGTTGGGAATTGTGAAGGAAAGTAAAGGAGGTGAAATTAGGAAAGAAGACAGATTTAGAGAAAAGAGTAGGTTAAGTTATGCATTTATTAAGATTCATAATCAATAAGAAAACATTTATTACATACCAAACATATGGCTGTATCATGAAAGGCACTAAGGGTGCAAAGACAACAATGAAATATTTTCTGTGCTCACGGAGCATATGTTGTATTAGTGGAGATAATGTGAATTTTTAGTTGGAAGGAACTAACAGTTGGGCATATCCAGAAAGGCCTCATGTATCAGGCCGACCTTGAGCTGACCTTTAAAAGGTAGCTAAGTTCTATGAGGCAAACGGGAACAGCAAATTCATTCTAGGCATAGAGAATGGCCTTTGCAAAGAAACAGAGACTGGAAATGGAATATTGCATGGGGGAACCAGCAAGAAGGCTAATTTGGATAAAACAAGGGGTTTATAAAGGGCAGTAATGTATGAGAAACCTGGAAAGGTGATTTAGAGTCTCTTTATAGAGGGCTTTAAATGACGAATAGAGGAGCTTGTATTGATCCTTGAAGTAATCGGGAGAAAACAAATTTTCTTGGTCAAATCTATGCTTTAGAAATGTCATTCTGGGAGTTATATAAAGGATTACTTCAGAGGGAAGGAACTCGAGGATGGGAGAGTAACATGGAGGGACTCACAGTTATCCATGCAAGAAGTGATGAGAGGCTACACATTAGAATGGTGGTTGTATGAGGAGAAGGAAGGAGATATTTGTGGGAGGTAGACATATAGAACAAGATTTGGAAAACAACTGGAGATGCAGGGTGAGGAAGAGTGAGGATTTGAAGATAATTACAAGGTTGCATACTTGGGTGTCCTAATAGGATGGTGGTGCCTTTGAATGAAATAGTAAAGTTCAGAAGAGGGGTGGTTTGGGTGGAAAATGATGTATTCCATTTAAGATTCATTGCATTTTATGCAGACTGAAAGACATCAAGTTACAAATAGCCAACATACAGTTGGTGGCATGGTTCTGTAGGTCAGGAGAGAGGAGAGAACTAGATATATAGATAAGCATAGAAATGATCATTAAGCTGGGCGGAGCCAAGATGGAGGCTGGAAAGCAGGGACTAGCATGAGCTCCCCTCCAAGTCCCTCCAAAAACCTATAAAAAATGTCTATGAACCAATTCTAGAACTGCAGAACCCACGAAATAGCAGAGGGAAGCAGGGCTCCAGCCCAGGACAGCCTGGATGGTTGCTGGGTGAGGTCTTTCGCACACGGAGCTGGAAGCAGAACAGAGCCCAGCGTGGGCGGCACAGACCAACCAGACCAGGAGCCAGGCAGAGCGTGCCCTAGCACCCTGAATCAGTGAGCTGCAGCATTTACCAGAATTCTCAACCCCAAAATACCAAAGACAACAGAGAAAGTTAGTGGGAAAAGCTGCTGGGGACAGGGTGATAGAGTTCATGGTTCAGCTACCGCCCCTGGGGCAGTAGAGGTGAGGCAGCTACAGAACTACAGCTACAGTTGCTTCCAGCCACAGGCCCACCTGGTGGGAGGAATTAAGTGGCAGGTCAGAGCAGGAGTGAAGAGTCTGCTGAAGATCTAAGTCCAGTCTAGGGTTGGGGTTCTTGGGGAAGGAGGAGTGCTGGGGTGGCAGAGCTGGCTGTAATAGCTCTGAAATCAACAGCGCATTCCCCCAAGCTTGAAACATAGAACTCTTTAGTCTACAAGCAGTCATACTCCGCTGAAAAACTCAAGGGTCAAGTAAGTTGGCTGGGAACATGGCCAGGCAGCGAAAACGCACCC
>CM053626.1:77042510-77066409 GCA_028646595.1 Phalanger gymnotis
TTCATAATTTGATCCTCACCACAATCCTGGGATGTAGTTGCTATTATTCACATTTTACAGTGGAGGAAACTGAGGCTGATAAGAGTGAAGTGACTTACTCAAGGTCACACAGCAGTAAGAGTCTAAAACTGGATTTGAACTCAAACTAAATTTAAAGCTCCTGATTCCAGGCTCAAAATTCTATATATAGATTGCTCTATCTACCTCCCTCTAAGGTTACCAAGAAAGTATGGAAAAAGGATATGGAGGAGTAGGAAAGGGATTTGTGGTGCCCTAAAAGTTAATGGGAATAACATGGATAATGATATGGACAGGAAACAGAAAAAGAGATATCAGAGAGGTTGTAAAAGATCAGAAAGCACAGTCATAAAAGTCCAAAGAGGTTTGTAAATGGTGCCTGGTACTACACAGAAATCAAGAATGAGGCTGGAGAAAAAAAAAAATACCCTCAGATTTGATCATTGAGAGATCACTAGTAGCTTTGAAAGCAGCAGTTTCAGTTCAGCAATGCTATCAGAAGACAAATTGCAAAGAATCGAGAAATGAGCCATAGAAGAAGTACAGGCAAGGAGAGTTGGCCAACTTTTTTTTTTCCATCCCTGAGGACTTTTGCTATGAAAGGGAGGAGATACTGGGACCACATACTTGAGGGTTTTTGAGAATGGGGGGACCTACGTGTTTCAGTAGGCATCAGGGAAAGAGCATAATAATGGTAGCTTGGCTACATTCTGGCTTCTCTTGTTTCATTAACATTGAAACAATTGGATTTCATGAGCCTGAAATCCCTTTGGAACCTCCATTCCCATCTTGCCTTTATCTTCTTTTTTCTGAGTCCAGAGTTTGTTGCATGCATGCTCATTACATACTGGAAGGATAAAATGTATTTTAAAAGCGTATTTCTCTGAAAAGGTCTCCTGACAGGACAGGAGGTCTAAAATTGCTTTCATCTTCCCAGCATACTAACTATGTATTTTATTCTGTTTATACATAAAATCTCAAACCTAGAAGACATTAAAACTTACGAGCTCTACATCCACACATATTTTGGGTTCAAAGCTATCCCCACCAAAATTAAGATACAAAGTATCCAGGCTAAATTTTAATTCCTCTACACTTCAGCCCCCACTTAGCTTGATAGAGCAACATGAAAGAACACAAAGTAATAAATGACTGAAAAAAAACCCAACATATTAAAGTCAAGTTTTGTTTTTTTGTTTGTCTGTTTGTTTTTTGTAAAACCACTGGCATATCCTATCATAGTTATAAATTATCCCTATGCTCCTGTGATTTCAAGCACCTTATAGAGTCAAGTCCACAAGGATTTCTTAAATGCTTACTATGTTCCTGATACCGTATCAAACAGGACAAGTACAAATACAAGTCAAAAGAATGATAGTTCCTCGCATTAAGGAGCTAGATAGTTGTTCAGTTAAGCTAAGTTAGGTTCGGATTCAGATTCGGACTGGCAATAAAGCACACTCCTGAGAGAACATGGTTTTTATTGAGAGACAGGGGAGATAGTCTAACAAACACAGTTAACACAACAAAGACAAAGACACAAACAACATAGATTCATCACTTCTCGGGGGAACTCTAGCACTTGATGCTCTCAAAGCTGAGGGGGGGTCCCAGTTTACACAGCCCAGCTCGATGAAGGCCCAAAAGGGAAACTGATCCCAGGAAGATTCCTCTCCATAGTGAGATCCCCACTAGCTTGTTCCATGTGGGGACTTTTATAGCTTCCTCAACAAGGAGGGCCTACTGCTAACTGTCCCAGATGTTACCCTCCAGAAGGGGCAGCTACTCCCCACAGGAGGGGAAGATCTTGTCAATCATTTTGTTTTTGAGAACTGGCTAGGTCCTCCAGAATCAGCTTTGGGATTTCCTGTCCTTTGTCCCAAGTGTTACCTGTTTCTTGCTCAGGCCTAAATCCTAGTGGATTCCATTGTCTGGGCTCATCAGCCAGAGGGCTGATGTCTGAGAGCTTAATGTCTGATTCCCCATTCCATGCCAGCAAGTCTAAAGGTCTCTGCAAGAAAGAAAGGGGGAAAGGAATGTCTGATATTCCAAACCAGAGAGTCTTGCAGGGAGGGGGGATGGGGGGAAGGAAGAAAAGTTGAGCTTACACTACAATATGGAAGATCTTCTATAATGATTTATCATTTAATAGTTTATTAGGAGAAGACAATACATAAAAGGGAACGAAAAATAGGGATGAGGGTGGAGAGAGTATCAGTTTTTGTGTTTATGGGATAAATGGGTATTGCCCAGAGAGTAAGAGAAAAACGAAGGGTAGTTGCCCTGGGCTCTTCCACAGCATGGTGTTTCTAATTGAAACTCATAAATGGGAAAAAGGGTCCACAGAGACAGAAGGATCTTACCAGATGAGAAGGCAATTGAATCATAGTATAGAGTGCGCATCTCAAAATTTATTTTTACCTCATGATTATCCCCATTGCCCAGTTCTGTTTCCTTCCAAAGCAGGCAAAGATGTGTTTCTATATTGTTGGGGTTGGGAAAATAATAATAGCTAACATTTACATAGTTATTTTAATTTTTTGTGAAGCACTTTATATACAGTTTCTCATTTGTTCTTCACCACAACCCTAACACTGTGTGAGGCTGATGTTATTAGCATCCCTATTTTACAGATGAAGGACCTGAAGATGACATGGGCTAAGAAGTGGCTGAAGCAAGATATAAATTCAGATATTATGACACCAAATCTAGCATGATATCCCCCACAACAACTTTGTTGTTGCTGTTCAGCCATTTAATCATATCCAAACCTTCATAATGCCATTTGGGGTCTTCTTGGCAAAGACACTGAAGTGGTTTGCCATTTCTTTCTCTAGCTCATTTTACAGATGAGGAAGCTGAGGCAAACAGGGTTAAGTCACTTGCCCAGAGTCACACTGCTACCATGTGCCTAAGGACATATTTGAACTCAGGTTTTCCTGACTCCAGGTCCAGCACCCTATTCACTGTTCTGCCAATCTGCCCACCATGAGCCATGTATCATTATGAGTATCTTTCCTGGTTTGTATACAGGATGGAAGAACTGTGAATGGAGAGGTGCAAGGGAGGGAATAAAGTGATTAGAGAAGATGAGATTAACATGATATACTAGATCGAATATTTGATTTGGTGTAAGAGATTTGGGGATTAAATCCTCACTCTGCTCCTGGGACCTGTGTGATCTTCAAAAACTCTAGGCCTTGAGTTCCTCAACTATAAAATGATGAGAAAGAATTAGATGATCACCAAGGTTCCTCAGTAGTCTAAATCTGATTGTCTTAGATCATCAGTGACAGTATATTGCAGACAACTGAATCATGGAACAATAACTCTAAATCGCATTTCTCGTGTAACCCTGCAGAAAGACCAATTTTGCTGAGCTTTTCAACATTATTCCCTATGTTAGAACAAGACTTCCTCACTGCCCAGCAAGAAAACTAAATTTCCAATTTCTAAGAAGAAATAAATAAAACTAAATGCTTTCATAATGGAAAAAGAATGATATCATTAAAATTGAATGTTTCTTCCTTCCTCCCCCAGATCTGGGTCTTTTCAGAAAATTATAATAAAAGAGAATTGTCTCTGCAGTCAAATGACCTGGGTTCAAATCTGGCCTCTGACATCTGCTGCCTGTGTCCTTAAGAAAATCCCTTTACCTCACTGAGTCTCAATTTCTTTATTTATAAAAAGGAAAACATTACACCAGATGGTTTTAAGGCTCCTTCCAACAATCTTAGAGGATCTTGGCATTGGGGAGGTGATATGAACACACACAAACACTTTTTATCTTTTTATTTACATGTAAACTAAAATTTTAACATTTATTAAATTTTTAGTTCTAAATTCTTTCTCTACCACCCTGATCTCTCCCTTCCTCGAAAAGGCAAACAATTTGATATAGATTATATATGTGTAGTAATGTAAAACATTTTCATATTAGCCACATTGCAAAAGAAAACATGAAGAAAACAAGAATTATAAAGTTTTTTTTTTGTTTTTTTAATGTATACTTCAAGTATTCAGACTCCATCAGTTCTTCCTCTGGAGGTTGATTGCACTATTTATCAAAGGTTCTTTGAATTGTCTTAGGTCTTTGTATTACTGAGAATAGTTAAGCCACTTACAGTTGGTCATCATATAATACTGCTTTTACTGTGTGCAATATTCTCCTGGTTCTGTTTATTTCACTTTGTATCAACTCATGTAACTTTCCAGGTTTTTCTGAAACCATTCTTTTTGTTATTTCTTATAGCACATAATATTCCATTACATTCATATAACACAACTTGTTCAGCCACTCCTCATGTGATGGGCATCTTCTCAATTTCCAATTCTTTCCCACCACAAAGCAGTTGCTATAAATATCTTTGAACATATAGGTCCTTTTCCTTTTATTTCTTTGGGATACAGACCTAGTAATGTTATTGCTGGATCAAATGGTATGTACAGTTTTATAGCCCTTAAATAGGGCTATTCTCCAGAATGGTCGAAATCAGTTCAGAACTCTACCAATACTACATTAGTGTCTCAATTTTCCCGTTTCCCCTCCAACTTCTGTCATTTTCCTTTTCTGCTATATTAGGCAATCTGTTAGATATGAGAATTGTTTTATTTTGAATGTATTTAATATTGAGAACTGTTTGAATTTCTGTAATTAATTGTATCTAGAGATTTTTTTTAATGTAACAATTGATAGCTTTGATTTCTTTGTTTGAAAGCTGCCTGTTCATATCCTTTAACCATTTATCAACTGGGAATGACTCCTGTGGATCACAAACAAAATGTGGCAAGTCTTCAAAGTGATGTGAATACCAGATGATCATCCTTGTCTCCTGAGGAAACTATACATGGGCCAAGAAGCAACAGTTAGAATTGAACATGAAACACTAATTGGTTTAAGGTTGGAAAAGCAGTACAACAAGCCTGCATGTTGTCACTTTATTTATTTAACTTATATGCAGAGTACATCATGCAAAATGTCAGACTTGTTGAATCATGAGTTGGAATTAATGTGGCAGAAGAAATATCAACAGTCTCAGATATGCAGATAATGTCACCCTGATGACAGAAAGTGAAAAAGAATGAAGAAGCCTCTTGATTAGAGTGAAAGAGGACAGTGTAAAAGCTACTTTGAAGCTTAATATCAAAAAAAAACTAAAATCTTGGCAACTGATCCTATCACTTCCTGTCACATAGAAGGAGGAAAATGGAAGCAGCATCAGATTTTATCTTCTTGGACTAAGCGATCACTGCAGACAGCAACTACAGTGATGAAATTGAAAGACACTTGCTCCTCAGGAGGAAAGCTATGGCATATCTGGGTGACATACTAAAAAGCAGAGACATCACTGGGCTAACAGAGGCCCATCTAGTTAAAGCTACAATGGTTGTTCCAATGGCAATGTATGGCTGTGAGAGTTGGACTATAGGGAAAGTTGAGTGTCACAGAGTCAATGCTTTTGAATTGTGGACTTTGAGCATTCCTTTGGCAGCAAGCAGGTCAAATCAGTTGATTGTTAAAGAAATTATTTCAGGATTCGCTAGGTCAGATACTGAAGATCAAGCTTAAATATCTTGGCCACAAAATGATAAGATAGAACCCATTGAAAAAGACCCTGATGCTGGTAAACATTGAAGACAAAAGCAAAAGGAGACAGCAGAGGATGAGATGTATAAATAGTGTTATGGAAAAAACAAACCAGAACTTGGACAGACTTCCTGAGATCAGGCCTGATGTGTTACAATCCATGAAGATGAAGTGCAGGATAGGATTCAATGACAGAACAACAAAAAAGAAAGGATTGTATAAATACTCTATTTCCTCTTCTGTTCTGTTAGTCTGGACAATTTATATTTTGTAAATATTAATCCATTTCACTTTGTCAGATTTGTTGGCATATAATTGGGCAAAATAAGCTCCTAATAATTACTTTTGCTTCAATTTGATTGGTAGTGAATACATCCTTTACAGTTTTGATATTGGTAATTTAGTTTTCTTCTTTTTTATAGATCAAATTAACCAATAGCTTATCTATTATTTTTAAATAAAACCAGCTATAATTTTTATTTATTAGTTCAATGTATTTATTTTCATTTTATCAATCTCTCACTTGATTTTCAGGATTTTCAATCTGATATTTAGTTGGGGATATTAAATTTGTTCTTTTTCTATTTTTTTAGCTGCATGCCTAATTCATCGATCTACTCTTACTCTATTTTACTGACACAAGCGTTTAAAGAAATAAATTTTCCCCTAAGTACTGCTTTGGTATGTGCCATAAATTTCAATATGTTGTCTCATTGTCATCATTCTCTTTAATGAAGTTATCTATTGTTTCTATGATTTGTTCTTTGACCCACTCATTCTTTTGTTGCTGTTGTTGAGTTAAGTCCTATCTACCACTTTGTGAACCTGATTTGGGGTTTTCTTGGCAAAGATATTGGAGTGGTTTAGCCATTTTTTTCTCTAGCTCATCTTACAGATGAGAAAACTCAGGCAAACAGGATTAATTGACTTGCCCAGGGTCACACAACTACTTAGGTAAGGTCTGAACTTAAGAAGACTCATCTTTCTGACTTCAGGCCTAGAACTCTGTGCCACCTAACTTAGCCAACTCATTTTTAGGATTAGATTATTTAATTTCTAATTAATTTTTAGCTGGCTTCCATGGCCCTTCATTAAATATATTTTTATTCCATTATGGTCTGAAAAGGAAATGTTTAATATTTCTTATTTGCATTTAGTTATGAGGTTTTCTTATGTACAATACATGGTCAATTTTTGTGAATGTGCCACGTAGAGCTGAAAAAGGTGTACTCCTTCCTATTTTTATTCAATTTTCCCCAGAGGTCTATCATATCGAATTTTTCTAAAATTTTAATGTTCTTCATACCTATTTTTTATTTATTTTATGGTTATGTGTATCTAGCTCTAAAAGGGGAAAGTTCAAGTGCCCCACTAGTACAGGTTTATTGTCTATTTCCTCTTACAACTTATTTAACTTTTCCTTTAAGAATCTGGATGCTATGCAATTCAATGCAAACATGTTTAGTATTTATATTACTCCAGTGTCTATGGTATTTTTTAACAAAATGTAACTTTCCTGATATCTCTTTTAATTAGAGCTATTGTTGCTTTGTCTGAGATCAAAATCATTACCCCTACTTCTTTTTTTTCCACATCAGCTCAAGCATGATAGATTCTGTCTCAACCCTTAGTTCTATTTTGTACATGTCTCTCTGTTTCAAGTCTGTAAACAAAATATTGTTGGATTCTATTTTATAATTCGTTCTGCTATCCACTTCCATTTTATAAATGACTTTATCTCTTTCACATTCACAATCATGATTATTAACTATATATTTCCCTCTGTGGTGGTATTTTCCCCCTATTTCTTCTTATCTCTCTTTTTGCCTTGTCCCTCCTCAAAAGTCTGTTTTGCTTCTGTACACTACCTCCCTTAATCTATCCTCTCTTCTATCAGCACACGCCCACCCTGCCACTTCTTCTCTTATCACCTTTCCATCCTATTCATGAAAGACAGATTTCTATACCCAACTGAGTGTGTATATTTTCTCTTTAAGCCAATTCCAAAGACAGTCTCTTCCTTCTGCACTTCTTCTATATGAGAAAATGTTCTCCATTCTATCTCTTCCTTTGTCTTTCTCCTAGTGCATCTCTCTCATCCCTTAATTTTATGTTTTTTTTAATCATCCTATCATAATTATCTCACACCCATGCAATCTATGTATACTCCTAACTGTCCTAAGAAATTTAATAAAGGTCTTAAGGGTTATAAGTATCATCTTCCCAAATAATAATGTAATCATTTAAACCTTATGGATTACTTTATGATTTATCTTTCATGTTTACTTTTTTATGCTTTTCTCGTGTCTTGTGTTTGAAAGTCAAATTTTCTATTCAGCTCTGGTCTTTTCATCAAGAATGCTTGAAAGTCCTCTGTTTTATTGAATATCCATTCCCCCCCCTCACTAAAAGGATTATTCTTAGGTTTTCTTGATAGACTATTCTTGACTATAAGCCTACCTCCTTTGCCTTCTTTAATATTCTATTTCACTCTCTAGTTCTAGGATATCAGTTTTCCTTGATAATTTCCTGAAATATGATTATTATTATTGTCGCTTTCAGGCAGTCCAATATTTCTTAAATTATCTCTCCTTCATCTATTTTCCTGGTCAATTGGAGGAGGGTTTTCAGAGTAAAATGAGGGCTCAATATTGTCATCTATGGAGTTCTGAAAAGTGATAGTGTTTTTGAGTAATATTTTAATGTAATTATTGAACTTGAAATCAAAAGACCAGTGTGAAAGTCCTAGCTCTACTGCTTCCTGTCTGGCTAATAATGGGTATATTCCTTAAATTCCCTCTAGCCTCAGTTTCTTTTTATCTTAAAATATAGATAGTAAGATCGCTACTGATCACCGGGTTATAATGAAAAAATACATAAACCATAATATGTTAGTTACATGTTAGCCATTATTAGAGACTCTATTATTACAGTATTTCAGAGGTGAATGAGAGCTCATCAGTCATTTGGTCCAGCCTGTACTTGAATAAAAAATAGACTATACCAAATCCTGAACAAGAGGTCATCCAGCATGTACTTGGTGATTTCTAGTGACAACGAATGCACTACCTTCCAAGACAGCTCACCCCTCATTTGGATGGCTTTAGTCCTTTGGATGATGGTTCTTATTCTGAGCTAGCATCTACTGTTGAACACCTTCAGTTTATTGTTACTAGTTTTGCCCTCCAGGGCCAAGCAGAAATATTCTAATCCCTCATGCTGCTCTTCAAATATGTAAAGTTATGGACTACATGGCACCTATGTCTTCTTTTCTTAAGACCAATCTTTCCTAGCATTTTCAACTGATTATGCTTATGGGCTGCAGCCACCTTATCTTCCTAGCTATCTTTCTTTTGATTAAATTTGGCTTGTCAATATCTTCCTCAATATATAACTCCTAGTAATGACTACAGTCCTTTAGCTGTAGATTGACAAGGGCACGATTAGTAACTTCCTGATGAGAACTTTACCTCTATTAATTCAAAGTTGACATTATTTGTGTGTGTGTGTGTGTATTTGACTGTCACACTGTTGACTTACATTGATCTTGTAGTACATGTAATGTTAACAGAATAGGAAGATCTTCCCTGTCCATTAATGGGCCTGTGTGCCCATCCTGAGTCACACAGAGCCCACTGGTGGAGGAACATGCCTAAGGAGGAGCTTCCTTCGAGGAGGCTTGTTTTTAGGAAGGCTTTCATACCTTTCGGCTCTGAGCGTATTAGCCAAAAGTGTGTGTGTATGTGTATACATACATACATACATATACATATATATACACTTATATACATATATACACGTATATTATATATATGTATGTATGTATGTATATGTATGTAGTCTTTTGGTCTTTGTGCTAATTTCTCTACTTGTATTTTCTCCACATTCAGGGTGCTGACCTTTCCCCCGAACTAGTGAATGTAATTAAATGATTATTTAACCCTTTAAAAGTTATCTTGCCTTTAAAAGCAGGTCAAAGAACATATGCTAGCAGGCCATCCTGGGTACGCTAGGGTGATTGCTGTTAGAGTACACTCAAACCCCAAGATTTTTTTTCCCATGAATTGATATTTGGTTTCACCTTTTCCATCCTGTGCTTGGGTTTAAAAACTAACTAATTATATGGATTTTCATATTTGCCTTTTAAATTTTACCACTTAGGAGATAATTCTAACCTAGCAAGAAAATGTTATTTCTGCCATCCAAATTTGGCTATTCCACCCAGTTTTGTGTCATCTGCAACTTTGAAAAACATGCTCTCTATGCATTCATCCAAGTCACTGATAAAACTATTGACTGGCATAAGACCAACGACAGATTTCTATAGTACTCTACAATGGACCTTTCACAGTTATGAAGTCTGCAACTTCATTTTAGTCATTCAATCACTCTCAAATCTATCTAACTCAGTATCTTGGCCTAATATATCTACTGGATTATATATAATATACATATACATACATATACACACATACATATAAATACACCTACATTGCACACATGTATATATGTATATATACATACATACATAGACATATGACTTCATTTTCTGAACACATGATACTTCCTATTTAATAGCCAAAAGTACAATGATACTTTCAAATTGATTAAGGGCCTTGCACCTTGTGATGAAGTTGCAGAAGAATAACAATGTCTACTTTATTTTATTTATTGATAGGTTAGTTGCTTGGTTGGAGAGGTGGTGGAACCCCAACATTTCTGAAGGGGAAAAATATTTCCTAAAGTGAGTCAAAAAATGATCAGCTACTCTACATTTGCCTGAAAGAAAAAATTATAAGGAGACATGAAAACATCTGTAATTCTACATCTCTGCACCAGGTTTGTGTTTACAGAGTTATTAATTTTGTTTTCTATTTTCTCCTTCTTGTCAGGTAGTCTGTAAATACTTCTACGAAAATACCATTTGTTTTTCCTCCCATTGAGCTTTGCTCAAATGTTTTTTACAGTGCTTATTTACCTTTGTCCCTATATATTTTTACCAGATTGTCTTTTTTTTCATATTCAGAACTACTTTATCACCCCTTTTTTTGTCAAATTCATTGATCTGCAATAAAATATATGCCCTCTATAATCTTTTTCAATTCATAAGTCATATTCCACAAATTCTAAAAGGTAAATATAAGGTCAAGTTACTTCATTGCTTTAAGATTTCTTATTCCCTTCATTACTTACAATCTTGGAATTTTGATATAAACATCTGAGGCTACGATTGTTATTGCTGCCTCTCTTCTTATGTATTATTGCTTGTAATTACTAGTCCTTTCTGGTAGCAGTACTTTGCCTATGCAGTACTTTTGTCATACCTGCTGCTATTTATGTTATCTGGCTGAAAGAATGTAGATGGGTAGTTTCTCCCACTTTCTCCCTATAGATTAGATTTCTGTCTAATATGCTATCAATTATCTTAAAATCCCTGCCTTCCCTCAAACTGACTGGCATTCATCATTGAGTTGAAAGAATGATCATAAATCATAGTTGAATAGAAGAAAGAGGGACTCTAACATTTTTGAGATCATTTATTCATAAAGAACAGAAAATGCATTGGTTTGTATAGAAAATAATATTTAAATGGCAACATATCAAATCTGTTTGTTAGGTCCTTCCTAACAGAACATTGGATCAAACACTGAATTGTAAGAATTTCCAAAAGCTCTTTCTTATTAAAAAGTCCTATAACTGATGCATAAACCTCAAATCTCTACATAAAGGTAAGTTCTTATTATGAAAAGTTAATCTCTTAGAAGGACCACTAATATCTGATGTAAAGTCATTCAGATATATTAGGTAAATCCTCTTACTCTAGCCTTCCAGAAATCCTATTTAAAGAATACTGAAATTATAGGTTTTGCTACTCCCCTTTCATTTTGAGTCTATAATAAGAGTGACCTATAGGGAAAGAAAAAATTCTTTCCTTCTTAAAATATTTGTTGCTACTCTAACCCAAACTTTGCTAAATCCATGAACAGTGAATTGGTAGTCATCACAAAATCTGAACTCATTTATTCAATGTTGATTTAATACCTACTGTGTGCAAGGTATATGCTGTATTCTGGGAGTGATACAAAGACAGTATCTAGTAAGGGTGATAGAGTACATAATGTTATATTATAGCCTTATATAACACTAGTTCACCAGAGAAGTATAAATTGCCATGAGATCTTTCAGGGGAGAGATTACTTTTGCAAATATGGTTATATTCTCTTCAATATTTCTTCTCTACATAGAGGAAGGAGTGCAAAGTCATCTAAATTTCATATGGATAACAAATGCTAACCAGATCTTATATACATACTCATATTGCCAGTAATTGACTAGAAAAATTGACATTTATTTCTGCAATCTTAACTTTTAATACTGAAATAAATAAGCATTATCACTGATTAGGTTTATTGTAGGTAGTGAATTTTATTTATTTGCTCCATTTTTGTACACTTTTTTTTCATTTTTAGCTATGTAATTCCAGAGTTGACTCATTAAAAAGAAGCACTGAATTATTCTTCCATTGGCATGTTTCCCAGCTTCTTCTCTGGAGCCCATAGTAATCTTCTGGCTCCGAGATTTGAAGCCTGGGCATGTTTTTGAATTTTCTTTTGAAAGGCCTCCCATTAGAAATTTAAAGGACTTGTTTGTTTAAGGAATTCTTGTTGAAAATGTGACTTTTGAAAAGATGTGCTACTTTTTCTTTGACTTCTCTCTTTTACATTCTTTGCATATCTAATCATTTGCCAAATCTTGACATCTCTACCTCCACTATATTTTTCTTATCCAACTCCTACTCTCTCCTCATAGAGGTACCAACTTAGTTTAGGCCCTCATCGTTATTCCTTTAGATTATTAAAACAGATACTTAATTTATATAGCTGCCTTAAAATTTTCATCATACTAATCAAGCCTACACACTTCTACCAAAGTAAGTTTTGTTAAACTCAAATCTGACTACTTCACTCCCTTGCTAAATCAACCTCAGGAGCTTCCTATTATTAAACTGCAGGAGTTAGTTTTTAAAACCCTTTAAAACCTGAATCTGGTGCAAGATGGGAGGGTGGGGTTAAGCCAAGATGGCTGAGTACAGGCAGCACTCAGTTGAACTCTCCAAACATTCTTCTCCAAACATCTTTAAAATAATACCTCAAACAAAATTTTGGAACAGCAGAGCCAATGAAAGGTCAGAGTGAGGTATTTTTTTCCAGTCTAAGATAATTTAGGCAGTCAGTAGGAGAGCTTGGTGACACTGGGTGGCAGCTGGCCTGAAGCACAGTCAGTAGCAATAGTACCATAAGCAAGCCGCAGAGGTGGCTGTGACAGCTGTGACGGTGAGGATAGTAGTGGCAGTAGCAGCTTCAGGAACTCTTAGTCCAGAGAAAGTAATGGAATTCGGCAAGTTGTCAGAAAGTGATTACAGGGTACCCTTTGCTGGCACTGAGTGCAACTGGTGCTTGTTGTCAACTCTATTGCTCATAAGCAGTTCTGTGTTGCAGTTACAAGGCAGAGAGGATTGTTTGTGGTCAGTCACAAGGGAGAAGGGGCCCTGATCGCAGTACCAAGACAGAGAAGAGTGCTAATGCTTACAGCTGCAGGGAAGAAGAAGATCTGGTCACAGTTCCAGGGCCAAGAAGAATGCTTGCACTTGCAGATGCAAGGGAGCAAGGGCCCTCCTGGGGTGAAGAACAGAGAGGAGACCAGAGAAGTAGTGACCACACCTCTCCATAGATCAGACCATTTGGAAGCACTGAAAACTTGCAGACCCCTATAATGAAATCTGAAAACAGCAGCATGAAAAAGTAATGCTTGAGACCATGCCTCGCCACTCCCAGCTGAACATTTAACATGAAGTTCAAAGTAAAGAAATAGCCTGGAAAAAATAAACAATCAAAAAAAGAACTTGACCAAAAAAAGTGACTACAGTGGCAGGGAAGACCAAGACATAAACTCAGAAAAAGATAACAATGTGCCAACAGCTATTAGTAAACTCTCAAAGAAAAATGCTAATTGGATTCAAGAAAAACAAGAATTTTTAGATGAGTTAAAGAGTTAAGAATGGCAAAGGAAAAAATGGGAAAAGAAATGACAGTGATGTCAAAATATTTATCAAACATAAAAACATAAACATGAAAGAGTAATCATAAGAAATTCAATAAAGTTAAACTTTTACATTTCTACATGGGAAGATGACAGATGTAGCTACTAAGAATGTTATCATTAGGGCGGTTAGAAGGAGTCTATGCAAATAGAGAACATGGGCATGAGTTGATTGTGTTGGATGACCTTCCTCCAAAATATAAATAAATAAAACAAAGAGGTGAAAAAGAGGGATGCTTTGGGAACAAGGGAAAGTCAAAGGTAGAATGGAGATATTTTTTCTCACATGAAAAGAGGCATCATAAGAAGAGGTTTTATAGTGGAAGGGACAATAAGAGGGTGGTTGGGGGAAATACTTGCATTTGGGATAAGTTAAAGGGTAGAATATATATACACACACTCATTTGGTTATGAATACTATCTTGCTCAACAGGAAAATAAGAAGGAAAAAATATGGGTGGGGTTGGTGATAAAAAGGAGGAAATATTAAAAGAGGCAGTAGTCAGAAGCAAAACATACCTTTGAGAAGGGATAGGATAAAAGGAGAGAAAGAAAGATAAACAGAAGAAAACATGACAGAGGAAAATACACAGTAAATAATAATAATAACTCTGAATATGAATGAGATTAGCTCACCCATAAGACAGAAATGGATAACAAAATGGATTAGAAAGCAGAATCCAACAATATGTTGTTTATATGAGAAAAACTCGAAGCAGAAAAAGACACAGAGTTAAAATAAAGTGCTAGAGTAGAATCTGTTACACTTCAGCTAAAGTAGGAAAAAAAAAAACAGGATGATGATCACTGATGAAGCAAAAGCAAAAAGAGACCTATTTAAAAGTGGTAAAAAAGGAAGTTTCATTTTGCCAAAATATATCATAGAAAGTGAAGTAACATTTTTTTTAAAAATAGCAAGTATCTCTGATAAAAGCTTCATATCTCAATTATATAGAGAACTGAGACAAATTCATAAAAATAAAAGCCATTCACTAATTCATAAATGATCAAAGGATATGAACAGGCAGCTTTCAAAAGAAGAAATCAAAGCTATCGATAGTTATATACAAATGTTTTAAAACACTATTGATTAGAGAAATGCAAACTAAAACAACTGAGATATCACCTCATATAAACTGTTGATTGAGTTGTGAACTGGTCCAAACAGTACTCCATCAAAATCTGGGGAACAATTTGGAACTATGCCCAAAGGAATATAATAGCCTGCCTACCCTTTGACCCAACAATGCCACTACCAGGTCTGTACTCCAAAGAGATCAAGGAAAGGACCTATATGTACAAAAAAATATTTGTTTTCTTTTTTTTCCCTTTTTCTTTTTTTTTTTTTTGTAATATGGCTACTACAGAAGTATGTTTTGCATGATTTCACATATATAATTGACATAAAAAACCTTCATGCAATATATCCTTACAGATTCACTGTATTTTTATCTCCCTCCCCACACTTTATGATTCAGCTAAATTGGCCTTCTCTCTCCTTGTTACCTAGAGCACTCCATCTTTTGTCTCCTTTTCACAGTCTTTCCCAAATGCCTTGAATGAATTCCTTCTTCACCTCTTTATAGAATCATTCTCTTCCTTCATGAGGCAGCTCAAATGCCAATTTCTTCATGAATCCTTTTCCAGTGACTCCAGTTGCTAATGCTCCCCTTCTTTGTATTCAGCGACATAGACAGATAGAGGGTTAGATAGATAGATAAGTAGGTAGGTAGATAGATATTGTATATACACATATACGTAATATATTACAATGCCATTAAATACAATATGTCTATGTGGATATATATATATATTTATGCATATGTGTATCAATTTGTATGTGTCTATACATGCATATATGCATACACACAAATAAATATGTACTTGTTATTGCCCTCAAAATGTAAACTCCTCAAAAGTTGAAATTATTTTATTGTTTGAGTTTATATCTCTTGTGCCCAGCACAATGCCTGGCACATAGTTGGTGTTTAATAAATTATTGTTTATTAATTGAATGATTCCAGAGGCAAGAAGGAATCTTGATTCTCCTGCTACTTATTTATGTGCATGTATTGCATGCAGTATCTCATAGACAGAATTACATAGTACACATCTATTAAAACATCATAAAGTTCCTAGTTGCAGTGTGATTTTCAAAGATGTTGATTAAGAAAAATTACTGTAGTAGAGGCTATTTTTTTCTACAAAAAAGGTACAGAACTAAAGGCTAATAACTTGTTTACTATCAATTTCCTATCAAGACCAGTAAGTAGAAAGCAGGATAGTTTATTGCTTCCTTAGTCAGTAAGCCATTCATTGTAACGAAGATTTTAAAAGAAAGAAAACAAGAGCAAGCAGGCAAAACCAACCAATACACCAATGTCTGAAAGTATACATATCAATCAAAACATATAGTTCCTCACCTCTGAAAAAGGGTAAAAAGAAAGAAATTTATTTTTTTACTCTTCCCAGTGCTAAGACTGGTAATTATATTTTGATAGTCATTTCCCAAAGATTGGTATGTATTATGTAATTGTGAATTATAGACATGTAATACTTCTGTGCTTGTGTATTATGAACCTTACAAACTCATAAAGTAGGAATTAAAATGATAAAATTTAAATAGCCGATAAAATTTTAAATTCTATTTTATCTATTAACAGCATAAAATCCTTTTTTGGCTTTAGAATTTACAAAAACTTCTAGATTTATATTTTTGATTATAACTGAGGGCTCATTATCCCATAAGTATAATTTCCACCATTTTTTTCTAATTGTATTAGCTTATCCTTGCCAACATTAATACTTATTGGACATTTTTCTGCCTATTCACATAGCTATCTTAAAATATATCAAAGATCCACATGAAAAAGTGGCAACATAATTTTCATATAATTAAAAGAGTCTGCTAACATTCTCCTTCCTTTATTTAATCTGGGAGAAACTAACAGGGATAGGATGCAAGAGTGATATTAAATGAATGTGTTAAATATGAAGTATGTAAACTTTATTCTGTAGAGCTATGAGTAAGTCCAGTCTATAACAGAATTGAGTTCAGGTATTCCTGGGTCACACCCAGGTTTAAATATATGCCTGGAATGAATGGTCACAAACTTCAATCTTATTTGAATATTCCATCTCTCCTCCTTTGTAGTCTTCTTTCCTTCTGCTTACAAACTACTCAGGCCCTCCCTCATTTTGGAATTTCAAAATTGTTATGCATCTTTAATCTCATTCATATAGGGGTTTCTCTGCATTGATGTTGGCAGCAACCTATCTATGATTTCTCAACCATTGTGATTCCTATACTTTCCCCCGACCAATTCTCCAGTGCATCTAACTAACATGCTTAAAGGATTCTTCTTTAACTTTTTTACATTTCGGAGCTATTAGTACAACATTAATACAATGTTCAACCAAACCTTGAAGTTATTATGTCATTAATTCACACGCTTTTCTCATCATGCAATTTTTCTAGGTGTTTACTGTAGATTGATGACATATATATATATATATATACACATACATACACATATGTGTATGCATATATACATATATCTCCATTACTCATTGAATCACTCTTAATTTTCATCTCTACCCAGTCCCAATGAGTAATGCAAACTATGCAATGTGGAAAGTGTACAACATAATTCTGAAGTTAAAAAAAAAAATCTCCTAGATATATCTAAAGGCATGATCAGGTGACTAGACACCCACCAGAAAGTTACTGACTCAAAATCTAATAGATAACAGACCTCTGTTCTACAAACATATATCTCAAAATATTATTAAGAAATTCAGTAAAACTGTAGTAGAAAAAGAGCATCATTACAGACAAGAACTGGTTTGGTTTTTTTTTTATAACTGCCTGGACATACCATTTAAACACAAAATTTAGGAACAGTATTTTTCATATACTAGATAGATATATACACACACATATATAAGTGTGTGTACGTATATATGCAACATCCAAAACTTCCAAACTTTACAAAGTGAAAAACTTTCAAACTACGCAGTCCTAGAAGAATGAATTAGAACTATGTGAGAACTTAAAGTGCATGATATATCTGTTGTCCTCTCCTACTTAAATTGTCTTGAAAATCCATTTAGTGAGGCACAGGAATTGAAAATATATCCTAATACTCTTAATCAATTACAAAAAGCTATCATTTTATCCTTTTGTGTAATAGCCTTCAGAATATTAACTATAAAAGAATAATATCAAGTCACAACTTATTCTTGGACCATATTTACTTGAACTCCTTTTTAAAAGGTTAGAAAATGAGATAATAAACATTTTTTGCAACCTCACTATGTCTCATATTATATACTCTCATTGCTCCTATTTACTGAAAGATTACCAGTAAGACTATGATACCTTTTAAAGCTTCATTTTTTTTTAAACACTCATCAATTGACTTACTGCAATCTGGCACTGATCTATAAAATTCTACTAATACCACTATTTCCAAGGTTGTTGTAGTCTCCTCCTAGCGCACTTAGTACAGTGCCTCTTCTACCTTCAAATTCTTTATCTATAAAGTGAAGGGGTTGAACTAGATAAATTCTATGGTCCTTTCTGTCTATAATTGGTGTGATATTCACCTGGATGTTCTGCTTGTGCCTCAAAAATAACATGGAAAAAATAAACTCACAATTTTCCCCTCTAAATTTTCCCTATCTCTTAACTTCCTGAGCTCATTTGATAGTACCACCATTCTTCCAGTTACCCAACCCCATAGTATTGGCTTCACCCTTTCCTTTTCCTTCTCCTTCACTGCCATAGTCTCTCAGTTGATTCTGCTTTCATAATATTTCTCACATTTGTGCTTTTCTATTGATTCAACTTATTTTGTACACTTTATTTAAACTATTACTAAACTATTTCATTATCTCCTAACTGATCTCTTCAGTAATTCCCCTTTCCAATCTGTCCTTTATGTTAAAAGTAATACTCTTAATTTTCAGGTCTAATCACATCACCCTCTTCCCAGAACACCTTCAGCAGCTCCTCATTTCTTATAGGATAAAATAAAATCCTTTTACTCTAAGATTTAAAGTCTTCCATAGTCTGACTTCACCCTACATTTGTCCTTGCTTCATAACATTCCCCTTCACATGCTCTAGATTATAGCCACTTTGAACTAAAGTACTATTTATTCCTCATTTTTTCCACCATTAGCAACTTCTACATTTCTACCAATTCTATTCCTTTAAGACTCAGCTCAGGTCTCACCTCTTCTTTAAATCATTTTCCACATTTGCTAAGATATAAAAGGTCTTTTCCCCTCTTCTACAATCCCTTACTTTTATTATTTGAACTCTTCTGTTCACTTTCCACTGTCTAACTTAAAGTTATTTCTGGACATGTCTTATCTACCACCTAGAATGAATACTCCTTGAAGGCATGGGCTATGTCATTTTTTTTTTATTTTCAGATTCCTAGAGCACAGCACAATGTACAGGATCCAGAAGATAATAAATTGTTACTGAACTTAAAAGACATCTAATCCCATTTTGTGGACTGGCCTAGATGTTCTTCTTTTCCTTTAACCTTGCACCCCTGCCCACACCCACTCTCTACTTCTCATGACTGGTTTCAAATGTTCCTCTGGAACTTCAGCTAGCTGTCCTCATTCTGTGAAACAATTTCTGATGTATCCTGCAAGCCCAAGAGACAAGTAAGAAGCAGAAACCCAAGGGAAAATATCAGACGTAATCAGCTGCTTCACTCAGAAGTCGTGAGTTTCCATGATTCTTTCTAGCTTGTTTCCAAAGCCTGTCAGGTACTTACCTCTGTTCTTAATAAATCACAGAATTTTCTCATTTTATATTTCCCAATGACCATCAAGATTGGTTTCAACTATTATTTTTTGCCTCTTGAGTCTAAGAGTTCTATTCCAGTAGTTTTTGTTCAGTCATTTTTAGTCATGTCCAACTCTTCCTGTCCCCTTTTGAGATTTTCTTGGCAAATATACTAGCGTAGTTCACTATTTCCTTCTCCAACTCATTTTTACCAACGAGGAAAACTGAGACAAATAGTGTTAAGTGACTTGCCCAGAGTCACACAGCTATTAAATGCCTGAGGCTGTATTTGAACTCAGGTCTTCCTCTAACCAGGCCCAGTACTCAATCTATTATACTACCTAGCTGTTACATCCCAGCAGCTTTTTCTAAACCATAAAAAAATAATTGTAGATATGTCTCTGAAATCCAAGGGTCTAGTCACCCAACTGAGGGAATCTTGAGAAGGCCTACAAAGAGCATTATATAAGGTCCTCCCTTTTAATAACTATGGGATGATCAAAATGAATTCCCTCACTCTTTTTGCAAGGCCAACTTTTAACCTAGTGGATTTACAGATACTTATAGGCTCTGTGAAGATGAGAAAGTCACTTACTCTCTCAACCTCAATTTACTCATTTGTAAAATGAGGATAATAGTAACACCTACTTCAGAGAGTTGTTGTAGGGATGTGCTTGGGGCAAGGGAGCTAGCCCTGCCCTCCTCCAGCCTTCGCTTGGCTCACAGCCCTACCCTACCATACTCACCTGGCCAAGGAGAGCATCCAGTCCTCGGGTCTTCAGCGGGGCTCCTCGCTGGCCCTACTTCCCTCTCGGAGTGGTTACCGGGAAGTGGGATGGAACAGACAGGGTGGCAGAGGCACTAATCAGCTCTAATCCGCTTTATTGCTTACAACCTGTTCTCCTTTATACTCCACACCTTTACGCTCCACCCTTCTCCCTTCCTGTCCAGCCCCATATACCCGAGTGCCCCTCCCGAGTGCCGGGAGGGGCGGGTCGAGCCACGCCTTTACCAGGGCATTCCAGTACCAAGGCAGGTCACACCCCGGGGCGTCTCAGACTCCACCCTGTCCCCCCCTCCCCCGTCCAGGGCTGGGCGCCCCTCCCTGGGGTTGTGGCCCCAAACAGGGATGAAAGGAGGTAAGATATGCAAAGTACATTAAAAACTTGAAAGTGCTTCACACATGCTAACTTTTATGGTTATTATCTAATTGTACCTTTAAGGATTTTATACAAATGGTTAAAATGCCTCAAAACATATATGCATGTTAGTTAATATTATCATGGAAAGGTTAAGTGATTTGCTCCTGGCACTAGAATCAGAAATAGGATTGAAATCCAGGTGTTTCTTGACTTCAAGTCCCATTCTCTCTCAAACATTACACTATTCCACCTTCCAACCCCTCAAGTGTGTTTCTAGCACTTTCAAATACACACACACACACCCTATATATGTGTATATACACATACCCTATATATATATATGTATGTATACATACACGTATGTATATGTGTATGTATGTGCAGACATCTATAGACAGATAGGTATAATCACCTAAATTTGGCTGAATATAGTTTAGTTACATTATTCAATGGAGTCATCAAAAATAACATTATAAGGGTTTCTATGAGTCTATTGCCAGACAGGCTCAGGATGGAGAAACATGATGCACCCATTCTGCCCATTAACATATCTCTATACAGAAAATTCAAACATGACCCTTCTTTCCTGCACACAGGAGCACAAAGATCAAAGACAACAATTCCTCATGACATCCAAAGTGCAGAGTTGTTTACTTCATCTGCTGAAAGCGCCATAGGATTAAAGAAAACAACCACTACTCCTGCAATGACAAACAAAATACGCGATTCAAGTAATTACAAAAAGAACACTGACCTATTAAAATTAGTCTGATCTTTAAGGAATTTCAGCATAGCAGCACTAACATTATTAAAAATAGCAAGATCACGGCAAGTATTCATTACAATTTGCATATGTGAGTGAGAATGCTCTTAATTACAAATTACATTCTCTACATCATTTAGAAGCTGTAAATCAATGCAACAAAGACTAATGCTTTAAAGAGTAAAGTATTTGAGGAATGTTTTAATGCAAATGACTGAGATGGAGAAATAATCTCTCCTGATCTTTCTGAGGAAATACTTGATTTGAAATTAAAAATGCAAAACCAAAAGCATATATGACTTTAAAATGTTGACCTATTGACCCCTACTTATCTGGAAATTAGTCTACTGTTGACCTCAATCTTCTGGATTTCAGCACTGAATGTTAAAGTAAAGGGGAAAGGCCCAAGTGTTACTGTCATGTGGCCTTTCCTTTAGGCCCTGGACCTTTTTTTTTTTTTAAGTATTATTGGTCTACTTGTTACACAGTTTTTGCTAATCTTGGCTATCCAGATTCTCAGTACATGGTAGACTAGAGGTCAGTAAACTACAGTAAACTAGAAAAGGTGATAAATTTGTAGGAAAGAAAAGAATAAATAAGCTGTAAAAAGGACAGCAGATACAATGGTGACCTGACATCTAGGGAGAATCAGAAGTTTAGAGCAAGAATGGAATTTAAAGACCATTGAGTTCAGATACTTGACTGATGAAAAAACTAAGGCTAGGTGAGGAACAGTGACTTGTCCAAGGACATATACCTAGAATGAGCCACTAACACAAAATTAGGGACAGACCAAGGGTTTGGACACTAGTCAACTGACCCCCAGACATGTATTTTTTCATTCTAAACTCTTGTCTCAAAGGACACAGAAATATCAAAAACAATGTAATTAAAGATGTTCATAATAATAATTAAATCATGAAAGGAAGTGAAATAATGTTTAATATCCCATTTAAGACATCAGGAAAGTAAATAATATATTTCATAAAGATTTTCACCAAAAATGCTTTTAGCATTTTGAGCATGAAGCCAGTCAAAAAGTATTTGTTAAATGCTTACTAAGGTTAACTTCGGTTATAAGGGAAAATAATTTAAATGTAATATTTTCCCCCTGAAGATGCCAGATTGATGAGAAGCTACTGTATTAACATTAATTCATAGGAACACTGCAGATAAAAATATCAGCATATTATCAAGGAAAGATTGATTTCTAGACTAAAGAGGCAAAAGTAGGAAATTACTTAGTTAATGATAAAATAATATATGCAAATTAATAGGGAAAACGAAAATTACAATGGGATTTCTTTTTGTGAGATGTATATTTTCCAGTGGTATGAACCAATCGGTCAGTCAACAACCATTTATTAATCACTAATTTATGCAAAACCCATATTAGATATTGAAGATGCAAAAAGAAAAACTGAAACAATCTGTAGGATGACTTGAGTTCCAAGCCCGCCTAGGACACTCACTAGCTGTGAATTCCTATGTAGGTCAATTAAGCTCTCTCAGCCTCTTTTACTCATCTGCAATGCTGAACAGAGATTCTGAGCAGTACCTAGGTTTATCTGTGAATGGTGAAATGAATACCACCTTAAGAGAGTACCTTCCATGGTATTTCTGGACAATCTGTGTCTAGACAATTTCTTTGTGTCCCCAAACAGGAGAGAGACTATAATAGCAAGTCTTCTTTTGCCTTGAATCAGTTAGTCAGATAAGAGAAAATCAAATACATTGGATTGATTGTTTGAACCAACTGGAAGTCTTACAGATAAATGAAGATGTGCCTGGTTATCCAGCTGTGCCATCATAGGGACAGTGAATCAATTATTTTGAATGACTTTTGGGCATACATATACACAATTAGAATCCAGAAAAATATTTTTTGAAACCCAGAAAGTATTTTTTTTTTTTGGTGACTGTCATTGTACCTATATCCTTTAGGAAGATCTGAAACCAAAGGGAATAGCTAAAATGTGTTGGATAAACCACTATATTTCCATAAAACTTTATTTTCTTGATAAGATGCTTCTGCCTGTTTGCTCTCCTTGCCATTTGGCAAGCACCAATTAAGCACCAAGGAAAAGCACTTTAGAACAAGTTAAAAACAAGTGATCAGATTGGATCAATCAAATTCACTTAAGCATGAAGATATGTGGGGCATTTAAACATGGATTTCAATATTCGGTAATGAGAGCAGAAGCAGTTATAGTATATAACTCTTAAGACTGTCTGCTGCTCTTTCAAACTAGCACTTTTTATCTAGAGGGACTGAAGCAAGAAATTTCAAACCAAGAGTGAAGATGGCTCAGGAGCCTTACAACCACTGTAGGAGAGTTAGAAATAAGGAGAAAAAAAAATATACACATCAACATCTAGGCATTTACAGGGAAGGAGAGAGAGAGAGAGAGAGATGGGGTGGGGAGAGAGGGAGGGATAGGGAGAGAGAGAGAGAAAGAAAGAGAGAGAGAGAGGAAGGGA
>CM053626.1:77066909-77082611 GCA_028646595.1 Phalanger gymnotis
TCAGCACAACTCCATAACAATGCATTCTAGGTGACTCTGATATTATAGTTTATGAGTTATTTTGCTAGATGCAAATTCAACTTTCCTATGGTCACTTCCTTTGAGCTTCCATATCCTCCCAATTTATGGGATTCAGAAATTCCCTTGGCCATCATTAAGTTGCTTGGCATGGGGCTATACAACTAAAAGGTAGCATTACCATGATCATTTGTGATCATTGTTATTATTTTAGACTGACATTTATCTTCTCTGGGGTCAAAAAACATCCATCTATCTAGATCTATTCATATAATGCTTATGACACATAGTACCTAGGCATTTTGACAAGCATGCTATTATAGTTTGGCACAATAAACAAGGGAAGAAGACTATTCTCCTAAGTCTCAGTGTGAGATGTTACTGAAGATAACGTTATCTTTGACCCAAAGAATGATTTTTAGAGGTCTCATTGAATAGAAATGTCATAGCCTATAGATAAAAAAGAATGGAAGACAGGCAAATATGGGGAGGGAAATTATTGTGAAATTTTCAAATAATTTTCATCAAAGACAGGTTCCTAGAAATGTTATAATGCTTAATTAAAAACTCTTCAGGCAGATGGCCTGAGGATATTTTACCATTGTATTGTTTTACTATTTGATATTTTGATATTATAATATTTAATTTAAATAATTTAATGTTTAAATCTTTAATATTTTAAAAACATTTTTGTTTGTACTCTATGTAAAATCCTAACTAAACAGTAAATTGATTCTTTGCAAAATGATTTGTCTGTATTAATTAATACAGTACAGGTGTAGCTTGCTTGATACAACTGATGTGTTGCCAGGAAAAAATGTGATTTGAATTTTTATTTTTTGGATTATATTTTGAACACACTAGAGTAAATAAGCTATCTTAGCTAATCCCATAATGTATCATTCATAGAGCAAATAAGCATGTCCTAATTTAACTATTTTGCAAATATGTTTTTTTCACGTTAGATTTGTATTCAAAAGTTAGGGAGCATAGCATAGCGGACTAGTCTTTGAATCAGGAGGGCCAGAGTCTTAATTATGATAGATATTGCCTGTGTGACTCTCGTCAAGCCACTGAACCTCCGAGTACACTAGGAAACACTCTAAGATTGTAAACTGCTGAGAAGATGTATGGCTGCTTTGACAGAGGCAGTTTACTTGGAATTGCCTATGTTGATGAAATCACAGGTTCAATGTCTGCCTCTTCCCTAGATTTCCCTAAGATAGAGTCAAATGTTTACACTATATGTATCTATGCATGTAATACTTGTACAAATGTGTATATGTCATTCCCCCTGATAGAATGCAAGGTCCTTGAGGGTAGGAACTGTTTCTTTTTGTCATATATCTAGCCTAGCACTGCACTAAATAAATGCTTGCTTATTGTGTGGCCTACTTTATATAAAAGAGACAAAAATCTTCTCTAAAATGAAAGCTCATCTATTTCGAGGGCAAATAGATAGGGAACTACTTAGCCCATGAACTCTGAAATCTCATGAAAATCTCAAATTTATCTTTGCTACTGTGCCTTTGAGGGATAAGGAAGGTCGAGTTTCCAAATATATGCCCTGCCTAACCAGATGTCCTAAATTTATCCTACACTGCTTGCATACCTTTCAGTCCTGAAGCTGTCTTGAGTCTGACTTTTCAGATTTACCCTACATCTTCTCCCCACGATTTTATATTAATTAAGAATGTAGAAATACTGTCAAGAAATATCTGTAAGTTGAAAGACCACCCAGGAAAAGCTACGAGGACTGAAGTTTGGGATCATGGTAGGAATAAAGAGGAAAGAGACGGAAAATGAGTTAAGATGAAAGTTGGTTTATGACTTAAGAATCTGATCAGGTATCAAGGCTCTGGCTTTTCTGTATGTATCTATAGTGATTTTATTGTCTATTCATCTCTCCCTTCTGCAAACAACTGCCATACTCACAGGGTATGTTTCAAAATTGAGCTGTTTTGTGTTATTCAGTTTTGTTCTGTCTGTCCCTCCTATCTCTGGAACTAGACTGTAAGCTCCTTGAAGGCAGAGGCTGAAACGTACACATCTTCTATATTCATATTACCTGGTATATATAGGTAACACTCAATAAGTTCTTACTGATTTTCTACTTTCTCAACTGCCTATCCATTAAATGATGAATACTTGGAAAATAAGGAAATCTCATTCTACATTTCTATTTTTTTTTCATTTTTACCAGTGTAAGTCTTTACTGAAGTGTTTTCAGAGTTTTCATATAATTTGAATATTGTTATTAAGAATGATTTGGACATGAAGAAGAGTCAGGGACAGGATTTCCTCTTACTGAGAAATCCTGATGGACAATATATTTTCTGAATATGTATAGTAAGTCTACTTGTGACTTGAGACTCAAAGGTATAGGAATTCTCTACATTTAGGAATTTGCCTAATTCACAAAGACCATTAGGGAATCAACTGCATAAAGCTCCATTTATTCCCTAGACTACAAAGGTTTTCCCATTCCCTCCAAGGTCATTTTACTTCAGTGAATTATGACTCACATATTATGCTTACCATCTTCCTCATAGGGTGTTGTGAGAATTAATGAGGTAATCAGCCCAATTCACATATTTCTCCACACCTCTGTGGATATATTCCACACCCCAAGGAACACTTTATAGGCATCCTTTACTGGTATTTTAGTATGCTCAATTAAGGAAAATTTAATTAAAATTTATTTCAAAATAACATCAAACTCCCCAATGCTTTCAAACTTACGAGCATTACTCTCTGTAAAACACATATTAATTAGGGATCCCAGCTACATTTGGTGTTCTTTGGATGTCTTGAACTATTTAACCAAGAATTTTTCCCCTTAATTTTAAAAACCAAGTGTAACTGAGGGGAGATTCTGAACCAGATTAATGTGTGTCATGCACTCTGCTCATTGCTGTGTACATGGAGTTCTCTTTGCAATTAGTTGGAACTCTGCACTCTGATGAAATGTGCGGGTTGCAAAGGGGAACACAAATCTGGCCCTTAACTTCTATGCTTCTGATTCATTTACACTTAAATCATTAAGAAGCTATTTTTAAAGTGTATTTGATTTTCAAGATTTATCATGGTTTACAGATATCCAAATGCTCCTTACAAAGGAAGAAGGAAGATTAGTTAAAATAAGGAAAGATAGGCAAAGAAAGGAAGATAATTCCTGAAGGAAGGCAGAAGGAAAGGAAGGAAGAAATAAAGGAAGAAATGAAGGAAAGAACAAAGGAAGGAAAAAAGAAAGGAAAGAAGTGAGAGAGAGGCAAGGAGGAAGGAGGAAATAAAGGAATGAAGAAAGAAAAAAGGAAGGTAACAGGAAGAAAGGGAAAGAGGGAGGGAGAAAGGAAGGAAGAAAGGAAGAAAGGAGGAAAGAAACAAAGGATGTAAGAAAGAAAAAAAGGAAGGAATGAAAAGAGCTAGGTCTCATATGAAACTATATTTTGCCAAGAATAAAATAATCTGATTTCTAAAGAAATACAATTCTTCTTCAAAATCTTAGACCAACATGATTCACAAAGAGCAGTGAAAAGAGTATTGGTCTGGGGGTCATGTGATCTACAAGCCCTCCCTGTGCCATGCAGTGAGTATCCTTAGTCAATTAGCTCCTCTATGCCAGTGTTTCCTTATCTATAAAAGTTAGAAGGTCAGACTAAATGTTCTTTATTCTAACTAGAATTCTGCGATTCTGTGCTATAGTATCAGTGTTTGGACTGGTGGCCAAAACTTCCTAAAACACAGAAATATACATGCTTGCATGCATGCACCAACAAAATAAACTGAGTGAGGCTGGGATAGCCATCTTCCCAGATGACAGGATATTCTCCACCCAAAGCAGACATCTTAACATAAACATGTTCAAACCAGAAATCATTGCCTTTTCCCCTACTCCCTCGTCACATCCTCCCTTCCCTATTACTGTAGATAGCAACACCATATTCCCACTTCCTCGTGTTGGCAACCAAGTAGTTTTCCTCAATTCTATCTCTAACCACACTTCTCCTCCCCATTATCTCAGCTGTTGCCAAGGATTGTCAAGTTCACCTTCGTAACATTTCAAATACATCCCCTTCTTTCCTATGCCACTGCCACCAGTCTGAAGCAACCCCCCATCACTTCACACTTGTGTTATGACAATCTCCTCCTGGTGTCTCTGCCTGCCCCAGGTTTCTCCCCATTCCAATTCCTCTTCCACCCAGCCCCTAAGGTGAATTTCTAACAACAGAAGGTCAAATTGTCACTCTGTTACTCAGTAAACTCCAGTGACTCCCTGCCATTCAAACCACTTCACAATGTAGCCACTTCCTACCTTTCCACAATTCTTACATCTTATTCTCTGAACCTAAGACCAACACTCCATCTCTCAACTCCATGCATTTTCTCTAGCCATCCCCCATGTGTGGAGTGTTTTCTCTCCTCAACTCTCCTTACTGATTTCACTGGCTTACTTTAAATCCCAACTAAAATCCCAACTTTTACTTGAAGCCTTTCCCCATCCTTCTTAATATTAATGACTTCCCTCTGTCAATTATTTCCTATCCTTCCTACATATAGCTTTTTAATATATATATATATGTATATATATATATTTGTCTGCATGTTGTCTCCCCCATTAGATTTTAACTCTTTGAGGATAGTGACTATGTTTTACCTCTTTTGTATCCCCAGTGCATAGCACAGTGTCTGACATATAATTGGCATTTAATAAACATTTACTGACTGATTGGTTGTTTAGTAGCCAACCCTGTGCTCTCCTTTCCTCCCATCTATTTCCACCTTATATTCTTTATATGCATGCTATATCTCATACTAAACTATGAGCTCCAGGATGAATTCAACTTTATAATTTTTCATTTCAGCATCCCTATCATCTAACACAGTGAATAACAGATTGTATGAACTTAATGTTTGTTAAATGTTTGAACACAATCAAAATAAACCATGACTCCTGTATAAATCCAAAGGATTTTTTTCTTGTTCTTTAATCTTAAGACAAATGGAATGATAATGGAAAACACAATGGAACAATTCAAAATAGACACTATTAGAAAGCAATATTACCATGTAAGTCATGATGTCCCATTGTTCTCTAAGAAAAGGATGTCACACAGGCAACAGCGTCTACCTCAACACTGGAAATTCCAACCTGGCCCAGTTTGATTCTTCCCAGTGAGGAGACAAATTCACAAATGACCTATGTATAATGCCATGATGGTCAGAGGTTGGCTTTGGAAGCATAATAATACCTAAAAGGAGCGCTTCTTCATACTGATGTACCAGAATAAGCAAAATAATATTTTGTAACACTAAATACATATTTGTGCCAGGAGAAGCTTATGAAAATGAAGCATGTAGCGTATGTGGTTATCAACAGCTTATCACACTGACCAAGCACATATCCACAATCTGGTCATATCCATATGTCCTGCTCCTGAACTTCAGCCATCATTCTGATTTTTTTTTTCCAATGGAAACTTGTACTCTGGCATGGGTCACCAGACTTCATAAAACTTTTTAGCAATCTCCACACCACATTCCACATCCCTTTCTCCCTTTCCAATTCACTTTTATATGTTGTCTTTTTTCTCCGTTAAAATGTAAGACACTTGAGGACAATGGCTGTCTTGCTTATCTGTATTTTTATCCCCAGTCCTTAGCACCGTGTACCTGACATATAATAAACACTTAATAAATTCTCTGTCCCTTTCCATCTCTTTGTCTCTCTCTCCATCTTCCTCTTCCTCTCCCTTTATCTCTTCTCCACCCACCATGAAGTATTTGGTTCATTTGTGTATTGTAGATGATGTGAAGGGGAGGTTTTCAATTAAAGTATTTAATAAGTATTTACTAAGATAACAATCAACCCTAATAGCCTCTCACAATTTCCATTAATTCTAAATAATTAGATGGAGACTATAGAAGTATATAACTCATTTTGTCATCTCTATGGCATCCATTCCTTCATCTGCAATACCTTTTCAATACCAACATTTCTTACTAATACTTTCTCACATTTCTAAGTGACCTAGATAATTCTTGCCAACCTATCTGGTATTTGTCCCCATCTATCTTTCTGCTTCCTGATTTTCCTTCTCCAGTATTCTAAATAATTTCCTATATATTATTCTACTTTCCATTCTCTCCTATCTGCTTAACAAGATTGAAACCTTGGACCCAAATGGAGAAATGACCTACTTAATTTTTTTCTATGGTACACCTGCAGAGATTGCTATCTTGTTGACATGTCTCTTGTTATCAGAGATGTTATCTGAAATTAGAATTTTAGGCCATAATGACAGTAAATTTGATGGTTGGCCTAAAAGTCGGAAAAATATGGGTTCAAATCCCATTTTTGGCACATACTGTCAGAGTAACCCTCGGCAAGTCTTTGATTGTCCCAGATAACTCCCTAGAAAACTCTAGGCAGAGAAGTTTAAAATTTGCATTAGGAGGAGTTTCTTCATTAGAGAATTCCTATATCAATGAAACCACAGGTCAAGAGGGGGAAAAATAGTAGCTATCTAGCTAGCTACATAGATAGACATATACACACACATATATATATACACATATATATTTGTATGTATAGGTATGCATGTACATATTCAGTAAAGCAATCTTATGGTATTTAGCAGATACTTGGCTTCATGTAATAAATCTTTTTAAATTATTTTTAAAATTTAAACTCACACATACAAAAGATTGGGATGATTGTTCTTATTCGAATATTATTCAAAAATTCCACCAATTTTTTTCATTTTATAATTTTAATATTATTTTACTAAAAGAAACTGATTAACTTGAAGTGAGGTAAACAAGCAATAACTGTTCAATTATAGTGACTTTCTGAGTGTGAATTCTTAAAATATCTTCATTTGAATTGCAGGTCAAGTGTAGGAACAGATTAAGATAGGTTTCTGATTTTCACCTCTAAAAATCAATGCATTTAGATATTGGACAACATTCTGCCTAGTCAGTTAAATAATGATGATACAATCAATTTGGATAGAGATAACATGGCATTTCAGAAAGTGAAGTTTGGCTGATTCATCCTTTGGTAAGAAATGAACAATAGATGCTGGGACATATATTATTGTTAAGTGATACTTATATTGCTGTAACCAGAGTATGCTGTAACTATATTTTTCTTCTCGTTTATATGAATGCAATTAGCCTTGATTGCTAAAAAAAATGTGAATGACCAGAAGGCTTTGTCTAGTTCTCTGTAACTATGATTCACATGTCTGGCACATCTCGATTCTTGTAATGATACCATGGTTATTGACACTATGCCAAATGCTATTCATAAAAAAGAAGAAAAAATCAATCCTTTATCTGTTTTGTTGTTATATTCCTAGTGTTCACATGTGGATAAAGTGTATTGGGAAGGATATGAGGAATTTGATCAATTCAATTCAACAAGGATGTATTAAGCGCTTACCATATGAAAGAAGCTGGACTATGTTCTGCTAAAATAAAAAGAAAACAGTCCCTACCCTTAAAGAGTTTATTCAGAAATGCAAAATATTTACAAATGTACAAATCACTGAGAGAAGGGGTACTACTAATTTGGGGTGGGAAGAGAAGACCTCATGTTGAATTTGATAATGACAGAGGTTAAGAAATGTAGGTTAACATACTCAAAGTCCAAATCTTGCCACTTGCTGTTTCATAACCAATAAGGAGACACGTATGTGAATGTATATCAGTATCTATAAACAACTCCTAGAAAAGATGCAAGAACATACTTTTCAGAGCCTATTCACATATAAACTCATTCCCATAGCAGCAGCTGAATAAAAAGGATAGAGACATTGTGTGTATGTATGTATATGTATATATGCATATGTGTATGTATACATACATAATATACACAGATATTTGCATGGATATATATATTTGTGTGTGTCTATATGTATACTTAAATATACATACTCATGTGAATATATTCACAGGCATTGCATACATATACATGGAATGCGTGTATATATATGCATTGTGTATATGCATACATATAGTTACATCTGTATGTTCTTTCTATATACATGTATATGTGTATGTGGATATGTATGTGTACACATGCATGCATGCATAATATAAAACATATTGAATTGATACTGAGAGGAAGTTACTTTGTTCTCTTTGAGTTCAGGCAGATTTTACCTCATTGTTCATGAGCTATTGTATTATCTTTAAAGATAAATGATGACATGGTGAAAAGAAATCAGATTTTGAATCACGATTTGGCCTTGAGTCCCACACTGCTACATGCTGGCTCTATGACCTTTGGCGAATTATCAGACCTTGGTTTCCTCCTCTATAAATATAAGTGGTTGGTCTAGATGATCTGTATGGTGCCTTCTATCCCTAACTCTTTGAGACAATGATCAATCCAAAAACATTAGGTAAGTATACATTATGTGTCCTGTACTAGGTTCAAAGGATACAAATATTAAAGTAATATACCCATTCCCTTGAAGAGTTTCCAAGCTTCTGGGAGTAGAAATGAGTGGGTGAGGAGAATATGCCCCACCTCCCCCAAACAACCTGGGAAAACATGAAAAACTTCTTAGAAAATACTGAACTTGAGCTAAGCCTTAAAAGAAGTTAAAGGTTTTGAGAGGTATTTGGGTTTTTTACATATTCTAAATATAGCAAACACCCTACGTGCAAAGAACAAAGGTAGGAGATTTAAGGGAAACAGAAAACAGGTCTGTTTGGCTGGTGAGTAGAGTATATGAGGGTTAGGAAGGTGGAACGTGTCTAGGAAGGTAAGTTTGAGACAATCATGAAGCATCACACAAGAAGTTTGTATTTCTTCCTAGGGGCAACTGGTAGCTAGTGAGGCTTCTTGAATGGGGGAAGTAAGAAAACATGTCTTTGCTTTTGGAATATCAACTTGGTAGCTGTATGAAGGATGTTTTGTACTATGATCCAGTAGAACCATCCATATAATATTTCAGAAAAATATTGGTGCTTGAAAAGATGACCAGAGTGTACCACATAAGAACCTGAAATATATAGATCCCTCTCTGTCCCCACCCCTTTTTTTTCCCCTGCTAAATTTCTGGTATCTCATATGCATCAGAAAACACAATTCTAAGTGATTGCATTTACCTAGTAACTTGAATCCTTAAGTTGTATGTGTGTACATATATATATATATACATATATATATACATATATATACATATATATATACATACATATATATACATATATATATACACACACACACACATATATATACATATATATATATACATACACACACACACGTATAAATCACATAAGTGTTCTACTTAACTAATATCAGCGGGAGGTTTAGGGAAAAGATAAAGGATTAGGTTTTCTCTTCTGTGACTGGAAAATCTTTATTTCAAGGTGTCAAGGGGAAAAAATCCAGCAGAGGTAAGTGGCATCTTTTTATTTTTTCTTTTTTCTGGCCTTTTGGAAGTGTTCATTGATTATGAAGTTCAGACTGCCTCTTTCCATAATTAAATAGAGAAGATTTAAGTAGAGCACAGGGTAGATTCTAGCTCCTGAATTATATGCTGCAACCTTTGGCCAAAATACTGGTGTTTTCTATGCCTTCAATTTGGTGGCAAATATTCAGATTCAGAGTTAATCCAAAATAGTGTAAGTTCAAATTTAATGCTAACATTAATAAATTAAAAACAATAAAAAGAAATTCAGCTCTCTGCTCTGTAAAGTCAATCTGTTGAATTCACTCTGATAGGATGTCACTGAGACCAATACCATGGCTATATAATTTTATGACCCTTAATAACATTTGTAGTATTCAAAGCAAATAATGACAGGGTAAATCAAATCAAGCCTTAATGCTTCACTGCATACATAGATGATAAGGAAGGCTTTCATATGTTTTTATTTATTTATAATAACTTTTAAAACTTTTATACATGTAGGCAGGTGGAACTAATAGTTAAGATGTGAATAAAGATTCAGGTATCATAATTTTAATCCTTTTGCATATTTTTCCTTTATACTTATGTTCTATATACACAAATGAATATATAAACTTGCATGGATCTACACACATATACACATGTAAACATGTACATATACACAAATATTGTACATATATGTATATATGTGTGTGCATATATATCCCTGTAGATTCATACACACATATATTCTCTATATACATATTGTCTGTTATATCATTAAGGCAGAATTCATGACTTCAAAGATAACCATGAATATGCCTGAATGGTCCAGAATCGCAGGATACAAGGAATTCTCTAAGTAGAAGGCACTGGAGTTAAAGCATTTATTGAAACTCAAAAATAGCAGACCCATGGACCAGTGTCCCCAATTCGACATCCTGGCAAGAACCTACCAAATCCAGTATGCCCATCTCACAATAGTGACCAGGAGGCCACAGAAAAACATTATGGCAGCAAGCCAAGCCATATTGGTGCTTACCCCCACAATGCCAGGGCCCTCCAGCAAGAAGACCACCCACTGGCCTCAAGCCCCTGCTCAGCACTCTCCAGTCTCCACGAGGGTCAGTCCTGCTTTTTCATAGTGCCTGCCACCATTGCCACCACTTCCACCGCAATCTCCAAGCTATGTTCCAGCTAGCTGACTGCTTCCTCTCTCCTTCAGCTCTTAACTCTCTCACCAACTGCCTCTTAGCTCTGCTCCAACTGTTCAGCAAGCTCCTCACACCACAGGCTTCATGTCATCACATGGACCAGAGCTCAGGCGCCTACCATTGGCTCCAGTCCTAGCCACTTCCCCCAGGACCCTGAGAGCCCCGCCCCTGAAGCCCACTCAAATGGGCGGGAAAGATCTTCCCATTCACTGATTGCCTTTACATCTGTTGGTCTCCATATATACATACTTGTGTGTATATATGTATGTGTGCATCTATATATAGATACACACATATGTGCATGTATATACCTCTATGTGTGTATAAACCTACCCATACACACACACACACACTCACTCTCAAACACACATATAGCCTCCTCCATTAGAATGTTACAAGCTCTTTGTGAGTAGAGATCACTTCATTCATATCCCCAGAGTCCAGCACAATGTTTGGGACATGATAATCCCTAAAAATGTTTCTTGATCAATGTCTATGTTTTTCTTTGGACTTTAATATCTTTTGCTATTGTTTTCAAAAACAAAATCATAAAGCTAAGTAAACTGATCTGGGAAATTTCCTTCTCCTTTCTTGCTATCGATAGACACATTTCTCTATCATCTCATGTTCATGCTCCTTCTTCCTTTTCTACTGTCAAAACCTACTCTAGGATAGTATCCACTCAGCTCATTTATATTTAGATGATACTAACTGAATTTTTTTGTAGCATTTTAAAGTTTGCAAGAGTATTTTACTTAGATTATCTCACTCGAGGCCATAAGAACCTTATAAAATAGGTACTACAGGTATGATAATAATTATTTTTACTGGTAAGAAAAGTGAGCCTAAGAGAAACTAAGTGATGTGCCCATGCCCATGGTTATAAAGATCTGGCAGGGGCAGGATATGAAACCAGGGCTCCCTGACTCCAATTTCAATTGAAGTCAGTCACTTTTGACCAAAGCATTATTTTCGTCCAAAGGAAAAAAAAGTCAATCTTCAATCATGAAATTTCAAGTATCAATGAGCTAGGAAGGCATATTTCTTTGGACAAGGCCTCCCTCTACACCTGAGGTTGTCACACACAGGCAGACAGCTATTTAGTCTAGGATCAAGATGTTAGCCAGGTAGGTGGTGCAATGTATAGTGTGCTAGCCCTGGAGTCAAGGTCTGAATTCAAATCTAGGCCTTGGATACTTATCAAATGTTTGGCTTTGAGCAAGTCACTTGGCTCCTGCCTCAGTTTACCTCAATCTACAAAGGTTTAAAAAATGGTACCAACTTGCCAAGGTTATTATGAGGATCAAATGATATAATATTCAAAAAGCACTCTGCAAAACTTAAAGCCCCATATAAGTACTAGCTGTGATGATGAGGATAAGAGTGATGATGAAGATGATGATGATGATGATATGCAGGGCCAGAAGAGATCCTGGTGATGATCTGGTGCAATCTGCTCATTTTATTTTACTTTTTTAGGTCCTAATGATGCCTTTTGTTTTTACATCACACTCAGTTCTGAACAGAGCCCGTAAGCTATCCACTGGAACAAGGTAAAATAGTTAAGCAAAACAAAAAAAAGTGATTAGGTCTTATGGTAAATGCAAAAGTTTTCTATGTGTTTCTTCAATAAATTAAGAGTGGTATATTTCTTTATATGCTCTTTGGGTTCATAATAGATCATATTCTTACTCAGATAGCAATTTCTCAACTCCCTCATTTTACAAATAAGGAGACGGAGACACAGAGATGTGAAATGATTTCTCAAAGGTCATATAAAGTTGTAGATCACATCTCTAGGATTGAACTCAGATCATCTGACTCCCATTTCAGAGTTATTTCTACTACACAGTATTGTCTAGTTATATAGCTAACATTGCTGTGGGTAGAGTAGATAGAAGAATGATATAATAATCATAAAAAACACAGAATTGTCAAACTGAAAGGTGCCTGAATCCAACTTCCTATTCTAACTCTCACATAGAGATTGATAACTTAGGGATATTTAGGACTAGAAATACTGTGTTATTTCTCCACTGTTAGAAAGCTAGCTAATAGCATAACTAGAACTGGAACAGAGCTGATGGAAGGAAGGAAGGAAGGAAGGAAGGAAGGAAGGAAGGAAGGAAGGAAGGAAGGAAGGAAGGAAGGAAGGAAGGAAGGAAGGAAGGAAGGAAGGAAGGAAGGAAGGAAAGAAGGAAGGAAAGAAGCAAGGAAGGAAGGAAGGAAGGAAGACAGGAAGACAAGAAGACAGGAAGAAAGGAAGACAGGAAGAAAGAAAGAAAGACAGGAAGAAAGACAGACAGGAAGAAAGAAAGAAAGAAAGAAAGAAAGAAAGAAAGAAAGAAAGAAAGAAAGAAAGAAAGAAAGAAAGAAAGAAAGAAAGAAAGAAAGAAAGAAAGAAAGGAAGAAAGAAAGAAAGAAAGAAAGAAAGGAAGAAAAAAGAAAGAAAGAAGAAAGAAAGAAAGAAAGAAGAAAAGAGAAAGAAGAAAAGAGAAAGAAGAAAGGAAGAAAAAAGAAGGAACAAAGAAAAAAGGAAGGAAGGAAGAAGCAAAGAAAGAACTTTAAGGAAAAATTTCTGGGGAAAAAACAACTATAAAATAACATTGCTTTCTCTCTCGGGTATGTCATTAATGGGGTTAAGTAGCTTATTTACCATATTCTTTTGCAGCATTAATAATTATAAGTGAAGTTTATATACTGCTTTAAGGTTACTAAAGTACATTATATACATCATTACATTTTATCCTCACCATCCTGCGAGGTAAGTACTGCTGGCATTATTATCCAGATTTGAAATATGAAGAAACTAAGCAGAGAATTTCAGTGATTTGCCCAAGGTCACATAAATGGTTAAAGTCATGGGCACTGCTTGAACCTACATCTATCCTAATGCCAAGACCAATTCTCTTTTCACTACACAACAATTTTAGTGTCAAAAGGCAAAAAACAGGATTTGAAAACACAGTGGCCTGTGCAAAATTACACCCTCTAAATATGTAAAAGCAAATCTGAAAGGCAGAAGTCATAAACAGTCCATGGAATACAGACTATTTTTAAATGAAAGAAAATTTGAATGCTGAACAATTTGATCGTGATTTCTGATTTTTTGAATTGAGCTTATTAATTGCCTGCTTGAGATAATTAAAGCATTTGGTGCTCAAAATAATTGGAGTCATTGAATATAAAGAGTTTAACCTTGACAGCAGATTCAATCTGACTGGTGAAATTCATCCCAGTGAAGACAAGAGAAGTATTTATTTTCTCAAGGTCCTTGATACTGCCTTCTAAAACTCTAATTGGCTTCTTGCTTAACAAAATCAGCCATGTCATTAAATATGCCTAACTCCTTTTTAGTTCAGTAGTGTAGTGCCCTCTCACTATAGCTGGGCTTGTTATTGTATTCCAACTAATGGCAGTGAAAGCAAACTCTTAAGTAAAATGGAAGGCAGCATATTTAATATGGCTAATATGCTTGAGCTCTCCAGATACCAGGAAGCAGGAAGGGAGTGTGGCAGAAAATGAAGAGAAGAGAGACAGACTAAGACTTACGAAGACAGATAGAGACACACAGATAGAGACATAAAGACCCAAAACACCATAAATAGAATGAAGCAACATAACTATTTCATTTACACCAGTCAGAACGAATAATTTCCCTTCCTTGTATTCCATGGACATATCTACTCAATCCCAAGTAGGATTTACATATACCTCATAAGAACAAAATAATAAAAACTGTGAGTTAATAAAGACTTGCCGATATACACTTTAATATATCAGAATTGTTTGGGGTAGATTATTTTTCTTTGATGCCTTTGGGGTCCAAGATTCATTGCCTTAAACTTTAATTAATTAGTGCTCTAAGAATCAACATGTATTATATTTCCAGGAGCCAAGAAATTTTAAATCAAGTCATTGGACTTGCATTTACCATCTCTCAAACCAGCATTGGATCATCTAACTTATAACACTCAGTTTCTCCATCTGCATAATGCAGAGACTAGTACCTGCAATTTCTGTCCCATAGGTTTGCTGGAAAAGTGTTTTGTATATATGTTAAATACTCCATGTAAGTGTAGAGTATTATAATCTCTACAGTAACACAGTAGAAATAAATGGATGCCAATTTTAAAGCCTGCCAATCCAATCATTGCAGACACAACTCATTTTATCAATTGGAATGAAAATCCCAGGTAGAAATATATTGCATGCATCTGAACCAAGGGTCTGCTGAGAAAGGAAGGTGAGGAGACAGAAGCAGGAAAAAAAAATAGAACTCTGGGGAATGAGTATGCTTAAATCTTTATAAGGCAGAAAAACAATAAAAGAGAAGAAAAAAGGCTCCTTGCAGCAAGGGGAACAGAAAAGAGTGAGGAGCAAGGGAAAAACCAGTGAGTACCTATTATAACTGTATTCATTTTTCATTGTGTTTTCAATGTGTTCTGCTGTCCTGTTATTTAAGCCTCTGTATACGAAGGAGTTTTAAATTTTTCCTCTGCTATTTTTCTTTTTTTATTTTATAAATTTTATTTAATATATTTAGTTTTCAGCACTGATTTTCACAGGAGTTTAAATTACAAATTTTCTCCCCATTTCTACTCTCCAAGATGGCATATATTCTAGTTGCCCTGTTCCCCAATCTGCTCCCCCATCTGTCACCTCACTACCCTCCCATCCCCTTTTCCCGTCCTTTCTTGCAGGGCCAGATAAATTTCTATGCCCCGTTGCCTGTGTATCTTATTTTCTTGTTGCCTGCAAAAACTTTTTTGTTTTTGTTTTTGAACATCTATTTTTTAAAACTTTGAGTTCCAAATTCTCTCCCCTCTTCCCTTCCCACCCACTCTCCCTAAGAAGTCCAGCAATTCAACATGGGCCACATGGGTATCATTATGTATAACCCTTCCACAATACTCATGTTGTGAAAGACTAACTATATTTTGCTTCTTCCTAACCTATCCCCCTTTATTGAATTTTCTCCCTTGACCCTGTCCCTTTTTGAAAGTGTTTGTTTTTGATTACCTCCACCCCCATCTGCCCTCCCTTCTATCATCCCC
>CM053626.1:77083111-77115988 GCA_028646595.1 Phalanger gymnotis
GCTCCACCTGGCTCCTGGTCTCATTGGTCAGCGCCGCCCATGTTGGGCTCTGCTCTGCTCAGCTCCACTCCCCTCTGCCCCCAGCTCAATGCGGAATAGACCTTACCCAGTGACTATCCAGGCTGTCCTGGGCTAGAGCCCTGCTTACCTCTGCTACCCCATGGGTTCTGCAGTTTTAGAATTGGTTAAAGCCATTTTTTATAGGTTTTTGGAGGGACTTGGCAGGGAGCTCATGCTAGTCCCTGCTTTCCAACCACCATCTTGGCTTTGCCCCCTCCTCTGATATTTTTCAAAGACGCAGTGGCATAAAAATCCTTTGATTCTCTCCTTTCCTTTCTCTCTCTTTCTCTTCCTCTCTCTCATTCCCACCTGTTTCCCTATCAGACTATAATCTTCAAATACTCTGAAACTAGGGAGGTAAATGGTCTTCTGCTTCCCAAAGACAGCTCTTCTCAGAGTTTCTAAACCAGTTCTGGACTTGGAATGGATAGTGCTTTGTCATTCAAAAAGGAAGTTTGAACCAAAGAAAGTTAGAATTTGATTCATTATTTACGCTGGATCAAGACTGAGCTACTTCTAAAATAAACAGCCTCTCATTCCTTTTCACATAAAAATGAAGGAAGACATGTGAAAATCTACAGCAAAATGAACAGGTGGTATAGGGCAATAGAAAAAGTACCAGATAAGGGCAAAAGGCAATTAAGTTCTAGTCTTGGTTCTAACACTAGTTTTGAGCAAGACACAACTCGTCCCTTGTGGAACTCAATGTTATAATCTCTAAAAATTAAGGAATTGGACTAGATGATCCCATCACTTCTAAATGGAATATTCTATGATCACATATTATTGAAAGAAGCTATATCAATAATTTCCCATGGAAATTATTTTTCCATAAATATTTAGTTTTGTAATTTATAGAAGATATATTTTTAACAAAAAGAACCTTACTTTATAAGTTTCACTTACATATAACTTCAGCATAATTATTTGTTTCATTCCAAATATTTCAAATGATCTTAAATTTTCATAATGAGGGCACCAGTGAGAAAGATCTCATTCTTTACATACAAAACTCTGGATTTGAAATGGTAAGACCTGGATTTGAATTCTGGTGCTATCACCTCCTAAATGTGTCACCTTGAGGACGCAGTGGTTAGAGCATTGGATTTAAAGACCAGACAACCTAAGTGTGAATCTTGCCTCAGATACTTACCAGCTCTGGTACCCTGGGTAAGTCATTCAACATCTGTCAGCTTCAATTTTCTCATCTGTAAATTAGAGATAATAATAATAATAATGAATAATAGCCCTTACCCTACAAGAACGTTATAAGGATCAGATGGGTAACGCACACACACACACACACACACACACACATGAAGTGATGGGCAAATCTTAAAGCAGTTTACAAGTACTAGTTCTTATTATTAGGCAAATCATTTAACCTCTCTAGGTATCAGTTTTTTCATCCATAAAATGAAGAGGCTGGACTATGACATAATCTCAAATATTTTTACCAGTTCTAAAGTTCTGATCCTAGGATCCTATAAAGTGATGATCTAGGGAGGTATTATTTATTTCTGATATCATTTTACCCTCGTGTGATTTGGGCCAAGCCACCTAAATAATTTACATCACCATTTATGCTAGGCAAAATCAATCCTTTTAGTGACCATTAGCCTACGAGAATTGTCCCTCACTGAATAAATACTCAAAGGTCCTTATTTGTGTGAAGCCTATTGCTCTAGTAGACAAACTCTTGGGGAAGATTTAATATTTACACAGAAGTTCTACTGGGAATGATGCCTTTGGTCCAGTGGAGACCAAACAGCTGTGTTTATGGAATTTTCCTGAATTCATACCATTTTTCCCCAGTAACCCTTTCATTAATGACTGCTTGTTAAGGAAGAGGGAAGGCTTCTTTGGAGTTGACAGAAGTCCAAGACAGGGAAATTCCTTCCCAGCATGACAAAATTTGATAAAGGCATTCAATCTGTGGTAGTTTAGAGGACAAATGAGATGGGAAAGCCCCAATGTGAAATAAGCATTTCAGTAAGGGAATCTTTCCAGTAGAGTTCTGGTAGAAGTTTTTGGAAGCATCCTACTTCCTTCCTTCCTTTCATTTCATTTATTTCTTGTTTAGAAATGACAAAGATTTAAATTAAGTTCAAAGGCATAAATGTAAAAGGAAATCTGTTGCTAAAATAAAGTGATTTATATAAAAATAGCAATTCTTCAATACTACTATTCATTCTCTCTCTCTCTCTCTCTCTCTCTCTCTCTCCTCCCCCCCTCCCTCCCTCCCCTCCCCTCCCCTCCCCTCCTCATTGACTTTATAAATGTTGGAAACTCCTGGTAAGGAAAATTCCTTCTATCAATGAACATAGCAGCTCCTTTATAAAATATAGTCTTATAAAGCTAACTGCATGAGGCTCTTAAATATTAAGCATTTGCCATTATTTACCAAGCAAGTATGTGCTGGAGTCAAGACTTCAACTCACACCTTCCCAAATCTGAGGCTGATCCTCTACCTACTATATTCTTTTACTCTCTTGGCAAGAGGTAAGAAATATTCAAAGAGGAATAAAATGTAAAAAAGTTATTCTTAGCTACAAATAAGCTTAATTCTTTGCAGTTTACTTCTAAAAAGTTGAAGCACTAGTAACAAGTGCTTAATAAATGCTTGTTGACTGACTGAAGCAGCTATTTAATAGACTTCTGATTTACTGTCTGCCCAATTAGTATAGATATGGCTTTTCTGGTTCTACTTGTTTAAAAGAGAGATTCTGAAAATATAAAGAGGAAAAAATAAATATGAAGACTTTGACTCAGTCATTTTTAATGAAACTGAGAGTATCATTATTATATTAAGCATGCTGGTACATCTAATGTAATCATGCCCCTAAAAATATTTACTCCTTTTAATGTAAGTATCATAAATGTTATCATTTCCATAGCACTTAACAACTTAGCTAGATGATGAAGTGGCTCTTTTTTTAACCTATTTCTCATCCCCGTGCCTTTTTCTTTGGCTTTGATTCTAAGAGCAGGGCAACTATTTCATCCAATTTAGGACTGGCTGATAAATCTTTTAAGAAATCTATGAGGGAGTTTTGTTTTGTTTTTTTGTTTTTGTTTGTTTGTTTGTTTTTTAGTAAAATAAAGGACCACTTCCTTAGATCTGTGATTTTCCCTCTGTAAGTCTGATCCTGATTTAGATGAGGATCTCTTTTTGTCCAACAAACTTGCTTTATGAACTGAGGCTGATGACTCCCTTTTATTTGACTTATAGACATGTCATTAATAAGTGCCTTCATACCATAAGCTCTAACTTTCTGTCCTCTGTTTATTAGCCCTGCCCCCAACTTTTTTGTGAGCCAGATCTTCCTACCTTCTAAACTTCCTTATTCCTGTTAAATATAACACTATCCTTCTAGTGCTCTGGGTTCTTAATGTCTATCCCCTATTGCTCATTGTCTCTCATTCTACATATAAAACTAATTGCCAAATCTTGTAATTTCTATCTTCACATCTCTTGTATCCAAAACCTTTTCTCTACATAGATATAATAGTTAAGACATTCATCACTTAATAGTTAAGACATTCATCACTTCTCATCTACTTTCCATCTCCTAATTTTCCTTAAGTGCAGTATTACACTGGCCTTCCCACATACCTAAAGTACATTACCTTATTACCTTTTTCCCACAAAGCCCACTCTTCCTTTGATATATATATTTACAAATTTGACTCAGTTCTCTACATATTTTAGAGATGAGTCCTTTATCAGAGACACTGGCTGTAAAAATTTTATCTCAGTTTTCTGCTTCCCTCCTAATCTTGGTTGCATTGGTTTTGTTTGTTCAAAAACTTTTCAATTTAATCTAATCAAAATATCCATTTTGTATTTCATAATATTCTCTATCTCTTATTTGGTCATAATCTCTTCCATTCTCCATAGATATGACAGGTAAACTATTCCTTGTTCTCCCAGTTTGCTTATAGTATCAGACTTTATATCTAAATTATGTACCCATATTGACTTTATTTTGGTATACAATGTAAGGTGTTAGTCTATGCCTACTTCCTGCCATATTATTTTCCAGTTTTCCCAGAAGTTTTTTGTCAGATAGTGAACTCTTTCTTAACCCAAAAGCTGGAGTCTTTGGGTTTACCAACAGTAGATTACTATAGTCATTGACCACCGTGTCTTGTGTACCTAACTATTGCACTGATCCATCACTCTATTTCTTAGCCAATACCAAGCAGTTTTTATGATTGCTACTTTATAATACAATTTAAGATTTGATATGGCCTTGCATTTCTTTTCATCATTTCCCTTGATATTCCAAACCTTTTGTTCTTCCAGATGAATTTGGTTATTATTTTTCCTAGCTCTGTAAAATAAATTTTTAGTAGTTTGATTGGCATGGCACTGAGTAAGTAAAACAATTTAGGTAGAATGATCTTTTTTATTATATTAGCTCAGCCTACCCATGAGCAACTGATTTTTTTTCCAATTTATTTAGATCTGACTTTTTTTGGGTGAAAAATGATTTATAATTGTGTTCATATGGAAACAACTCTATAACAAAGAAACAAGAATGGTTGCCACAATAAGTGTTGTTCCAATATCAATACCCACTGTAGTACTTCATATCTCTCACTGGGGTATGTAGAAACCTGTTTATTCTCTTGGGTAGTTCTCTCATTTCAATCTGATCTTACCCTAGTAAGACTAGGTTCCCCAAGAAGGAGCAACACTGCTTGGTTGCATTCAAATGTTTTAGAGCTCTAGGGACTCCACTGAGGACAAATACCTCCCTTTCTATTCACCAATCAAACACCCAAGTTCCTACTCATGTTTGTCTATTCATATAACCATTCACTAATATTAATCTTACTTTTTAATCTTAAATATAACAGTTTATTTAACATAAGGTGAGACAAACAAGAGTTTTCATTCAGATATACATATATTAAAGCAAATATGTAAATGTGAAAGATTTCATAATTCATACATAAATCTGGGTCACATTTTTTCACAAACATACTCATTATTTGCATCAGAAAGTAGACAAACTTGTAGAAATCTGCCCTGAATTCACATCAGTGAAGAAAATCCATGTGTATAGTGCAACTCAAACCTCTGGAATTGTAAATGTCAGTTTCTTTTTTTCTGTCTCAGTAGTTGTCCATAAAAATTCCTCAATAAATATGGTTTCTATTTTTAATAAATCAAGCTAAGATATCATACTCTGTGCTTGACTATCACCTCACTCCAAACAAAATCTCAGCCAAAGTAATAAGTACATTTAGTGACTTTTCTGATTATTGTCTTCTAATCTATTTCACTTATCAGGTAGATTTACTCCTCAAAAGCAACTAAAGAATTCATTATTCCTTTCTTTAAGCTTAGCTAACTATTTTTTTTTCAATATCTGTTCTTTCACTTTTTTCTCTTTTCTCTTACCTGTCTGAGTTCAGACTACAATCAAACAAAATGTATTCGCCCATAATCATGCAATAGTTTTATTGCCTGTATCTCTTCAGTTTATAACAAATTTTCACATTCAAAATCAGCAACTACTTATCTCAGAAATATTAGTCAGACTAGCTCCCAGAACAAGTTTCTTTAAGAACCCTCAGTAGAGACTTAACTTAGCAGTGTATCTTAAAACAGTACATTAAACAGGGACAATTTGAAAACAATTTGACAGAAATTAGGTTTGAAATAATAGTTTATACTACCTTTCGCAACTGGCTCAAATGACTACATAACAAATGTAAAAGATCGTACTATTAAAATTAATATAAGAAAATGAAAGCAGATGCCTTTCTCAAATATAGTTAGGGTAAAAATTCTCTATCAAACAACGAGTCTAGAAATAATAAAAGATAAAGGGCAATTCTAACTACATGCAGTTAAAAAGGGCTTTCATGTGTATGTAGAACCCCCTTTTAGCTCGTTTCCTTAACTAGCCCTCACACTGGAAGGCGGGGTCACCAGCAGGCCAGCTATTTTTCCTCTTAAAGTTCTAGAAACTGCCATGAGGGGAATATGTTTTTGCTTATGAGCCCCAACTAGTATACTTCCCTTTCATTATCAGGCACACTTAATTAGCTTTTAATAAGGTTATTTATTAAATAAACACAGTAAGAACAGTTGTTACAGAAATACTTTCTACCTCACTTTGGGAAATGTACTCTACACTTGTATACACAAGGTCCCTAGAGAGAAAGTCTAAAAGTTATATTAAACCAGAAGTTGGAAACACACTGTGGGTTCAGCTACTCCTGCTCTGGGAATGTTGATACCAGCTCTGGAGATAGTGTTCCCAACAGGAATCCCAGGATTTCTTATCTCTCAAAGTTCACAAGGTGTGACCTTGTCAATTCTGTCTCTTCACAATCAATTCATTTGTATTTTTTGTTTGTTTTGTTTTGTTTTGAGGGGGGACACCTTCTATTTGCCTTTGTCTATCTCTCCTCTCTGGTGTATTTTTTGTCTCCTATTAATTTAGTCTCTCTGGTAACATGGACGATGGAGTGGGGTGGGAGGAAGGAAAGTGATTTCTTCTCCCAGGTGTGATTCTCTCTTAGGGTACTAATCCTCAGCTTCTGAATTCAATCTTTTCTTTTTCAGTATTTTTTTGAACAAATATGCTATTTTTATATGTAGTTTATGAGTTATAGCTTCATCTTCTTCAGCCTGCCATAAGATATTTTCTATGTGGTATCATCTGTCTTTATGCAATGACGCCGAACCCCCGTGAGTCTTTTAAATTGGTTAAATACTTATTCACGTCTAGTTTACTTTTAACTGATTCATTTGAGATATCTAAGCCTTCTCTGGAACCCCATTCTTATTCATGAATAAAGTCAATGAAGATAATCAGAAGAAAAACAGTGGAGTGGAAAAATGTTAACATCAAATTTTAATGCCAAATGTCTGATATCTAAAATCCATGGAAATTGGCACAAATTGGTAACGTTAGGATCCATTCTTCAATAGATAAGTGATCAAAGGACTTAAACAGATTTCCAAAGAAGAATCAAAAACTAAAAATGGCCACCTGAATATATGCTCTAAATTCATTAAAAGCATATTTACAAATTAAAATAATATTGAAGTTTCACCTCACATATTACAAAAAGTTTAAAAAGTTTTTAGAAATTGAAAAAAGTACAAAAGTTAAAATAAAGATGGATCAGCTAATATGGTAGAGCTGTTGGAATCAAGGCACACAGATATTTTGTTTATGGAGCTATAAAAAGCTCCATCCATTCTGCATTTCAATTCGTAAATATGTAAGAAAAGTTACTGAACTCTCTTTAAAAGGGTTTTTAAAAAGTGATCCCACTACTGAATGTATAGCACATGGAAGTCAAAGACAAGAACACATTTCTAACACATATCAAAACATTAATAGTAGGACTCTTAGTGGTGTCCAAATTTGGAAACAAAGTGGGTGTCTATGGAATGACTGACAAAACTGTAATCTGAATTAACTGGAGTATTATTGACCAGAAAGAATTTCATTTCAATTTAAAGAAATATGGTAAGATTTTCATGAACAAAATATGCAGTACAACAAAACGACAACAATAATGATAATGACCAGATCATGAATAGGATATTTACTTTGAATAATAGCAAAAGCGAAGGTCTTTGAGATGAGATAATGAAACACATTGCCTCTCCTACAACAGCAAAGAAAGGAACTACTAAGGCAAAACATTTTATAAATTTTCAGACACTCTCCATATAAACTGATTTTTGCTTGTTTCATCTGGGGATAGGGTTGAAAATTATTGTTATGTAATAAAAAGGCATAATTAAAATGTGAAATATAGAAATTATATTTCCCAAACTTATTGAATTAATTTCTGTCAATTAAGTGAATTTTGTGTGGTGAAATCACTTTACATGTTTATTGTTTGAATCAATGTATTCAATCTTAAATTTTTAGTCCTGACAATACACAGGTAAGTTAAGGGTTTGATTTGCCAATATCTTTCTGTTATTTTTCATTATTTTTCAAAGTAATGAACAAAATAGAGGTAAACAAAACACAACATGATTTTTCTCAATGTAACATACAATGTAGAATCAATTAATTTCCCTTCCTTCTGAGGATTAGATTCAAGGAAGTGGTCCTAAGTATTTCATTAATCTCTCTGAATTACAACAGTATAAATTTTATGGTGATTTTCTCCTTCATTTCACTGCTGGTTGATTGAATCATCAAAGAGGAAATGGATGGTTTGAAACATTGATTCCCTCTCTGAGGAAAAAGAGAGAAAGGAAAAAAAAAATCTTACAAGAGAGATTACTTTTGATAAATGCAATGTATTTTGGATAAAATGGAAGATTAAACAAAACAATCTCTAAATTACTTGTAATATTTTTTACAATACAACCTCTTCTCATTGATACAGTATGATTCCACATTTGTAATAGGACTAATTGCTCAGTTTCAACTCATATCGCCAAAAATATAACTATGTGTAAAAAGGCTTAGACCTCAATTGAATAAGTCAATCAGAGGAAAGAATTAGGTGTAAACAAGATCAAGATGCTTCTAGTCAATCAACAATTCAATCAGGGTCATTAGAGCTTCAAAAAGTCTTCCATCAATTTGGAAGTAGGAAAAGCCACTGTTTCACATGGAATGATGCTTTACAGAAGTGTTTTGGGATTGGCCAAAAAAGTCAGGCACAACTTGTGGGTCACATACAAAATAGCAAATAAGCCTGGGTATGATAGCATAGGCCTAGAATTACAGCTAGGGGGGAGGCTAAGGGGACCAGATCTTTTGAATTCAAGAGTTTTCAGCAATGGGCTAGGTCAATTTCATGTACACATTAAATTTGGTATTAATATAATGAGTACTTTCCTCCCTACTCTGTTCAATAGGTGGTCACTAAATTTCTTCAAGAGAAGCAAATTTCTCCATTTTGGAGTCAGAGCAGGTCAAACCACCATGCTGATCAATACTGGGAATGGGCCCATGAATAGTCCCAAACTTTCCTGAGTGTCTAGCAGCTTAGGAGAAAAAGCAGTTCTAGCCATGTTACTGAGAGAATTTCTTGGGAAGAGGGAGAATTTGTCTTCTCCATATCTTCTCCCACTTGTTGGCCAGGGGAGGATATTGTAAACTTTGAAAATTCAGATATTTGGACTTTTTTTCTGTGTTTTGGACAAAGTAACGACAATGTCTACATCAGGAGCAGAGGACAAAGTAGACATACCGAGGAAAAACAACTTCATGACTCTACAAGGAGACCAACAGAAAGTTGAACCATGCTTGTGATGTCTGAAGAAAAATCTGTTAGGGCCTCAGGGAGAGGAAAAAATATTTCTACCAAAAAGACTTCCAACATTTGTGGATTTTCTACATGTATTCCAACCTTGAGATCACTTTACCTTGTACTCTCTGTGTATTTGTGGGAGACTGTCTCTAGTTTGGCAGTTGTCCTGAGGGTTGGGGGAAGATTTGTGTCAACTTTTCTTTCTCTACCTAGCTCACCTTAATAAATACTCATTGCTAAAAATGAATTAAGTTTTTCTGACTAACTACTATCAGCTGACAATCTTTGGGGAAACACATTGGCAAAGGCTGATAAATAATATCATATAGAAAACACCCCAGACCTCTCAAGGCTATTTCTAGTGACCAGAGCAGAGATGTAGCTAGCCACAGCCAGGAGACTTGACTCATTAGTTTGACTGGGAGTTGTAGAGTAGCTGAAGATGCTGTGCTACACATCTACAGTAGGAGGCTTCTTAAGTAACAGCCTAATCAGGTTTGTAAAGGGGTCCCTATTGCAGTGTCCTTCTAAGATGGTATCATCTGTAGGCCAAAGATATACAATTTACTCAAATAAATCACTCAATAAATACTTGATTGATGGAAAAATTTTTATGTTTCTCTTTCCATGGCAGGGCATATTTCTAAGTTAACTACAGAAAAAGTGTAGTGCTGATTATCCCTTCTCCAATACAAAATACAATACAAGGGCTATAACTAGAATCTGCATTTTTATGAAGAGTTTCCAAAACAGAAACTACATCACTTTATAAGGGATGAAATCATAGATTTTTCATTATATATACTGATATATAGCTAAATGGAAAGACAGTGACACAGAAATAGATGAATGAAGGAATGAATGAGATTGTCTGTTGTTATTCATTCACAGTTTAGAATTTAAGCATATATCTAGGAAATGTCTCAATGGTTTACTCAAGTTGTTGCCAGCTTCCTGTCATCAAACACAAAGTAATAGATCTTTGATATGTGTGTGTGTGGGGGGGGGATGTTGATCTTAAGTATCAGCTTCATTTCTCAACAGGCTTCACTCTTCAGGACTTCTCTATCATACCCTAGCAACATCTTGATGGTAGAAAGTAATTTCATTTCTAGAACTCACACCTTGTATGTAGCTCCATTTTTGGGTCCCTCCCTTTGAGTGCATGGCTCCAGTTAAGGAGATAGCCCAAGCCTATTTCATATTAGGTGGCACTTCTTCATGCCCTCTCCCCCTTTGTCAACTTTTTGTCTTTCCCATTATCTTTATTTTTGCTTATATTTGCATTCCTAGTTCTTAGCTGATGAATACTCTGCTTCCAGCAAAGAAGATATTAATATCTTCCTTTTAAAGATGATTCAATTGAATCTTGAAGAGGTTTAGTAACTTGCCAAGTTTTTGAAAGAATGGATTCCAAACAAACTTCCCCAAATTAAGAAGGAAACATTTTTTAAAAAGTTTCATTCAGTAATTCCTACAATCAGAAAAGTTATGAAGGAAGGAAGGAAGGAAGGAAGGAAGGAAGGAAGGAAGGAAGGAAGGAAGGAAGGAAGGAAGGAAGGATGAAAGAAAGAGGGACGGAGGGAGGGAGGGAGGGATGGAGGGATGGAGGTACAGAGGGAGGGAGGGAGGAAGGAAGGGACTCAAGAAAAATCTGACTCCCACCAAGTTACTGCAACCAAAAGTATTTGCATTTTACAAGGTCTCAGAAGTCTTAAAATAAAAGAACGAGACTTTCCTTGTGAAATTGGGGACATTGTTGAACAGATGGATAAGGCCTTTGGGGAAAAAGGCAGCTGTAGTCATAAGGAAGAGCTAAGGAGTTTAGCCACTTAATTAATGTTCAAATTCATGAGGCAACATGGTCTGGTGTGAAGAGCACTGAATTGGATGGAAGTTAGGAGCCCAGACTTGGCATTTACAAAAGGTGCAACTTTAGGAAAGAATTTCAACTTCTGGGAACCACAATTTCTTCATTTGTAAAATGTAGTCATTAGACTAGATCTCTCAGGTCCAATTGTATGAAAAAAAGTTTGAAAAGAACCCAAAAATATTATAAAATATAATGTATTAAGAAGTCTAAAATATATTTCTCTGTAGTTTATTTTCAGTACTCTCTAGACTCTCCCATGCAAAGCCTAAAGAAGTAGGCTCTAGCTGGCCTGTAACCCTTGGAGTGACTAAAAAACTAATAATAATAAGGCAAGTGGGTGGGTAGGTGGGAAGTGATTTGTTCTTTTTCACCATAAGCAAAGACTAAATAATTGATAGGAGGAACTAGGTAGGAGACACTGGTACCCACCTTGAGGAAGCAGGAACCTTATAAACCAGTGATACAGTAAAATTACTATTTATTAATACAAGTATTAATAATGAAAGACGATAGCTGGTCTGATTTTGTGACTATGTTGAAAAGTCTCACTCAAATACTGCACCTTCCCTCCAAAGATCAATATACCTTCTCAAAGCACAAGTGTGAGGGAGCTAAGGTGCTCTCCTTCCTTCCTTAGCTCTACAACCCATGTGGGTAGATCCAGGTATAGTCAGGAGTGAGCCCAGCCTATGAAGGCTGTGATAAGGGTCTTTTTTGTTTGTTCCTTTATTTTCGTTTGTTTATTTTCATTTCGTTTTGTTTTTACTTGAACTCTCTGGGTCTTTAAAGACCTACCCAGAGCCATGGGGAAAAATTACTTAAAGTTTCAGTTTGATTCTTATCTAAAGTCTCTCTGAAAGGGAGTAGAAAAGTACAGAAAGTATATTTTAGATGAGGATATGCAAAAGATAAAAGGGTGAAACTGATGAGTTTTGGTAATAGATTGGTTATGACAAATGAGAGATAGTAAGAAGTAGAGAGTGATGCCTAGGTTCAGAACCTACTGGACTAAAAGAATGGTAATACTCTCAACATCAATAAATTAGCAAATGAAAAGGTGTGGGGTCTGAGATGCAAAGAAAAGATAATAGGTTTATTTCATTATATTGAGTTTAGGATGTCTACAATGCACCCTATTCAAGATGTCCAAAATGCAGTTGGAGATGTGTGGATGGAGGTCAACAGGTAAGTTAGGGCTGGATCAGTAGATTTGAAAATCATAAGCAAAGATGATAACTGAAATTATGGGACCTGAGTGAGATAATATCATGGGAGAAAAGAAGAGAACTCAAGATAGAGCTCTTTGGGTTAGCCATGGTTAGTTAGCAGGTATGACCTGAATGAAGATCCAGCAAAGGAAAGAGAAAAGGAGCAAGGTAGGAGGAAAACCAGGAGAGAACAGTATCATAAAAATGTAGAGAGAAGAGTGGGTTAAGGTGAAGAGGTTGATCAACATACTCAAGGGATGCTGAGAGGTCAAGAAAGATGAGGACTGAGAAAAGGGTGCTGGATTTGACCCTTAAGAGACCACTAGGAACTAGGAGAGAGGAGTTCTGGTTGAATGATGAGGCCACATACTAGACTATAGTGAATTTAAAAGAAAATGAGAGGTAAGGGAATGAAGGTGATGGCCTTCTCCTAGAATATAGCCACAAAAAGGAGGAGAGATTTATAGCAATAGCTAGTAGGAATGGATGGTTCAAGTAAAGGCTTTTTGAGGATTCTGGAGATGGGGGAGACATGGGCATATTTGAAAGCAGTAGGGAAGTAGCCAGTAGAAAGGGAGAGATTGAAGATAAGTGAGATAGAGTAGGGATAACAGACAGGGCAATCTGCTGGACAAGATAGAATAGAATGTTATATTTGTATTAGAGTTATACCCAATTTTTAACTAGCCAATTAGATTGCAACCTTCCTGAAGACAAGGACTTTATTTATCTATGTATGTCCAATTCCTTTTTTGTAAGTATCACAGGCCCCACTGGAAGTCTGGTGAAGCCTATGCTCATCCTCTCAGAATAATATTTTACACGCATAAAATAAAATGTATGGTATTGCAAAGAAAACTAATCATATTAAAAGGTAGTTATCAGAATTTAAAAAAAAAATATATAATTCCCAGGTTACAAACTCTGAACTAAGCAGTGTCCCATAAACGAGTCCATAAACAACAGGCAAAGAGTTACTGAATCTAAAAACTGGAAAGGATCTGAAATGACGTTCAAGCTAACCCATATCAGAAGCAGGAATTTCTTTAAAGATATCTCCCAGAAGTGGTTATTCAATCTTTACTTGAATACTTGTAGAGATAAAACCATTACCTTATGCTTCAAAGCCTTTCACTTTTAGAGCTAAAGTCTGCTCGGGCAAATTTTATCCATTGTTGCTATTTCTACCCTCTGGAGCCAAACAGAACAAATCTAATCACTCTTCCTCATGACATTTCAAATATTTGAAGACAGCAATCATGTATTTCCTAAACTGTCTCAACTTCATTAGAAACAGTCCTAGTTTCTTTGCCTAATCCTTATATAATATTGTTTCAAATCTCTCCTTCATGCTTGTCACAGGATCTTAGATTTAGACCTGGAAGGAACCTTATAGATGATCCATCCAGTCTAATCAAAGATAAGGCAATTGAGGTCCAAGTAGCTGAAGTGACTTGTCTAAGGTCAAATGTGTAATAAATAGTTATAGTGCTATATAGACATATACAATTGACTCCAAAACCCTTTGATTATATTTTCATAACAGCAGGTACTCCAGGTCTGACCATGAATCTATCCTCCTTCAGTAGTACATAAATAAGAGAAGAAGAAGAAAACTATCATGAGAAAGAATAGGTTTAAATCACTGAAGCAGAGGGAGAAATGAGGGAACTGGAGATTATGATCAAGGGGTAGACAGGGTAGATTTCAAAATTCAAAACTATGTAAGTGGTAGAGTAATGGTGATGGTGACCTCTATCCCTATGGATGACAGGGAGAACGAAGAAACTACCAGCCATGGGATATGAAGAGGTTAATAAACTGGAAGTTCAAGGATTTTCTGATTACATGAGTATGTATATTGAATTTCTCAATATAATGGCTGGGTTTAAGTTAAAGAGAAAGATCATAAATCAGAAACAGAAGACGTTAAGAAATGGGTAGGTGCCATTCATGGCTGGTAGACCAAAGCAAGAAGGATATGGAAAAAGTAATATAGTGTTGGAGCAAATCTCAAAGGAGGAGAAGTTGCTAAATCCTAATGCCGGGGGAAGGGTCTGGACATAGCAAATGAGAGCAATGATTATATCAACTTCTTCCCTAGATCCAATTTGAGGGAGAACATGAGAAAAACAAACAGTACTAGAAAGAGCCACAAAAATTATTATCATACTCCTTCTACACGTGAACAAACTGAGGCTCAGAGGAAGCAAAATTACTTCCCAGGATAACATAACAAATACACAACAGGGCTGGGCTTTGAATCCAAGATCTTCAAATTCAAATCCAAGACTCATTCATACTAGAGCTAATAACTATGTCTTTTTTTTTAATTTTAATTTTTAGTTTTAGTTTGCAACACATGATTCTACATAATTTTGAGTTCCAGATTTTCTTCCCCCCCCCCTTCTCCTCCCTCCCCAAGACTGCATGGAATCTCATATAACTTCCATGTAACTATGTCTTTTAATGACATCTTTCTCTGTATGTAAATGGTGGTGGGGCTGGAGAGGATGTGGTAGCAGTAAAAAGTGGTATTGAAGACTAGTTCTCCAAATCTACCCTCCTTGATTCCCTCCAGGGGACAAGCAGCAAAGTGCATCATAATGTTTGTGGCACTAGCAGGAGCCCAGACTTCAAAATCTAGTTTTTTAAAATGTAAATTACGATCTTTGGGAAAAAGTGTAATAAATTTTGGGTGAAATATTCAATCTGGATACCAGTTGGGCATCCTTGGTTTAGAAAATTAAGAAATGAATCCTGTTAAAATATAACCACCTTAAAAATGCAAAGTATTGAAAGATGAATTATTCTTATCTTAAAAAAAACAATAATCCAATGTATTTACTAACTATACCTTTCCTTTTTATGTTTCACTGTTGAGAGGAGGTCCTTGTTCACTTACAGGTGATTCATAATTCATTTTTTTAAGGAACTGAGCCCCAGTGGTTATTAATTATTAGAAGAGTTATTGTACATTTACAAATGATACATAGCCATGACTTCTAGAAAAGGATGGATCCTATCCAAACAGCATGGAAATAAGTGCTGCACTCATATATAAGGGAGGCTGTTTTAATTCTATTATTATTATTGCCATTTTTTAAAACAGCAATAGTAGTACACGGCAGCCACCATAATTATTGTCATAGGTTGGAAGGTTGCAGGCAGGCAAGAACATTTTTATAGATTAACAATCTCTTGAGGCTGTGGCGAACCAAATGTGTTTCTCCTCTCTTGGGGGGGGGGGGAAATTGAGCTGAAACTGATTAAATCTGAACAACCTCAGCTCTAGCACTGAGAGCCTAACGAGGAAATGCGATTTAGAAGCTGTAAAACTCATCCAGTTCAACCACAGTAAATACTGCTTTGCGGCAGTGAAATCTTAATTAGTATTTGCTGCCAGTTAACTATTCCAGTGGTTAAGAGACACTGAGCTAGCATTATTTGCTTTTCCAAACATGCCCTTCCATTGTCCTAGTCTTTTGCATTGCTCATCCCCTCCCTTTAGGTTTCCAGAGGGAAAGCTATCCATAAATTAGAAGTAACTGACCACAATATTATATAATTATTGTCTAACTGCGGCAGATTCATCATCTTTACTTTTTCATTTCCTATTCACAGTATCTTATTAAATACAATATGAGAACCTATTTCCCTCAGGTCAGGTAAAGTGAAAGAAGGTTTATTATAGATGATATTCCTCACAGAATGACCCAATGGAATCTTGCATTACATTAGTCAATGTACACACAATTCTTTTAATCATGTGTGACTACAGTTTATTTTTGAAGAACTAAGACATTTTCCATTAACCATCTTATTACCTGTGCAATCAGTTAATTATGTTCCAAAGTGTCTCTATAACTGTAAGAGTAGTAAGCATTGTTACCTCTTCTACAACAGGGTAGTGGTAAGTAAAATCAGATATTTGAAGTTCACTACCAAGACCCTGGGGCAGTTAGGTTGCTCAGTGGATAGAGCACCATGCCTGTAGTCAGGAAGACCTGAGTTCAAATTCAGCCTCAGACACTTAATAGCTGTGTGACCCTGGGCAAAACACTTAACCTCTCTTTGCCTTAATCCACTGGAGAAAGAAACAGCAAACCACTCTGGTAAGTTAGTCAAGAAAATCCCACAGATATTATGGTCCACAGGGTCATGAAGAATCAGTCTCGATGGAGCCATTTGAACCACAACCAAGGCCATAACAGAGTTGTAAATCATGGATTCTCAAGGGATAAACCAAAGCACTACAAGATACACTTCCCACTCTGAAGGCCCTTACAAACTAGTTAAAGTAACGGACACTTTCGCCTCCCACAGGAATGCTTCCATGTTTACTCCAGGGCAGTGGATAAACACTGACAATTTGGTGGCCTGAAGAAGGAAAAGTTTGGCTAACTAACAAAGATTTCCTAAACAATTCTCACAAGAATTTGAATGGACTACTCTACTATGTGGGGACCAGGGTGAACATATGGACTGACATCCACTTAGGGAGCACAGAAGCAACTGGTATCCTCTTCTCACTAAGTATAACTTCTCTTCTTTCATTGCATAGGTCTAACTATTACCAGGTTTCTCTTTGCCACTGAATTCCAGGGTTTATCATTTTAGGACACCTGTTTGCCATCTTAATTCCCATCTACTATAGCACAATAATTAGAAAGCTCTCTCTGGTGAGGTTAGGGTAAGAGTTCCTTATGCATATCCAAGTCTATGTGCAACTACCCCCAGCCAAGGGCCTTTCAGCAGCTATCAAGCAAAGTATCTCCAGGCTGAAATTATCTATTTTTTTAAAGTCATTTTCTCTAGATAGTGGGATCCATGCTCTAGTTTTCTAGAAGTAGAGACTCCCTTTTTAACATCCCTCAACTTCTGCTTGCCCACTTGTATCCCTTCTCAAATGATTTTGGGCGCTACTCTCCAAATAACAGTGAAGGCCTTTGTTCACCTGAAGGAGCAAGGATCATTGATCAACATCCCCCCCAGTTCATTTAGTCTTTCATGCAATTCATGGGTGGAGAAAGGACAAGTACTAAAAAGGCTAAATGGGGTTGCTATCAGTTATTGATCTCCACTTAAAATTTTCTGTTATAAACCAAAGGAAAAGTGTCTGGCAATCAGTCTCCCAGGCTTTGAGCTACCAAATATCTACCCTTTTATCTTTGCTTTTTAAACTTGGTAGAACATTGTACAAATCTGAATATGTTTCTTTGAATTCTTATATTAAGCTTTCCCTCAAACCCTCCCTCATCTTACCTTCCCTATTCTTGTCCAGGGTAACACCATCCTCTGATCCTGCAGGCTCATTATTTAACATTCACCCTAGATTTTTCACTGTGCCCCATATCCAGGCTGTTGCCAAGGAATTCTCTTCTTTGATACTACTGCCACTGTAGTTCAGGCCCTCATCACCTCACTGACTGATTATTGCCATAGCCTGATGCTAGGTTGGCCTGCCTCAAGTCTCTCCCCACTCCACTCTATCGTCCATTCAGCCACTAAAGTGAATTTCCTAAAACGTAACCATGTTCATATCACCCCCTACTCAATAAACTTTAATGGCTTCCTATGGGCTGTAGGAGCAAATACAAAATCTTCTAGCACTCAAATACCTTCATAACTTAGCCCCCTCTTACCTCTCCAACTTATTTATACCTTGCTCTATTTCCCAAACAAGACACTACATTGCTCTGCTCCAGGAGCCATTTTCTCTGGTTGTCTGGTTGTCTCTTTCCTTCCTCTCTGACCCTGAATTCCTTGTCTCAAAAATGTCACCTTAAACAGGTGGAATTTCCCAACCGCAACCTATCTCAAACCCTCTTGATTCTAGTGCCTTCCCTCTGTAATTTCCTATTCATCCTACCTAGAGCTTCCTTTGTAAATACTTGTATGTTGTCTCCTTCAATAGATAGGAAGCTCCTTAAAGGCAGAGATTTGTTGTTTGCCTCTTTTTGTATCCCCAGTGCTTAGCACAGTACCTGGCACATAATAGGCACTTAATAATGTTTATTGTTTGAACAACTAATTATTCATTTCTTAACAATAATATTCTATTACACTCACAGACTATTATATGATTTGCTAGTTCTCAATCTCTAGGTACATATTTCATTTCCAACTTTTTGCTAAACCTTTTTTCTGAAGTCATTAAAAAAAGCACTGAGAATCTTGATGTTCTCTTTAATACATAACAAGGGCTGACTTTCTGTAGTCCAGATATGAAGCTAAGAAGCTATACAACATTTGGTTAGCAGCAAAGAGCATAGGATTTTTTTCCCTCTCATTTCTAGAGATCATAATGTTGAGGGCCTCTTTGCACTCCCAGAGGATACTCAACGCAATTGTGTAAATCATTATGCTAATGAAATGGGAACCCGTTATCTTGAGCTATCATTGATGTCATCTCAATCCTCTTCAGTGGGGGGAAAAAGATGGTTGTGAAGGCAAGTCACATGGGATACAGCTGAGTAACTAGGACATCGGGTCAAATCTCTATTTGCACTCTCCCTCCAGCTTTTATCTGGTCACAGATTAAGAAAGAGAAAATCAGTGTCCTATAAGCTAAATCATGTTCTCCCTTCATAAATGATTATTGTCATTATTATTATTGTTGTTAGTAGCAATAGCTTTCATTTTTATTGGGCTTTATACCTTCACAGTGAGTTCCTTGCAAATAGTAGGTGCTTCATAAATATTATTTAAGCTGAATAAGGACAGTCATATGAGTATATAGGGAAGAAACATAAGGGTATATGTTAGATATTGCTAAACATTTTAAAGATGAGGAAATGGAATGTTTATTAATTAAATTATAATGGTTAAGCAACATGGTATATGAAAACTGTTAGGCACTGGGGAAGAAATAAAGTTAAAAAATGATATGGTTCCTGTCATCATGAAGCTTAGGAAGGGAAACAAGATAAATATATGAAACTACAATATACTATATTATTTGGTAAATGCAAGTAGAGTTGTTAAAAAGAGAAAGAGAGTTATGTGGGCCACAAAGGGAAAAGTCATTACACAAAGTAGGAATCATGGAAAGCTTCATGGAGAAGGTAGCATGTTATTGAACTTTTAGAGATTGGTAGGAATTTGACAAGATAATAAATGAAAGCAAAGCATGAAACCAAAAATCTCAGAGCTAAAAGAAGACTTGGGGCATGTTTACTTGAATTTTATGGTGACTCGAAGTACTTAATATGATATAAAAATGTAAAGGTCAGATAACAGAAGACATTTAGTCAACAAGCATTTATTATACTTCCATTGTATCAGAACTCCTTGCTCTCCAGGAGCATGGGAGAGGCAATACATGCAAAAATGATGATCAAATAATATATATACAGGATAAATAAAAGGTAATCTCAGAAGGAAGGCTTTAGAATCAAGGAGGACTGGCAAAGGTTTCTTGTAGAAGGTACAATTTTAGTTGAGACTTAAAGGAAAGCAATAAAGCTAAGAAGCAGAGTTGAGGAGGGAGAGAACTGCAGGGGGAGAGAACACAGTAAAAATGTCCAGAGTCTGAAGATTCAGTATCCTGTGTAAGGAACAGCAAGGAGGCCAGTGTCACTGGATTAGAGAACATGCAGATGGGGAGGTGGAGGTAAGTTGTAACAAAACTTGAAAACTAGGAAGGGTCAGATTATGAAGTGCTTTAAAAACTCAACAAAATTCTCTATTTGATCCTGGAGGTGATAAAGAGCCACAGGAGTTTATTGAATGAAATAGGTGGATGGTGACGTGGATAGACCTGCACTTCAGGAAGGTCAGTTTGACATCTGGATGCATGGAATGGAGGAGGGATATACAAGGCAGAGAGCATAAGGCAGAGGTTATTGGATTAGTCTAAACATGGGGTGATGAAGGACTGCACCTGAGGGCTGGCAGTGTTGGCAGAGATACAGGTACATACAGGGGAGATGTAACTATGGTAGAAATGACAGGAGTTGTGGATAAGAGAGAGTGAGGAGTTAAGTTTGACATGTAAGTGTCAAACTTGGGTGACTCAAGGACGGTGGTACCTTCAATAGTTACAGGGAAGTTAGGAAGAAGGGGGCATTTAGGGGAAAAGAGAGGCGAAGACATTTGATGAGGAGGAGGACAAAAAGGAGGAGGAAGAAAAGGAGAAGGAGGGGTGGGGAAGGAGGAGGAACAGAAAATCCACTGTGGACATTTCACAGCTATGGCAAAGGAGAGTTTTTAACAAAATGCGCAATGAAGGAAATCTCAAAAGATAAAATAGATAATTTTGGTGACATGAAATTTAGCAGTTAGCACAAATAAGATTAGTACAACTTGAATAAGAAAAAAAGATGTCAATAGGGACAACTATTTGCATCAAAAGTTTCTAAAAATTGACTAACATCCTGTAATGTTAATACAATTTGAAGATCTTCCCCCACTCCCTTAAAAGGCCTATGTGACCTGCTTTGAACCTGAGTCACATGGAAACCTGAGTCACATGAGCCTGGGTAACGAGGGTTGTGATGCCTTCTAGCCCTGAAGAAGGGTGTGGGTATATACATACTCTGAGCTTAGCATTTTGCTTTGGGGTTCACTCATTGGAAGAGTATTTGATTTACCAGATGAGATTCTGGGTAACCGTTAAGGAGCCCCCAGCTTTGAAAAACCCAGATGTTGGTCCTTCTCTCTCTGGTAACTATATATGTATTGCTTTTGGTCAGCCCTGTCTGTTGGTCTTTGCTGTTTGTATTTGTTCTGTTTATATTTTCTCTGTTTGTAATTTCTATTTGTCTTTCTCTGAGGTTCAGGGTACTAACTTTTCCCCTGCACTAAGTGAATGATATATTCATATACATATATGTACAAATACATATATGTGCATATGTATTTGATTAAAGTAAGATTATTGACTCCTTTAAAGTTGCTTTCCTTTAGAAAAGTAGATAAAAGAACCTGCGCTAGAAGCCCTCCTGTGTGCTGGTATTGTTGGTGTTATACCCCCACAGCAGCTGCAAGTAGCCGTCAAGTAGCACTGTTGTTACACATCCAAGATAAATAGAGAAGTAACTCAAATAAATAGTACCAAAAACCATTTCCCAGTGGGTAATCTTTAATGGATATAAGTAATAATCCACTGCTAACTATAAAAGTTGCATGAAATATTGGTCTAAAACCTTAATAATAATGATAGGCAGAGATGCCTATCAAAGTAGCCTTGAGGTTTCACTTTACATGTAGAAAATTGGTAAAGATAACAAAAGATGGAATAGTCAATGCTAAATGTATTTTGGAAAGATAAGAGCATTAATAAATAGTTGTAGACCTATGAATTAATTCAACCATCATTGAAAGAAATCTGGAATTATTCCATGTAAGTAAGCGAAAAGAATAATAAAAAGAAGATATACCCTTTCACTAAGAAATCCCACTGCTAAGTAAATATCCCAAAGAGATCAAATAAAGAAAGTAAAACCCCATGTAACACAAAATAATTTTTGTAGTAGCAAAAAAGTAGAAAATATATCAATCAATTGCAGGATTAAGCAAATTACAGGACACGAATGCAATGCCAATAAATTAAAGTAACAATAAATATGAAGAATATGTGAAGTTATGGAAAGACATATGAACTAACACAAAAATAAAGTAAGCAGAAATAGGAAAACAATTGCTATAATTATGTAAATGTAAAGAGCAACAAAAAAATAAATTTGTGTGTTCACAATGACCTAACTCGGCTCTGAAGAAGATACGTAAGAATGCCCTGATCTCTCTGCTTTGCAGAAGTGGGGGAGTAGGGGTGGGGAATTCTTAATATACCAGCAGACTTGGTTTATGTATTGGCTAGTTTTGCTGAACTACTTTTTTTCCCTTTCTTTTTCATTGCTCATTATGAGTAGTATCTCTTTGGAATAAGGAAGAACACAGAATATATTGAGAAATAAATGTAATGTATAAACCAACATCTTAAATAATACTTAAAACAGATAAAGGGAACTTGAATTTTGTAGTTTTCCTTTTACTTTGTTTCATGACTTAGTCAAGAATCATACAGAGTTAGAAGTCATGGATAGGTCATGAACTGAACTAATGGAAGTATTACCTACATTGATTCATTCAGAGATCCATCAAAAGCATTAACATCTCATATTTTATTGATCCTTATTATCTCCTTTTTCTGATTCCTTTTCATCCTCTCAACCTCTCTCTGTCCTTCCTTGGCATTCTACTTATTATTTTCTATATTTTTTACTTAAGGTAACTATTCATGATTCATGGTTCCAACATATATATGTTATATATACATGTATGTGTGTATATATATATAAACACACATATACATACCCATATATATCACATATACATGTATTAGAGAATATAAAACTATGTGTGTATCTTATATACATACATGTATGTATATAGCCTCTATCTAGCACTTAAGGTATAGCCTCGTATCTCCCTACAGAATACATCTACTTGAATGTCTTGCCACCATCTCAGATGTAACATATTCCAAAAGGATTTCATGATACACTTTCTTGCTTAGTGACTATCTGGGTTGTTCAAGCTTCTTTATTTTTTCCCTTTCCTTCACACTATATGTAAAAACAATAAGGAAGTTCTATCCATTATTCTTTCAGAATGGTTTTTATATCTATTTTTACTGAGTATTGTCATAACTGTCTCTACAACTAAATCATGTTGAGATTATTTAAATAAACTTTTAAGTTGTTTTTTACCTACCAGGCTCTATTCCTTCCAATTCAAGTCAACAAGCATTTATAAGTGCTTAATATGTTCCAGGCATAGTGTTAATTAAAAAACATCTCTGTACACAAGAAGTTCACACTCTAATAAGGGAGAAAACATGAAAACTTCAACAAACAAACAATATATGTAGAAGATAACTTGGAGATGATCTCACAGCATTAAGGAAGAATGGAAAAGTTATCTTGCATACATTTATCTCCTGAAAACACTATATTCAACATATTATTCCTTTTTTTGCACAAACACACATGCACACCTCACCCACCATAACGTGTACAATCCAATGACTTCCCTTTGCCAACGGAGTAAAATGCAATTCCTTGGCTCCACATTAAAAGCTTTAAATAATCTGCGCCTACTCTACCTAGAAAATTTATCTTCCACTATTTTTCCACTTCAATCTCTTGTTCCAACCAGGATTATATCCTTCAATGTGCTCCCCACTTGTGCCAAAAGAAAAAGACTGTGGTGGCAAAAAGCAGACAGGACCAGGACTGAGAAGTCCTGGGCTTGAGTCTCACTGTGTCTGTACATTATTATCCACATGATTTAGAAAGTTATCTAACCACACAACTAAAGTTTTCTTATCTGTAAAATAATAAAAATAATAATAGTAATATCTGTTACCCACCTCTCAGTGTTGAAATGAGGAAAACATTTTTAAAATTCCCAGCATTATACATATCCTCCTCCTTCTCATTATAATCAATATAATCACCATCATCCTCATCATTTGAGATAATGTGGACCAAGGGATAGACATCTGGGACTTGGGACAACCTACGTTCAAGTCCTGGTACTGACACACCCTGGTTCTGAGACATTGAGCAAATCTCAGAGTCCCAGAAACTTTTTAAGACTATAAGTCATAGAGTAGTTGCCTATTTGCATTGAGAGAGGGAATTTGTGTTGCCGAGTCATCCTTATAATGACAGACAAAAAAAAATTCTCATTTTTAATGACATATGAAGCTGTAGCTCAAACTCAAGTGACTAGCCATGTTGTGTGCCTTGTTGAGAATTCTGTCCAATCTCATTCTTATTCCCTTAAAATGGGCTTCAAGGTCAAGTTCAACTCTACCTCTCACATGAGGACTTCTCTGTGGGCAATTCCAGTCCATGTTAATTCCCCTTTCTCTGAACTTCAGTAATTTTTATTCTATAAATCATTGTTCATTTAAGTACTTATTCATGTTCTATCTTGCTGTTATCAAGGTCATTCCTGTTCAAGTATGTGCTAGACAAGAGGACCTTAAAGGTGAGAGTCTGTTACTTTGAAATTCTTAACTATACATGTGTTTATATATCTATATCCATATCCATATGTACACACATGCATAAATACACACAAATATTTATTGTCATATAAATATACATATGTGTGTGAATTCAGAAAATTCAATTTAACAAACATTTATTAAATGCCTACCACGTGTAAGCTGGTATGCTCAGTGGTATGCTAGGCTGGGTCTTATTATTTTAAGTAGGATATAAGCTCTTAGAAAGCAAGGCCCACATCTCATTCATTTTTTTTCCCTTTGGTGCTCCATTTTGTGCTATGCATGTGGTGGATATTCAATAGAGATTTGCTGAATGAATATTCCAGGGCTTCTCTGTGCAAGGATTTGTATCCACACATTAAGGAGCAGGTATTTCTGACAGTTTCTGCCATACTGGGAGGAACAGGCCTTCAAATGGCTCATTTCTTCGGTTGCAATTGCATAAAAAATCCTGCCCATACTGGAGAATCAGGAAGACAGGAAGAGAGCATCTCTTTTATTTTCCTGTGCCTTGATAGGTACATTGTTAACACTCTCCTGTATAAAAAGTAGGAAATCAAAACCACTAACTTCCAGGCACATGGAACTCATGGTAGAAATAGGATTATGGCAGGAGATGCATAAACACAGTCTTGGTGCTTACCTTTCTCACCAGTGACAGCATGAAAGCAATTTACTAGACATTTAGCCAGTGTTCCCTTCATTCCCACCCCTAGGTGCAGCCATGCTAAATATGTTTGCATAATTCTCCTTTCTATAGGGCTCTCAGTATGAAACAAAAATCAATATGCATGAATAACATAACATTGTCAATATTTTTGATATCATGTAAATTTTTTCACATTGTTATGGTGTGGGGGGAGAGAGGTAGGGGAGTAGAATTTTCCTTGCTGTCCAATAGCTCTTAAATAATCAAGTTTACTTTGGATGATTAATCATAAGAATCCTGTTCACACAACTCTACTGTAATATCTTAAATCATATCCCACCTTCTTTTCATTTAGTTGGGATCAAGATGATTTGTATAACTATTATGATTTACGGTTTTGACATGGAGCTTTCTGAGGACTCAGTTAATACTGAAATCAATAATTCTGATGTTAAAAGGGATATGTGTGTAGGTGTGCCTTCCTCTCTACTCTCCCCCACCTTTTCCTCGTTCTTTCCTAAAAGGGCTTTAGACAAGTAAGATCTGGTGCATTTAGTAAGCAATCATGGTTTGCAAGTATTTCACTTTCTAAATTTACATTTTTCTTTTATTGTCAGAAGTAACTTGTTATATCTCATCAAAAAACTTCCTTTAAGTATTCTGAATCACGGGGTTGAGATAGATATGAAAAGGCCATCGAGTCCATCCCTCTATCTTTGGGAAGAACTATACTAAAATTTAATGAGAATCGAAAATATATACTTTCCAGAGACACTGTATGAGAGAGACAGATAGATAATGCAACTGCCTATAGAAACTAGCTACAATTTTTAACAAAATACCAGAAAACGTTTCCTTGAATTACTCATGAGACCCTCACATTGCCATTGGTGCCTTCCTGTATCTTTAGCATATGACTTTCTTCTCCATTTCTCTACTAAGACTTTTCTTCTCCTCTATGAAACAAGCATTTCTTAGATACTTCTTAGTACATCTCTCAGGAATATAAAGACAAAGCCAAAAACTACCCTGCCCTAAGGACCTTATATTCTAGAAGTTCTCTTTTCAAAGTCATTTATGATGTTCTTATTACTACAACTAATGACTTCATTTTCCCCATGCAATTTCCTGGACTTTTCCATAGGATTTGATGCTGAGGATTTAACACTTTATTTTTCTCCTTTAGCTGCCATGATAATGTACTTTCAGGGTCTTCATCCTTTCTGACGACTCTTTCTCTGCCTCTTTTTCATTTCCCCTTCTTCTTCTCACTCTTTACACATGGGTATCCCCCAAAGTCCAGTCCTTGACCTTTTCTTTGTCCTTATACTTTCTTTTATCCTTTGTGTTATATCATTGTAATGCCAATGTGATACCATAATGGCCGCTAGGAATGTGCATAGGCATTTCCAGGGTTGGTGCACAAAATACCAAAAAAACTCTCTTTCTCCAAGACAAAACCAAAATATTTATTTGGAACATTACTATTAGGATACCAGAAGGCAAGGTCTAGCAAGGTACTCATCACCAATACAGGGAGTGCCAACAAGTCAAACATTCTATAAGTTCCCCTAGGCAAGCAAGTTCCTCCCTTGGCCCTTTCTCTCTGCCTGCTTCTCTCTCCACCCACACCTCTCCCTCCAAGCAATACAATATATACCATTTCCAATCAAAGATTTAGCACTTCATTGGCTTAGTGCTGAGAAGGTTGGAAATCAGCACTTAATTGGAAAGGTATGGAAATCCCCATTAGCCCAGAGCCTAACTGGTTCTGCATTAGGCCTCCTGGTGAGGCCTATTAATGGGTGGGGAATATCTTATATCCCATTAACATTACAATCATGCACTTCCATTGCTTCAATTCTCACTACTATTCACATCACTTCTAAATCTTCTAGCCCCAACAGTTTCTCAGAGCTTTAGTCCCCATTCTCACTTCCTACTAAATACCTCCATTAGGATATCATGTCATCACTTCAATCCCAGAATTTTCAAAACTGAAATCATCTTTTTTCTGTCTCATAAATCTGACTCCCATGCTTCCCAAATTTTGCTGATATCATCATTCTCAAAATGAGCTAAACTTATAAGCACAAATCATCTTTGATTCCCTCTTCCATCCACCTCAATTCAATCAGTGATAGATAGATAGAGCATATATCAACACTATGTACCAGTCACTTTGCCAAGTGCTAAGGTTACATATAATAACAAATAAAGTCATCTCTGCCCTCAAGTCGCTGATACTCTAACTAGGGAAGACAACAAATAAAACACTTGGAAAGAAAGGGACTCGGTTTCTGTACGGGGGCACAGAAATGGAAAGGTGGCTTCGTTCTCCCTAGATAAAACAAAAGGCTCACCTGGAATCTGGGGAGCTAAGAGTTGAGGCCTCATTTTTGGCAAGGTCAAAATAGTCAAAGAATGAGGACATACCGAGAAGATTGCAAGAAGTTGCATGGTGGCCCAGGAGCATAGTTTCCTAGTAGATAAGGAAAGAGGTTCTCTTACTAGGGGCTAAAGGGAAATAAGAGCCTCAGTCTACTTTCCATTGGTATGGAATTCAGAAGACTCTACTACTGTATTACCTCCCTTCTATTTCCATCTTTCCATATTTCCATCTTTCTGTCACTAAAAGTTCTTTTTGCTTAAGTTGTTGGTTTCCCTGCCTCTAGTCTATCCTTTCTCTAATCTATCTTTTATATTACTTCCTACAAAATTCTTATGACAAAGAGGATTGCCCATTAATTAAACATGATCACCTTGTTCTGGTACACAAGGCTTCCAACAATATGATTTCAATGTATCTTTCCTGAATTATTTCATGTAACTCTTGATATTCCAACCAAACTAGACCATTTTCCATCTCTCAATCCTTTCTCATCCCTTTATTCCACTCTATATATACATTTTCAAAATGTTGACTCCCATAGCTATAATGTACAACCCCTCTCCCCATCTCTAGCAATTTAGTCTCTCCCTTCTTTCACATCTGAGCTGTGTCAACTACTCCACACAACCTTCACTGATCCTACAGAAATAAAATGTTCATTTCTTTATCTATTTTTTCATAATATATTTGTTGCGTCTCTCCTTTGTAGTTCCCATGGCCTCACTTATTTCATATTCACTTTTGTATTTTTAGTACACAAAAACTTTTAGTTTTTGGACTCCTTTAAAAGAGGTTCTATGTTATATCTACTTTGTATCTTCCAAAAAGGGGAAGAAGGAGGACCTATTTGCACAAAAATATTTCTAGCATCTCTTTTTGTGGTGGCTAAGAAATGGAAATTGAAGGGATGCCCATCAACTGGAGGATGGCTAAATAAGGTGTGGTATATGATTGTGATGGAATATTATTGTGCTATAAGAAATGACAGAAAAATCTAGAAAGGCTTCCATGAATTGATACAAAGTGAAGTAAACAAAGCCGGGATAACATTATATAAAGTAACTGTAATATCATACAAGGAAGAACTGTGGATGACTTAGATATTCTCAGTAATACAATGATACAAGACAATCCCAAAGGACTAATGATGAAGCATACTATCTGCCTCCAGAGAGAGAACTAATATTGTTTAAATACAATCTGAAGCACACTATTTTTCACCTTCTTTCTTTCATTCATTTCCTTTTATTCCATTCTCCTTGTACAAAATGATTAATATGGAAATGTTTTACATGACTGCATACATATATACTATATCTGCTTGTTTACCATCTCAGAGAGGGAAGAGGGTACAGAGGGAAGGAGGAATAGAATTTGGAACTTTTAAAAGAATTTTAAAAATTGTTTTAACAAGTAATTGGGGAAAATAAAATAAATTAAATTTAAAAACAAAATTATGGATCTCAATTTTCTCCTTCATAAAATTTAAGAAATATCAGATGAACTTTAATGTTCCTCCACAATTTTCTAGATATGTAAATACAGGCAAGTTTTCTCTGTGAAACTCAGTTGCTTCACCTGTAAATTTGGGTTGATAATTTCTATATTGTCATTATCATTGTGAACCAGAATTTCAACTATTACCTCTCTGATTTTTGCCATCAGATGTTTATCTTCTGTCCTAACCTGTCTTCTGAGACCTACACCCATAACAGGGTACATGGGGTACCCTTTCAATCATAATACCTTTGACTTTTTATATGGGCAACTATGCACTCTCTGGGCTGGCTCATTCCTTCCAACCTGCTCTCACACCAGCAGGTCTAGGTTTCTAGTAAAGTAAGATAATCATGCTTTTATATCCCAATTGATTCAAGGTCCTATTACTAATCTTGTTTTGAAGAAATATACCCATACCCCCATTCACTTGCCCTATGTTCTGAGCCCCATCTGAAATTCCTCCTTCAACAAAAACCCTGCCACACATTACATTGGCAGATTTAGATATTAAACATATGCATTTATGTAACAATGAGGCAAAGGAAATAATAATGTCACAGGTGAAAATATATTAAAGTAATTAAATGAATACCTAAATATATCACAATCAACAAATATATCTGAATTACAGTTTTCTGCCAATGTTCTCAGTATTTATGGGGAGATAGAGGGCATATAATTACAGAAACCTAATAAAAAGGCACACAAGCAAGGAAATTTCATGTACTCAGGCTAACATACAACTATAGAACTGTACATTTCACTGTTCTGTTCCTGTATCAAGACCCATGCATAATCATCCCTTGATGAATCTAGAGTCTGTCTTGAATAGATGTGTCTATTGCTTAGTTGAGTTGATTCACACTATTTTTGACTAACATCTCACTGGAAAATACATGTTAGCCAAGGTAATTCATCTGAGTGATTTTTCTGAATCTCTACTTCCAAACAGTTTTTGTGCTCAGATCTTGGTTCTAGTCTTTATTACCATTATTAAAAATCTGAACTAAAGTACAAATGTCATGTAAAATTTGGAATGCCATGAAACCAGGAGGTATCACTGATATCCTTAAAATTACAGAGTCCATATCCAAACAGATCTCCATAGGCCAGAATCAGGAGCAGTTTAATAGGATGAAGTTCAATAGCAGTAAATTTGAAGTTCAGACAGTAATGTCAATGTTCAACTCAATAAGTAGAGGATGGTAAAGCATATATAGATCCGAAGCTGTGTAGCAAGGACATGGAGGTTTCAATGTACTTCTAAATTCATGAGTTAGCAATATATAATGACAAACAAAAAGGGCTAATATCATCTTAGGTTGCATTAATACAAATGTGGAAACCTGTTTTTCTTTGCCCTGGTTAGAGAACAGCATGGTACAGTATAATGGATTTGAAGTTCTAGTCTTCAAAGCACAGCTCTACAATTTATTACCTTTGTGACCCTGGGCAAGTCACTTAACCTCTCTCTTGCCTCAATGTCATCATCAGCAAAATGAGAGGAATGGACCAGATGACTTCTACAGTTTAGCTCTAAATCTAGAATCTTATACATATTTAGAATAATTTCTTCAACTGTAGGTGACACATTTTAGGAAGGATATTGACATGTAGTCTACTGCTATTATCAGTAATATGACATGTTTTCATGTCTAAAGTTGCCCAGTTATAATGGAAGCTGCCAGTTCATGTTTTCTTTTAGAGCTGGAATTCTTCTGTGCAATCTGGGTATTTATCTGGTATATATCAGCACAGTATCTAAGTAATTCCACAATCTAATTAGACCAATTATAAATCTGGAAGGGAGAAGTGCAAATATCTCATTTCCTTTGCTGAAATTGATCAATCGTGATAGATTAGTAGACCCACCAACTCACAAACTATTTTTGAGCATTATAGACATAATTATACCAAAAAGCATATGAATAATATGTCATATTTAATTAGTCAATGCCATATTCAAGGAGTAAAAATTCAACTTAAATGAACCTGGATATTTTCTTCATGTGTTTTCTATATACACATCAATCTATTCTTATCTTCCTTCACTATGATACATTTTTCAGTTCACTCTTTTTATTATACATAGAACTTGGACTAAACAATTTCATGGGTCTTGACTCCAAAATATTTGCCCATATGACGATGGCCTATCCTAGTTGAAAATGGTCTTAGAATAAGAATTAAGCTTTATATCTCCATAGTACAGACAGCCAATCTAAAGGTACCAAAATGAGAATTCGCATATAATATTACTTTATTATAAAACTTCACTGTAAGTCAGTCAATTAATTAGCATCTATTAAGTGCCTACTATATACCAGGCACTGTACTAAGCACTGAAAATATATAGAAAGGCTGAGACTTGAAGGAAGCTATGGAAAGCTAGAAGACAGTGTTCCATGCATGTGTTACAGCCAGTGAAAATGGCTGGTATCAAGAGGTATTACATACAAGGAACAGCAAGAAGGCCAGTGTCACTGGATTGCAGAGTATGTAGAAAGGACAAAAGGTGCAAGAAGTCAGGAATTAAAGGACTTTGAAAGCCAAACAGAGGATTTTATTTTAGATGCTTGAAGCAACAAAGAGCCTCTTAAGTTTATACAATTATAGAGAGAGGGGTATGTGGGATCAGACAGCAGGATAGATGGGAGCATGAAGTGACTGGAGGAGGGAGACCAGCCAACATCCTGTTGCAATAGTCCAGGCATTGGGCGATAAGAATCTACCACAGAGTGTTTAAGTTTCAGAGGAAAGAAGGGAGAATATTTTAAAAAAATGTTACAAAGGTAAAATAGACAGCCTTTAGCAACAGATTGGATAGCAGGATGAGAGAGTAAAGAGAAGTTGGTATCGATAATAATCCTGAGTGGAGGTGAGGATGGTAGTACTCTCAATAGTAATAAAAAAGTAAGGAAGAGGAGAAGGTTGTGGGAAAACTAATGAGTTCAGTTTTTGTTGAGTTTAAGAGGTCTATGGGATATTCAATTCAAGATGTCTAAAAAGCAGTTGGAGATGGGAGACTAGAGGTCAGGAAAGAATATAGGGCTGGACAAGTAGATCTGAGAATCATCTGCACAGAAAAGATAATTGAAGACATGGAGCCTGAGGAGAATTTTTCTTTTTTTGGAAATAGTATAGAGGGAGAAGAGAAGAGATCTCACAACAGAGACGTGGGCCAATCCCCCTTCTTAACAGGTATAACATGGATGAAGATCTAGAAAAGGTTACTGAGAAGGGCTGGTTAGAGAAGTAGAAGGAAAAGCAGAAGACACTAGTGTGATGAAAAATGTAGAAAGAAGACAATATTAAGGTGAAGAGAGTGATTGACAATACCAAAAGCTGCGGAAAGGTCAAGAAGAATAAGGAATGAGAAAATACTATTATATTTGTCAAATATCATAAGATATCATCAATAACTTTGGAGAAAGCAGAATCAGTTGAATGATGAGATCAGGAATCAGATTACAAATACTTAAGACACTAAGAAGAAAGGAAGTGGAGTGACTTATTATATAATTAGTCTTCTCAAGGAGCACAGACAGTAAAAAGAGAGAAGAGATATAAAATATCTAGCAGAGAAGAACAGATAAAGTAAACAGTGTTTTTTTTTTGTTTTGATTTGTCTGAGGATGGAGAAGACATGGACATATTTGTAGGCAGTAAAAAAAACACCATTAAACACTGAGTGACTGAAGATTAGTGAGAGATGAGGGGTGATAGAGGAAGCAATCTGAGAGAGAAGACATAATGCACATTTAAGGATCACTTGAGGTTAGTCTTGTTAAGGAGAGGTGACACTTCTTCATATGAAACAGAGATGAAGAAAGGGATGGTGGCAGAAGATATCTAAAAGATGTGATATGAGGAATGGGGGAGAAGAGCTCTTAGTGAATGGCTTCATTTTTGTTG
>CM053626.1:77116488-77131042 GCA_028646595.1 Phalanger gymnotis
TTCTCAAGCCCCGCCTCAATGACCAGAGACCATTGGTTCCCCAGCTGGCCCCTCCTAAGTCACCAATCCACACCCACACAGGTTTCACACCTGACAGGGCCCTGGGCCTGGGGCTTAGCACTTAACAGCTGAAAGTACTTCCACTCAAAAGAAACAAAAGCCATGCTAATGAGACAATTTTGCTTAACAACACAAGAGGTAGAGCCTGGAAAAGGCAATGAAGCACAACTTTCCTGGCTACCATTTTTCTCACTAGCTGTTCTTTCTCTCACTCCCCCAATTCACTAGTCCAAATAGTGGGAGAGTGTAAATACTTTTCAGCAATTGGTAGATTCATTTCATAGTATTAATGAAGGTAGGTGAAATGTGAACAGGAGAGGATGAAATTAGAGCATAAGGCTCAAAATTGAAAAAACTGTACTGTATTCTAATCTGCCTGTTTTGGAGACATTAAATGAAATAATTGATCACTCCAAACCTTAGTTTCCATAACTGTAATATGGAAATAATTGGAATAAAACAACAAGTTACTGGTTTATTTTTCTTTCTGGATCAGACCTGCATTTTTGTTGGTATAGGAAATTCATGGTGAGAAAACTTCAACCAACACAGAATAACCATTGTTCTGGAACTTACAGTGTTAGAAATCTCACTGGGGAAATGAGAGGTTGAATAACTTTCTCAGGGCCACATAGGCAGGAGATGTCTAGATGGAATTGGACACAGATCTTTCTGACTCGACAACTCTCTATTCACCACTCTCTGCTGGTCATATAGACAATAAAACATGGAATTTCAAGGATGGGAAAGACCTTAGCAACTATCCAATCTAATTAGCCCAGAATACATGACTTCAACATTACACAACTGGTTAGGTAGGTGGCATTAGGTAGGGAGGGCACTGTTCCGTACAAGTGATTCTGTTTCAGATACTGTCCTCATTAGGAAAGAGGGATAGTGTAGATTAGAGGCATCGATACTCCTGAATGTCTCTCAAACTCAATTAAAATATAGTTTCTCTTTGGTTTTAATATCTTGAGGTATAGATAGATAGAAATGTAGAGGTATATCCTAAATCAATATACAGCTCACAGAGACCTTTATGTATGTAAACACTGGTTCTTATTTCTAATTGAATTTGACACCATTGGTACAGACAGTAGTTACAAGCATAGTGCATTGTGCTTGAGTTAGAGCTCTGTGTTGGAATTCTACTCCTGACACTTACTACCTGTGTCACCTTGAACAACAAACAAACCTCTTGTGGTCTTAGTTTCCTCACTTGCAAAATAGGAATAATAAATGTAGTATCTATCTCAGAGGATTTTTATGAAGACCAGAGGAAATAACAGATAGAAAGGATTGTGCAAATGTTAACGTGCTCTACATTAGTTATTATTATTGATGGGAGAGTTAGAACATAAGGCTCTTGAATCCCAATCCCTGGTTCTTTTCACTATACAATAATGATAGGGATAAAGATAAAGACTGAACCTATGATTTCATTGGTTCTCAATAAAGAAACCCCCTATATTGAAAGCAGCTAAGCACCTTCTTAACAACTCAAAGTGTTAAAGAGCTACCTAGAGCACTTAGAAATAGAGGGAACTACACACCCAGAATCACAAGGCCAGTATGTTTCAGAAGCATAACTTCAACCCAAGTCTTCCTGGTTTTGAACCCAGCTATTGATTCACCACGCCATTCTGTCCCTCACCTACTGTACTATGCCATCTCATAAAGACCACGTTCTTTTGACCCATTCTAAAAACCCAAGATTTATCTATGTAGGAGGAGGTTAGTGTGAATGGGGTTATGGAAATGTGGGGATGCTTGCAGCTGCGAATGTCCTATACACAAAGAAAAGACAGGTTTTCATTTTTGAACATTTTGGTATTTAATATTTTATCATAAAACCAATTATGTTGCAATATGCTTATTAAAAAGTGAAACATTTTATTTGTTTCCAACTATTTTCCCTCCCACTTAGTTTCTATGTACATGGAGAGAGGTAAGTGAAAATTTTAATTTGTATTTGAGCATAGACTATAGATTTTCAATCAGGTAATATTCATATAATCAGTACATACACTTATATAGGTATATGTGCACTTATGTATATCATTCATATACGTAAATGTATGTGTGTATATATAAAACACACACATAGTCACACACACACACATGCTTACAGATCTATATAGAGGTAGATATAGCAAGCCAAAATTGTTATACAAGGTTGAAAGTTATGTTGTTTATTACTAAATTATTTTAAGATTTTCATACATTTTAGGAAACAGAAAAATAACTACATAAGTACTGGTGGACTTTGATAAATTATATGAAAATTTTCACCTACAACTACATGAGAAATCCTTGCACATGTTTATGAGAATGTGTTAAGTCTACAAAGACTCATTAAATGAAGGAGAAAATGCACTGAATTTTAAAAGGAATTGGTATATGTCCTTCTAAAATCACCACAAGTTGGATAATGAAAATGAAATTTATTGAAAACAAGTAGAAATAGATAAAAATTATGAAATGCCACTCAACGGATCATTAGAAATACAGTTAAAGAAATATTTTAACAAAGTTCAATTGCATCTCATTTTCTAGGAAAAGCTATTAAGGAAAGGAACATAATAGAAAAGTTTCAATCCTTTTTTTTGGATGCTCTATAAAAACAAATTCAGGAGTGGACCTCTGTTCTAGGGTGTATACCCAGTCCTGTCTCACCAGATCTTTTATCCTACAATGCTATTTTATTTTTCTCTGGCACCCACTCCTGTCTGTCTGAGCCTTAACATTCGATCATCAGCCCTGGAAAGCTGATACCCCAATGTGTTGTCTGCTACTGTAAAAGGATTTAAGAGAAAATCTATAAGCAGATATGTTGGAGAAGCTTTCTACCTTTGAAACTTTCCCCAAGGAAATATCATGTTGGAACTAAGTAGAATAGCATCATATTCACACATTTCCTATTTAATAACAAGAAACTGGAAGACAAAATCAACAGAGTAACCAGTGGTTTCATTTCCTCAAAAAGAAGCAAGAATTTTCCATCAAAATTACCTGAAGAGTGGAAGTAAACTGAGAATCTACAAAGGGATAAGGGTTATTATGCAAGATGATGAATGAACTTGGAAGGAAAACATTATCACTGCCCGTTTAACATTCTAGAAAAGTCTTCCCTGATGAGTTTCTAACTCAACTCAAAATCAGACTTTTATTATTTTTCGAACGCTAAGTATCTTCACTACAGAGTAGATCTATTAGATAAAGATTTTATAAACTTCATTCTCTGATCCTCTTAATAGGCCACATAAACAGAGGTGGAAAAGATGATTTCAGCTTGTTTAATCATTAGAGTGTGAGCTGAACATATTAATAGTTAAGCAAGACACAGCAAAATGACCGGTTGAGAAAAACACTCAAACATGCACATGAGTACAATTGCTTCTCATTTTTAAAGTCAGAGAACAAAAATCAAACAATAATTTTGTGTTGCTATCAAAATGTGCATTTCTAAATAAACTGTTCATTCATTTGGCCTCCAATGATCATTTGTTAATGTACAGATTTAGTCTAAGTTAATCCATTGATGCTGAGTCATTGTGTGTACACACATACACACACAGACACACACTTCTCTTAGTTGGTGGGGGAAGGGAGAGTATCATATAATGTTTTCTATAAAAATGCATTAGAATTTCAAAGTAGCTTCAACAAAGAACTCCAAGGGGCAAGTACAAATATTGCACCAAGAAGAAATCTCACATTTCCTTTCATCTCTCCTGGAAGTACAACATGAATCTCATAATATAGATTCATAGACACATATAAAGAACTGCAAAAAATAGACAAAGGATAATGGGATAAAATATATCTCTAAATATGATTATGATAATGAAGCCCAAAAGAGAGTACCAGTGCTAGCCTGGTAGAACCCATAGGTATTAGCTATTTTATTTTCCAAACTATCTAGTTCTTGTGAAGTTATCTTTCTAACAGACTACTGGAATCCTTTTTATTTTTTTTGAGGCCAGTTATAAACCTAGCAGGGAGTTGATTCTACTGGCTAAAAAGTAGGGAGAGTGATCACTTAACACGTACATTGACTTTATCCATACAGAAGCAGTGATTCAACTATTGGATTGGAATGTTTTTGTCTTCACCAAGTTCACAAGCAACTATTTATAGGTTGCCAAGTAATTAACTTACTATGTCATCTTAGATGACAAAAATAATGATACCTGAGATTTTATTTCAGTCCAATAATAAAAATTACCAATCTGATCCCTTTCCTAGTCATACAACTGCAAAATGACTTTGTTTATGCAATAGATTTGAATATGATACCCAATACTTTAATGACTTAGATAGTGACACATCTACTAATCACTCCATAAACAGACTTTGTGCTGGTGAACGTAAGTTAACTATAGGTTGACCATAGGTATTATATAAGGCAGAAAGAATAAACAGAGGTAAATAGAAATACCTATTCAACAGGTTATGTTGAATCACTCATCTTACATATAAGAAAGGGTAGAGAATCTCAAGCTTGAACCACTATGATGCAATGCTTACAGGCTAGCAAATTTTGCGTATTTCTCTATTTTTCTGTATGTGTTTCTCTGTCTCTGTCTGTCTCTCTCTTTCTCTGTCTCTTTTCATTCTGAATCTTACAGCACGGAGCTTTAACTTTAATCAGTTTCAATAACAATTTGGAATGACAACAATCCATTTTAAGACACCTTGTTATCCTTTTTAAAGATAAAAAGATTATATAATTTAGTTGTGTAAAGCTACATCTTTTTAGCCCTGGAAAATGTGAAAGTCCTAATTACCCATTCATCATTGGTTCAAAAGATATTACAATTTTTAAAAGCAAAATCTTCTGAAAAATACCAAAGACTAAAAATCTTTACTTGATGGGAAATAAGTCATTTTTCTGACTTGATGCTATCACGTACTTACTTTGATGTCTAAATATTTTCTTATTGCTGAATGATTCTACATAAAGTATTTCAAATTACTACTAACAGTACTTAATGATTATGTGGCACTTTAATCATTATTAAACATTTAGGGATTATAGTTATTGCATGCAGCATCTTGCTTAGGTAAATCAGTGTTACTAATATTGAGGCCACTTCATTATTCACTCAGAAAAATAAACCAAGCAGAATAAAGCCTGTCATTGAGGTTTGGCATGGCCCAACTTCACAATAACTATGGATTTATACTGCCATATCAGCCATATGTGATCTATACCGACTTTTAATAAGTATTTCTGTGGACTATAGCAACAGATTTTATAGTCTTGTAGTTTATCGTCACCCCCAAATAGACATGAGGCTAGTTGCACTTGAGACTGTGTTTATGCAAGATAAATAGTTCAAATTCATTCTGATTTTATTTAGTCAAGCTGTCCACATTAGACAAGACTAATTTGATGAGAATTCAATTTTTTGTCAGATTTCACTTGTAGAAGCAGCACCATATTGTGATTTGGGAGAACCATTTTAAACCAAATATATCTGTATCTTAAACATTCTAAACCTCAGTTTTCTCATATAATCTTTAGTCTATAATCATTTGCTGAGCACTGAAAGTTCTAAGTTAAATTAAAATAGCCCCTGTGTACATAACTGGATGCTCAGAGTAAACAGGCACTATAATTTATAATTAAGTCCACGTCACCCTCTATGACCAAGGTCATAGTCTAGGAGCAAGAGCCAGCAATATTCCATTCTTTTGAGCACCACTGTATATTACTGATAGACCCATAAGTAAGGAAAAACTAAAGAGAGAAGTGAAAGAAAAAAGAGGAATAGGAAAAGAAAGAAGAAAGTCAGAAGGACAGAGGGGAAAAGGTATGCTAGAGAAAAAACAAAGTTACATAAGAATGGGGAACAATAAAATATTTCTCCAGGTACAAGTTATTTGTTCTTGGTACACAAACTAACTATACTTCATTCAAGATATAAGATGTCTACATGATTAGAATCAGAAGAGTTTGGATTATTAATTTACTTCTTTTGAAGACATGCTTTCTATTTCAGCCATTACCTTTTGTATCAGTTTTTCTCTTCTAAAATGGAAATCTTATAAGAGACTTGCTAATTCTCTTTCCCTCCTTCCCTCTTTCCCCCTCCTCTCTCTTTTCCAGGAATCTTGGTCCAGTTCCACCACTGTTGATTTCATTTTGCTTATCACATCCCTGCTGTACTTTAATCAGAAACACAGCTCTTCTCTCCTTTTCTCCCTTAGAATTATGGAAAGAAGCAGCAAGGGTATGATGTTTCTACCTCTAGAAGGGGCTGCATTCTAGGACTGTAGCAAGGAGACTGACTTCCCTCAACCTCGCTCAAAGTTGAAACCCACAAAGTGGTAGCTCTGAAGCCAACAGTCTTATTAACAGAAAAAGTTCTTTATTTATGACAATCTATTTCATTCTCTTTACGCTCAGGTTTAGTGATCTGTACTATGTATTATTAAAAAAAAATCTCTCCTGACCTTTTGCTTGATGTCTGTAATTCTACTGTAGCTTTTTATCCCTTAAGCTTAAGACTTTGATCCCTGTCAAAATGCAAATCCCCTTGGGAGAATAGTGCTTCTAGCTATTAGGAATTTGTTTCTCATAGTGCCTGAGTTTTAGTGATTTTCCTGAAACCAGACTTGGATAGGCAAGAAGGACAGTATCATGTAGGAAGGCCCTAAGGAGCATGGGGAGTATGATATGACTGCTTCACATTTTGTCCTCAGGCTGACTTTGTTCACAAGCATTTTCCCCTCCCAGATGAATTTTTGCTGTCTAAATTAAGCAAACATAATTTACAATCAGAGATGGGCAGAACCAGCTTGTACTGGTTGTTGAAAGCCGATTGTTAAATTTTCAGTGTGAACACTTACACCTTGGAAATTAACAAATTCTACAAATTAGGGCTTATTTAATTGTTTTGCTGATTGTTTAGATTTAAGTAAGTTATGGATAAAATGTTAATAATGTAAATTAAACTTAAGAGTGTGTCATGTACAGATACTCCCCTGGAGAGTCAATTGTTAAACATTTAGCAGCACACCCCTGATTTACTATATACCTAGCACTGAACATTCAGAGAGCATTATCAAAATCTGGGCCTTCTCCATTTGTCTTTACTTGGAGCTCCTGAATACTGGTGGGCAATAAGAGAGGCAGAGAAAGAGAGAGTTTGTGTGGGGCAAGAGTTTTTTCATTGGTTCACCTTTCATGCTTCACCTTGGTCTACAACGGAATAAAAAAAAAGGCATTTCCCTCTGGAAGTTTATATTTAATATGAATTCATAGAAATGGAGGTAAGATAGACAACTGGCAAAAGTTACTGGGAGTGGGACTTTAGATGAAATTTGATCTATCTCTTATAAACAAGAATAGTCAAAACCGCAAAAATAATCATTAGGTTCAATTATTTCCCCGAAGCCCTTGAAATCTTGTGAAAGAAAAGAAGATGTGGTTTATTGAACATTTTGTCTGTAGAGGTTCAGAAGCAGAACAATTTCAGATCTTCTCCAAAAGTAGAATGGGGCCCTCTCGCCCTAGCTTGGTCCCAAACGAAGTGTAGCTTCCACATGCTCTCAACAATGCTTTTTGGATCTCCGTATTTTTACATCTTGTCACCCAAAGGCTTAGGGCATTAATTCCTCAATGCAGTACTAGGTTCTTTCTTTGTCTTAGCTTTTTCTTGAAATGGGACAGTACAACAATAATGCTGCTAGCAGCTGCTGTGGGGGCATAACACCAATAACAACAGCACACAGGAGGGCTGCTAGCACAGGTTCTTTGTTCTGCTTTTCTAAGGAAAGGAACTTTAAGGCGTTAACAATATCACTTTAATTAAATATATATGTACCATTCACTTAGTTCAAGGGGGAAAGCCAGCACCCTGAACTTCAGAGAAAACACAAACAGAAATTACAAGCATACATTATATAAACAGAGCAAATAAACACAAACTAGTAGACAAGTTTCTAACCATCTAACTATAGAAACACACACAGTTACCAGAGAGGGAAGCAACATCATCTGGGTTTTTCAAAGCTGGGAGGCTCCATGATGGCTGCCCAGATTCTCATCTGGTCAAATCACAGGAAACTTCTAGTGAGTGAGAGCCTGTTAAGGCAATCAGACTTTTCCCTGTTCTTGCCTTTTGGGATGTTAAGATTATCAAGTCTCCCTTTTGTTTGAATAGGGCAGATAAAGTGGGATTTTGCCTTATAGTGTTTCCTCAGCATTAAGACAACGGAGAGTCATTGAATTGTATATGATCCTATACTGGGGATGGGGAACTTTCACACACCCAGCCTGGGTGAGGTCAGAGCCTTCAGGGCTCTGAACAGGATACAACTGAGGCGAGTTTGGCTTTTGACTTTTGGGGCACACTCATAGAAGGAGTGTTGAGACTCTGGGCAAGCCATAATTGTCCCTTGGCCTTGTAACCCAGACAGATAATATACTGGCGCTTCTCTGGTAACTATGAATTGTGATTTGAATCAGACAAGGTCTGTCTGTTGATGTTTGTAATTTCTGTTCATATTTGCCTTGAAGTTCAGAGGGCTGATCTTTCCCCCTGAACTAAGTGATTATGAATGTTTGATTAAACTAAGATTGTTAACCTCTTAAAGTTGCTTTCCTCAGAAAAGCAGATCAAAGAACCTATGTTGGCAGCCTTCTGTGTGCTGGTTGTTGGTGGGTCTTCACCCCAATGGCAGCTGCTAACAGATTGTTGCTAGAGAGCCCTAAAACAAAATGCCAACCTCAGATCTTACATACCCTTCTCGAGGTCAGAGGGCACCACAACTATGTGACTCAAACCCATGTGACCTAGGCCTTCTTGTTTCTTAAGTAGGTCATAAAAGATTCTTGATTCAATCAAAGAAACAAAGGCAAGGGCCAGCAAAGGCTCTTGATTACCTCAGTGCTGAGAAGCACTCAAACAAAAAGCAGCAAAAAGCCCCACTTTGCTTTCCATTACATTCGAAAGGCAAGACTCAAAAGTACTTGATTACTTTAGCATTCCAAAAGATAAAACAGTAAAAAAAAGTCCTACCCTTCTTACCATTACGGACAGAGGGAAAATAGGTTCATTAAATAATTCTTAGTTTATGAAACTCCAGTATCCCAGAATTAATAGAAGTCCTGAATCATTTTTTTTTTTAAAGTCTTTCTAGTGCATACCAGAGGTTTGGCATTTTGATTCAACCTTTTTTCTTGCTTTCCTGCTTCTGATGTTCACTGAACAGAGGAAAGGCTGTGGTATATGGCAAATGACACTAACCTGAGAATCAGAGAACTTGGGTTCTAGTCAGAGTTCTGCCATTAACTAGCTTCATCACTTTGGACAATTAAATTACTTGACCTTTCCTCACCTCAGTTTTTGCATCTGCAAAATGAGTGGGTTGTACTAAATGGTCTGAAATCTTTAGGTCTTCCAGCTCTAAAATGCTATCATATTTTGAAAACTGGAAAGATAATTATGGGCAAAGTAATTAAACTTCTTTGAGGAAAATACATTAAAAATAAAAGTACCAATGTTCCATTCTTCAAATGTGAAAAATGAAACATTAAGAGGTTAAGTGACTTGCCCTAAGAATAACACTTAGTCAAAACTAGAAATGCGTTTTTATATATTGAATTCTTAGCTTTCAATGTGTTGTTCATGTCTTAAGGCCAAACTCTTCTTTAAAATTTCAAATCTCATGCTATAAAAAAGTTATAAATTTAATTTCATTTTGAAATTACAAATGAATGAGGTATATAAATCTAATAATCAATTTCCTATTTCCTAAATATCATGCTGGGGGAGTTTTCAAAATAAAATAGTTTAGTCTTTAATTGGATGTGAATATGTTCCATTAAGATTCATCTCTTCCAAGAAATTTGCATAATGTTGCTTTAAAATACACAATTTGGCTTTTAAAGACCTCCATGCCTGAGCCATTTCCTACATTTCCAGTCCTCTACACTTTCCACATCTTCCCAACACTTCCCCCAACAAACACATTTGGGATGGAGGGGCATGGGCCTCCTTGATGTGTTTTGCACAAGATACTCTATCTCCTGACCTGGGCATTTTCATTGCCTGTCCCCCCTGCCTAGAATGCTCTCCCTCCTCATCTCTACCTCCTGGCTTCTCTGTCTTCTTTCAAGACTCAGCTAAAATTCTGCTACTAGAAGTTTTTGTTTGTTTGTTTGTTTTTTCCCAAATCCCAGTCCTCCTTAATATCTTCCTTCTGAGATTTTCTTCAATTTTTTTCTGTTTCTCCCTTGTTTTACATAGCTATTTGGATGAATCACTGTGAGCTTTTTGAGAACAACTCCTCCTCCTCTTACTTCCCTGACTCCTCCTCCCTCCTCCTCTTCTGTCTTCTCCTCATTCCTATCTTTGTATCTCTAGTGCTTAGTAGAGTGCCTGGAACATAGTAGGTACACTTAATAAAAACGTGCTTACTGATGTGATTATATTATACTAGATCATATCTTCTAGATCCATACCATTTTGTTTTCAGGTAAATGTGTGAAGAGGGAAGTATTGCAAAAATAAAAGAAACAATGATTAAGAAGACAAGTGGCATGGTGTCGCTTTCTTATTATTTTATCATAAATAATTAGTAGGAAACTTTGTTGATGGTATTTATCCATTCATACAGGTATACACATACTATATATTTTAGTTTTTATTTAATTATAAAAAGTTATACTGATGACTACAAAGGCCCACTTTATATATATATAGGGCTATCAATCAAGACTCTCTTCAATTACTGGTGCATCTGTTTCCATTATGCTATGTATGTACGTATGCTAGTCCGTGTATGGACTAGGGTGGTGATCATAGCCTATGTAAAAGACTAAGTCAACCATACTGGAATGGGAAGAATACTAGGTTTAGAGGCAAAGGATTTGGATATGAATCTTGACTTTGGTTTTTAACTCTGTAATCATGGATTAATCAAAGCTTCCCAATACCTCAGTTTCCTCAACTGTATGTAAATCTATGTTCTTGTATTTCTTTGTGTGACATGACTAGATCAGAATAACTCTATATAGGAAATTTGAGATAAAGCCATAAATGTTTATATCTGGTAGTGTATACAATTACATGTATGTATACACACATGCATGCACACATATACACAAACAACTTACCACATACACAACTCACCCACACACACTTTGATGCAGTGTCATTCACCCCCTTGCTGTTCTTTGCATAAGAGACTCCATCTCTTGACTCAGAATTTTCATTCTTCCTCACGCCAGTATTTTCCCTCATCTTTGCCTACTGGTTTCCCTGGATTTTTTTCAAATCTCAACTAAAATTCTACCTTTGTAAGTTTGAAGAATTTTCTCAGGAGATTGGCCTTTCCTCTGAGATTTCCTTCAACTTATACTATTTATTTCTTATTTGGACATGATTGTTTGTATGTCATCTCCTCCATTAGGCTGTGAACTCCTTGAGAATAGGGATTGTCTTTTGCCTTTTTCTCTTTCTTCTTTCCTCCTTTCCTCCCTCCCTCTCTCCTTCTCTCTCTTTCTCTCTCTCTCTCTCTCTCTCTCTCTCTCTCTCTTTCTCTCTTTCTCTCTTTCTCTCTCTGCCTTTCTTTTCTCAGCATTTAGCACAATGGTTCCTGGAACTGTGGTTATTGACTGACTGACTGAAAAACATATATAGATATGAATATATAGATAGATAATTCTGCTTGTTAAAGCTGTCCATATTTGCTAAAGCTATCTATACTTGCAGTGTCAGATTCTCTTCTCAATGGCTTTTTAATTTGCAATTTGGGCACTGTTCTCACAAGTGAACTGAAATTCTTCTCTCCAAAATAATAAATCATCTCTTTTTAAATCTGATGACCTTTACTTAATAACCTTTTCTTAATAGTCATCCTTCTCAGCCTCTCTACAACCCTTGACACTACTATCTTCTCCTCTTGCAAATTTTTTTCCATTTTAGGTTTTCATGACACTATTTCCTTTTGGTTTGCTTTCTACCTATCTTATTGCTTCTTCTCAGTTGCCTTTGCTGGTTTATCATCCATACTGTGCTTCTTAACTGTGACTTTACCCCTAGGTTCTGTCCTGGATCCTTTTCTGTTCCACCCGAACTCTCTCATTTGGTAGCTTCATAAACTCCCATGGCTTTAATTATCATCCAGATAGCATGCCATGCAGATAACTCTGAGATTTATTTACCCAATCCTAGTCTCTACCCTAAGGTCTACTCTTAAATCACCAATTACCTGTTAAACATCTCGAACTGGATGCTAAGTATCCCAAACTCAACTATTCGAAAAAGAACTCAATAATGGATGTTTTGTCCAGAACTTACCTCACACTCCAATCTTCCAAAGGTTTCTATTTCTCTGAAAGGTACTATCATCCTTCTAGTCACACAGGTTCAAAATGTTAACATTATTCTCACTTCAGCACCCCTCACATACCTAATCCATTGACAAAATTTGCTATTTCTATCTCCACAACATCTCCCATATCCTTTACTCATATAAGGGTGAGGCCACCATAAGGTGGTTTAAACCACCCTATTTCATACCCTCATTAGCTTTCAACATAGGCTACTGAAATACCTTCTTAACCAGTCCCTCTACTTTAAGTCTCCCTCTATTCCAATTTATTCTCCATATAGTTGCATGACCATGATGTAATAAAGTTATTTTCTCAATGGATAAGAGTGGCCATAATACTCCCACATTCAGAAAACTCCAATGGCACCTTGTTACCTAAAGGATCAAATACACACTCATCTGTCTGGATATTAAAGCCATTCACAATCTAGCTCCTGCCTTCCTAACTTTGTTATGCATTGCTCCCTGAATGACATTCTAGTTGTTTCTCAAACAGAACACTCTATCTTCCATCATTACGCCTTTGTGCTACTTGCCTCATATACTGAATTCAGGATGGGTTGGAACCAGCTGATATAGACTCTGGAGCCAATTGTTAAATTTCTAGTGTTAACGTTAAGTTTCAGAAATGGGCAAATACTAAAGATTAGGGCTTGATTTACTGTTTTGTTCCTTATCTAAACTTAAAATGATGGAGAAAATAACAAATTAAAATGAAAAGTATGTTCTGAGTACATTTTTTCCCTAGAAAACAAGTTGTTACAGATTTATCCCATTTCATGGTCTCCCAAGCCATTAGTGCCCCTCTCTATTGCTTTGTATTGATTTTACATACAACTATATAAGTACATACTATGTCTCCCTTCCCTCCCCCAATAAAATGTCAGCTCCTTGAGGGTAGGAATTAATTTCTTTTTATGTTTGTACCTGCAGTGCCTAGCAAATTATGTGCCACAATACCAAGTTTTTAATGCATGCTTTTATTAACTGATTCCTAATAAGGCCTTGTAAAAAGTTTCCTAGTCTATAAACTTATATTCAGGCAGATAAATGACCAGAAGTCAGAGATCATAAGGATGGGCAATGGATAGTACATACATTTATTTGATAAGCTTGCAATGCAGTCATAACCTTGCCAAGCCACTTCTTTACTCTTTAACCAATTAAAATGGTCCAATACACCCAAGGTAGAGAATCTGAAAAGTTTTTTTGACTTCTATGGAAGACACATCCTTGATGAATTGCTGAATTCAAAGAACCCAAAGACCCATGATTGTGTGCACTACATTGCTTATATGATGATAGGACCACATGATTTCTCTGCTTGAAGACCCTGAAAGCAAGAGTGATTGTTATCTCTGTTGACCATAGCATCTGCTGCTTTGAGGACAGTGTGAAAATACTTTGGTAACCACAAATACCAGAGGAATTCTGTTGATATTTTATAATATATTCTTTAGAGACTCTACTTTCCAGTGAAGAATAAGCATTGATCTTAAGTTACGGTAAGTATTGAGCAATTTCTCTTGGTGTCATCTATCTATCAAATAATGAACAAATAAATAAATTGACATTTGATAAGATCATGAATTTGGAGCTGGAAGGTACCTTATGGCTCATCTAGCCACTCCTCTCCGCCGCCCCCCCCCACACACACACTTTACAATTTTAGAAACTGAGGGCTAGAGTGAACAGCTTGCCTATGGTCACACAGGTAGACAGAAGCATAATTTGAACCTATTCCCTCTGAAAATCAATGTCCTTTCCATTCTACTCTCTTTAAGTGTCCTATGGATTCATTTCTTTTTATTGTTCTGTAATCTCTCCAGGGCTTTATATAAACCACTGTAGTAGGAAGACCGAATTTATGATCTCAAAAAGGATCATATAAATATCTGAATGGTTCGAAATCATTGGGTATACAGAATTCTCCAAGCAGAAGAAATCAAAAAATTTATTCAGGGCCCAGAGCAACAAATTAGCGAACCAACCTCCCCATTCCAGTATTGTGAACACAAGCCTCCAGGCCCAGTAAGCCCACCTCACAAGAGTAGCCAGGAGGCCACAGAAAAATAAGATGGCATAAATCATATTCATCGGCCTCAAGACCTCGCTCGAACTCCTGGGTCCACACAGGGGT
>CM053626.1:77131142-77152788 GCA_028646595.1 Phalanger gymnotis
GTATACATGTATCTACATACATATATACATACATATATGTCAATAAAATATCATAATTCAGGAGATCTGCATTTCAATGGAATATCTTGTGCTTACTGTCTGGTGATATTAAACAAATCACTTAAATTTTCTGAGCTTATTTTTCTCACCTATAAAATAGGCACAATGATACTTACAATGCAATCAAGCAGTCAGCAAGCATTTATCAAGTGTTTATGATGAGCCAGGTACTATGGTAAGCACTGGAAATTCAAATACAAACAGAAAGGAAAACAGCCCCTGCCCTCAAGGTTCCTACATTCTGGAAGGGAAGACAACACATGAAAGAGAGATGGAAAAGGAAGTGTGAAAGGAAGAGGAAGGGAAGGTACCCAAGTGAGGGGGTCATAGTAGAGAAATCCTGTGGCCAGGAGTCAGTGGTCAGAGTGGAGAGGAAGGAAGGCATAATTTTGGCCTCAGCCTATATCACCAAGCTGTTGTGAAAGTGTTCTATGAATTTGAAAGCATCATGTAAATGTGAGGTATTAAGGAACTATGCAAAATCATAAGACGTACAGGATCATAGATGGAGGGCTGAAAGTAACCTAAGGTTATTCTACTCCATCTTCACTTTCTCTCATCCTTCCTATACCCTCAATTTAAAAGGGAAGTAAAAAATTTAATCTTCATTTAAAAGGAAAGATTCCTCTTTTTGACAGTGTCTGCGTGCATGTGTGTGTGTGTGTGTGTGTGTGTGTGTGTGTGTGTGTGTGTGTGTGTTGGGGTGGGGAAGGGGACAGAAAGCACAGGGAACTTTGCCTTACATAACTATGACACATAGTAGGTACTTAATAAATACATGTTGAGTCATTAATTGATTGAATGGGCAAGGTAGGCTTAAGATCAGCTGAGTTTTGTGTGAAAGAATAATTTCTTCTTCTCTGTGAATGGATAGTTTTGTCTACCTCTGTTGGGCCAAACCACCTTTTTCTTGGTGCTAAGCAGATCATATCATGAGACTAGGGAGGTGCTATGAATTCAGTGAGAAGCCATCTCAACCCTGTGGTGTTAGGTCCCATGCCTGCTTCCCTGCATTATCATTGTGGTGAACAAGATTGCCTATGGGTGTCTTGGTCAATCTAAGTTAATAGTTTATCCATCACGCAGTATTTAACAGATTTGGAGAGAGGAATAATGGAAGTATGTTTGAAATCTATTCTGGACACTTAATCAATGTTTGTTCAATTACCCCCCCCACCTGCCTCACTAAGATGATTCTCTAGAGAAGTGTCACACTGCAAAGTTGTGTTGTGACAGTAGGTTTCTATGATCCTACAACCTGAAAAAGCACATGGTCCCTGATCATTGGGCAAAAAGCTTCCAGCTATAGCTAAGGCACTATAGTCATCATCTCCTGATGGAGTAAAGCTCTATATGTCTCAGGGAGAGAGAATTAGCACTGGACCTGGGCTTTAAGTAATATCTCCTTTACTAATGCAAAATGGCACATTCCTAACAATTTATGACCCTAGAGAGTTGCCCATAGCAATAAGGATTTGAATGACTTTCCTCAGGTCACACAGCAAATATGCATCAGAAGCCAGACTTGAACAATAGCCTTTCAAGGTTTTACATTTGAGGAAACTGAGGCAAAACACAGTTAAATTATCTGCCTAGAGTTACAAAGCTATTAAGTATCTTAGTCTAAACTTGAACTCAGATCTATCTTGACTCCAGGCCCAGCAATCTATACAACACACTCCCAAGATGCTTGGGAGAGAGATAACCCTTGAACAAGCACAGTCCCAGAGGAGAAAGAGAGAGATAGGGGGTATTCTTTTGTGATGTTTCTTTAACCATGCTAACTAATCGTTCTACTTCAGAGCACCTAAGCAGAAAATTCAATACTCTTTAGGATGCCAAAGAATTAATCACTTAGTTGCCAACCCCTGCAGGATGAGTCTCTCTGTACTCAGCTCTGCTGATTGTGAAACAGCAGACACAATCTGGTTCTCTAAACACACTCACAACCTTTCGAGCTAAGTGATCTTAGATCTTACAGCTTGTACTCTACTCATAGAATCTGGAGTCAGCTTATATGAGGATGAGGAATTGGAGTCAACTTCAGTGAAAGTAGTAAATTGAGTTCAAACAAAGCCCAAAAAAGGAAGGAGAGAGTAGACATTCCCCTCCCTGGTAGTATAAAGAGTAAGCTTTCCAGAGAATATGCTGAACCTGAGAGTATGAAAAGGGTCTAAGGAATGTTCTTATCATTACGATCCTAGATCTGAAGCTGGAAGAAACCCCCTCATTTTACTAGTGTGGAAACTGAGGCCCAGAGAGGTTAAGTGTCTTGCCCATGGCCACACGGTAGCAACAGGAAGGACTTGAATCCAGGTCCTCTGACTCTAACACTCACATCCTTTCCACTGTGTCATTACCAACATCTGATTCATCTTGAAAGGAAGAATGAACAGAGTCTGACACATGCTTATGCAGGCAGAGGGGAGCAGAGCAAAGTATTTCCTCATGAAATGTCAATTTCTATTCTACTATGTTACAGAAATGTGAGTTTCATTTCTTAAGTTCAGAATAAAATAAATTTAATTTACAAAATAAAGTGCTTAGCACAGCAAAAAGAAAGTCAATGAATGAATTTATTTTATTTGCTTCTTTTCGAAAAGCCCCAAATAAAACACAGAAAACATATGCTTTACTATTGAAAGGTCTGTGCCCAAATACTGCAGCATTCTCTCTGTTTTACTGTAGCACTCAAGACTGTCTCCATATTTTTCAAACCTCATCCGGGCTTGAAAATGCATAATATTTAATTTTTGCCCCTCTGTTGTCAATCTGCTTTTCTCAGGGAGCCTATTATGGATGGAAATTTCAAAGTCCAAAATGTTGGAGGTGGGAAGAGACAAAACAGATTTTTGCCTCTTCCTAATGTTCTCTGCAACATGTGAAAAGCCCTGCAGGAAATAACATTTTGGACAGCAAACTCTCATTACCACATTAATTGCCTCTGTCATGACAGTTTGGGCATCAGCAAATGGCTGGGCCCCTACTGTGCTCCTCCAGAGAGCAATGAAGGGCAAAGAAAAGTGGGTTCCTTGTTCCCCAACCAGCCTGCACCAAAAAAAAAAAAAAAGCAGGGACTGCTCCTCGGAGTGCGTGGGTTAGATGAGCCTTGGCCACATGGTTCACTCCTAGATTATTTAGGTAAGTATATTTTCCATGAAATGCTTTGGAAGTTATTGAAACACGAGAAGAGAGAAAGGGTGGGCTGAGGAATGGGGTGGAGAATAATATCACATTTCTAACAACACAGTTCTTGCCATAAGTGAATTTTTAACTAACTTCTCTGTCAAAACTGTGGAGATGAGGGATGTGAGTCAAAGATAAAAGCTCCAAATGTGCTCCCTGCTTCACTTACTCTCCATCTGAACATTTGCCACATAATCAGTGGAGCTCAGGAGGGGACAATTTGAACAAAGCAGAGAGTAAGTAGCATTTGAAGTTAAAGAACACATGGAAGAAAAATCCATTTGAACATTTTTTTTTCAAATATCACTAGCTTTTAAATTATTCTATTTAATTAATATAATTAGCAGATTGAGTAATGCTAGTCCGATTGGTTGAAGATGTAAAGTATGGTATAATGACTGTAATTGTTATTCTCACCCTTTTTCAGCCACATAAAAAGAAGAAAAAAAGATTTTCATTTACTCTTCTCCTGTTCTTACAACTAAAGCAAAGTTTCTATCCTTGAACCATAATGGGGGTGAGTCTAAAGTAGAAGTTAAGGGGCAAGACAAATGAAAGACTGAAGACCATAGGAAAAAAAAAAACAATAGAAAAATTGTAGAGTCGAAAGATTTGCATTTAGATTTAGAGCAGAGAATTTGGATTGAAAATTAGTTTACTATATGTATGCTCTGGGTTAAATCTTTAAAGTTCTGTGACTCTCCGTTTTCTCATTCGTAAAATGAGAGAATTGGATTAAAGGTCACTTCTTCTAGTTCTTATGCTCTTCAAAGTTGACTAAAAATGATCTTGGATCTTAGATGAAATGCATATCTAGATTCTACTTAGAAATATTTGGGAGAAAGGGAATTAGCAGTCAAATATACATATTAGTATGAAGCTTGGCCTATATCTGGAGATATGATATATGAATGATGACTTAATATTTTCACACTTATCTAGAAATTTAGTGTCATACAAACACAGAGTAAGTCTGATGATATGTTCTTTACACGACTCTGAAGGACCATTCAAACTTCTGTTGCTTTATTTCTTCATATGGAAATGATAGACAGTTATCAATTAATTCTAATTCATTTGCAGGGACATAGTGAAGTATCAAGCTCCTGTGAAAAATACAAAATGTCTGATACCAGATGTGTCTCTTTCACATGCCAAGGGGATTCATATGTCCAGGGGCAGCTTTTTGAAGCTAATCAACTTGTGTCTTGATCATCCCACTTCAGGAAGAGGAGTGAGGAAAGGAAAAAGACCCAATTCATTAACCTTAACTCCTTCCTACTCCCTGACTTTAAGAGCCAATCACAACAACCGAAAATGAAGATCTAGGGGATTCTAGGCCAAAAACGCATAGTCATTGCCATTACAGAGACAATTGGAGTAGACACAGGTATGTTACGTTTTATGTTATATTATGTTGTGGTGGTGTGTACTGTTGTGTGGTGTTGTTATACATTTGTTCTTGTAGGCATGGGCTGCAATTTAACTTATGCATATATGTATCTGTTCAACAACAAAACAACCACAAAAATAATAATAATAGCTAGAATTTATATAGCACTCTAAGGTTTGCAAACAGTTTTATCTCATTTTATTGTCACAGCAACCTTGGGGGGTAGGTGGTATTATTATCCTCATTTTACTGATAAGAATACTGAGGTAGACAGAGGTTAAGTGACTCACCCAATGTCATGTAGCTTGGAAGTATCTGAAGCTGGATTTGATTTCAAGTCTTCCCGACTCCAGAATCAGTGCTCTCATCCACCACACCAGTTAGTATTCAATAGCTGAATTAGCGAGTTTGCCATATTTTGATTTTAATTGCTGAATAATACTCATAAAGACTTTGAAGTCAGATATCCCGAAGAGCAAACTATAAAACTGGCTAAATCCAAAGGTATCCCATTCATGTTTTGAGCCTGATGTAATTATATATTAAAAGCATATATTTTCAATAAATTCTAGTTATAGCTATATATGCTTATATCAAAGATACATGGTAAAATCACATATGAAACTGACACATGTGAAACTGAAACTGACATAAGGTTGATCAGTTACTTCAATATTTTAAGATTGTCATTTGGAATAAACACAGCACAGTGGAAAAAGCACTGAGCATATTGTCATAGGAACTGGGTTAAAACCGCACTATAGGTACTTACTACCTGCATTAACTTGAGCAAGTCACGACTCCTCTAGGCATCATTTTCTTCACCTATAAAATGAAGGCATATGATTTCCAAGGTCACACTAAATCTCTGATTTGTGATGTGTGATTTCATCAGTATGGATAATTCCACCACCAATACTGATTATAAAACCTCCCATGTCTTAGTAATTTCATGAGATGCTATTATGAAAAATACATTAATTTAAAAAGGATGACATAAAACCATAGCTGGGCCCAATGTGGTTTGGGGCACTCAACCACTTCTACTCATGGAGACTGCATCTTTAGACCTATGCACACAAACTAGATTCTATCTTGAGAGATTTAAGAGTGAATTGTAGAGGATCTTAAAGAGTAGGGTGAAGGTCCTTTTCTTGAAGGTCCTTTGACCCTTTACTCTTGCCTCAAATGTCTAAGAGAATCATTTAAAACTTACATTGACTAATATCTAGAATCTCTGAGGGGGATAGGGAAGAAAAGAAAGTGATTTGACACACACTGTAAATCAGATATAGGACAGCTATCTATTTCCTTTACACAACTGAACTGCCAAGCACAAAAGATTCATGGGCCCACAGTTTATAAAGGAAAAAAAAAACTTAAGTAGTAAATTACAATTCTTACTATAGTCCCTAGGTAAGGATTACTATTCCCAGATGATTTTGAATACTTAAAATACCCAAGCATGAAGCATTTTTTTAAACTACTGAATAGGTATTTCATGTTTTCTTTGCCTTGTAATGTCTCCCTCAAGATCCCCATCTTTCAGCAAACCAGACCAGGAATTGGGCTCCTTTTCTTCTGTCAGCGATCATCTTCGCCTCCAAGAAATGCTGTAATGGATGTAAGTGGTATCTTTTTGTAGTGTAGCAGGAACTTACTGATGGACCCAATAGGTCTTGACCTCTTAAATTCACAAAGTTCCTTCTGAGGCTAGAAATGTCTAGCATAGGATTGTTGTTAGTTTACTTATGTTAAGGAAAGAAACACAAAGCTGAAGAAAACCTGGGAGGCTGAGAGCCAATCTCAAGCTCATCTAACCTGACAGGGGTGCTGGTGGGCATGTGTGAGCAGTCTGCCATTTCTTCTAGGACAGAGGATAATAAAAACCTCTTTGATATCTTCTGGGAAGCCCAGTGAAATATTCAAAGAGTCTTGATGCAGGAAGACAGAAAGAGAGAGGTGAGAGTTGCTCCTTTTAACTTTTATGGAGTAGGAGGCTCTTCCTGGCTTAATGTCCCCATCCTTTCAGAAATAGACTACCCCCAACCTCATAACCATTAAGGATGATAAAGGATCTTTCTAAACTTAGCTATTCTAGTCCACAAACGGTAGGCATAAGTCCTATCGCTAAACTAATACTTAAAGCCATTGCATTTTGGAAGCCTATGCTAGCTAAGCTATATAAACAATATAAGGTAAACACATAGGAAACATATATGTGTGTATATACATATATATATATATATACACACACACACTTACGCAAACAACATAATAATGGTGCACCCAATTCAATCCTTATTCCTGTAGTGCCTCCACAGCAGATTACCTCACCTCTAAACTTTGCCTACTAAGAATAGGACTATCTGACATGACATATGTGAAATACACCCTTATTATGCTCCTTCCATCTTTGAAATATTTGTTTCTATGCACGCAGTTCATCCTTCCTTCAAGTCTAAGTGGAAGAGGCTTCTCTCATTTCTACAACTAAACTATGTGTATTCTCAAATTTATCCCCTTATGCCTCATTCTTGGCCGCAGTCCCTCAATTATCCCTTTCTAAACCTTCAATTATTCCCTATGGACTATTTTTTTTATCTCGGTCTTCAAAGAAAAATTCACAAGGGTTTTTCTGTCATAAAAACCACAACAAATACCTTCCCTTGATTCTACTGACCTGTCAAGCTATAAGCCACTCTACCCTCCCCCTTTCTGTTAGAAGGAAGAAGGGAATAAGCATTTTTTCACCACTATGTGTCAGACTCTGTGCTAAGCATTTACAAATTTTGTATCTGGTTAGGCTTTGAGGGATAGGTAGATATTTGACAGACAAAAATAGATAAGGAATGGAACACTCCAAGGAGTAATGATTAATGCACAGCATTTCATAGCACCTCAGACATAGTAGGTGCCCAATAAGTATTAGTCATCTGACTAACGTACATAAAAGCCACAGGGATGGGTATTGGTCTGTGATTTCACTGGTAAAGGGAATAATCTCTGCCAATGTGGAATGATACCTTCTCTGAAATTTCTAGCCTTAAAGAATTATCTAGAGGAATTACCTAGAGGTTGAGAGACTTGTCTATCCTTATACAGTCAATATGTATTAAAGGCAGGACTAGAACCTTAATCTTCATTGCTTTAAAGCTGGCTTTCTATTTCCTTTATGCAATTAGGATAAAGTATATACCATAACATCACAGAATTTTACAGAGATGGATTAAGGGCAAGAGAGAGGTAGTATAGCCTAATGGCAAATTATTCTCAGAATCAGAAAGACTTAGGCTCAAGTCCTGCTTTTGGCACATACTGATTATGTGTCTATTTTACCTATTTAACTATTACTATTAACATACTATTTAACCTCTCAATGTCCTCAGGTATGCCTGAAAGATTATAATTTGCAGAACAGGTGATGAGTTAGGGGAATGCTATCCCAAGCATGTGAAGACTTCCCCCAGTGGAAAGCATGGATGAGAACATTTTGTTCAAACAACCATAAATGTGGCTAAAGGAGATGTTGTGGAGCCCTTAGAGCTTGGTCAGACATCTAAGACTCTAAGTTCATCTTCTGAATCTCGGGTCATCGCCAGTCATCCTGACTTTCGTCTTGCCACTAGACTTTGATAACTCTGGAAGAGAGAGCGAGGTCGATCACTTTGTGTAACTCTGTCTCACTCAAATCCAATCCACGTGCAAGTCAAGATATCACCCCATGATGCCACTGATTGTCTTTGAAAACGAAGGCTGAACAACAACAATGAAAGGAATTTCCTCACTGGGAATTTCCTATGCCAATGAAAATCTCAGGTCTGATAAATGCATAGAGAGGCAACTAGGGGGCTGAGTGGATAATAGCATTTTATGTTACTACTGTAAAAGCTGTAAAATATAATAATAGCGCCTACTTCACAGGGTTTTGTGAGAATCAAATAAGATAATATTTTAGCAAACTGTCTCACCCATAGTTGGTGCTATATAAATGTTTGTTCCCTTCTCTATCTTTTCCCTTTATGCATATATGCACACACATTTGTTGTTGTTGTTGTATATGTATATACGCATATTCATACATGTACACATACAGCTAAGTTATCCAATTTGGGTTGAACTATATCATAGGTTGGGGAGCTAGGTGGCACAGTGGATAGAGTGCCAAGTCCAGAGTTAGAAAACCTGAGTTCAAATCCATCCTCAAAAACTTACTAGCTGTGTGACCCTGGGCAAATCACTTAACCCTTTTTGCATCAGTTTCCTCATTTGTAAAACGAGCTGGAGAAAGAGATAGCAAACTACTCCAGTATCTTTGTCAAGAAAACCTCAAATAGGATCACAAGGAGTCAGAGATGACTGAAAGGACCAGACAATAACAAAGCAACATATTCCAGATTACTTTAAGGTAAAACACCAGGACTAGGAGTAGGCATGAAAGATTGTATCTACATGAGAAAGCCTTCAAAATACAAAGTCTTTAGATTACAAAGAAGTTTAGGAAAAATAACATTAGCCTAAGAATCAAGAGATCAAAGGCCACTCACTTCACTTTTCTGGCCTTCAGTTTACTCTTATGTAAAATGATAGTGTTGAATTAGATAATCACTAAGAGTCCTTTTAAATAAAAATTCCAGGATTCAAAGCAGTCATTTGAAAATTTTCTAGCAGGGGAGTGATTTCATAAGAACTTGACCTCTGTCTCTAATTCTGGGCTTTACTCTCCTATTGGATTTTTCTGCCCAGAAGTCTCAAGGTCAAACCTCAAATTCAACATACCTGAAAATGAAATATGTCATCTCCCTACTACTCTGTGCCTCATGCCCCAATCCCTCGATCTGCCTCTACCTCCTGATTTCCGTATTCTAACAACTCTTCCATTAGTCTCCCAGTCATCAAATTAGCACTAAATAAAATGAGTTTGTCTTCTCATTTTCTACCTAACATTAATCAATCTCTAATGAAGCTAATTAAGTAAAATGAGCATCTGAAAAATAATGATACTTAAAAATGTTAATATACACTTGTCTTTGGTTGGGTCTATACATCTGAATTGAAGGATTGAAGCAATTGTCTGTATAATGCAAACTAAAAAATACTTAATCTCACTATTCAGATAATTGAAGCAACGTTGATTATAGTAATCCAGATAATAGCTTCATTTATTTGCTTTGCTTTCCTCATATTTCCATGTCCGAAAACTGGTTCTTTACCTAAAAATTGTGTATATGTGTATATGTACATGTGTATATATGTATGTATGTATGTGTATATGTGTGTGTATGTGTATGTGTATATGTATGCACATATACATATATATGCTTTTTTAATTTTGCATGTATCACAGACTACTAGAAGTAAAGAGGCAGTTATATCAATGGGAAGGGACAGATGAGAACATCAGTGGGTCAAGGCAGACCTTGAATGGCACAGTATCTATTATTCATTTCCCAGTCATATCCAGCTCTAAAGTTATGGGAAATGAATTGACAGGCAAGACATGTAGGTAAATTGCCCATTCAGTGATATAATTTAATACCACAGGAACATTTCAGAAAGGAAGAGATACCACAAAAACCATTTTATAGTCAGCATCCTAAACACTGAATTGCCCTTAGTAATGTAGGAGACATTGTAGACCTTTTCATTTTCAGAGGTCACAAATTGGCAGAGCTTGATGAAACATTATAAGGAACTGTAAAAAGATGCCACAACCACCAGCCTTCCCTGGAGACTTCTGTGGTGTCTCAAATTCTCTCAGAAACCATTTCTGAGGCCTTAAGAATGGAGAGTGAAAAAGATACAACTCATCATTGCCAAGTGGCTGCGTCCATCACCCACTCTTCAGGTACAGCAGGACAACTCAGAGGATTTCACCATTGTTCAATTTGCTTCTGTGACCTCTTGCCAGGTTTCTCATTCAGTAGCCAACATCTATTTGTAAGTAACAATCTATATGCAGTTTAAAAAAAATCTGCAACGGTAATGAATGTGTTGCAGGAGCCACATGAAAAGATTACTGAGCAGCTCACCCCTTGTTCTCTCTCTCCTGGGTTTCAAGGTCCCAATGAGACCCATTTGGGCTATGTGCCACCTAAGATGGGCAATATGTCCACATGCCATGTTTTCACACTTCCTTAATTAGATTGTGCATGATTTCTAAACCAGCTGATAGAATGTAGAAAATATTCCAGCCTCTGGGCTTAGATAAGCTTCTGATTTTTCCTTGCAGTCTGACAATTTCTTGGCAAATACTTGCAGATAAAGCAGAAATGGGCTTTGTCTTAACACAGGCAGGAGCTAGGAGGGGTGGAGTCATACCATCTATACAAAAGAATAACAATTATTATAATACGTGATAATTAGTAACTTCCAAATTCAAGTCCATGTGCAAGAAGATCCCAAACAACACTGGCAAACATCCTCTCCATACTCTTTAGAAGGAGAGACTCATTGGGTGATGAGCCAGGACACTTCTGGCCTCAACCAGAGAATCCATTTTATCTGCCTGCCGGAGAGAACAATATACTGCATCCAGGAGCAAGTTGCTCAGAAATGACTAATGCTGCTGCTGTTGCTGCCGGAGCACGTTGGTTAGGCTGCACATTAGGCATGAGGAAACAGGATTCTTGTCGAGTGTATGGCAAGGCATCAGAAAAGCAATGCTTGTTGATATGGAATAGGCAAGCAATTAACCTGAAAAAAAGAAGGAATCACAGAAGCTGCTGACCTGCAAATTTATTCCCTTACTTTAATCCTTCGGGCTTCTGGGACTAAATCAGTGCCTCTTGATGATCTGTTCTCTCCACAGAAGCAGATTGAAGCCCTTTCACAAGTAAAAACAGATTTTAAAAAATAGTGCTAGGAATACATATTTCTTATGTGAACTGTTATTTTAGCATATGTAAAATCCAATGTGTAAAGCTAGCTATAGGAAATGGGCTGCTGGGACTGAAAATAATCATTCCCAAGTACCTAACCTACTTCTGAGCCTCTCTATCTATCAAGGTAGGCACTCAGAAAACAGACTCACAGTATATTGGCAGCTCACAAAGACTTTTTGAGTTTCCAGAGCTTAGGCTTTGTTGGAATGTCTTTCAAGATTCTAGTGTTACATCCTGAGGAGAGTTAGGGAAGACACAGAATGGCATCACCAGGTGATTTACAAAAAAAAAAAAAGGTTTTAAGCTCCAAGATCTTTATTGGCAGTATACTGAATACCAGAAAAATATTCAAGGGTACTGGAGAGAAGATGGGCAGCTAGGTAGCACAGTGGACTGAGGACTAAGCCTGCAAACAGGAAGACTCATCTTTACGAGTCCGAATTTGGCCTTAGACATTTACTAGCTGTGGGAACCTGGGCAAGTCACAAGTCTTAACCCTGTTTGCCTCAGTTTCTTCCTCTATAAAATGAGATGGAGAAGGAAATGGCAAACAACTCCAGTATCTTTGCCAAGAAAACCCTAAGTGGGGTCATGAAGAATCAGACACAACTAAAACTACTGAAAAACAACAAAAAGCAGAGATGTTACTGGGTGCAAGTAAGAGAAAGTTGAAAGGGAAGGGATTAAGCATTAATACAAGAACTAATATTTGCCAGGCACTGATTTAAGTGCTGTACAAATATCATCTCATTAGATCTTCACAACAACTCTGTGAGGTGGGTGCCATCATTACCCTCATTTTACATGTCAGGAAATTGAAGGGAAAAGAGATTAAGTGACTCAGGATTAGCGAAGTATCTGAGGTCACATTTGAACTCAGGTCTTCCTCACTCCAGGGCCAGGGTTCTATCTACTATGCTACCTAGTTGCCAAGGAAGAACTTCCTCTTGGCAACTGAGAATTGAGATGCAAAGAACAGATTCTGGGGAGCCCAGCCGAGCGACTTCCTCACAGAGATGCTGAGCCCAAGAGGGAACTACAAGAAGACTATAGGAGGAAAGAAATGATACAGAAGTCCTGTAGTTCCAGAGGCATAAGTTGTTTTGGCCACATGTGTTCCCTGGTATGTGTCTTACTATCATTGTGCTCTAAATAATCCTACCAAGGTGGGACGGCTTAGCTATCTAAACTCTTCTCTGGGCATGGTCAGTTTCTCCCCCACTCTTCCAGGGATGCTGTGTAGGATTATGGGGGAATGTACTTCAGGTTTATGGAAGGAATATTTTGTAGTTACTGTTCTTTCTATGCCACCTGAATAAGTATCAATGCTTTGAGCTAACTGGCACTAATTGATGACAGCTATGCATGAAAAGCAAAGACTTCTAGGCTAAAACTTGAACCTGTGAGTAGCAGCCATCCTCTAAAACTCCAAAGCCCAAATTCAAGTACAAATTGGGGCATGAGAGTAGAGGGGATCTTATGTCTTTATGCACAGTGGAATAAAGACAAAACATTCATTTTTCTCAGTTATACATAAGGATAGGGATAAGAACTAGGTTAATGATTTTATTTGTAAAGGGAACACCCACTTGTAGGGAAGAAACTCCCTCTAACAATGTAGGCTAGGACCTTCTCTGAAATTTATAGTTTCAAAAAATTGCTTAAACTACACTGAGAGGTTAAATGATTTGCCTGGCATCATTCAGGCAGTATGTGACAGAGGTCAGACTTAAAACCAGGTTTTCTTGAATTTGAGTCTGATACTTAACTCACTATTCCACACACTGCCTCTCTATACATAACTTGTTAATAATAGTAAAATATCTCATACACATACCTGTTCTCTACTGAAACTATAACCTAAAATGCAGTTTGAACCACTTCATACCTTCTCCCATCTAATAAAATCCAGTAGCTCCCTATTTCCTCCAAGATCAAATTAAAAAAAGAAAAAAATTCTGTTTGATTTTTAAAGTCCTTTAAGTCCTTCCTACCTTTCCAGTTTTCTTATACCCTACTCCCCATCCACATACTCTCTTGAACCTTCTCAGAAACTTCACTTCTCAGTGAAGTGACACTGGCCTTCCTCCTTGCTATTTCTGGAACACAACACTCCATCTCCAACTCTGGGCATATTCACTGGCTGATCCTAGTGCCTGGAATGCTCTACCTCCTTTATGTTACATCTCCTAGCTTCCCTGACTTCCCTCAAGTTTCAGCTAAAGTATAGCCTTCTGCAAGAAATTTTTCCCTGTCTTCCTTAATCTTAGGGTCTTCCTTCTCAGACTACTATAAAATTTTACATATGTATATAGATATAGAGACATATAGATGTATGTATATATGTGTGCCTATGTACATGCATGTACACACATATTTGTGGCACATATGTACATATATGTATGTATATATACCTGTGGTATATACATATATGATTATTTACAAAGATATATACATATACATACACATGCATATGTGTATGTGTGTGTATTCCTGTTTGTACATAATGGCTTTCATGTTTTCTCTTTTATTAGACTTGGAGCTCCTTGAGAACAGGGACTGCTTTTTGCCTTTTTTCATATTCCCAGTGTTTTTTCACAGGGCCTGGCACATAGTAGATGCACAATAAATGCTTGTTGAATGACTCACTTATATCCCTCTATCTACTCATGCTACTTCCTGATGTAGAAGGAGTGATATCTCCCTTGTACAGGACTGATTTTTGTTTTTGCTTTGGGACAAGCAATCAGAATTCCCTTTGTTATCTAATACCAGGCATGTTTTTGGCACTAGGGTCTCCTTGTCCATGACTCTAGTATTATTTTCCCTGTAACTGATACAGGTATCCATGTCCTCTTCAAATCAAGAATGACAAAGGAACTCCAAACAAGGATGTATCAGTTTCATTTTTTTCCTGAGTAACTTCCTGCGCAATAGACAAGAAGTACTTAAGAGAGTCAGTGTGTCTGGGACAGACTTTTACCGAAGATAGAATAAGCATGCCATTCTTAGCTATCAATAAGGTTGAATTATTTGGCTCTATTCTCCTTAAATGCTTCTTGCTAAATAGGAATTTGTTATAAATGATGAAAAATGCAGTCTTCATTTCAAATTATTAGTTCAGAAATATCAGGATTTATCAGAGACAAATAGAAAATAAAAAATGCAAAAGAAGTAAAGAAAAGCTTTAAGCAGTGACTATTTCTATACTCCCAAATGGCAGAATTCAATCTACTGTGGTTTTCAGACAAAATGAGCTTTAGTCTCTCTCTACAAACAGCCTCGTTGGCAGAATCATGAGCAGTACCAAACTGGGAACATAGTGAGTGCTTAATAAATGCACATTGATTTGTTGGTGTATGCGCTACCAAAATTATATCAAAATAAAAGGCAAAGAAAATGTTTTCCTAAAGACAGGGCACACAGTAGCGACTCCCTTGATAAAATAAAGCCCTATAAGCAAAGGGAAGAAAGAAATAGTAAACATCTCAAAACCCAAAACTGAGACCAATATTGTTTTTGAGCAGCAGGCTGATTATTAATATCCAATGCAATAAATTACTAATATCAAATACTTTTAAAAGTATTTTTTAAAAAATCACTTACAACTTATCTGTTACTAGAGGTAGAAAATAGTACTGAAAATGATTGGACACTAAAATGTATGAGATATTCATTCTGTCCATCAGAAATGAAAGAGAAAAAACTAATAGTAATTGCCCTCTTCCTCCCACAATGTTGATATTTGAAACAAATAGTTCTATGATCTCCTTCATGTTGAATGCTGAAGTTCAAACAAATCTGCTTGTAGACCAAACATGCAGAGCTGGAAAAGAAAGACTGTGACAAGTCTGTATGCTGATGTAGTACCAAAATAAATAAACAAATAAAATTTCAGCATTATAGTCCTATGAAATCCTTGATGAGTATGAGGACAAAGTAGATGCAGTGATTTTTATGCTCAAAATACATACTGACAGTTAACATTGGGATTTTTCAACATAGAAGGAATCAGTTACTTCTTTGATCTTGGGAAGTAACAATGTTTCTAACAACCTGTGACCTTTAACCCCAGCCCCCCCTCAGCTTTCTTCCTTTAATCTTTAAACATCCATGTAACTTAATGAACACATGTCATGTTCTCAATTTCGTTTTCTTGAGCAGTTGAATGTCTAAGAATGCTTTTCATTTCTACATGTCCTAAAAAGGCATTTTATGAGCAAACACACTTGCATCAGAGAAGTCACACATTGAGTTCAAACCTCTAAACTTGCCTTATACCTGTGGGCTCTTAACTTGAGAAGAGAAAAAAAAGCCCACTCTTATTCCTACTCAAAATGTGGAGAGCTTTGGAATAATAAGGCATGTGCAGGTCACTGCAAAGCAAAAGATAACACAGTGGCAACCTGAATATGTTTGCTGATGTGTTTAAAGGGATTATGTTTCTTTATAATACAGTGTATGCAACTGAAAGAAAATGTAAAGCCAGTGATTCATGCCATGAGAAAAATAACTGTTACTCAAAACCAGACTGAAATGTGAGTCGAGCTGAATGATAGAAAACAGAATTGGTAAGAGGCAGGCACTTTCTGACAAGATTCACACAAAAATAATCATTGAGAAACCAGATGGTAACTGGTGAATTTGCATGGATGCAAAAGAACAAAATGACCAGATATTATTTTTTTAAGGAGGAAAAAAGAAATATTAATCTCTTAGTTAAAAAATTAGAAGAAAACAATTTAAATTTTTCTATTTTATAACATTTTTAATATTTTAAAAAGATTACCCTTTATCTTCAATACTTATACTACTTTTTCAACATACACACACACACACACACACACAAAACAAGGTTAATAAGATGATGACTCCAGGGTTATATTAAAAAAAAACATTTTGTACAAAAAGGTATAGCCAAAGCAAGAAAAAAAAATTTAGCCATTATCTTTCTAGCTTTCCACCAACGTGATCTTCACTGATCTTGTTCCTTGTAAGTTGTTTTATTCAGTTGTTTCAGTCCTGTCTGACTCTTCATGACAACATTTGGGATTTTCGTGGCAAAGATGCTGGAGTGACTTGCCATTTTCTTCTCTGTCTCATTTTACAAATGAGGAACTGAGGCAAATAGAGATTTAAACTCACCAAGATGAGTCTTCCTGACTTCAAGCCTTCATACTATCTACTGCACCACCTAGCTGCTCCACTTGCATGTAGTAGGCACTAACTAAATGTTCATAGATTGAAAAAGTGATTTTGAGTTAGTAAAACTTAGTGCTAAATGGAATTTTAGAGAAATGGAAGCAACAATGAGAAAACAGTTTCCACAACAGGCCATGTCAGACCAACCCCATTTTTTTTTCCTTCCTTCCTTCAGTCTTCTTTCTTCCTCTTCCTTTCCTTCTTTCCTTCTTTCCTCCTTCCTTTCTTCCTCTTTCTTCCTCTTTCTTCCTCTTTCTTTCTTCCTTCCTTCCTCTACTCTCCTCTTTCTCTACAAGGTTAATAGAATGAAGATACCATACAACAGAGAAAAGTTATAGAACTACTTTATTTAGATTTAAAGAAAGTATTTGGCCAGGTTTCTCATGCAATTCTTATATAAACAACAGAGAGCTGGCGGCTATATGGTAACTTAGGTGAATTCAGAAGTGGTTGAATTTTAGGATACAAAAAGTAGTCATTAATGGATCAAGACTCATTTGGATGAGATCACCACTAGACTTTTTCTAGGGTTCTGTCTTGTTCATTTATTATTTAACATCATAATCAATTATTTATATGAAGGCATAGATAGGTTAGCTATAAAATTTGCAATGACAAAATGACAAAATGGGGAGGGGTAGCTGACATGTAGAGTTAATGACAGGTTAAAAATTAAAAAGAAGATAAGAATAGAGTAGAACATTGAATTGAATCTAAAAGTATTCAGTCAAAATAAACACAAAGTTTTATATTAGAATTAAAAATAATCTTCAGAAAAAGACAAGCAGGATAACTTTGAAAGTAACACGAAGAATTTATAATAAAGTGAAAAAGTTTTAAGTAAATATTTGAAGTTGATATGTAATCCTTATTTCTGTTCTAAAAATATTATTTTTGTTATTAATCACATTCAGTATACAAGTATACGTTTTAATAATAACAAATAATCAACATGAGAAAGATACAGTCTGCAATGGAAACATTAACACTAATCTCTGTGAATGACTGACATTGCAAAATGACAGAAGAAAGGATCTAGACAAAGACTATAAAAATTAGATTGGAAAATTAGAAAAGATTAGCAAAAGGTAAATGTCTCAGTTTTGTTTTGTGGCTTTTTTTTAAGGATAAGAAAAGAGTCTGCAAATTTTAGGCTTGACTATAATTACAAGAAAAAGCCTAGATAGTGATCTTTAGTTAGAATGTAGAAAAGGAATCAGTGATTACTGTGAGTCAACACTGTTTTTAATCAAAATATAAGTCATGCTAGAGTAATTTAATTTTTAACAAGATGGTTAAACTGTCAAATCTGGGAAATACTGTAGATATAATTTATTTAGATTATCATTTGATGAAGTATTGCCTACTGTTCTTAATGGAAAGGAGAGATGGGAACTAGATGAAAATACAATTAGATGCACCCAAAACTGAATGGATAGTGAGACTCAAAAAGTAATTATTCATTGTCAACTTGGTAGGAGGTCTCAAGTGTAGTGCCCCAGGGATCTGTGTTTGGTTTTGTATTTTATGTGTATGTGTGTATTATGTATGTGTTTTTACAAATGCTTTGCATAGGGACATACGTGGCTTGCCTTTCACATTTACAGTGACAGAAGTGGATAGCTAACCAACCAGACAAAAGTCAAATTCCAAAAAGATCCTTTCGGGCAAGAACACTGGGCTTAATTTAATAAGATGAAACTGAATAATGATATAGATACAATTTACACTCAGCTTCAGAATTTCAAATTCACAAGTGCAGAATATACTAGGAGACAACAATGGTTAGACAACAGTTTGAGGTTTTTTGCAAAAAAAAAAACCACCCTGTGTTTTTAGTGTATTTCAGTCTCCATATGAGCCAGCAATGTGAGGTAGCAGCTATAAATGCTAATGTGATCTTGGATTGCATGAAGAGAGGCATAGTTTTCAATGATGAGATGGCAATCATCCCTCTGTGCTCTGACCTACACAGACCGTATCACAAGCACTGTGTTTGGTTCTGAACACGGCATGTTGGATATCGGTAAGGTAGAGGCTGTCCAGAGAAGAGAACTGTAATGAGTTACATTTGGTACCTGTCATATGAGACTGAAGGAATGGTTAATACTATTCTATCTAAGATGCAGTGGGAGAGGAGGAAAATGATGATGAAAATTATTTTCAAGTATTTAAAAGGCCTACACACAGAAATGGAATGACAGTTATTTGGGTCCAAGGGGCAGAAGCAAAAAGCAATTGGGTGCAATGTTGTGAAAGAGGAAAACTAACAATCGACTTTCTGATAATTAGAGTTATCCGAAATTGAAATGATTATGATGTGATAGGCAAGATGGTAGAATAACTCTTTTTAAATTCTTCTTCTTCAATTAAACATATATTTTCTCTCTATCTTACCTATCTTCCCCCGATAGGAGGGGAAAAATAACTATTGCAAGAAATATGTATAGTCATGCAAAACAAATTTCCATATTAGCCACGTCCAAAAATGTCCATCAAGATGTGGGTAGCATACGTTAGCATTCGTCCTATAGAATTATATTTCATCACTGTGTTGGATCAAAATTCTTAAATCTTTCAAAATGTTTGTTTTTATACTGTTGTTGTTACAATACAAATTCTTTTCGTTGTTCTGACCACTTCGCTCTGCATCAATTCATACAAGTGACCCCAGGTTTCTCTGAAACTATCCCCTTCATTTTGTTTTTTTTTTCTTTTATGGAACAATAGGATTTCATCACACAATATACTATAAATATCATATTTTATTTTTTCAAACACTTCCCAATTGATGAACAGCCTATCAGATTTCAGTCCTTTGCCACCAAAGTGGGGGGGGGAGTTATAAGTATTTTCATGGATTTAAGATTTTTTTCCCCTTTCTTTGATCTTTGGGTTACAGACCTAGTAGAGGCATAGCTGGGTCAAAAGACATATACGATTCAGTAACTTTTTAGATCTAATTCTAAAGTGCTTTCCAGAATGGCTAGACCTATGTGGACTTGAATCTAATTATGGCCAATGAATAGTAAGGGCACCAGTATTCTCCTTCCTTTGCCCATCTCTGTCATTGTCAATAGAGTCAACCTTCTTCCCTTCAGAGGTATCTTACTGTATACAATCTTCTCCTAGTAGCTATACCACTATCCTCAGCTAGAATTTACTTTCTCTACATAAACCTCACCCTAAGAGAGATTCACCCAATGCTCCCAGGGCCTCCACCCCCAAAAATATTTCTACTTATGGCTCTGGTTGTGGATGCTGTTTACTTGGTTAGGTATAATGACCTACATGGCCTATAAGTTCCTTACAATTCTGATTTTATATGACTGTAGGACTATCCCCATAGAGCTCAGCTAACCAATACCTTTATGATCCCTCAACATACAATAAGCCCTTTACTCTCCTACTTCTTTCACGTGCATGTTCCCAAGCAAAACAAAACAAAACAAGCAAAAGTCCTTTCATTTCTTATTTGCCTCTGCTTCTTTTAAAGTTCAGTGTAAAAGTCACTTCTCTCATTTAGCCATCCCCAATCAGCCATAAACAAGGTACAAGTAATGGAAGCAAGGGCTAACAGTCCCTCTAGCACTTCACTGTGCTTGCTGCCTTCTTTTTCCTATTACAATCCTATCATAGTTCCTATGATAAGTCTATACTTGTCTTATCTTTGCTGTTAGATTTTAAGCTACTTAAGGACAGAGGTTGGATCTTATTCAGCCCACACAACACAAAGCATATGTTCAATAAATTCAATTCAATTTTTTTTAAAAAAATTAGGCATCTACTTCTTGCAAGACATCATGTTCTGTGCTGGGAATAAAAAGGAAAAAAAAAAACGAGAAAAAATCCCTATCCTCTAGAACAGAATAGTTCTTAAACTGTGCGTGTGTGTATGTATGTGTGGTGAAGCCTTATCAGACCCTTTGTCGATGTGATATTTTGTATGCATAAAAACAAAATGCATTGAATTACAAAGGAAACTGAAAGTTAGTGAAAATAAAGACCCTTTTTTCCCCAATCCTGAGTTCATGTATATATATGCATATATGATACAATGTATGGCTTGCAGAGGTTGACAATCTCCAGAGTCTCACATTCCATTAGAAAGAATCACACATGCAGGGAAGTAAATTCAAGATAGATTCAAAATAAATACAAAATAATTGAGAGGGGCATGGGGAATATTCATATTCTAGTTGTCAAGAAAGGCATCATAGGAAAATATACTTAACCTGAATCTTAAATGGAACTAAGATTCTAAGAGGAAGAAAGAGAAAAAGGGAACATTCTGGCCATGAGAGATAGCCTGTGCAAAGATATGGAGGCAATGTATGAAGAATGGCAAGAAGGCCATTTTGGCTGGAACACAGAGTGCATAAGGGAGAGTAATGTGAAAGCAGTCTGGAAAGACACATTGGATCTAGATTTTGAAGGACTTTAAATGCCAAATACAAGAATTTTCACTTGATTCTAGAGCTAATAAAAATCCATTAATGTTTCTTGAGCAAAGGGACTGACATGGTTAAAACCTATGCTTTAGGAATGTGAAGTTGAATATTACAAAGTATATTTATTTGGCATTTTAAGATTTATAGTGCATTTTCATTATAACCTCCTGATGAGGAATGAATAAATGAATGAAAGAATATGAAAAGTTCCAAGTGAAGCTTCAAGAAGCAACAACAACAAAAATCCAAACTAAGCAGGAAGGTTAATATTAAAAATAACAGAGAATTAGAGCTCCATCACACATTTTGTGCATTTGGATCTCTAGGCCACACACAGTTAATTTACTTTGATTTGTCCTCATCTGTATTAGCTATGGATATCAGGCCAATTCTATGATTTGAGATGCTACAATTTCTTTTTTCATGATCTCCTTTGGTCAGAAAGATATTTATTTTTATATTCAAGAGAC
>CM053626.1:77153288-77219943 GCA_028646595.1 Phalanger gymnotis
ACTCCTCCTTCCCCAGGAACCCCCTACCTGGACTGGGCTTAAATCTTCAGCAGGCTCTTTACTGCTGCTCTGATCCACCACTTAATTCCTCCCACCAGGTGGGCCTGGGGCCAGACTCAACTACAGCTGTAGTTCTGTAGCTGCCCAACCTCCGCCCCAGGGGCAGTGGCCGAACTGCAAACTCAGTCCCGCAGCTTTTCCCACTAACCTTCTCTAATGTCTTTGCTGTTTGTGGGTTGTGAGGTCTGGTACATGCCACAGCTCAGTATTTCAGGATGCCAGGGCACTCTCCGCTCATCTCCTGGTCTGGTAGGTCTGCGTCTGGTCTGTTCGCGCCGTGCGCGCTGGGCTCAGCTCCGCTCCCCTCAGCTGGGGGCTGGGAGCTCTGTGTGGGACAGACCTTACCCAGAGACCATCCAGGCTGTCGTGGGCTGGAGCCCTGCTTCCCTCTGCCACTTTGTGGGTTCTGCAGCTCTAGAATTGGTTCAGAGCCATTTTTTATAGGTTTTTGGAGGGACTTGGTGGGGAGCTCACGCCAGTCACTGCTTCCCAGCCGCCATCTTGGCTCCGCCTCTAGTAGCTATTTTTGTCAGAAGTGAGGCTTGTATTTGGTGATCCTGATTCCAAAGTCCGTCTTTTATTCCCTTTGTCACACCACCTATATACTTGTTCATGAAAGTTAAAACAACGACAGTAACAAACCAAGTACTGAAGTAGTTAATTTATAGTACAAGGAAGGTAACTCAAGATTTTTACTGAAATTATCACAGGACCATAGATTTAAAACTTATATTAGTAACTATTTCATCCAAATCTGTCAATGGATCTTAAAAGACTTGGCCAGAAACTGTACATTATGTCAAGAAAGCAGGCAGAGTAAGTCTTTTTCACCCTCATAGTTAACATAACAGAGAAAAAAAGTCTATAGCTTTTAGCTGTATTTTAGCTATGTGGGGCCAAGGATAAGATATAGAGTTAAACCATTTCCTATTTAATTATTTGGGGAAAAGAGAGAATGTGTTATGATCAATAACTGGTAAGGAAATGGTACCTAGGTGTTTATACGTTTTTAAATCTTGCTTGTAATTGAGTATCATTATTTTAAACAGTAGTGATTAGCAGTTGTTTATGCTTGTTTATTTTAATAAAGTGCTTCTATTTTTATATAGTAGTCCTAATTGAGTAGTACAGTATGTGGCTTGATTCAGTTAAACACATTTACAGAAAACTAGAAGTCCAATTTCTGTCTGCTGGAGGAGAAAATTATGAGGCAGAAAGTTCTAGAAGAAAAGGATATGAGCTGAATAAGAAGGGTAGAAAAACATGAAGGTGATTTAAACAGATGTTTACTTGTGAAGAACAGGAGGAATTTAATTTGAGGAGGAGAAATTTGGAAGGATTTGGTGGAATGTTGAAGGAGAATATTGAGCAAAAGGAGAAGAATGGGCCAGTCTTAAGGAAAAATTAATCTGAAGGAGCACTGAAGAGAAAGGATCTGAAGAGGAGAATCTTGGGGAAAAGTACAAGATAAATTAAGAAAGAATTAGTAAAACAAATTTCTCTAAAACAAAATAGGTGACTAGTAGAACAATGGAAAGGAAAATGGATGTGGCTGATAAGTTATTACTAGGTCATAAAAAGCATATAAACATCTCAGCAGTGGCTTAAGAGGTGAGTTGTAAACCATCATGCACAATGATTTGCCGGTGACTATGCAATATTTGTATTTCTACTGCAATGATTCTTATGTTCATAGTATAAGCTGGTCTCCCTCCTAGAAGAGAAGGTGGGAGTCAGCTTACAATGTGGTCCTGCAAACAGGGAAGTATGAGGTGCTCATCATCTGCCCGCAAGAGAACCCAGCCAGCACAGCCCAGCTAGTGGTCATCTCCAAGGTAAAAACAGACAAAAGTAGTAGGAATCTAAGTAGGCTTCAGGAGTACTCCTGGTCCATGAACAAGATGGCTGCCAATGTGGTGGCCTCCACCAAGTTGGGCAAGGAGCAGATTGAAGAAAAAGAGACCATTGATTTCTCAGACGTGTAGTTGATCAAGCTGAAAAAAGAAGAGATGGTACCTCAGGGGAAGATGCTGGACAATGAAAGGATATGGCTGGGGGAGCTTCAGAACAGACAATGTGCCCTGGCTCAGGTGTTTGAGCAGCGCATAGATTAGGAGCAGCAGCTCAGCTGCCCCCTGACCAGCCCTGGATGAGGTATCCTGAACAAGCCTCAACTAGTTCAGAATCCTACCTTGGTGCCCAAGAAAGGCTGCCAGCTCAAGAATGAGGATGTTATTTACCAGGCCCAGCTTATGAACTCCTAAGAAATCTCAACTTGGGCTTTGAAGAAAAATGAGACTGTGGGGCCCTCCCTGGCCCTGTGGCAAACAGGAGGACACCCTCCAACTACTCTCTATTCAAATGGACAAGGAGGCATTCCCCTCTAGCCGCCAGGCCCTGCAAGACTTGGGGATGGGGAAGATGAGTGGATCCCAGAGCCAGGAGCTATCTGGGTTTTAAACAGATCATAGATGGATTTTCCCCCAATTTCCTATGGCATCTCCTTCACCCCTAATGACTCTGACTCCCTTCAGAGCCATCCACTTAATGGGCTTCTGTGGTCAAGCAGGGGGTGGGGAGCTAACTGAGAAGGACTTCGGTGGCTCTAGAGCCAGTGAGTTGCTCGAGAGATGTCCTAGACAGTTCTCTACCCGGGATGTGATTTATCAGCAATAAGAAAATCTTCTCAACCCAGCAAGGTTCTCCACTGACATGAGTCAGAATTCTTCAGGAAAGATACATGATGTTTTTAAAATATAGAGTTACTTCTCTTCTTTACTCTTTTGTTTCCACTGTGTTGAGTACAGGGGCTGCATTATCGGCAGGGGATGCTTTGAGGAGGACCTCACCTTTTCTTGGGACTCTGAATCTGTGATTATGGCTTGTTGGGGGAAAAAAAGAAACAAAAACAAAACATAAGAAATTAAACAGAATCTCTAAGGAGATTTTAAAAAAAGGGTCCAACAAAGTGATACAGATTATATTCACAGCTGTGTGCAGGTATAGGTCACATACGTTTGTATATGCAATTATGCATAGATGTACATGTACATATGCATACATGTAGATGTACCTAGGCTATATATACACACATATACACAAATATAATATGTGCAGATGTATACATATGTGTGTATATATGTATGCAAATAAGATGTGGTTCTATATATGCATAGATATAGATATCTGATATGGTAGAAAGGGAAGTTGCGGTGGAGAAGAGCATTGCGCAGAGGAGAAACAAAAGACTAATATACCTTGAGCTAAGCTACAAATAAAGGTTGCTTCTTAAAGAACGGAAGCTAGATGCTCTTAAAAGGATTTGTTTCTTATCCTCCAAGGAATGGTGAAGTAGATCTACAGGTATAGCCAACTGAAAGGGTCAGCGAAGAAGGAGAAGATGAGCAATGGTTCATTTCTTCTTGCTTACGAGTATCAAGACAACTATTGGTAATAAAAATAGAGAGAGATCTGTTTTCTTCCCTGGGCATGTATCAAAGATATAACAGAACCTTCCAAGACTTTTCAAAACAGATGAGTACTGCCCACTTCTAGTGATTCACATGGGCACATATGCTCCCAGAAGGAACTTAGAAAGAAGTGCCAAAGATTATCAAAACTGAAGACCAAAGGAATACAGGTAGTGTTTTCTTCTCATCGAAGCAAGGGATAAATAAGAGAGAAGCTGATTTAGGGGGAAAAAACAGCCAGAAAAATTATGCCTAGAAATGGAATTTTTAATTTTGGACCATAAATTAAAACAGATAAATGACAGGCTCTTGGCCATGGATGGATTTCACTAACAAATGCTGTTAAGAAGACATTTACCCAGTCTTACTAATCTAATCAAAAGAACTTGAAGTGATGAGGGAGGCAAAAAACTGTATATATTCAGAAAGCTACAGCGGTGTCAATCAGTTGAAACACAGCAGTGTCTGAGATACTTGGAAGCTGAAGGGGAATAAAATTTAAGGGAGGAAAAAAAAAGGTGATACACAAAGCCATGGACTCAAATGTCTACACTGAAATGCAAAATTTAGATAATGAATCAAATAAGCACAATTAGAGGTCCTAGCACATGGAGGAAAATTTAACTCCTAGGTATCAGTGAGATTGAGGGGGAAGAGGACTGTAACTGGAATGTAGCTTTGAATAAGCATATCCAAATGGAAAGAAAAAGGATCAGTAGAAGGGGAATAGGGAGTATGATTTTTACATTGAGAACAAATACTCATGTGAGGAAATCTAAGAACCAGAGGGGAAAGCATGATAGAGACCTATTGACTGAAGATCAGGAAAAAGAAAGAGAAATGACCTTATCCTGCAGATAACTAGATAGAAAAATAGATGAGTTTGGGAAATAAATCATAATACTGGTACAGGGGCATGATACAGTTGTGATGGGCGACTTCAGTTGTCTGGGTGTCGGAACTCTCACTACTGAAATGAGAGTAGCTAATAAAAACCTAGCTTGACTTAATGATAATTTAATACTTCGAAAGATGAAGGAAACAACAAGGAGAAATTCCATTTCAGATCTCATTCTCACTAATATGGCAGCATTGGTTGTTGGAAGGCAGAAATGATGGGAACCTGAGATTGATACAATTAACCACTCCTTCCTGGAGTTGGCGATAGAGATGAAGAGGAAATAATTTCATATAGGGCCTGGATTTTTCAGATCAGATTTCACTGGTTCACATAAAGAGAAATAATTGTGCACACAAAAATTTATAGGAGGAATCATCCCAGGAAGAATGGGAAAACCTGAAGAATGAAATTCTGAAGACACAAAGGTAAGTAAATACAATTAAACGGAAACAGCAAGTTGTCTGAAGGGACTGATTTCAATACATAAAAAACTCACTAAAGAAGTTGGATTTTTCAAAATTTTAGGTTCAAAAAATGGATGTTAGGGCAAACAATAGACAACAAATACAAAAACTTGGCATGGTACAGTAAAAATAGAATCAGATTACTAGAGCTTAAGGTAAACTGAGTGTTAAGGAAATCAAAGGAGAGCAGAGACTTATGTTTTGGCTGTTTTGTTTCATTATATAGCCATCTTGAAGAAAAGAGGAGCATCTGTCCACTGATTGTCACTCAATTGGTCTCTCTGGTTCTTAGATTTCCTCACATGAGTATTTGTTCTCAATATAAAATGATACTCCCTATTCCCCTTCTACTGATCCTTTTTCTTTCCATTTGGATACCTTGATGCATGTGAATGAGATGGGAGCTAATGCTAGAGCTGTAAAATTCTAATTTTGCTTCAAAATTCTAAGCCTTTGTAATAAACTGAACGTAACAAAAAATAGCTCCTAGGAAAAGGATACCTAATAAAAAGAAGGCGACAGTTAAAGTATAACTAGCTTCCTTGATGAATTTGAGTCATGAGGCTAGATGAAATATATCCTCAGCTACTGAAAGGACTTGCAGATATGATTACTGATCCACTGTCAGTGAGCTTTGAAATATTATGGAGAAAGGCAAGAGTACTGTAGGACTTGAGAAGGACAAATGCCCTGGTTTTGATTCTTTTAGAAAGGAATAAAGTCGGCAAAATATTTATAGGCCAGTGAAGCTGAGTTTGATTCCTGGTAAAATTCTAGAATGTATTATTAGAGATAGCTTAGTGAATATCTAAAAAAGAAACTAGTAATCAAAAAGAGACAATGAGGTTTCATCAAGAATAGGCCATGCTAGACTAAGATTATTTCAACAAAATAAAACAAAGTCCCTCAATTATTAAACTGGTAGATAAGAGGAAATAATCACAGTTTATGCAAAAGAATACTGGTTGCTCAGTGGGTGGAGCACTGGAACTGTAGTCAGAAAAACCTGAACTCAAATCTAGGCTCAGACAATGACTAGCTGTGTGACCCTGGGCAAAGCACTTAACTTCTCTTTGCCTTGGAGGCTGATAGGGGCCTCAGTGGATACTGCATTTGACCTGGAGTTAGAAAAACCTGAGTCAAATACTAGCCATGCGCCCACAGGCAAGTCATTTAACATCTGCTTTCATTAATCCACTGAAGAAGAAAGTGATAAACCATTCCAGTATCTTTGCTGAGAAAACCCCAGGGACAGCATTTGTGTGCTATGGTCCACAGGGTCATGAAGGGTCAGACACAACTGAACAATAAAAATATAGTTCATTGCAATTTTAGCAAAAGTTTTGTAGAAAAAGAATGGAGAGAGGTAACCTAGATGGAAATAGTTAAACAGATTAAAAGCTGGTTTAATGGTTCTACTTAAAGTATAGTCAATTAATGGTTTGGGCTCAACTTGATGTTAAAAACATAAGCCTCTGCTTCAGGTGAAGTTGGGGCTTGGAATTAGGGTTAGGTGATCCATAAAATTTCTCATTGGCAATTGAAATTACTGTCTTCTTCCTATGTACAACTGGACCTAGGTTGTCCATTTGCTTTTTTCCAAGATATGTGTAAAGATAAAACAATCTGTGGGGTTAGTCCATCTAACTGTACATTATGTTCTATATAATCAACATTGTTCATCCACTTGGTGATTACTGAGTATATGGCTAGACCGTGCCATTTTGAGTAACTAGGCTCTCATTTAAGAGGCACTAATCATTGTTCTAGGGCTTAGCGTAATCAAAACCACAACATTTGCAAGGAAGAGCTACAGAATTTCACCATTTCTAAGGGATCTCTCTTCCATCTTAACTCTTCCCTAAACCTTCTCTATGAAAATAAAGAGTACTTTAAGTGAGTATATATTTCCTTATATTATATCTTTATCTGCATTAATGGTCACCAAAAGTCATAGGATGTTCTGTTTTAGCATCTTTCAGGGAACCTTGAATGATTTTGATATATGTTGGAGACTCTTCATTGGAGCCTGTAAGATGGGGTTTTGTTCTGCCAAATCAAAGACTTTAAAAAAATTGTCAGCAAACAATGAATGTAGTGTAATCTTATATTATCTACAAATTTAGTCATTTATGTCATTGTAAAGATATTAGCCACAGTTAAATGTTTTGGTGACCACCGCCATTTAATATGGGAGAGAAACAAAATAGGCATACAGATTGGTAGCTATTGTTCATCTCTCAGTCACTTATTTATTTTGGGGTTACGATTAGGCCCAATAGGAATCGTTTATTTTTTAACATAAAAAATAAAATATGTATTACTTAAGATGAGAATTTTTTGTTAAAAATCATCACATTCCAACAAAGACAGCATTTCTCTATTTAACAGGAGTAAGAAATACAATATCTTTCCTCTGAGACATAGTAGCACTCATGTACAACGTTATTGCAATTACATAGGAGACACTAGCAAAGGACTCCCTAGCATGGCTTGCCTGCATCAAGTTAGGCACTGTTGTCCATGAGGGAAGCAGAATTGCAGTAGCTTAGAAGAAATGTGAGATGCACAGATTTAGAGACATCTATCTCCACTCCAAATGTTCACGTGGACTATCTGTGCCCCACCTGTGGCAGAGCCTCCCAAGCTTCTATTGATTTGATCAGCTATAATCAGATACACTGCACCTTGACTCCAGCATAGTGATATCATTTTGGTCCTCTAAGCAATACAAAAAATGTGGCTCTCTTACATCTTGGGTTATGCCAAATCTCAGTATAAATAGTCAACATGTTTAAATTCTGAGAAATATTTACAAGGTTTTTGTTATTGTTGTCATTGCTGCAGGACTATTGAGAAAATGATTACCACGACTTTATTCCCAAACAGACTCAGTTTTGGGAGATAATACATCTACATCATATATATATAGTCAAGGTAAAATATAACTATTTAAATGGCACAATGTATTGAAAATAAGTGGAAAAGCTTCAAACTGCAATTCCACTGCACTCTCACTCAAAAGATTTTAAGAAATCTGGTATCAAGCCACTTTTTAAAAAAATTCTCTAGATGAAAACACTATTAATAAAGACTACAGACTGACAGAGTAGAAGGTCGTTATTCTAAAGAACATCCTAGCCCAGAGGCCTGTTAATCATAGACGCCTCCAATTGTTTAGAGCTAGAAGGAAATTTAGCGAGATAGATCATTTAGTCTAACCCTTTCATTTTATAGATGAAATAGCTATGGCTTAAAGAGGTAAAGAGATTTGACTCCAATCTAAAGAGAAGAGATTGATATTCTAGGGAAACACATTGGTGAATCAAGATTTTTTTTTTAATAATAATTAAAAAGGAGCCAAGAAATCACCATTTGCAAGACAATTTGACAGTTCCCATCAGACGACATAGTAAGTGATGAGAAACTACAGAAGTAATGAGAACAATTATCCGCAGGTTATTTATAATGCAGACAGATTCAATAATACAAAAGGAAACAACAAGCATACCAAGGATGAGAATAGGTACCAATTCTGAAAATGAAGTTTCAATTATTAACCAAGGTCTTATGCCTGGGAATTATATTAGCTAGTATCTTTCCAAGAAAATATCTGAACCAATAAATTTGGCCAAAAATAGAGGTAGAATTGAAAAAAAGCATCAGTCTGTGAATAAACATGCCAGATGGGGCAAAGAGCTAGTAGAGTGGACTCCACTGGGCCTGGAGTCAAGAAGACTTGAGTTCAAATGTGATATAGACACTTATTAGCTGTGTGACCCTGGGCAAGTCATTTAACTCTATTTGTCTCAGTTTACTTGTGTGTAAAATGATCTGGAGAAAGAAACAGCAAACCACTCCAGCACGTCTGCCAAGAAAACCTCAAATGGGGTCATGAGGAATCAGACGCAACTGAAAAACAACTTAACAATGTGTCAGACACTGTGGTAAGTCCTGGAGGAGGGTGGCATCAGAGAATTCTTAAAAGGCTGTACCCACTCAGCTGAAATTTCCAAACATTCCTGGGCTTACAGAAGAGACAACACAGAGGGATGGTTTCTGTGATAACAAGTATTCAAGAAACTTAAGATAAACACAGTGTGTAGGGGCAATGGAGAGGGTGGATGTGGGTTGTGGTGGAGAATAAGTGATTAGTCACCAGAGATTTGACTGACAGGGGAGTAGTGAATGACTTCCAGTTCAATAGATAGGAAGCACTCAAGAGAGTGGGCGTGGTAGCAACAAGACATTCTCACTCAAGCTGCCAGAAGCAGTCAGTCTGAGTTAGCAGTTAAATCAATAAAGGCAAATTGTTTGCAGCTGCTCTCAGAGTATTTCTTGATAAACAAGGTTTTGCTATTAAAGATTACAGAAAAGAGAAATAATAAGGGCGGGCTAATAAATCACATGTCGATCCCAACCAGTAAGCCTAAGCCCATTGACTGGCTCCACTTTGTACCTTTACATACTATCGTTACAAGCTTTATGAAAATCCTTCCTGTGTAGACAGTGAACATGATCAGATAGTTAAAAATTCTTGCCTATACCAAGCTTTAGCATCTCCCTTTTCCTCTTTTTCTGCCTGAGTTGTCTGGGGTTAAACAATAGAAATGAACTAAAAGACAAAAATGAATTTAAGAAAGCCATGATGTAGATTTTCCTAGAAATAAAATGTATCATTGAAAAAAAAAATAAATGACATCAGGGTAGAGAAAAATCAACACTGCCTTCCCCAATTCTGCTTCTCCATCTTCTCTCATAACACACACACACACTGAAGATTGTGTAGGGGGCAGGGAAAATGAATGAATATGAAAAAATATAAATTGGAACTTTTAAGACTCCAAGAGCTTCATATGAATGATAAAATATGAAGAAAGATATAAGGACTGGAGGATGATTTTTAACATAGTAGTTCACATAGTTCAAATGACAGAATATATGAGAATATATGTGTTCAAATCTCATCTCTGAAGCTTACCTGGATGACCTTGACCATAACCTTAGCCTGCCTTGTCCTCAGTTTCCTAATTTGCAAAATGAAGAAATTGCACTAAATGACCCATGAGATCCCTTCCATACTTACATCTATTATCTTATGAACCATCTTTTGATGAGATGGAATTGTGAATAAACTGAAATCTGACCCTAATGGTTCATCATTGGGAAGAGGAACAAAGAAGCTGTGAATAAAGAAGTCAGCTCAGGGGGACTGAAAAGGGAATTCTATTCCAGAGCTTAGAAAAGGGCAATTCAGAGAATTTCTGTGAACAAATTCCAAGGCTTTTATCCAATGCAGCATATGGGTGACTTTGAGGAGAGTAGATTGAACCTGAAGCCAGTGTGATTAGAACCAGAGCTGTTGGAGACAAAGACCCTGCTTCTCCAGAAACCAAAGGCGATATAGTTGAGGTCTGGGTCAGGGAATAGAAGTGTAGTGAATAGGAAAAAAAAAAAGAATAACTACTGAGGGTTGGGACATTTTTTTTTTTAAAGCTAGTATAAACAAGATTGCATTGAGAGAATTTCTAATTGATTTAAGAAAATAAACTTTCAGCCCCTTATTTGCCTGAATTTGTAACACTTTCTCAAAATCATTGACTCATAACTGTCAGGCAGGATGTCATTAGATTCATTTCTCTATGTGATGTATCCACAGACTGACCAGATAGGCTTCTGGACTAGCTGAGGGCTGTTGAGAGCCCCAGTACAGGGTTGATGCTGAGTAATAGGATCTGGTGGAGGCACAGCTAACTTCCTAGAAGATAAAAAATAGTTGCTATTTCATACTGGGGGAAGTATAGGGTAACTAAAGGCCAAACAAAAATTTTAAGATCAGATAAGCTAATTGGAAAGGGAGGTGACAGGTGTTTCAACCTTCATTCAGAGTTTGGTTGAGGAGATGGTCAGACAAGAGGAGAAAGTATCAAAATACAGTCAATGGATTTGCTTTCTTCAGAGATTTGTTCTTGATGTTCCTCTTCTGCCTCCATCCACTCTTGATTCTCAAAGGTATATACTATTGGAATTACAAACTATCTCATCCGGCTGGTTTTGTGGCATTTAGTTATGTTTCTTTATGTCCTTACAAATGTCTTTAAACATTGATTATTTTTCCCCCAATAATATAGGCTGATATTCCTTCCAAGTCAAGTTCAGTGTAAATTAGTCTGATGTACTTAAGACTGATCCCAATAAATCATATGATCATAGATTTAAAGCTGTAAGGAATCACAGAGATGGTAATTTAACAGATAGGGAAACTGAGGCCTGGAAAGCTTCAGTGACTCACTGACAACCACATAGATAAGTAATAAAACAGATGGGACTATAAGCTTCAGTGACTGAACTCTAAACATAGAATTTTGTACTATATCAACATTATTTTAAAAGAGCAATCAAAGAATTTTAGAATTAGAAAGGAACAATTTCATTTTTGTCTTTATACTCTGAATTCCTGGCACATAGTAAGCACTTGAAAAATGATTATTGAAGGATTGAACAAGTGCTCATTCTCAAAGAAATGCCTAAGTAAATATATAGTACAACTCTCTGTAACAGCAATGCTACTTGACCTTACTGTGGCTGTGTAAGCCCAACAACAGCACACAGAAGGGCTGCCAGCACAGGTTCTTTGATCTGCTTTTCTAAGGAAAGCAACTTTAAGGGGTTAACAATCTCACTTGAATCAAACATACATATACCATTCGCTTAGTTCAGGGGGAAAAGCCAGAACCCTGAACTCTAGAGCATATACAAACAGCGACAATATAAACAGAGCAAACACACACAGTTATCAACAGACAAACCTCTAGCTGTCTGACCAAAGAATTACAGTTACCAGAGAGAGAGGCACCAACATCTGGGTTTTCAAAGCAGGGGGGCTCCTGCAGCTACCCAGAGTCTGGTCTGGTCAAATCACATGACACTTCCAGTGAGCAAGAGCTCCAAAAAACAAAATGCTACTCTCTGAGTTTATATACCCTGTTTAGGGTCAAAGGGCATCACAACCACGTGACTCAAACATATGTGAAGTAGGCTTTCTTGTTTCTTAAGCAGGTCAAAGACTCTTGATTCAATCAAAGAAACATGGGCCATCAAAGGCATCTTGATTACCTCAGTGCTCCAAAAGACAAAACAGTAAAAAAGTCCCACCTTAATTACCATAATACCCCCTAGCTAAATAAGAAGTTTTTCTACAGTGTCCCAGCAAGTGGTGACCAAGTTGGCTTGAAGACCTCCAGTCCATATCTGAAAACCACTACCTTCCAATTCACTTTTAGATGGCTCTATTAGGATTTTTTTTTCTTTGTGTTTATCTTAAATCTACATATCTACAGCTTCTCACTGCTCATCAGCGCTTTCTGGGACCAACTTGAACAATTCTAACAACTATTCTGTGTGATAAGCTGTTTTTGTTTCCCCCATTGCATTTTTTTGCTCAGTTGTTTTTTTTTTTTAATTTTCAATCCACGGAACAAAACAAGCATTTCCATAACATAGTATAATAAAAAACGATGATGATCGTCACAGCTATCATGCCCTTTTCCCCTAAAATGTTTTCTAGGTTTAATATTCCAAGTTTCTTCATTCAATTCTCATATTGTTGTTCTTCTTCTTGACATACTATGTCTGGAAGTATATTTTTATAGGTCCAGATTACTAACATGCAGACCACTATGTGAATATGCACCAGAGTACTTCCTCGATACATGAAACTGGGCAATTTACTTAACTGTTCTGGGTCTTAGGATAAAAAGAGATAACATTGGAAAAGAGATTTCCAAACCTTAAAGCATTCTATAAATGCTAACTATTGATAGCTAATGATAGCTACACCCAAGATCACTGAGACTTTACATAGTGATGTTATTTAATGGGATCACAGAGACTTCAGAAGACTTTCCCACAAAACAGAGTTAGGTTGACTACTAAGAGAAATTCTGATGATAAGCTGGACTCAGAATGAAGATTCTGAGGAGAGCATTATTTGTCCAGAACAACTCAGCTTGCTTTGGGGTTACAATGGTCTTGAAACTGGAATTGTAAAACAAACTTTAGGAGACAGAAAAGGAGATCAAAAGGCAAGAATCACAAAAATTAGAAGGGAGGAGTCAGGCATGTGTCTCAAGAAGAGCAGACTCGAACTGAAGATGAAACAAAAAGTTGCAACAGTGGAAGATAGTGAAGTCTCGTCAACAGCTCTTTCTCTTGTTTTTTGCAGAGCACAGAAAAGACTGGCTGCAAGCTCTGGTGAAGGTTATAGCTTATCTTCTATTTATTTTTTTTTTCCTTTTTAATTTATCAGACATTTATTTTTACCCTCTACCTCCCTCTCTATTCAAAAGGAAGAAAAAAAGAAAAATCAAACAAATAAACAACAACAACAAAAAAAACTTGTAACAAATAGGCATAACCAAGCAAAACAAATTCCTACACAGGCCATTTCCAAAATTGCACATCTCATTCTCCATCTTGAAATGATCACTTCCCTTGTCAGGAGATGAGTAATATATTTCATTATCAGTTCTCTGGAATCATATCTGGTCATTCTGCTGAACAATTCTCAAATCTTTCAAAGATATTGCTAATTGTTGTCCCGGTCTCCTTGATAGCTTGACTATCTTGCTGTGATAACTAATGCTATAATTCGTTTAAATGTTTGTTTTTATTTATACTTGTTGTTGCTAATAGCCACATAGTTCATGGCTATTAACAATAATTTTGTCTAAGATGCCAAATTCATGATTGGAGACAAAGACAGGAGAAAAGGGTCCATTGGTTTCCCTAATTTAATCTAAGAGGAAAAGGTAAAGACAGCCAATCTGAGAGAGACTATTCAAGAGCATACCCTTGTTGTGTTTGTCCTTCATTTATGAAGAGGACCATGGCATCAGAGAAATGACTTGCAGTTGACTTTGATTTGAGTGCACGTGGGCTGTACAAGGTCACCAGGCTCACTTTCTCCCTAGAACCATCTGGATACCCTAGACTGCCCTTGAATCTACTGATAGAGAATTTACCAGTAACTGAACTATTAGCAGACTGAGAGGTGAAAGTTTGATGTACTTACCCTGGAGTGGACTTGAAAGGCAAAGTCCACAGCCTAGTATACTACTGATGATCCACACATCTCTACATGTAAAAATACATACACAATAATTTACCTATACGTATCATTATTCGTGTGGTTTCTCTCTCTTAACTTTTAACTTGACTCTAATTTAACTTGAATCTATTCAAGTAAAGGAAATTTGTGTAAGGACATTTTTATTGCTGTCTTCTACTTACCACAAACCTACCATTCATGCCTCTGCCTTTTTCATAGAAAGATATATTTATATGTACACATATACACATATGTAATACATACATACATATATACATACATATATATACATATATATGTGTATATATATATATATTTTTTTTCCTCCCCACAAATGTAGCTCCACGTACCTCTGAGTTGCAATTCACAGGATCATGTATTTCAAGTTAGATGGTACCTTAAAATCTGTCTAAACCAATTCCCTTATTTACAATTGGAGAAGTTGAGGCCCAGAAAGATCATGTGATTTGTCTAAGTGACTATGTGACCATAGTGAGTGTCAGAGCTGAGATTTGAGCCCAGGTTCTCGCCCTCTAAATTCAGAACCTTTCAATAAAGCATGCTTCCAGGCCATACTTTCAAGTTCTCTTTATGTAGAGAGATGAACATATGACTGAGTCACCATTAGTATTACATTTATATTTGTTTACTTGGCAGAAATAATAAAAACTAATACTTATATAGCACTTTCTATGTACTGGGCAAACGTTTTACAATTTTTACATCATTTGATCTTTACAACAACCCTGGGAGTTGATATTTTAATTATCCCCATTTTACAGATGAGCAAAGTGAGGCAAACAAAGGTTAAGTGATTTTCAGGGTCACAGCCAGTAAATGTTTAAAGTAGGATTTGAACTCAGATCTTCCTAGCTGCCTTGTTGAAAAACCTATAGACAGCAATTCTGGGAAACAGATATTTAAAATATCAAACTAAGTTTTCTACATTAATCCTAGAAGTATGCTTTAAAAACGTATTGATCAATCAATTGATTATAATTTATTAAGGGCCTACCACAGGCCAGCCACTTTGCTAATCATATTGATCCTTCTTATTGCACTATCACAGCACTTCAAAAAAAGGTCTTACCCTTAACCTACCCAATGACACTTTTCTCATGGAAATGAAGGAAAAAAGATAAGGAAAATCAATTGACCCATCAACCATGTCTGATAACACATGAATTATTCCAGACCCATAGTTCCCACCTTTTCAAAGAAAGGGGGTACATTTATTCATTTCTCAGTAGGCAACTGCAAACATTATAAACAAATATTATTCAGATTAGTCTTTGATCTTTCAATCTACATTGTAAAAGTTAGAGTGTATATTCCTCTCCTGATTTTCCTTTTTTAATGCTGCATCAATTCAATCAGTCAGCCTGTCAGTCAACAAGCATTTATTAATCACTTACTATGTGCCAAGTAATATGCTAACTGCTGAGAATACGAATACAAGAAAAAAGATAGTTTTTGCCTTAGGGGGCTTATATTCTTATGGGGGGGGGGAGAAAACAAACAGAAAGGAGATAAAAAACCAGGGAATGGAGTGGTATGGTAGCATGATAGGGAAAGCCTTGTGAAGTTGTCTGCAGTGCAGCCTGGAGAGACATTAATTCAAATGCATATTCTCTAAATTTTCAGTGATCATTTTTCTTATTATATGATAACATTTCAAACATTCATATGTTGCCCTTTCTTTAGCCATTTTCCAATAAAACAACAACCATTTTGTTTCTAGATATGTCCTATCACAAAAAGTGATGATACATATGTTTTGCTATACTTCAAACTTTTTCCGCCCTCTTTAACCAGTTTTGGGTACCTGTCTTACAGTAATATATAGGTTAAAAGTTTTACTTACTTTAGTTAGTTAGAATTTTAGTTACTTTTTTCTACATAATTTAATGTTATTTTTCTAGAACTATTAGAAAAGTTAACAGATATACCAATAATGTATGAAGTGTGTGTCTCCTGATAATACATACAACACAATTGATTTTTCTACCTTTTGTTATCTTGGGCAATTTATCAGATGTGAGGGAAACCTCTTAATTGTTTAATTTTGTATTTCCCTTATCATTAGAGATTTGAAGCCATTATTCATATGTTTGCTAAAAGCTTATAATTTTTTCTTTTGAGAACTGCTTACTCATATACTTTCATCCTGTATCTTTTGGGGAATGGCTTTTGCTCTTACAAATATTTTTGCCTTTTCTATATTTGGTGTGTTTATTCCTTTATAGCTTGGATGTTAGAATTTTATCAAACATATATGATGCACTTTTTCTCAGCTGAGAGTTTCTGTTCTTTCTCTAGGTACATTGACCTTGTTCATACAAAATATTTCTAATTTCTTATGATCAAAAGTATTTCTTATATTTTATGACATCCCTTATCCCTTGTTCAGTTGTACATTTTTAACTCTAGCAATACTTACATAACCTATTTCTATTCATTTTTCTTCAATTATTGTATGATATGACATGCTACATTCAAGCATAATATCTATGTGGAATTGATTTTGTATATAGTATAATATGTTGGTCTGAAACCATTTTTTTTGCCAAAATGCTTTCCCATTTCCTTGACAGTTACTGACAAAAAAGTGTGCTTCCCAAGTATTTTATGTTCTTGGATTTATTTGAACACTGGGCTATTGATTTAATTTATTTCTTATTCCTGTTTGTCCTTTCCACTGATTTTTTTCCTATTTTTTTTTAGCCACTGCCAGAAAAGTATTCGTGATTGCAGCTTTTTTATTAAATTTGAGGACTAAAAATTCTATTCCCTCTTTTCCTACTTGTTCTTCACTTTTTTTCTTGTGATTCTAAATGTTTTATGTTTTGAAATACATTTTATTATTTTGTCCTGGTCTATAAAGTAACTCTTGGTAGTATGATTGTTGTAGCCCTAAATCTGCTAATTAATTAAGGATTCATCATCATTTAAAAGTATGGTCATGGAAAGCCACAAAGAAGGTTTTGCAACTAAAGAGAGTATTTCTATGATCTGTAATCATATAATTGTATTTCTGGAAGAAATACCTTCTCTCCTAAAAAGAGAGGGTCCTCTACTGCCCTTTCCCCTAAGTCTCTCAGCTGAAGATCTTGTATCTTATTTTACTGGGAAAAAAACAAACAAACCAACCTGAGGTCTTTCACCCTAACTAGTCTTTTTCTCCCCTCCTTTAGTCAGTGGTAATGTGATGGCCTTTCTCCTTGCTAAAGGGAATTCTTTCTATCTATGCCCTTGATCTTAACCTCTCCCCTTTTCTCCAGGTGACTGTTCCCCTCAATTAGCACCTCTCAGTCCCTCCCTCTCTCTGTCTCTGTCTCTTCTCTCTTTCTCCATCTACTGAGTTGTGTTTTAATACTGTCTTCAGACGTGCTGAATTCTCCCCATATTTTACTTAAAAACAACCAACCAAAGAAACAAAAGACCTTCACTTATCCTGACTCTCCCCTAAATTTACTGCCTTTCATCTTCTTTTTTCTTAGAAAAAAGCTGCCTACACTCATGGCCTCAACTTCCTCTCTACTCCTCATTTCTCTACAATATGGCTTCTGACGTTATCAATTGCCTCAAACTGTTTTCTCCAAAGATACCAGCAGAATCAGATAAAATTGTAAAGCACCTTGTTAGCACTCTTCTTGACAATATAGCAGGTGCTGAATAAATACTTATTCTTTTCCTATCTTCTTTCTTTCCTCTCCACTTCTTTCCTTCCTCTCCACTTCTTTCCTTCCTCCTTCCTATCCTTCCTTCTTTTCTTCCTCTTTTCCTTCCTTCCCTCTTCATTACCCTTTTTGTGATACTAATCTTTAATTTTTTGGAGGAGGTTGCATTTAATGTTTCAATAACACATAATAACACTAATAGAATGTTAGTATTAAAAAAAGCTTGTGGGCAGCTAGGTGGCATATTGGAGAGAGTGCCAGGCCTGGACTCACTAAGACTTCCTTTTAAATCTATCTTTAGACATTTACTAGCTGTGTGAACTCGGGCAAATCATTTAACCTTGTTTGCCTCAATTTCCTCATTGGTAAAATGAGCTGGAAAAGGAAATGGCAAGCCATTATGGTAAAGGTTCTCATAATTGTTTGGCCTACTGCCCCTTTAAAAAAAATACTCAGAACCCCCACAGAAATCTACTTTTTTTAATCCTTAAACATTTTTATTAAATTTGTGTCATTTCAAAAATATTTTTTAAAAGTAACATCTTAAATTTAATAATATACCCTAAATTTGTGGGGTTTTTCTTGCATTGAAATTTTGACTTTTGCCATATTGCATCATGTAGCCATATGGTATCATATTGTAAATAAATCATTACACGCATATATTCCTGCAAATGAATATGGGATTTCTGGACAATGTATGACCCACTCTCCTGCCAACACTTAACATGTTAAGACCTGTCAGCAGATTTGACCACTAATTGATCATAACTTGCATCTTGTGTGTCTATTTGGAAAACAGTGTAATCACTGACTTTAGCTCTGTTATACAACAGATGAGACATGTAAGAATTTTTTTTTCAAAATGTTCTTATTTTCACTTCTTTCCTTATGCTTCCACTGCCCCCTTATTTTTATTCAACACCCCCACAATTGCACCCAAAGCTACTACCCCTCCCCAATCATTCCAGAACCTTCCCAAGGGGGGCAGTATCACTCACTTTGGGAACCTATGCATTACAGTATCATTACCAGAAAAACCCCAAATGGGGTCATGAAGAATCAGGCATGACTGAACAACAATAAACATTTTAAAAGATCGGTTTGTACTTTCTTGGGAAGCTTATTTCAACAAAGACAATTATAACTTCCTAAAGGCAATCCAACCCTTTATTTATTTGCCACATGAAGAGAGCTACCAAAGGCATTTAAGAATATAAACTCTTTTGGTAAATTCTTATACATAAAGTTTGGTGAGCATTATTATCTCAAAAGAGAAAGAATTATTGCAGCGTAAAACTGGTTTAAAGGTAAAATGGCAGGATATTCATACTAAGCAGTCATCACAAGAATTCATTCAAGGAAAGAAATGAAAAGTGGGACAGAAAGAGAAGAAAAATGGAAAAGATTTACAAATTTCAATACAATGAAATATTCTAATTTACCATTTTCTCCATCAAAAAAAAATGGAACCCTCATATTTGAACCTTCCAGTGGTGGGATTCTAATGAATTAACAACTGGTTCTGAGCCCAGGCACCGCACCCCCTCAGCGCTGCTGACTTGGCAGTAGCAGGTCATGCCCCGCTAACAACCACTGTACTGCAAACCCTACCTAAAATTAGGTACTGGTTCTAGCAAACCAGTGCAAACCGGCTGAATCCCACCGCTGACCTTAACGTTAGAATGCCACACGTGCTTATAGACGGATTTGAAATGGCACTAAAGAGTTAGGAAAAATAGTCAGATTGGAACCAGTGACTCTATTAAAGATCAGTGCTGGAGGTAACACAATTGTGAGGATGTTGTAAGAGAGATTTTAGTGATATTTGAAATAGGGGAAGATAGCAAAGTTATGGGGAACAATTGCAACAAAATCTTGGACTTTATTATACATAGTGGGCACTTAATAAATGCTAATTGAATACTGACTAGGAAAATGACAATATGAGCAACTACTGACCTAGGTACCTATGTATCAATCTATACAAAACATCTATGAATTATCTATATGTGAATTTTCAGTGAGAATATTTGCAGGAAAGAAGTAGCCTTTTGCAATTATCATTTCACAATTAACCAAAATATGTAGAGAATATAAAATCTCATCTTCCTTATTTTTCAATTACTAAAACAATAACAACAAATTTGGATTTGACAGGATGAAATGTCACTTTACATTCTCTTTTAAAATGTGACATCTCCCATCCATGGATACATCCAAATAATTCAACATTTTTGGAATACATAAAGGCATTTGGAATAGATCAATAACGAGGACACCTTGTCAAACTTTCTCATTTTTTTTTCTTTTTTTTAAATTATATATATAAATTATAAATTACAATTTATTATATAATTTTATTATTATAGCATGTAAAATATAATTTATAAAATATATAAAATCTAATTTATAAATTATAATAATCTTAAAGTATAAATTATCTTAAAATGATAATCTATCCAAAAGCTATTTCAGAAAAAATCACTATGCTGAAAACGTGTAAACTTTCTCATTTTGCAGATGAGAAAATTTAGGCCTAGGGAGGTCAAGTGCCTTGGTCCAGGTCACATATATAAATCAAGTTTTGAAGGCAGAATTCTAACACTGATTCCTTAACTGCAAAATTAGTGCTCTTTCCACTGTCTTACTATAAACTTAAAATTAAGCTTGGTCTTTGACCCTGATTCCTGCAAGGTATAGAATTTATAAGCAAGTACTGATTAGAATGCCAAATCCTGTGAGAGACGATGTGACCTTTATGATATACAAGAGTAGGCCAGAAGCCTCTATCCTTGGACTACTACTCTTTGAGGACCTTGCTTCCAGTTGTTTCCATATACATCAGTGTGCTTACAATACAGGCAACATCTTAAAACAAGTTAGAAAAGAAAAAAAATTACTTTTCAGATTTATGGATAGGGCAATATTACATGACCATCAAGGAATAGAGAACATCACAATTGCATTCTCTGTGATGTTCTCTATTCCTTGATGGTTATTTTGACTATCTAAAATTCTTAAAAAGTTTTTGTGTAAATGAAAGTGTTTCTAGAATCAGGGACCCTATAGGCCTAGAGGAATTTGTCCTCTACTCTAAGCACGGATGAACCCACAGCAGCTGTTTCTGAAAGCTTGCCATTGGACCGAAATCCAGCAATTACATGCCAAATTATCTTTCAATAATTTTGATTATTTGGTTTAAGATACATAAATTGTGTCTGGGCTGTTTTTACGTTAGAATGTAGCTGCTGACTTACCTAAAAAGCAACCATTTAGATATCACTTACTGGTAAATGGTAGGTTATATTGCTAGAAGAGCTTAATCTTGTCTCTTGTCTCCAATAAAACAGCTGGCCTCTCCAAACACCAAACCTTCTGATACATATGTGCATATGGAAGAGGCACAAGCTGAGATATATGCATTTCAAAACAGAACTAAACAGTTTCTAGTGAATAATAAACATTAGATAAAGGCTTGGTGATGATGCCATATGAGTTTCTGATCAGAGTACTTGCAATATAAATTTGTTTACCATTTAAGAACTATATAAAATTCTACTCATGCTGTGTCCTCCAACTATAAAGTTGGCCTCCATTACCAAGGCATGGCTCTGATACATGGAATTTGTTTTACTGCTCATTTATTTCATTCTCTGCCTACTCATTCGTTTGTCTAGGCTGTGGATCTTAGCTTCCTCATTTAAGTGTTGTTCTTGGCTGTTTTCTTCCTTCATTTTGTTTCTTGCTTTGTGGACACTAGGCACAATGGCATCAGTGCAACTTATTAACATATTAGTATAATGAATTTTTTGTTTTGTTTTTACAATTGGGGGTAGTATATAATCTCTGCAGTATTAACAAATGAGAAACTTTCTAGGATTTTGACAAGTGTGTCCAAATTGTCTCCTTCTCAATGAGAGGGGTGAAGGAAAGGAGTGAATATAGAACAAAACATTTGAAAAAAGAGTGGTAAAATTATTTTTTACACCTAATCGGGAAAAATACATTTTTAAAATTAATGGAAAAGGGAGTACCTCCACTGCTGCCTTCTTCTCTTTCTCCTCTTCCTTTCTCCTCCTCCTCCTCTTCCTCTTCTTCCTCCTCCACTCTTCCTTCTTCTTTTCCTCCTCTTCCTCACCTTCACCAACATCGTCTTTCTCCTGCTTCTCCACCCGCCTCCGCTCCTGTGCTGCAGCTTCTCCCAGTGTTCCCTTGGAGTGGACCCTCCTGGTTCCTCCTTTGTGAAGCGGTGGACGAGGAGACCCCCGGAACTCACCAAGGCGGATGGAAAGCCGAAGGAAGGAGTCAAGACCGAAAACAGTGACCATATTAATTTGAAGGTGGCAGGGCAAGATGGTTCGGAGGCGCAATTTAAGATTAAGAGGCACACATCACTTAGTAAACTAATGTTTGTCAACAACAGGGTTTGTGAATGAGGCAGATCAGACCCCGATTTGATGGGCAACCAATCAGTGAAACAGACACACCTGCACGGTTGCAAATGGAGCTGCAAATATATTCCAGCTGCAGACAGGAGGCGCTTATTAAACAGACTCCACAACTCTTCTCCAGAACTGTGCTCCCAAAGAAAACAATACATTCACATTCAGAAAACCAAGAAGATTTGTTTCATCCACATTCTCACTACTACAGTGTAGTTTTCTCTATTCTTTGAGGAAAAGGCAGCAGTGGAGGTACTCCCTTTTCCATTAATTTTAAAAATATATTTTTCCCAATTAGGTGTAAAAAATAATTTTACCATTCTTTTTTCACAGACATAATGCGTATTTTTTTTTAACTAAATGGCCGATGATATGTTTTGATCAACATCAAATGGAGATGAAGAGGGGAAAAGAAAAACTAGTCCTGTGAAAATATACCTTTTCTCCATTAGTGGCACGCTCATTCAACTTTTATCTTTATATTCCAGTAAGTTATTTTGCTCTCACTGTATAACAACGACAAAAAAAAAAAGTCCTTGCATACTATGTTTGATTGGATAATTTCAATATTTTTCTTTTATCATTGTAAAACCAAGGACAATTTTATAACTCTTTTGTACGTAGCTGTTATATGTAGGACAATCTCTGTCTCTTAGTAGGGATAAATTACCATAAAGAAATTGATCCTAGATAGTTCTCCCTTCAAGTCAAACATCTTGTTATTTAAATAAACTTCTTGTTTAAAATTTAAAAACGAATGAATGAAAAAGGAACAGAAAAGCACACACCAAGTATTTAAGAATTTCTTCGAAATCCTTTAGAAACCTGTTGCCATTGGAAAATGAAAAAAATGTTATCATAACCAAGATATTTCAAATTAATGTGTTTTAAAATATTGATAGTATATTTATATAGGTGTTGCAGTTAAAATATCTGAGAAAAAAGTATCATTTCTTCACAGCTATACTGGGTATGTATATACACACATATGCTATGCTATGCTACGTGTATGTATAAATAGATATAAATATATGACTATAAAGGGATACAAAAGGAAGAGAAAAGAAGGGAATATAGAAGGGAATTTTGGAACAACCAAAACAACACTATGTAACTTTCAATCCAGAATTGATCAGGGAATAAGGATATATCTCATGAATTTGGATAATTTATGAATATAAATACATATATCTTCATCTTGTGTATAAAGACATATCTACATACATTGTTTGAAAATGTATATTATATACAGACATTATTGTAACATACATATATTTACAGATGTGTAAGTTATGTACGTATTATATATGCATAATATATACAATGTGTTTTTGATACATATATTGTCTAAATGCATTTATTGTATATATACACATATGCATATTGCATATATTCATAATGTACAAAAGGGCAGCTAGGTGGTTCGTTGGAGAGAGTGTCAGGCCTAGAATAAGGAAGACTCGAGTTCAAATTTGGCATCAGACACTTACTATGTGACTCTGGACAAGTCATTTAACCCTTTTTGCCTCATTTCCTCATCTATAAAGTTAGCTGGAAAAGAAAATGGCAAGCAACTCCAATATATTTGCCAAGAAAACCTCAAAAGGGATCAGGATGAGTCTAAAAGGATTGAAATGACTGAACAACAACAACAACACAATGAAAGAGATCATTGAAACATGTTTATGACACCAAATATAGCGCTCAAAGTAGCTGAGAATTAATTGTAGGTTGGGACCAGCTCAATCTAGTTTCATCTAGCAAATGTCAGAAATTCTGAATCAATCTAGTATCAGTAGAAGTTCATATATAGTTCATATAAATGGCCATTGCTCTTACTATATGAAACTGTATCAAAATTATTTCTTGTTCCAAGAAATTCACACACTTCTATAAGTGCTTAATAAATAATTGTTGAATGATTACAGGCAGCTAAGTGGCACAGTAGATAGAGTGCCAGGCCTGGAATCAGGAGGACCTGAGTTCAGATTCGGTCTCTAGAACTTACTAGCTATGTGACCCTGGGCAAATTATTGAAGCCTATTTGCCTCAGAGTCCTCATCTGTAAAATGAGCTGGAGATGGAAATAACAAACCACTCTAGTATCTTTGCCAAGAAAACCCCAAATGGGGTCATGAAGAGTCAGATGCAACTGAACAATAACAAATGATTGTGAAGGTATAAAAGATAGATAGATAGATAGATAGATAGATAGATAGATAGATGATTTCACTTTAAAGGACAGAGGTGGAAAAATTGACTTGGAGTTTTGCAGTAGTCACATACTCTCAAATGGATATGTGAATTCATCATCATGAATATTCCCTCCTCTTGTGCAGATAAGCCTGCCCATTCTGTGTGACTATTGTACGTTGCTTCCCACAAATTTGTCATAGAAGATGGCAAGCAGAGTATGTTTGAAAGGGTTATCACAATATGCTTGTTCCCTAAGAGGTGATTTTGGAGGGGCAGGGGGAGGTTTGGGACACAAATCATGAAAATCATCTACTCTGTGGATACTGTCTGTCTTACTGTAAGTAGTAGCCACACTAATGAAATCATAGACCTTTGGAAGTGTCAAAATATTCCAATATAGTCCAGCTTCCTTACTATTTCTTTGTGAAACTGAAAGTTCTAAATAAACAGGGGCTATTATCAATATTTCTCAATTCTTCAACCATCAGGGGTGAGAAAAATATAGTAATTAAATTTGAAAAAGTGAGGTTAATCTCGGTATCACTTCATGATCCCCAGTAACCACATTTTCTCTTCCAGCATGGGCAGTCAATTTCCCATTGGCTTAATGGTAGATGCTGGAGCTCACTTCAAGAAATACACAGGAGAAAGAAACATTTAAAGTTACCTACTCAGATATCATGGTGTTTTCTGAATTAAGTATAGATCTGGAGAAACAGAAACTTATACATTATGCTACTACACGATCCAATTAAAGTTCCAGAAGATTTAGCAGCTATATGTGTGTGTGTGTATAATGTATATATGTGTGTGTCTGTATACACAGACACAGACACAGACACACACACACACATACCATTCCAGGATATGTGTGCTTGGCTCATATTTGCCTAAGTATGTTAGAGCCTGTTGGGCATTCATAACCATCAGCTCTTCCCCTTCTCCTTGGTGTGTGCTATATCTGGGTCATTCTCCATACATATCCGTGGACTAAAGGCTACTAAGAAAGATACGAGATTCACAGTCACCCGAATTTGAACTTCAACTTATCAGAGAAAAATAAGGCAGGGCAAGTCAGCTCTTTTATACGCAGATCAAAGCTGGCACAGAAAATCAGAGTCAGAAAGGAGGACATTCTTAAGGAAAAGATAAGAAAAGAAGGCCACAAGTGCCAGCTTTGTGCCAGTTGCTGTGCTAAGTGACTATGAGGTAGGTTATATTATTACCCTCATTTTGAAATTGAGGAAACTAAGTCAGGCAGAGGCTAAATGACTTGCCCAAGTTCACAGAGCTACTAAGTGTGCCAGGTCACATTTGAACTCAGGTCTTCATGATTCCAGGCCTAGGGTTCTAGTTACTGTGTCCCCTGGCTTCCTCTAGAACCTCCACTTCACCCCCAATCTTCCTGAAGATCCCTGTGGTGGCAGGAAATAGTTACACGCACACTCTCTCTCTCTCTCTCTCTCTCTCTCTCTCTCTCTCTCTCTCTCTCTCTCTTTCTGTCAACAGGCAATAACAAAGTCAGGAAAACCAGATCTATCACAACAGAAATGAACATGCAGGGGGAAGCCAAAAAGTTCACAGTCCTTACAGAAGTTTGCATATTTATGACAGTAAAACAAAAAGAGGAGGAGAAAACAGGAAGGGGTGTGGCATGGGAGGGGAAAGATAACAGTAAAGGTTGGGGGGGAAAAAAAGACAAAATCACTCCCTATTGGGAGAAGTAAGGCAATGGCAAAAGCTGCCTTCTTTTCCCTTGGGAACTGCTCCAGGTGTAGGGAACCTGTAGAACTCAAGGCCACATGTGGTCCTCTAGGTCCTCAAGTGCTGCCCTTTGGCTCAATCCAAACTTCACAGAACAAATCCTCTTAATGAAAAGACTTGTTCTGTAAAATTTGGACCCAGTAAAAAGGTTGCACACAGGGACCTGGAAGGCCACAGATTCCCCACCCCTGTCAGCTAGACTATGAAGTAAGAAGGGTCTGCTTATCTGCAAAGGATCCCAGCCATACAAGTATTTTCCCAGCCTGCCACAGACTGACTGGTGCTTGTCTTTGCTCCCAAGGACAGGGAATCCAGCTTGAGGTACAAACAACAAATTATGTCAGTTTGGGGGCCCTGATCCTTGATTGCTTGGCCCTATTTGCTCTCTCTTTTCTTTTCAAGAACAGTAGTATGGATTCAGAGCAAGTCCCCAGCTCCCCCAACTGATGGAAATATCTAAAAAACAAAATCCTGCTGTTTCAATAGCTGGTAGGTTTTATAGAATATTGACCGGCTGAAAATTAACAGCAGTGAGACTCTATCCCTGCGCCCAAGCTCCTGGCCTATGAACTTCAGTCTAAATTGCTACTTACATCTATCACAGATCTGGTTGGAATTAATTCTTTTTACCCCTTCTACAATCAACATATACTGCCCCTCCTTGTATCCTCTCAAAGAGGACCACGCCATCAGGAAAATGATGACCTGACTCACATTCGACTTTTATTTGAGTGAGGGAGGGCTGTGCAAGGTCACCAACCTCACTTTCTCCTCCAGAACCATCTGAGTCCAGTGGCCTGATAATCACCGGGATGACTGGAGATGGCCCAGGATTCATCGCAAGTCCCTGGCCCTTTTAGGCTAAGGTCTTTTCAGGTTCTCACTTTGAGTAAGGTAATGCCCATTCACTGAATAGGCCTCTTTAAGAAGTTAATCAAGGGATGGTCCTTTAATCAAAACTCAAAAAAAAAAAAAATCAAACTGGGAGGGGAAGACCCTCAGGGTTCCTGGCCAAAAGAGAAACAGTTACTATTTGGTTATTTGGTTATTCATTGATATACATGAACTCTTAAAATAATAATGGCCTGCATGTACATGGAGTATTAAGACTTTTAAAGTATTTTACAAGTTATCTCATTTCATTCTCAAAAAACTGAAGTAGGTGGTGTAATCAACCCAATTTTCCAGATGAGGAAACTGAGGTTCAGAGAGGTTAGATATGTTAGCAATGTCAGGTAGTAGTTACAGTGTTGAATTTGAATGAATTAAGTATTTATACCTACCATGAGCAAAGCACTGTACTAATTGTTGAGAACTCAACTAGAAAAGTTAGTCTGTGATCTCAAGAGGCTCACATTTTAATGTGGCAAACAATACACATGGAAAGTTTCAGCTGCAAGTCAAATGGAACAGTTTCATGGACGTTCGGGTGCAGGGCAAAGTAGATGTTAATGACTCTTCTTTAATATCATTGCCACTGACAAAATCATCAATTTCTAATGTTAAATCATTTGGTGGCAAGAAATTTCTGTCTTCTGTCATCAGTAGCAGGGGCAGTAAGTACCTACAGGAAAACTTGTCATGCTATGTCTCCAAAAGATTGTTTCCCAGGAAGACATCAGAGGGCACTGGGCTGGAAATGTTGCTGTTCTCAAAAATCTTGGTTTTGCAATTGTGGGAGCTCTTCATCAGGTGCTGCGGGGAGATGTTGGCTGAAAAGGTAGTGGAAGTTTGACTTAGCTGACACATGCTGCTTCCTGTCTCTCCCTCAGGGTATCCTACTGTTTTAGGCAGGTTGGAATGGTAATAACATGGTTCAAATCCTAGTTCAGCCACTTATTAATTGTATGACTTTAGGCAAATAACTAACCTCTATATGTTTCAGTTTCCTAATCTGTAAATTGAAGGGACTGAATCAGATGATATATAAAGCCTCTTTCTGATCTGAGTCTATTGTCTTAAAAGACTTGCCCAGAATTTCATCTCCAGTAAGTTCAGAGGCAGAATTTAAAATCAGATCTCCTTGACTCCAAGTGGATAATACTATGTTCCCCTTAGCCCATACAAAGGGCAATGGAAAACACAAACAGAAAACTTTGATATTGGACTATAACAATTAGAAACCTTGCCATCATCATCATCGTCATCATCATCATCATCATCATCGTCGTCATCGTCGTTAACATCATCATCACTGACCAGTATGAACTACATCAAGATTTTGAAGATCTCAAAGTGCTTTGCTATATCATTTCTTCATAAACTATTTGAAACATGAATGTTTCACTATTATACGCTAAGAAGCACTTTTATCTAATGGTGTGGTCTCTAGATGTTTGTTCAAGGGAGTCAAATTCAGGGCAACAGGCATTTATCAAGCGTCTGCTGCCATAATGCAAATAAGAGTGGATGACAGCCTGAAAACAGTGATGGCTCTATGATTAGAGAGAAGAGGATAGATTTGAAAATTTTTCTGGAGGTAGAACTGACAATACTTGGCAACCGATTGCATTGTGGGATGAGTGGAGTGAGAACAAGGACAAGTATATGAACCTGGGTATCTGAAATGATAGTAGTGCCTTGGATAGAGGGTTCTAAGCAGAGGTAGAAAGCCTAGAGAAGGATTAGCTTTGTGAGGGGAGGGGGAAGGATAACATTGCTGTGATAGCTGGGGTGCTAATTAAAGCCCATACTTAGCTTCTCATCCTCAGTGACTCAGTCTATTCCACAGAAAATGAAAAAGGGAGGCAAGGATGTCTTACTCATTAGCTATTTGATGGGGGAGGGGGGAAGTAAAAATAAAACAAATACACACACACACACACACACAAACCACCTAAAACTTCCTTGAAACTCAGTTTCCTCATCTTTAAAATGAGCATCATAACGTTTTCTACTTCAAAAGCTTATTACTAGGATCAGATGAGTAATGCATGCAAATCTTAAAGTACCACATGGTCAACACTTATCATGACCTCGGTTGAGCCTCATAAATGAGTAAACTAAACCTCTGAGAAATGAAATGACTTTGCAATTGTTATATAATTGGTAAGTTTCAGAGGCAGGTTGTAGGCCTGCGCAGCACAGCAAAAACAATGCCTATGTTAAGGACGATGAACAAGCCTTCAGGGCCCCCTGAAGTCTTCCCTACAGAATGAATTTGGAATGTCTTCGCGAATTCTTGGGAGATTGATTCAAACACAGAACCCCATCTGCTCACGATACTATTCACTCCCAGAGATCTGTACTTCATGCTGAATAGGGGTGGTACTGACCCCCTTCTTTACTGGGGACCACAGACAATAAGTCCTCAAAAAATACTACTGAGTCCCACCGTACGTGGCATGAAACAGAAACTATAAGATCCTTGTGGAGTATTTCAAAAGTTTCAACAAGTCTACGACCACTCTTTTTTCCCTCAGAATAGCCCAAGCTTTGAGCTGGCCTAAGAACAAATTTAATTTGAGTGAGTGAGTCTTCACTGCCATTGAAATTTCGCCAAGTGAATATTTTGGAAAGAAAAAAGTTTCTTCCATTGCCACAGCCAAATGTCTGTGCAGATGCTTCCACCAGTTGGCCTCCAAACAACAGGAGACCCATGACAACACTTTCAAACATGTTTCTCTGTCCGCTAAAAATAAATAAACATAATGCCTCCCAAAACCTTAAAGCATCATTAACATTTGCAGATATCTTGTAGTAAAACAGGTATTTGTGACACAAGTACTACTTAACTATGTGAAAAATATAATGGTTATTATATAAGTATGTGACCAGGCAGGTGTGTATATATACATATACACACATATATATTATGCATACATGTACATATGCATGTATATATACAAATATTCATAAATGTTTGTGCATTTTATGTAGTCCATTTGTATATTATATAAATACATACCTAGATTATAATATATGCACAATATCCATTATCTTTTTTTCCCACAGAATACACAAAAAGAAAAGATCTGTGGTTTTCTCAGAATAGGGAACTTTCAGTATAAGAATGGCCTCCGTTGACAGATACCAACCCATCTATAACTTATTAGATAAGTATTAGGGAATTATTCAAGGGACATAGAGATCAAGTGACTTGGTCACTGTCATACTGTGTATCAGAAGGAGGATCAGAAGCCTGGTCTTCCTATTTCAAAGCCCAACACTCTAGCTTCTATGCCAAGATGCCTCTATCTTTTCCTATTTCTTCCTTATGATTGCTGTCTGTTTTTTTATATTTACACATAATATACATTACACACATATACATATATACATAAATACACCTTACATATAACACATTTATGTGCATATTTACATATATATCCATATACAAATATGGATGAATATATGTCTATATAAATTATATGTGTACATGTATGTGTTTGTCTTAATTTTATTTTCTTTTTTAAAATCAGCCCTGGCATGTCATATTGAGTTTCATAATGGATAAAATATATTTGTAAGCCATGTATAATTAGCCTTCAAATCTATCTTTTGATCATTTTTGAAATGAAATAAATAATAGCCTTTGATGGACATTAATGGACATTAAAGCAAGTACTGTTTTTGTTGTAAATGTGAAAATATATTTACACAATAGGTTAATATTGTTCACTGAAGGGAATCCTGGTAATTCTTGAAATGCAAAGTTAATAATAGCTAGTGTCATACTCTTTGTGCTTTTTTTAATCAGAAAGAACTATACCCAAATGAGTGTGGACATTAATTTCTTCATGTAAAACTTACCATTGCATTCAATGCTAGTGAGGGAATAAACATAACTCATCTCCATGCATTGTTGCTGATTTTCAATTGCTCACTTCTGAAGAGGAAAGCAAGAGAAATGACCTGAGTCATAATGTGCTATTGCAGCCAATCGTGAGGTGGGATTTTCTTCTCTGGCATCAAATATTGAGGCCACAGAACATGCATTAATCATAAAACTATTTCATGTGCCTTTATTGTGTGTTTGTCCTGAAAGGTTATGGAAACAAAAATATTTGCAGAAATAATGTAGTCAATAAGCCACCTGAGGGAACCTATGTTTGGAGAATGAAAGGATAAAGAATATTAGATTTAAATATAAAACTAGCTTTAGAAATGCAGCATCCAAGTTACAGCTCTTTCTAAACCAAGATGAGTTTAGCTAGTCAGATTCGACTATGACAAATAAATTTAGAAATCTATCTAAATGCAGTGACTTTCTGAATTATAGCCACGTATTTAACCAATTTGTCAGTGTAGCATAAATGCCTTAGTAATAAGCATTCATTCATTAGGAAATTGCCAGAGAAAATGAAATTAACTTTTTTTTATTAGTTCCTGGGATGAATTAATTAGCAAATACCTATTGATTGAATTGTTGACATTAACAAAGAGAAATGCATTGTCAATGAAGATTAATGAAGATTTTGTTAATTTTGTTCCTTTTCAATTGCTTGCAATACATACAAGTTAGGAATCTAATATGTTTCTTTATTGTTTGTTTCTCTCTCTCTCTCTCTCTCTCTCTCTCTCTCTCTCTCTCTCTCTCTCTCTCTCTCTCTCCGTCCCCCTGTCCTTCCTCTCCCTCCCTACCTCACTCCCTCTGCCCTTTACTTTCTGAAAGCCAACTATAACTGGGAATACTTACAGTACAGACTTCCTTCTGTCCATATCACTGACATGCATCACCCTCAGATGATACTATACATGCTTAGTTCTCTATGTACATGACAGTAAGCATGGAACAGGTTGGTCAGCACTATTTTTCAATTTGATTTAGAGTGGATGTTATGTTAATGGAAAAGCATGTGAACAAGAAAGATTTGGGACTGAGATAGGGATGTAATTTACTTTATAATAGCACCAACTGGTAATGTGGATAAAATCAACATGTAACAGAAGGAGAAAATAAATATTGTCCATCAGCTCTTCTATGAACTACCATATGAAGCAGGAGAGGAAGATGAGCTGTAGCCAGTGAAGAAATAATAACGAGCCTATTTGTCATCTTTTTCCACACCCACACAGAGATGAATCCAGCTTCGCCTTAACTAAAGAGAGCTATGCCATGCTATGCATATGGATCAGAAATGCAAGACCCAAAGTTCAATGTGATCTTTTCTCCTCTTAACCTCTAGTTATTTGTATGAAAGTTACTCAGAAGAGAGTCTAGAAATGATTAGATCCTGAAAAATAACCTGTGTGGAGTCAGATCTCCTTGGTTTGACTCCAATATGTTCTAATCTTTATGAAGTTGATATGAACACACAATTACAACTGCACATAAATATAGATGCAACAGGACTATAAAAACTGCAAAATAGAATTCAGTAACATGCAACAGGCCAAAAGAAAACCAAGGTAAGTCTGCTGAATGTGGAATTATTCACATCTGTGCCCAATTTATCTTCAGGACTATGTTCCTATCCAATATCTGGGATCTCAGGGGAAATGATACACTTCCTTCTCACATCTAGCCTTGTGTCCCTGGACATATAAACTGCTATAGTGCTGCAGCATTCCTCCCCCACCCCTGCCCAGTCAAATAAATGAGTACCTAATGAGAATGAAGAAATACAAAGTTGTATTAATGAAATCATAGTGTTCTGAACGAGAAAAGTGATAGCACTATTATTCTCATGGCATCACCAACTCTCAGAGTTGGAAGGTACCTCAGAGAATATCTATTCTAACCTAAAACTGGACTCCAACCCAACCTGCATAGCATTCCTTACAAATGACCACCTAGCCTCTCCCTGAAGACTTCTTCTGATGAAAACTGATTACTTCTTAAAAATGTTTTATGTATTCCATTAAATATTTTCCAATTACATGTAAAAATATCATTTAAAAATTTTGAGATTGTAATTCTTCCTTTCTCTCCCCCCAGTGATCCTTGAGAAGGAAAACAATCTGATATTGATTATATATGTAACATCATGCAAAACATATTTCCATATTAGCCAATTTACAGATTAAAATAAAAAGAAAAATAGAGAAAGTAAAAAATCAAAAGTATGTTTCAGTATGCATTCAGAACTCACCAGTACTCTCCCTGGAGATAAATAGCATTTTTTATCATGAGTCTTTTGAAATTTACTTGAATCATTGTCTTGATTAGAGTAACAACTCTTTTATTATTTATTATTCTTACGATATTGCTGTTACTGTGCACAGTGTTCTGGTTCTGCTTACTTCATTTTGTATCAGCTCAAATAAGTCTTCCCAGGTTTTCTGAAAGCATCCTGCTCGTCATTTCGTATAGAATAATAGTATTCTATCACAATCATATTCCAAAACTTGTTCAGTCATTATCCAATTGATGGGCATACCTTCAATTTCCAATTCTTTGCCACCATGAAAAGGGCAGCTATAAATATTTCTGTACAACTAGGTCATTTTCCCTTTTCTTTGACCTTTTTGGGCTTTAGATCTAATAGAGGTGTCTGAGTCAAAGTCTCTGCACAGTTTTATAGCCCTTTGGATATAGTTGTAAATTGTTCTGCAGAATGGTTGAATTAATTCACAATTCTACCAACAATACATTATTGTACCAATTTTTCCGCTTCCCTACCATCATCCTTTTCCTATTATGCTAGTTAATCTGATAGGTGTGAGGTGATATCTCAGAGCTGTTTTAATTTGCATTTCTGTAATCAGTAATGATTTAGAACATTTTTATGTGACTATTGATAACTTTGATTTCTTTGTCTGAAAATTGCCTGTTTGTATCCTTTGATGATTTATCAACTAGATAGTGTTTCTTATTTTTATAAATTTGGTTCAGTTCCTGATATATTTGAGAAATGAAGCCTTCATCAGAGAAAACTGCTGTAAGTTTTTTTTTTGCCCAGTTTCTTGTTTTCCTTATAATTTTGGCTGCAATTTGTGCCAAATCTTTTTTTTTTTTTAAATTTCATGTAATCAAAATTATCCACTTTACTTCCTGTGATCCTCTTTATCTCTTGTTTTGTCACAAACTCTTTCCTTATCCATAGATCTGGCAGGCACTTTTTTTTTTATATTCTCTCCTAATTTGATTATGATATCACCTTCTAGGTAATATGGCTAAATCAATTAGCCATTTTGACCTTATATTGGTATATCATGTGAGATGTTGATCTCTGCTTAGTTTCTGCTAAACTGCTTTTCAGTTTTCCCAATAAGTTTTATCAATGGTAAGTTTTTAACCCCAAAGTTTGGCCTTTGTGTTTATCAAACACTAGATTATTATGGTCATTTACTACTGTGTATTGTGTACCTAATCTATTCCACTGATCCACTATTCAATTTCTTAGAGAATACCAGATTGTCTTAGTGATTGCTGCTTTATAGTTTGCTTCCTTCACATTTTTTAATACATTCCCTTGTTATTCTTTACGTTTTGTTATCCTGATGAATTTTATTATTATTTTTTGCTTCTATAATTTTTTAAAAATAATTTTATTTGTATTAATTTCATTACTATTGTCATTTTTTTATATTGGCTTGGCATACTCATGAGCAATGAATATATCTCCAATTGTTTAAATTTGTCTTTATTTTGTGAAAAGTGTTTTGTAATTGTGTTCACACGTGTTTTTTTTTTCCCTTGGCAGGTAGATTCCTAAGTATTTTATATTGTCTGCAATTATTTTAAATGGAATTTGTATTTCTATCTTCTCCTGATGGTTTTTGTTGGTAACATATAGAAATGCTGATGATTTATGTGGGTTCATTTTATATCCTACAACTTTATATCCATTTTATATCCTGCAACTTTGCTAAAGTTGACAATTGTTTCAACAAATTTTTAGCTGATTCTATAGAGTTTTCTAAGAATACCATCATACCATCTGCAAAAAATGACACTTTTGTTTCCTCGTTGACTGTTTTTATTCCCTCAATTTTTGTTTCTCTTCTTATTGTCATACTAGGAATGTAGGTTCAATATGAGGAACGTTATCAACATAATTATATTAAATCAAAAACAACAAAAATCATTTGATTGTATCAATAGATGCAGAAAAAGCCTTTGAAAAAATCTGATACCCTTTCCTATTAAACACACTATAAAGCAGAGAAATAAATGTAGCCTTTCTTAAAATGATAAGTAGTATCCAACTGCAACCAAGAGAAAGCATTGTCTCTAAAGGGAAACAATTTGAAATCTTCCTAATAAGATTGAAGATGAAGCAAGGATGTCCATTATCCTGACTATTATTTAATATTAATACTGATCCCTTGAGATTGTAATCAATAAGCTCCTAAGGGCCCCTTACTCCCTTAGGATCAGAAATGATATTGCTCCTCAGGGTCCTTGCTCCTTTGGGACCAAAAGTGTTATTGTTTCTCAGTGTTCCTGATCTCTTGTGACTAAAAATGATACTGCCTCTCAGGGGTTCCACACTCTGTTGATTGAAAGTCCTCTTCTCTGACCTTGAACTATGACTCAGAAGTCAGTATAGGCAATGGAGTTGCCAAACTGTGGGTCCTGCACCCCATGCTATCACAGAGGTCCCTTGTAATCTCTTTCTGAGCAGTTGCCAGGTCCCCTATCTTCTCTGACTAGAGAGCTCCCAAAGGTGTTCTTGCTTCTGTCACCACCGCTTCAACCCACCATTGACATTTCATCTATGTGGACTTTAGGTCAGCTTTGACCCCCATTCCACAAATCTTTCTTTCTGACCTCCTAAATTGTCTTGGGCTGGAAGAATGTCTCACTCTGATATTTTGTTGGATAGATGATGTCCTCTCCATTCTAGGATTTAATTTGAGAAATTATTTTAAAATTGTTTGGAGGGCAAGTTAGGAGAGTCCAGCTCAATGCTTGTTCTGATCTGTCTTCTTGGTTCCACGCCGAGAAAGGAAACTGATTATTTCTAAAAAGAAATTCCTTTCCACTTTTTTTTGACAGATCTAATTATTGGGAGGGGGTCATTTTCTTCCTAAATGGTGCCTAAATCTACTTGTCCAAAATTTACAGGATCATAGGGTCATAGATTTAGAGCTAGAAAGGCTCTCCCTTCGAATCCAGCCCTCTCATTGTTACAGATAAAGAAACTGATACTGAAAAGGTAAATGACTTGCCTGGGATTTTCTTTGGTGCCTGAAGTAGGATAAGACCTCACCTTCCTGACATTAAGCACAATGTTCTATGCAATACACCATGCTGCTTCCTACTCTCACTGATCCAAGATCTATTCTCTCAGATTAAACAGAATATGTCTAACTTACCTTCTATCTGATACACTCAAATCTGTGAATTATAGTTGTCATGTTCCTAGTGAATCTTCTCCAGGCCAAATATGTCCAGTGTTTCATTTGTTGTTGTTTGTTTCTTCATCGTTTGTTTGTTTTTCTCAGCTGTCATAATGTAAAGATTTATCATCCTGGCCATATCTTCACTCTGCTCTTTAGTTTCCCATTGTTTTTCCTAAATTACAGCACCCAAAAATAACCACATTAAAATGCAGTTTGACCAGGATGGAGTGACATAAGGTTATCAGAACCCTTGTTCTGAATGTCATACTTCTCAATGCAAGTGAAGATCACATTAGCTTTTTTTTTTTTTTGCAGGGGGGAAGGCAGGGCAATTGGGGTTAAGTGACTTGCCCAAGGTCACACAGCTAGTAAGTGTGTCACGAGTCTGAGACCAGATTTGAACCCAGGTCCTCCTGACTCCAGGGCTGGTGCTCTATTCACTGTGCCACCTAGCTGCCCCACATTAGCTTTTTTTTTTAACTGCCACAATATGCTGTTGACATATTGAGCTAGCAGTCCATTAAAGCTCTCTTTCTGCCCTGATCAGGATGCATAGTATATTATATTCAATTCTAAACCTCACATCTTATTAGAGATGTTTATAGAACAGAATTTAGCTGGAGGAAGGGAATTAAGAAGATGAGGATGATTCGAAATTATTTAATAAAAGTATCCCTTGAAGGAATTGGCCATATTTAGTCTGAAGAAGAGGAAACACAAGGGATCTGATATGAAAGATGCATAAGATTTAAAGTAAGAAGATATCTTTGAGACATACTAGTATAAATCATAGATTGAAGCTGGAAGGCACCACAGAGGTTATGCGTGTTTATTCTCTCATTTTGCAGATGTGCAAACTGAGGTCCAGAAACATTTAGTGACTTTCCCTACATCACTTAGGTGGTAAGTTGCAGAGCTTTGATGCAAATCACATTATTCTGACTCTAAATCCACTATTCTATCTACTTTTCATGGACAAAATCACCGTCTATATTTGGAATTTATTCTGCTTGGCCTTGGAGGCTAGAACTAGGACCAGTTCTGTAAATTATAGGGAATTAGATTTTGGTTCAGTATGTAGATGAAATTTTAAACAATTAGAGTTGATAGTTGTTAAACAATAATACTCTTGTAATTATCAAATGCCCTCTCTCATTAGGTTGTGACTTCCATGTCACTGCAGATATCCAAGTAAAGGCTGGATAATCACTAGTTAGGAATATTATCGAAGAGATTCATATATCAATTATGCCTTCAAGTAGATGATTTCTAAAAGCCCATCCAATTTTAAGATTCCATGATTCTATGGGAGGGCAAAAGATAATAAATATCCTCTTCGACTTTTAATAGAAAAGGCATAGCTGAAACCTTCTTGCACATAAATAAATGAATTTTTTCACACCTTGTAGAAACATTTTCCCCCTATGTTTCTACTACCTGTAGTTTTTTTCTCCTATACTCCGTGGAACACTAGACGTTGCTGTAAAATGAACTTAACCAATAGTTTTTATGTCAGAAGTTTGGTTTCTTTTCAGAATCCTCCTGCATATTTCATGCCAACTGTCCTCTAGCTGTTACCTTTGCCTATTAAAGAGAAAATGATTGAAAACAAAAAGAATCTGAGGTGACACAGACAACAGGTAGTCATTATTTCCAAAGAATTTAGTTCAAGTCATCAAGTATGTTTCAAGTGCCTACTATGTGCCTGACAATCTGCTGGGTGATAAAGATACACAAAGATAGCAGATTTTGAGCTAGATGGGACCATAAAGCACTTCCAGACCAACCAACCTCTTCATTTTATAAATGGAGAAATTGAGGTCAAGAGAGTAACTTGGCCAGGGTCACACAGAAAGGAAAATAACAGTCCCAGGCTTTGTATTCAGCTCTGATGACTCCAAATCTAGTATGTGTTCGGTTGTATTGTATGAAAACAAACAAATAAAAAATGATCCAGACTTCAAAGAATTTAAATTCTAATCGAAAAGAAGTGATATGTACACAGAATAGTAAATTCAAAATAAGTGCAAATAGGAAGTAATTTTGATGACTGGGAAAGTGAGGTAGTGCTAACAGTTTGAGGGGATTGGCAAAGGCCTCACAGAATCAAACTTGAGCTGAGCCTCAAATGAAGATAGAGATTCTAAGTCATGAAGAAGAACCTTCCAGGCAGAAGATGGAAAATCGTATATTAAAAATGGCAAATGGGTCACTCAGGCTGAATTATACATTGTGGGAGGGAAGATAAAGTAAGTCTGGAAAAACTGATTATAATTACAATTGATGATAAGCAAGCCATGAAGTGATTTAAATACTAAAAAGGGAACTCTTTGTACACTATAGGCAATAGAGAGCCAATGGACCACAGTTGTGGGAAGCAAATTCAAATATTGTGTGCTTGTCCCCTTTTCTCTTTGAAGTGTAAGAGGAATGTCTTTTTCTTATCTAGAAACTTTCTCAACGTCATAATAGCTATAATTAAAAATCATGGATCAAGAGAAAATCTTCTCACTGTTGTGTATGGGTGGCTTTTTTGTATTCCTTCACACACACACACACACACACACACACACACACAAACATTTTTATACTAACCTCTGATGGGCATAGGCTGAAAATGTGGCTTAACTAATATAGTGTCATCATAAATATTTTTTCTCACCAAAATCCACCTATAAATGTTTTATTTATAAATGCATATTTTCAGTACATGGTTTCAAGCCAAGGAAAAATGCAGAATATGGAACATACTATTCAGAATTGAAAACTGTGGCTGCTCAAGACAGGGACATCAGTAATAATAACATTCAAGCTTCTGAGAACACCACGAGCTGCAAAGTTTATTGTTTCACCACATGCTGCAGACTTTATTATTTCTAGAGTGAAATCTACAAACATAATGAAATTGAATTGAATATCTAAAGCTGGATGTGTACCTTGAGGGCACTTTGCAAATTCTTACAATGAGAGACCAAAGACAAGGCGTGTGAGCAACGGACAGAGAAAAATATAACCCAGAAGGGAAAGTTCCAAGACGAAGAAAAAAGAATAAGATTTGAGATTTGATGGAATAATGCAATGGGATTTCTCTCACCTACTTTGTAGGTTGATCAAAGGACTTGATATGAATATTTCTCGGTTGACCAGAAATAAATTGAGTTTTATAATAATAATAATGTTCTGCATTTATAATCTTTGCAACTCAGTGTACAAATATAAACCACATTCAAATGAATGTCTGGATAGATCAGTGTCCACCCTAGTAAATGGAATTTGGCACAGAATTTTCTTTTCTCAACATTCCATTACTTTCAGTAATTAAGAATGCAAAAAGTCCCCTGGTTTTATCTAAAGTTCCCAGTATATAATCTTCTATCTCATGCTTCTGTACTTTTTCATAAATTGTTCTTCATGTTTAGAATTCTCTTCCTCTTCACTTCTGCCTCTCGAATCCCTTGAATCCCCTCAAGACATTGCAAGAGCCTCCCCTGATTGTCGCAGTTAATACTGCTCTCTTCAATGTCTCACATTGCTTTTTTACTCACTTTGTGGTTATTTTGTATTGATGTATCTATGTATGATACATAACATCCACACCCACCCCTAACCAATAAAATGCAAACTTCTTGAGGCAAGAGATGACTGCTTTCACCTGTGTATTTCTAGTGACAAAGATAGTACTTTGTATAAAATATAAGCTTAATGGTTATTTTGGTTTTTGGTAAAAAGACTTTTTAGTCTTTTGAATTGAGTTGAGCTGCAAAATTATTTTACATAAATGTCTCAGATACTTATTCAACTCTTCACACACTCTGCCTAAGTGTGCATTTGCCATTCATTTTGAAGAGCAGAGCTATTTGAAGAAAAAAAAAAGCAAAGTAGGCTGTAACTAAAAGTATATATACAAATGTTGTTAATGTTAAGAAATCCATGCTGATTGGTCTATCTTTTGAGGTGAGCAAACAAGGAGAGCAGAAAATTATAATTTCAGAACAAAACAAGAAGTGCTCCATAAAGGACATCTCATCCTCCTACCTCCCTCAGTAGTAGCTCAGTGCTACTTGTCCACATCTTACCCAGGCTACATTGAGATGAGAAGTGTCAGTTCTAGTTACTGTGTTATAAGAAATGATGAGCAAGATGACCTCAGAAAAACTCAAAAAGACTTGTAATAATGAAGAGCAAAATGAGCAGAACCAAGAGAACATTCTATACAGTAACAGCCACAGTGCTTTAAGAATGACTTTGAGTGAATAAGACATTTTGATTATTATAGATACCCAAATTAACTATAAAGGACATATAAAGAAAAACTATATGTGTCCAGAGAAAGAGCTGATAAGTAGAAGCATGTATAGAATAATTATATATACGTATGCCTATTTGTGTCTAATTGTAACCATCTCTAGGATAGGGGGCAAAGAAGAGAAGAAAAAGATAATTTTATTATATGTTTAAAAGGAATAGCAAGCTGTATATAATAGATTTGAAGCTTCATGTGCAATCATTTTTATACTATATTGTGGAAATGCTTGTTTTATTCCATAAGTTAAAAATAAAATAAATTACTGTTTTTAAAAAGCCATGCATGGTAGTGAGTGTAGATCTGAATTATTCCCACGCCAGGAGATGGTCATCTTCCTAATTTTAAACACCATAGTAACCAATCAGCAGTTAGAAACATATCCTGATAGATATTCTTGAACCTCCCTCTCTGCCTCTTGACAATACAGTATACTGAAAAAGATTAGCAGTAATACATGATAGTTATTGAAAGGACATGGAAGAACAAAAAAAGAAAAGAAAAGAAAAAAAGGACATGGAAAGAATGTGAGATCTTGGATGTTCTGGATTCAAACTCTACCTCTGACAAACTCTACCTTTAGGACAAAAATTAGTTGAAGTTTATTCAACCTCAGTGTTGTCATCTCTCAGATAAACTGGATAAAACCTGAGGTACCTAACAGTTTATAAACCTTACATGACTATGTAAATGATAACTATTATAATTACCTGAATCGATAGATTAGAATGAGAGAAAAACCAAGATGCTTTGATGTGTTGTTCAAAAAATCTTGAAGAACATGTATGGTGACTCTTCTTTTGATCTCATTAATGACAATTTAGTTCAGTGAAAAAATTGGGAAGGCATACCCCCTTGTTACTTGTCAACCACTCTCATAACTACTACTGAGCTTTGATCTTTGTCATCATTCTCAGGACATATAATAGTTCTATAGAGAGAGATAAATGTGGAGATGACAGTAGGTTTATCAAACATGAATATTGAATTAATAATGGAAAACAATCATAGTCTAAACTAAAATCTAGTAGCCAAGGTGGATAACAGGATTAAGAGATGAATAGGCCTTTCTGAAACACATAGTCAAATTGTATATATAATGGTGGACACATCCTGGGTGTGCATGTGCTCGATTTCCCAGGTGCTGCAGAAGCAACATCAAGACTCTGTACCAGGTTCATGACCTGCTTTCTGCAAATCTATAAAAAAAAACAGGTTGTTATTTTAATTCATAAATGAACCAGTGAAGAAGTAATTCTCTCTGTCTATACCCAAATAGCATAAATCCACTAAACCTTGGACTCAAAAAAGATTGTCAAGGAAGTCTGGAGATATGAAAATTATTAGAAAACTATAAAAGAATCTCCATGATTCATGACCTTTTTCTCCACTTCTGCAATTTTCCCTTATGAATCATAACCTATTACAAATAAGGGGAAGAACCTCCTTTGGCAAACATAGATAGAGAAAAGTTTTCCTGAGAGGATATAGACAAGAGAATCACATCAGATGGGAAGGTATGATGAAATACGCATTGTTCAAAGCAAAGAAAATCATGGTTATGTTTTTGTATTCAGTATAGGTAGATATAGCTATTTCATAGGTATAGATCCATAGCTATAGTTACTATTCAAATATATGGATCTATACCACATGTATGATTATTTACATATATACATATGTGCAAACATATCTACTTGAGAGAATGAGATGAGAAAATTCTATATCTACACCCTATCATATATGTGTCACCAATATATAGTAAATTTCCTCGGGATACTTGTTGTTGTCCTTTGAAGACCAAAATGCTATCATTACATTGGGGTCAAGGTACAGTGTGTCCAACTATGGCTAATCAGATAAATATAAACTCAGTTCAGCTCAAGAAAGGACCTCAGTGTCTGGCTCCTCATCTTGCCAGATGATTTTTAGAATCTTCCTAAGACAATTCAAATGGAAGCAATTCAGTTTCCTGGCATATCACTAGTATACTGCCCAGTTTCACGGGCATACAAGAATGAGGTCAGCACAATAGCTCCGCCGACTTTCAGTTTGGTAGGCAGTCTAATACCTCTTTTCTCCCACCCTTTCCCACAGAGCCTCCCAAATGCTGAGCTAGATCTGGAAATGTGTTTGTCAACCTCATCATCTATGTGTACATCCCTGGAAAGTATGCTGCCAAAGTAAGTGAACTTAACCACAGCATTCAAAATGTCAACATTTGCAGTAACCATTGATATAGTAGAGTATGGTTCTTCCATCTCCATGATTTTGCATTGGCTGTCTTCCATGCCTAAAATGCAGTCCCTATTCACTTCTTCCTCTTTCAGTTACTTTTCCCTTTAAGAATTGGGTCAAGTTCCATCTTGTATGTGGGACCTTCCTGATTCTTGAAGCTATCAGTGTCCCCCAAATACATTTTACCTCTTTTGCATATATTTAGCATAAATATATATATATATAAGAATCAAATATATATGTATATATACATATATATATATATATAATTCTTCCAATAGAGTGTAAGTTCCTCAAGTGTAGGGACTACTTAGCATTTGTCCTTGTACCCCCACTGCCTGATAGTGTCTGGCATAGGTTATAGCCTTAAAATTATTTGTTGATGATTGATTTCTGCTAAAGCCAGCATGTTCTTGAGCAATTTCCTCTCAAAAGATTCTAGCTTTGTCATGATGGATTCTGGCAAAGAATTCAAATATAGCAAAATATTTCTCCCACAGCACTTTAGCAACTGTGAAGTCTTTTTGCTTCCAGGTTGCATATGCCTGTGCATATGTGGAAAAATGATCAATCCCCAGTAGAATATTGCTTATGCTCTTATTATGTCCTTCCAGATATGAAAGTAAATACACACACATTCCAAAGGTTGGCTGATACCTACATTGTCCAAATATACAGCATAATTTTGTAGTGTTTTTCTCTGAACAAATCGCACACAGGTCTTATCCTGCTTAGTGATATCTGTTGTCATAATAAGCCAGTAAAAAAGTTCCTTACTAGCTTTGGGATTCCTTCCTGGCCCATATGTAAAAATCATTCAAATAAAGGAGGTGGCAATGTATGAATCCCAGTTATAAATGGATGAGACAATTAGGGCCTAGAGAGTTTAAGTAATTTGCCCCATGCCATACAATTCAAATCTAGGTCTCTGGATTCCAAATACAGTGTCCTTGCAATAGCTTTCTCTCCATCCTTGGAGCCAGTATTTAAATTTATATGCAGACTCTCATTAGGAACCGAAGTAGAAGAGGCACAGTGTTAGTCCTACAAATTGTGGGAATCTATCAATAAGCATTTATGAAGTGCCTACTTTGTTCAAGACACTGTTCTAGGTACTAACATGACAAATATGAAGAGTAGAACAATCCCAAATTGTGAGGAGCTCATGGGAGGGATTTCTTGGTATACAAATGACCCTAAGATGTCAAGGAATAAGACAACTTATTTCTTTTTCTTTTACATCATAGGGAATTTTCCCCCTTAAAGCAGGAAAGATTGATTAGTATATATTCTGAAGACTTTCTTTTTATCAGAAAACCAAAGATAATTCCAACTCATGCTATTAAAATATATTATTATATTGACAACATAATCATAACATCTTCCATGTTCATAGTTTGAATGCTAAGTATTGCTAGAGGATCACGACATGTCTTCAGACCATAGGTTCCTCACCTCTGCTTATATTAACAACAGGGGAAAGCCAGATAGTTCAAATGGTGAAGAAAGGAAGTAACAATATATTGTATATAGTTCGTAGATTAAAGCAGAGTGTGCAAACTAGATTAGAAATTCAGTGGAGAAGATGCCAATTGCTTGGGAAATAGTTAATCAAATCGTGATACACGAATGTAAAGTGATATTATGATACTGAATTGATGAATATGATGCATACATAGAAGCATAAAAATAGGCACATTAATGCACTGTTGGATTTGTGAAGTACTATAGCCATTCTGTAAAACAATTTAAAACTATGCCCTTAAAGTCATTAAACTGTATAAACATTTTGACCCAGCTTTATGACCATTTGGCCTATATCATTCAATCAATAAGCATTTATTAAGCACCTACTATGTGCCAGACACTTGTCACTAAGAGGTAGCAAAGAGGAATTGTAAGTACAAAGGCATTTATAGCAGCTCTTTCTGTAGGTATATAACTGGCAATTAAGAAATTGCCAGGGGGCAGGTAGATGGCACAGCAGATAGTGCACTGGGCTTGAAATCAGGAAGAGTCACCTTCATGAGTTCAAATTCGGCCTCAGACACTTACAAGCTGTGTGACCCTGGGCAAGTTATTTAACCCTGTTTGCTTCATTTCTTCAGCTGTAAAATGAGCTGGAGAAGGAAATGGCAAATGGTTCTATTATCTTTGCCAAGAAAACCCCACATGATGTCACAAAGAGTTGGATGCAACTGAAACAAATGAACAGCAACAACAAGAGAATGCTCATTAATTCTGGAACAGCAGAACAAATTATGGTATATGAGTGTAATGTAATATAACATAAGAATGGCAAAGGAGGCAGTTTTAGTGAAGCCTGAAGAAACTTTATGAATTGATAAAGAGTGAAGTGAACAACAGAACCAGGAGAAGAATTTATACTATAACTACATTGCAAAAATGGACAACTGTGAAAAAAACCAATAACTAATTTTTAATTAGTACAATGACCATCCATGATTGAAGGACCAATGATTAATATAGTACACATCTGCTGATAGAGAGATGATGAATTAGATATGTTAAATTAGAGGCACATTTTTGGAAAGAACTGATATGGGAATTTGTTTTCCTTGATTTTTTTGCATATATACATATATGTATGTATGTATGTATGTATGTATGTATGTATGTATGTATATAGTGAGAGTTTTATTTTTCTTTTCATTTTTTCTTTTTTCCCTGAATGGGTAGAGGGAAGGAAATGGATGGGCAAGAAAATGAATGTTTGTTAGTTGAAAATGGCAATTAAAATATTTTTTTTAAAAATTAAGAAAGATTAAATGTACTGATGTTAAGTGAAATAAGCAGAGCAAAGAAAATATTTACAATAAATACAATATAAATGGAAACAACGGTAACCACAAAACAATTGAAAAGGAATGCATAATTACAAAGAACATACATTTCTCTAAAGAAAACATATGAGAAGATACCTAGTTATACTCTTTTGCAGAGGCATGCAAAGAACAGGGATATTTCCCTCATATGGAACAGGGCAAATATTGCCAAGTTTTGTTGTCTTTTTTCCTCTCTCTTCTTTTTGATGTTTTATCAGCTTAGGTGAAAAGAGTAATAATAATTATAAGGAATCTAGGAGAGTCTATCAAAATAAGTCAGTGGGTAAGTTTACCTCCAAATGAAATGCTAAAAAGAAAAACAAAACAAATTCTGAGGCACAAATAGGTCAACTGGCTTTGTGAAAGGCAACAATTTCAGTGTATTCTCTTCTAAACCACCATCCTTATTAGGTACTTGATAACACTACAATTGATCCTGGTCCAAATTGTGAAACTTATATTTTAGAGTCTCCTCCCTCCTGCCTTTTGTGCCCTTTTTTGTCCTCATATTTCCACAACACCCAATATTTCTAGGTTGTCCCATTTTTCTTCTACCTGGAGGGATGTACTTGATCAACTGTGTGGAGGATTTCCATTTTTTTTAATTACTTATTTTTTTTTTTAGTTTTCAACATTCACTTTCGTAAGATTTCAAGTTTTAAATTTTCTCCCTCTCCCTCTCCTCCCCTCTCTCCCAGATGACATGCGATCTGATATAGGCTCTACTTATGCGTTCATACTAAACATATTTTCACATTAGTCATTTTGTAAAGAAGTATTCGAATTAATGGGAGGAACCATGAGAAAGAAGAAACAAAACAAAGTGACAAAAGAAAAGGAGAGCAAATAGTATGCTTCCATCTGCATTCAGACTCCAAAGTTCTTTCTCTGAATGTGAATAGCATTTTCCATTGTGAGTCTTTCAGAGTTGCCTTAGATCTTTGGAGGATTTACATTTTTTAAAGAATATTTCTGAAAAAAGGAAATGCTAAAATGGAAGAGATTAATTTCTCACGGAATGTCAAACACTGTGGCATTTGGGTGGAGTAAATGTTTTCGAATGTGGAAACCTATTTCCTTAATTTCACAAGCTAAGCAATGCCCTAGTCTACCTACTGCTAAAGCCAAACTCACTCACATATACAACATCTATAGTTACCTTGCTTTTAAACAAAAGTATTCCCTATTTTGTTTTGTGTGTATGTGGTTTTTGTTGTTGTTTTGTTTTGTTTTGTTTTCCCCATAGGGCAGTTAAGTGGCACAATGGATAGACCTGGAGCCAGGAAGACATCTTCATGAGTTCAAAATCCAGCTGCAGACACTTACTAGCTGTGTGACCCTGGGCAAGTCACAATCCTGTTTGCCTTAGTTCCTTATCTGCAAAATAAGCTGGAGATGGAAATAGCAAACCACTTCAATATCTCTGCAAAGAAAATCTCAAATGTTGTCATAGTTAGACATGACTGAAAAATGACATTAGATCATTTTTTGATTACTTTCATTGTATAGTTCTCTTGAGACAAGCCTAATACTCCCAAACCCCATTTAAAATTGACTAGTCTTTTTTTTTGCCTTTCTATGTTATTTTTCTTTCTTTCTTTTTCTTTTCTTTTCTTTTTCTTATTTTCTTGATGATTTCTGAGTACCTGTGAGTTACAGATGGCCTCTTTTTCCAAGATGAGTTCTAGCTCTGTGGACATTGAATTAGAGCCTTGGTCCCTTGGAGAGCAAAGGAAGCAGATGGGTTTTACTCTTGGTCAGATTAAGAAAATACAGGTCATAAAATACACAAACTGATCTAAGTTTCAATTCTTGGATTCATGCAGTGTTAAGTATACAGCTGAGTTTTACAACGTCTTACTGAGATGGCTATCAAGTATTCAAGAAAATGTGCTTATTTCAAGCAATAATTCTGTTTAGAGCTGGGGTGGGGATAGATGAGTGTTTTAATGTTATCTGGAGAAGGATTTGGTTTAAGAAAATTCACAGAACAGCACTTGCAGCAGCTATTTCTTCAACCCATTGGACCACTAGCAATGTTAGGCCTCACTCTGGTCTTTGTAATATGCTCCACACAGAGAAAGCAACACGTTCAATTCACTAAGTGGAAAAATAGGTTTTGAAAATAATAATTCATGCTTTTTTTCTTCTATTTTATTTTCAGCCACCCATGTTTCATTGACTAGGGTTTTCGTTTTGAAAAGGCCAAACAGCAGGGGAACTTAGACCCTGTTTCCTGAGGAAAAATTTTTATCGTTATTGACCTGCTCATACAGAAGGAGCTGCTGGAGGTAAGGGAACGCAAGGTGTTGCCTAGCATGATTTTCCTTTGACTACAAGAACTTCTTTTTAGTGATCAATGTTATACCTTGTAGAATTATGACTTTTATGTTTTCTTTTCAATATGGGTCAGACAATCAATGTAACAATGCTATTCTTCCATACACATCAGTTCTTCTGTGTCACCACAATGATATCCTTTAAAAAAAATCCAAATTGGTTTGGATTTGTTCTAAGAACCCAGTTAGGAAATGGATTTATGACTACAAGTGGCTTATATCACACATGTTTCTTTGGAACTGATACTGGTGGGAGCATCAGAAAGGTGATGAAAGCAATGCACATTCCTTTTGTCAGAGGAACAATTTCTAAAGAGGGACAATACCTACCTTCTTGTTGATGTTAATAGACTTTTAAATATTTCTTGCAAACTTTCTGATGGGCAGCTGACCCAATTATTTGATAAATAATTGCCACATTAGGAGTCATCTAGGTCTTTGATTTTATTCATAAATTTGCTCTGGGCCATATTGTATAAACAAGGTCTTCTGCAGCAGAAAAGGTAAATACATCAATCTGTTTTGTTAAGATAATTAATTTATTTTTTTTCCATCTAGAATTATTGGGCAAAGCTTTGTTCTGTTGAATTCAACAAGATGGCTAAAATTTCACAAAGATTATAGAAGCCACCTAGTCTAATTTAAATATTTCACAAAATAAAAAGAGGAGTCCCAGAATTTGGATTTATAACCCAGTTTCTCTGTCTCTTTTTATAGTGTCCATTCCGCAATACCTTAAGTATGATCGTAGGCTAAGAGATGAAGAGCAGAAAGTGACCATAAAATTCATGTAGTTCTAGCGTCTCATTATAAATATGAGAATATTAAGGCCAAATGATTAAATGACTTACCAAAAATAATAAATATAATAAGATACAGCAGAGCCAGTAATAAAACCCAGCTCCTCTTAATCAACAACTTTTTCTACTACAGATAACCTTTCTACATCATGACTTTCCAGATCATGGTCTTGATATATTGTGAATCAGCATAAGAAATTAAATGGGAATTTGGGAGGAGTTTTGCAGAAGCCAAAGATGGTACACAAAGGCCAGCAGATGACACAGAAAAAGTCTAGAAACTCAGAAGTGTATGGTATTTTTACTTAACACTGACTTAGATGTAACTTATGACCTAATACATAATGCAAATTTTATAATAAAATATTGTAAACACCCCATAAAAGAAAGATTAAAAATTTAGACTTCTTCTCTGGTATGAAGGAAGGGCAAAAATTTTAGTGGATTTTCCAGACTGCAGGGTTGCTTCACTGTAACCCCCGTGACGCACAAGGTATAAATGCACACTAAACTACCATTATTTCTCTCTCTTCTCTTTTTCTCTCTTCTCTCTCTCCCTCTACTTCTTTTTTACTTGTTCTTTCTATCTCCTTTTTCTATCTCTTTTCTTCTTTCATTTTTTATATTCTTTCTCTTTTTTCTTTCTTCCTTTCCTTCTTTCTCTCTTTATATCTTTCCTTTTTTTGATCTTTCTCTCTTTCTGTCTTCCCTTCCTCCTTTCTTTCCCCTCTGTCTTTTTTCTCTTTCTTTCCTTCTTTCCTTCCTTCCTTCCATCCATCCTTCCTACCTTCCATCCATCCTTCCTACCTTCTTCCTTCCTTTCTCTTCTTATCTGCTTCTCCCTCTCTCCCTCCCTCTCTCCCTCTCTCTTTCTTTCTTTGTTTCCCAGGTTAGAAGTGAAGTAGCCACCCACAGCCAATCCACAAAATGCTTGAACCTGTTCTTTTGTTTTTGTTGTTTTTTGTTTTCCAACACATTCTAGTTCAACCATTCTTAGACAGCTTGATGGTTCTCAACCCCTGGGGAATCACCAGAGCCAGACTTAATGTTGACAACCATCAGCTTTAGCCATACTGTAGTATTGAACTCAAGTATTTCATCAGCCTCAAGTTCCTCAACACCTGGCCAATTTTTCACCAGCACCCTCATCATTACTAGCATTTTTATAATATTTTAAAATCTGCAAAGTGCTTTACATATGTTATCTAATTTTATCTTCACAACAGCCCTAGCACCCCTACTGAGGAGAAAACTGAGGCAAAGTGAGGCAAACTGACTTACCAAGGGTCACAAAGCTGGCAAGTGTCTGAGGCAGGATCGGAACCCAGATCTTGCTCACTTCAAATCTGGCATTGTCTGCAGCACACTACCTTGCTGTCTGACAATTTCTTTATAATTCATACAATAACTCTTTTCAAAGCCAAGCCTATACTATGCATAATGTAGGCCTTTTGTTGATGTAGAGGTCCATTCTATATCTAATAATACCCCATAGCAATCCTAATAAATACCAGTTCTTGCCTTATAGTTCTTCAGTAAAAGCTGTGGAATTTATGCTGTGATTTACTGGGAGTTGTTTTCTGAAAACACATCTCTGCTATCAGTTTATTTATGGTGTTATTAATCCCTATCTCATAATAAGTACGGAACAAATACTGTTTTTGAAATTTCTGCTCCTTTGAATTTTAGACAAATAGGAATTTATTGAACTTATAAAAAGTCTAAGTGGAAGAGGTTGAAACTGAAACGACATGAGGGGATTATTCATTTAGCCATCAATCCCTCCCTCGGTAAATACTTATTGTGAATCTGTTATGCACAAGATATTTTGCTAGATATAGTGGTCCATACAAAGATAAATAAGATGTAGTCCCTGCCCTCACAGGGTTTAAATTTTGGTTAATAATTAGCTACCTTTTTCTTCTCTGACTATAGATCATTAAGACCTGGATGCACACTGAAAACTTTATGAAACTCAACCTCACTGATGATGTCTTTGAAATAGATTATTAATATTAAGATGTACACAGGTGGAGAATGAAGAGATAATAGTAGGGGAATTTGTAAAGGATAGCCATAGTGCATGTTAGGATAATCTCTCACTAGGAGAGGGGCTGCAGAAGTGGTTTGTTTTAAAACCTTTCCCTCCCATATTGATTTCTGAAACTGTCACTATAGATTTTCTAGCTACAAAATTATAAGGAATAGGGAAAGGAAATCTTGCTCAGTTTTCAGAGAGCTTAAGAGTAACTAGGTTTTAACTTGAGGCTCTACTCTACTGAACACATATTTATACTTTTATTATACTGTTTACCTTTTGCAATTAACATTACTTTTACTCACATTTCTTTTTCTTACTAATTTCAGTCATTTATAAAGGAGTGATATAAGCTGGTTCTCCTGAATACCAATAACTGTGTGCTAGTAAATTACCAAATGTACTTGGGGGACAACATGTAGGGCATGTAGGGCATGTTAAGCTCTTTCCGGTCACTGGTTCCAAATGCATACCCATAATTACCCAACTATTAAAGGGTGACTTGGTCATTGTGCAGAAGAGGACTCAATCTGTTCTAATCCTTTTACTTTCAATTTAATTCAACAACAAACACATGTTCATCTTACTTTTTGTAAGACACTCTTAGATACCTTGGATAGAAAGAGTAAGAAAAAATCATTTAAAATAACCGTCTCTGCTCTTAAAGACTTGTGTTCTACTCAATTATAGTCTATTCAGATAATTATTATATATGCAAGGAATTGTACTGTGTGCTGGGGTTTAAGATACAAAACAAAACAAAGCAAAAAGGATACAGGATACATCGTAAATAATCAGCAAAAGGAATGCACTAAACGAGGGAACAGAGAAACTTCCTATAGAAGAAAGAATTCGAGTCAGGACTTGAAGGAAGCCAGAAGGTGGATTTGAGACAATTTACTCTTCCTCTAATATTCTAGGACCATGTGAAAAGCCAAGTGGTGAGAAATACCATCTACAAACATTTTTTTCATTACTACTTCAACTTTTTGAACAACATTTGTGAAATGTGGATATATGTTGTATAGTAGGAAGTCAAATATTAACTATAAAGAAAAACAAACAAACAAAAAAACCCTTTTCTTCATAGGATCAAACATTTTTCTGTACAAGCAAATGTTTCTTAAAAATCTGCTAATGGAGAAATGTCAAATGGTTGATGCATTATGAGCTACAGGAACGCAGAAGAATAATCCCAGTGGGTAGATGTCATGTGGGAAGGTCCAGTGGAAGAGACAGAATTTTGCTAAAGAGACTTGAGGATATCTAAGGTATTTATTTTTTTTTTAATTTTCATCGTGAATTTGGTTTTTATTTTTAATTACAACAATATTTTGAAGGAGTTAGGTAATCTGCATTATAGCACCAGTTCTATTTGTTTCTTGCTGATGCAACTATTAGTCCCCTTAATCAATCCAATAATGCATATTTATAGGGCATTGACTATGTAAAGACAAAATGAAAAACATTCCCTGTCCTCAAGGAACTTAATTTCTTGTGGGGGATACCATGTGTAAACATAAGCGTATACAAGATTATTCGATGAGGGAAAGATCTACAAACTAAACAAGGCTTTATATGAGAAGTGGATTGTGAATCAAACTTCAAAAGAATCCAGTAGATTCTTTTGTAAGAAGTAGATGTGATAAGAAATTGAATTCTAGGTGCGTGTATGTGTGTATGTGTGTGTGTGTGTGTGTGTGTGTGTGTGTGTGTGTGTGTATGTGTGTGTTTGGGGAGAGGGAAGTTTCTGCAAAGACACAGAGTTGGTAGGTAGGATTCTGAGGTTGTGGATCAGCCTTATTTATAGTTGAGACAATTATTATTCATGGCGAGAAGGGCACCTGAAGTGACTAGGAGGAAGAAAACAATCTTCATTGAATATAGAAAATTCCAACTTATTCCATTGTGCAAATACCTTTCTTTTAAAGCCAAATGTTCTCCAAGTGTTATTATATGGTTGTAATATTATATGGATGATCTAAAGATCAGTATAGAGATATGTGGTGAACAAAATCAGTTTCCAATGATGAATTATGTGTTTAAAATGACATTGTGAAATAATCAATGTTATATGTGAGTGGAAAAGGAAGAGTTACGTGGTAAATGTGAGGTATGAGATGAGTAGCTTTGATCCTCCACTGGTACCTACAAAATATAAAAAGCCTAGATGAAAATAGGTGAGTAAATTCATTTATTATGTACCTACTATGTACCAGATAATCTATTAAGTACTAGGTATACAATGAAAGGCAAAATACAGTTCCTTCCCTCAAGAAGCTCAAAGTCTGGAGAAGACAACATGAAAATAACTATTTACAAACAAGCTACACATGGGATAAATCGGAATTAATCAAGAGGAAAAGAATTAGCATTAAACAAATAGAGAAAAGTTTCTTATAGAAGGTCAAAATTTAGCTGTGACTTGAAGTAAGCCAAGAAGCTGGGACAAAGAGGAAGAAAATTCTAGATATGAGGGATAGTCAGTGAAAAATGCCTGGAGTTTGGAAATGAACTATCTTGTTTGAGGAACAATAAGGAAGCCAATAACACTGGATTACAGAGTACCTGCGGGTTGGGAATCAGTTTGAATGTAAATTTCATGGGATAAAGGGTTATGGATTGATTGTGCTCTACACCATTGCCACAGAAGCCCACAGTAAAGAGATCACAGATTCATTGAAATATCTAAGTGAAAGTGGTATGATAGATAGAACATAGGGTTTGGAACCAGGAAGGCTTATCTTCATGAGTTCAAATCTGGCCTCAAACACTTACTAGCCATGTGACCCTGGAAAAGTCACTTAACCTTGATTGCATCAATTTTTCATCTGTAAAATGAGCTGGAGAAGAGAATGGCAAACCACTGCATTATCTTTAGCAAGAATACCCCAAAATGGCATTAAAAGGGGATGGATATGACTAAAATGACTCAACAAAAACAAAAATATCTGACATAACACTGCACTAGATTCTCTCATTGTGTAAACAATTCTATTAAAAATCTTGTTAGGTAATTTTAAATAACTGAAAGAATTATCTTAGATCACATGGGACCATTCATTTATGAAATATTAAGTGAGTAGTTCGGGGAGGGTTTAAGGTAATACTTTCTTCTTCATACCTTCTCAAACTAAAATGGGAGAAACAGACTTAAACTAAAAATACCATAGATCCAAAGCAAATAGCTTAGAGCTAATCTAGTCAAGCCCTCTCATTTTACAGGTGAAGAAACTAAGAGTGACTGCTGAACTTGCCTAGGATCCCACAGCTAAAAAGCAGCAGAAATTCAGTCTAAAACCACATTCTCTGACTTAAATGCATTGTTCTTTTCACTACCCCCCCCCAAAGAATGGTTAAGCCAACAAGTATTACATTGCCCCCTGTAGGTTCAGTCAAATGCACTAGAAACCTGGATTTCAGTAGAATTTTGACTAGAAGCTTTCTTGATTAAATTTAAGCTGCTATGAACCTTTATCAGGAAAGAGGTAGTATTTGTCTTCTAGCAAGGAGTCCGCAAAATTTGATCCACCAAAAATTGACCATAGTGCTAAATACAGGGTTCATAATTCTCTGCAGCAAAAATGCCAAAGCAAATGAACTGCTACATACTAACTTTTTGAGGAACTTATTAATAATAGTTCAAGGAATCATTTATTCTTATGACTGAATAAATTGCTGGTGGACAGGACAATATTGTCTTCATGTTCTGTTAATTGTCTGTAGTATGTAGTAGGGTTTCATATGAAGACTGTGAAGGAAAAGTTTTTCCTATTCTGAAGAGTTTTAGGACAGTCAAAATCAAGAATAAAGAAAAGATGTCTTTCAAGTATGTCAACACTGAAATTCAAACTTTAGTCAAATTGGGCAAGTAATGAAGCACTTTGCTTTCACATCCATTTTTTTTTTAACTTATAAGAACTCAAATTCCTTTTGTGGCTTAATAGAATCTAGGAAATTTGCAAATTGGTTGGAAAAAAAGTTCAGATTATAAGAGAGTTCGATGCAGCTGCAGGCATCTAGTCTAACTCATAAATGAAAGGCATTCGCATTATAACATATATTTGAAGTGGTCATCCAGCTTCTGCTTGAAAAACTCCAAGGAAAGGAAACTCATCACCTTTCCATGGACTCAGTCTACTTTTGGACAGTTCTAACTGGTAGGAAATTTCTTGCCAAACGTTGAGCCTGAATTTCCCTCTTTGAAGCTTCTGTTCATTGCTCTTGGTTAGGCACTCTGAGAACAAATAATCTCCTCTCTATGACAGCCCATCAGGTAATTTAACATTGCTATCATGTCCTCCCAGAGTCTACTAACCACACCCAATTCTTTCAAATGGCAACCTCCAGATGCTTCAATAGTGTAACTGCCTTTCTTTGGACACCTTCCAGCTTATCACTTTCCTACTTAATGTCACCCAGTACTAAACACAGTACAACAGTTAAAGACTGACAAAGGCTGAGTGATGTAAGATCATCACCTCTGTATTTCCAGAAGTCTTTCCTCTCAATGCAGCCCAAGGCTGCATAAGCTTTTGGGTTGCAGTATTACACTGCTGCCTCGTATTGAGTCTGCAGTCCACTAAAATTCCCAAAACATTTTTTTTTCTTTTAGAACAAATACTATCTACTCATGCAGTCACCATTTCATACTTGAGAATTGTTTTTTGTACCCTAGCATAAGACTTTATATTTATCACTATGGGATTTCGTCTTATTAGATTCAGCTCAATGCTCTAACTGCCAAGATCCTTTTGGATCCTTACTTAATCTTTTGCTATGTTAGCTCTCCCTGCTGGTTTTTTGTCATCTGCACATTTCATAAGCAGACATTGATTCTGTTATCCAAGTCATTGATCTAGTTGTCAAATAGCATGCTGCCAAGCACAAATCCCTGGGGGTATTCCATAATGATCTCCTGCTTCATTGACATTGAACCATTAACAATTAATCTTTGAGTCCAGTCAGCTTACCAGTCCTGAATCCATCTGATTTAATTATTCTCTAATCCATATCTCTTCATCTTTTCAGCTAGAGTAGTATGGGATACTTTATCATAAGCTTTGCAAAAGCCTAGGTAAACTATATCCATAGTATTCACTTCAACTCCGCATTTATTTGTCTTGTCAATAAAAAGCATTAAATTAGTCATGAAACCCTACTGGCTTGCGTAATTATCACTTTATGATCTCTTCTAGAATTTTCCAAAGAACCAATGTCCAGCTTAATTGACCTATAGTCCACAAATTCTGTTCTTGTTCCTTTTTTGAAAATCAGGAAAAAAAAATTCTCTAATTGATAGTACCTTTCTCATTTTCCATGACCTTACTGACAGTGACTCAGAAATCTCATCTACCTTACTTTTTTCAGATGTGAGGATATAATATATGGATCTGGTGATTAAGAGTAACTAGATATCCTCTTACTTATTTTGAATATTAGTACCTTTTAACATTTAATGATGCCATTCTGTTTTGCAAAGGAAACAGAAACAAAATGAGAATTAACTCCACCTTTTTTCTATTGCCAGCTATTAACATCACTTCTCCTCTTCCCTAAAGACCCCATATCTTGTCTGAAAATTCTTTTTCTCAAAATATAGGAAAAAAAATTTTTTGTCACCTTCGTTAGCTCATTCTTAACTTAAGCTGTCCTGACAATATTTTATAGGACAAATCTAAGCGATTATATTCATTGTTACTCATGTGGCCTAACTTCTGTCTTCTGTAACATTTATTTTTAAAATCTTAATTGGTTCATTAGTTTCCCAGTACATCCATATTAGTCTCTTGTAAAAAGATTTTTCCTTCTCACCAAAATTGTTTCCCTTTGTGTCTCCAGAATTCTATTTTTTGTAATGGAATACTATTGTGCTATAAAAAATGATGAGCAGGCAGATTTCAGAAAAACTGGGAAAGACATATGAACTGATGCTGGGTGAGGGGAGCAGAACTGAGAGAACATTGTACACAGTTACAGCCATGTTGTGCAATGACTAACTTTGATAGACTTGGCTCTTCTCAGCAATTCAAGGTTCTAAGAAAACTCCAAAAGGCCCGCGATGGAAAATGACATCCACATCCAGAGAAAGAAATATGGATTCTGAATACAGATCAAAGCAGATATGGGTGCTTCTCTCTCTAGTAACTATATATTGTGATTTAGTCAGACAGATAGAAACCTGTCTGTTGATTTCTTTTACTCTTTCTGCTAGTAATTCCTGTTTGTAATTTCTATTTATATTTTCTCTGAAAGTTCAGGGTACTGACTTTTTCCCCCGAACTAAGTGAATGACATATGTACGTTTAATTAAGTAAGATTGTTAACCCTTTAAAGTTGCTTTCCTTAGAAAAGCTGGTCAAAGAATGGCGCTAGCAGCCCTCCTGTGCGTTGGTGCTGTTGGCCTTACACCCCCACAGCAGCTCCTAATCCCATTGTTATTACACATGACTAATGTGAAAGTATGTTTAATGTGCATGTATATGTTGAGCTTATATCAGATTTCATGCTGTCTTGCAGAGGGATGAGGGAAGGGAGGGGGAGAAAATTTGGAACTCAAAAGCTTGTGGAACTGAACGTTTTAAACTAAAAATAAATAAATTAATTAATTAAAATAAATAATTCCATTCCTAAGTATCTCTCATCTCTCCTAGGATGACTTCCCCTGAAGCTTATTTTATTTTATAGGAGTCTATCTTTGCTATAACTTTCTGATTTATGCTTTCTAAGAATCTAGGGTTCATATCCTTCCTCTTAGTTTAAATCACATGCAAAACATATTTCTACCTTGTTTGTTCCTCTGCCCTTTGAAGGATGAAATCATCACTAGGTAAACTGAAGAAGTTTTTAGCTGCCCTGGTTCTGCCAGAGAGAGTATCTAGGTAATATAATAATAATAATGATAATAATAATAATAACAATAGTATCTCTATAATTGAAGACTCTCAATATTAACATACATTATGCCTCTATGCTAGACTGAAAATTGGTTTCTCAAAATCCCTTTTATTTCCAGTTGGATTGTAAATATAGTCAAACTATACACTAGAATTATATGGCTTTGTATATTGTTGTATCACATATTAAATATGTGATTCATACACATAATTTTATAAAAGGCATGGAGACTTATCAAATCTTACTCAACATTCCAATGACAATATCAATCCTTTTTATTCCTTTGTTAATTTTCCCCCAAATATTCTCTGTCATCTTCCCCACTCTCCACCTATGATTTTTTTTTTATTTTTTCACACAAATATGTTGTTGTTTCATTTGTATCTGATTCTCCATGACCCCATTTGGACTTTTCTTGGTAAAGACAATGGAATGGTTTGCCATTTTTTCTCCAGCTCATTTTACAGAAGAGGAAACTGAAGCAAACCCAGTTAAGTGACTTGCCTAGGGTTACACAGCTAGTAAGTATCTCAGGCCTAGATTTGAATTCAGGAAGATAAAGCATTCCTGACCCCAAGCCTGGTACTTTAAAAACTGTGACACCTAACTGTCCTTAGCGTAGTTATATCTTCTTAATATACAATGTTATCCTTTTACCTATTTTGTTTCTTTTAAATAAATTATAACCATGTAGAACCACAGTTGAGTTTTGGGTTTTATCCCACGAAAATTTAGTAATCCCTAAGGTCAAATTTGCCCTATTGCATTAGAAAGTTGAATTTCCTTTGTTTGTTGTTCAAACTTTCTATAATTTTGTATAGCCACTAAAGGCCATGATGTAACTGCTGGCTTCTTCCCAGGATTTTGTTTCCTGTAATTTGTGTGTCCCAGATGCTATTTTCCTTCTTTAGTGCATATATTCTATAGTATCTAACAAGAGAGGTACATAGCTTAAGCTCTTTGTTGTATTTTTCTTTTAAGTTTATAGTACTCTGGCTTACATTTACAAGATAATAAAGAAATATATTCTATCTTAGTTGTGCTCCAGCTCTAGTCAGAAATCAGTCAGGATCTTACATTTTAAAATGAGCTAGGAATCCAAATCTCATTTTCAGATACTATGTTCTTAATTTGCCATTCATTTCTGAAATTGAGTTGTTTTTGTTATTGTCATTTTTGTTTATTTGGTTTTTTTTCTCTTCTGCATGCCTTGCCTTCAATGGGGAAAAGAGAAAAAAGTAGAAACTTTGCCCTTATGGTCTTCAGATTCTTTTTTTTTTTTCTTTTTGGTCTTCAGATTCTTGACCAAAATTTCGTATTTGTTGGCAACTTTTCACGTTTTTACTGGAAAATCATTTGTGCCCACGTGACATATAAGAGGAGGAGTAGAAGTAATTGCTTTTAATAAGCCTTGGGAGATTTTCTATTATATCTTGGAAACACAGTTCCGGAAATCAATAGAACTCTGTTATTATCAGGTCAACAAATAGCTGAATTAGAAAAAAAAAATAACAAAATTCATTTGGAAGAACAAAAAGTCAAGAACCTCAAAAGAACTAATGTAAAAACAGTAATGGAAGGAGGTCTATCAGTACCAGATGTTAAACTATATTATAGGGCAGTAATTATCAAAATTATCTGATACTGGTTAAGAAATAGAAAGGTATATAAATGGAACAGAGTAGACATACAATTTAAAACAGCAAATGAATAGAACAACCTTATATTTGACAAATGTAAAGACTTAAGTTTTGGGGATAAGAATTCATTATTTGGTAAAAATTGTTGGGAAAACTGGAAAGCAGTATGGCAGAAATTGGGCATAGATCAATATCTTATACTGTTTACCAAGATGAGGTCAAAATGGATACATAAGCTAGATATAAAGAGTGATATTACAAGAAAATTTGAAAAATGTGGAACATACTACCTATCAGACTTATAAATAGCAAACAATTTATGAATAAACAGGAGACAGAGAGTAGTATGACTTGTAAAATGGATAATTTTAATTTACAGCAAATTAAAAAAAGCTTTTGTGCAAATAAAACAAATGTAACTAAAATCATAAGGAAAGCAGAAAATCGGGAAAAAATTATAGACAGTTTGTCAGATAAAGGTCTCATATCTCAAATATATAAAGAACTTTGTCAAATCTATAAGAATATGAATCATTCCCCAATTGCTATATGGTAAAAGGATATGAACAGGCAGTTTTCTAATGAAGAAATCAAAATAATTTATAGTCATATGAAAAAATCCTCTAAATCATTATTGATTAGAGAAATAAAAATTAAAACAATCTTGAGTTATCATTTCACACCAATCAGGTTGGCTAAAATGATTGAAGGAGAAAGCAACAAATGTTGGAGGGGACACGTAATATAGGGACATAATTCACTATTGACAGAACTATGAACTGATCCATCTATTTTGGAGAGCAATCTGGAGCTATGCCCAAATACTTACTAAACTTCCTATATCCTTTGACCCAGAAATACCACTCCTAGGTCTATTTCCCAAGATTATTAGAGAAAAGAAGGAAAGAACCCACATGAACTAAAATTTTTATAGCAGCTATCTTTGCTGTGACAAAGAACCAGAAATTGTGGACATGCTCATTAATTGGGGAATGGCTGAACAAGTTCTGGTATGTGAACTCTTTGGAATACTACTGTGTTATAAGAAATGATGACTCCTTGATTTTAGAAAAACATGGATATGCTTGTATGAAATCTAATTAAATGAGAAGAACCAAGAGAATGTTGTATACAGTTATAGCAATATTGTTTTAAGAACAACTTTGAGCAACTAAGTCATTTTGACTATTATAAATACCCAAATTAACTACAAAGGATAAATAGAAGTATGTATAGGATGATTTTACATATACATATGCATATGTGTATATATGTGTGTGTACATACATATATGTATGTGTGTCTGTATGTACATACACAGACACGTATACACAAATATTTGCGTCTAATAGTAGCCATGTCTAAGGCAGAGAGGGGAAGAAAAATGAAAGTTACATGATAATTTTATTATATATTTAAAAGCAATGGCAAGGTGTACATAATAGATTTGCAGTTTCATATGCAATCATCTGGTTTTTTTATTCTACTATTCTTGTTTTATTTCATAAATTAAAAAAAAAATTAAAAATCTCAAGGACAAAACAACTAAACAAATGGCTGCCTCAGTATGCTGTTCAGGGGATTAGTAACTTCTACTTTTCCTAACTTTCTGCTCCTTATTACATGATCTTTCTACCCAATACTTTCTGGAGCTTTCCTCTAGCATTCATGAACAGACAAGCAACTTCATTCCTCTTCAGAACCTCCGATTCTGTTAACTTTAGGAAGAACCTCAAATCTTTCTTTTGAAATTTCAATTATATGGGGAACCTCTTCCCTCCTTTTCTCTTCTTTGAAACTTTGTAATTTTCTATCATGCTGACAATGGTCAAATTTCACTTTCTCCATTGATGAATGTATTTCCTCCCTCCATTGAAGCCTAATTTCTTTTTTTCCTTTGGGAAACTTTTATGATCCCCAAAAACATGGAGTATAGAGAGGCTCTCTAGTCTTTTCATTATCTCTTTCAGTGGGGAGTCTTTATTTGGAACACAGATAGTAGCAGTCAGTGGCAGAAATATAAACATTGCACACAATGCAAGTCTGCAAAATTTCCTCTTTTGTTGTTTAGTCATGTCTGACTCTTCATGACCCCATTTTGGTATTTTCTTGCCAAAGGTACTAGATGGGTTTGCCATTTCCTTGTCCAACTAATTTCACAGATAAGGAAACTTAGGCAAATTGGATTAAGTAACTTATGCAGGGTCACACAGCTAGTAAAGCATCTGAGGATGGATTTGAACCCATGAAGATGAGTCTTCCTAATTCGAAGCCTAGTGTTCTATTCACTGTGCCATGTATCTGACCTCTACCTTCTATAATAGCTGGAATATTTAGCCTGGTTTCTTCAAATTACTTGTGGGTGTTTGTACAACTCTAAATGTCTGGTTATTACTTTTTACAATTATTAATTTTAAAAGTTAGACTTTTTGTAACTAATTTATCCCAACCAATAACCTACTTTATCAATTTACCTGCTGTTTGTCCCACTTAACCTTTTCTCATTTATGTTGCTTTATCTTGTCTTGCTAAGTTCCCCTCATTCTTCTTGAATCTACTACTTTAGATATCATTCCCAATCTTCTGTTATTCTCCTTAATCCTTTCATAGCCATCTTAATTGTCCTTGATTCTGTTTCTTTTACAACCCAGAAGCATCTAAACCAATACCTGTGTCTGAAGATTTATGCCCTTAAAATCTTTGTCATTTTTCTCTCAAACTTGGCCAAATTTCTCTTCCCCAAATTCAACCTCTGAACTATTTATTTCACTAGTCTGATCACCTTTGAGGTCCCTATACCTGTTACTCCTATTTCATATTCTTGTCAATTCCTTCTCTCCTCACTCATCCCTCTCCTCTCATAATCTTCTTCCATGAAAGTCAGCAATGGAGATGAGATGAGAGAAAATAATAGATATATTCTCTTTCTTTAATCCATTTCATTTTTTAATATTAATTGGTATATTATGGTGTTGTATTTTCAAGTCAAAAGATTTCCAGTCCTTAATGTTAGTCTTTGATTTCTAACTTTTAAGCAGATTTTTGGTTAGTTATGTCCCTCTTTGTGACCTTGTAGAGCATAGTGTTCTTGGGTTTTCTTGACAAAGATATTGGAGTGTTCAGTCATTTTCTTCTCCACTGTTTTAAGGTACAAGCTAAGTGACTTGCCCAGGATAACACAGCTAGTAAGTGTCTGAGGCTGAGTTGGAACTCAGGTCTTCCTGACCCCAGGCACAGTGCTCTATCCTCTGGGCTACCTAGTTACCTCTTCCTAAGCAGATTACTGAAGTCATTAGCACAACTTTTCTGGGCTGTTGCCAAAATAGTAATGTCAGTGATATTTTCCCAAAAGTAAACATTCCTTCCAGACTCAGACCACTATTACCCAATGAGTGTAAGATATAGAGGTTGTCCAGGAAGAATTTTCTTTTTTCTTTTTCTCTTTTTTCATGAATGCTTTAGGTTGTGGAGAAAGACTTACTCTCTCATTTTTGAATTTTGAAGTAGGTCGTCTAATCTCTTGTTTTGGCTTCCATGGGAGAAATTTGTGGGAGGAAAGGGAAAAGAGAGAAGGGAAGGACTTGAGATGAATAAGAGGAAGATGTAAAATGTAAATTAAATTTGAAGGGTTTGGGCTACTGAAGTAGGGCGGAGGTTGAATTTGGACAGGAGAAATTTAGCAAAATTTGGGAGAAAACAATGAAATTTTGAAGTCAGCAACCTCCAGGCCCACTAAGTTCCAAACAATATGCCAAGCATAGGCAATACAAAGAAAGGCAACACACATAGAAACAGTCTTTGATCCCAAGGAGTTCAAAGTCTAATGGGAGAGACAACATTCAGAAAACTACATGTAATGTGAAATCAGTACACTAGTCCTCCTTTTCCTTGGTTACAGCAACTCAGAACTTTCTCATACCATAATAGTTGAAAAAAAACTTTCTGTTTGTGATAAGTATAATTTTTATCAGAAATGAAAAGGAATGTCTACTCCCATAGCAGATAGCACAAGAATCCCATATGGTACTCTTTCAACATTTACTTCTATGGTCCATAATCAATATTAATTTGTAAGTCTGATGCTCTAGAATTATATATGTGTGTATGTATGTAAATGTATTAACAGAGCTTTGCACATAGTGGGTCTTACTCAATTGCTTAGTTGATTGGACTAAATACAGCTAAAGCTTTGAGAGTAAAATTTGTCATGAGGCTCAGTGATGTTCAGACAAGCAGGAGACCTACCACTCTTATTGATTTTTCAGATGGCTCTCTTTGGCAATGAAACTCCATGTACCATTCTTTTCCTAGCTGCTTTTCTGCACTAAGGGTGGCCTGCTTTTTCCTGTAATTTCAGGTATCCTACAAGAGTAATGCTGCATCCCCCCTACTAGCAGACTTTTATATCTCTGGAGCTCTGTGACACCTTTAGCTTGTCTTAGTATAAAAATATTTGGAATGTCTCCAAGCTAAGTCACCATAGTCACTGACTTTGTTTTTTTTTTTTTTAGAATGCCTCTAGGTTTTACACAGTGCATTTTCTTTTATTGTTGATGGGTGGAAGTGTTCCTTTCTGGGGAGTGAAGAAGGAATGCACCCCATGGTCTTTTTAAAAAGTCTTTTTCTGATATAGCATTTAGCAGTAGCACTAACAGCTTGATCCTTCAGATGAATTCAAGCAAACTCCCTCCTTGACAGGGGGATACCTATTGCTTGCCAGCCTGAGAACAGCCTCAGCATCTTCTGATCTCATCATTAGTAACGAAACTGGTAACCCACTTCTGCAAATTGGCGGATTGAGCGGGGAGTCTAAAGAGCAAAGTGGCAGCATTTCCTTTATCTTGGCTTCAGACTTAAGAGCATTTTTAGCTTTTTAGTAGTGCTGCAGTGTATAGTAGGGAGAACTTATAATGGAGGCAGAGGAGGAGGAAAAAAAGTCACAAAACTAATGATGAAAAAGTCTCTTCTAGTTATAGCAGAGATGGACCAATACTAGACCACCAAACTTATGTAAGGACCAGTAGACTGGAGCCTCAAAGGAAAAAAAATCCCAAAAACTATTTCCTTCTAGATCATTAATTTATGCAAACTTCCAAGTGTGAATCTTCTTTAAAATATTAGCCAGATGACTAATACCTGACTTAAATATCAGAAATGCTATAATATTTCACCAAGTTATTATTAGTTTTTGTTTGTAGGGCTCCTTTTTATTTTTTTTTTAATTAGTGTTCTGTTCCACTGTCACAACACTGTGGGGAAAAAAAATTATTGGACTACTAATAAATCCATCAAATCAATCAACAAACATTTTTAAGTGCCTGCTATGTATGAGTCTTAAAGACCTTACATTCTGATGGAAGAAATACACACATGTACACATACACACACACATAGACAGAATATAAACAAACACAAAGTAGTAAAATATGAAGCATCGACATTTCATTTCTAAATAATGCTTGGACAAGCACTTGTATTGAAGATGGTAAAGGCATTATTAATGGTTATTTGTTCAATTTAAATAGCCTGGATTTCTACTATATTCACCCCATACTCAGAAGACAATAAAATAGACACACTCCGCTCCCCTGCCCCACATAAAACCCCAAAATTCCAAAATGCTGTTTAAAACCTAAATGTTTTAACTTATTCATTTATTTTAAAAAGAATTTTAGTTGTTTTATTTTACTGCTATCCCCATTTAGCAATTTAGAAATTAAAAATAAAATGTTCATAACAATTACACATAGTCCAACAAAACCAATTAAACACATGGGACTTAGTATATTTCATCTCTGGCAGGAGGTGGCTGCTTATTTCATCTTCAGGCATTTGAATTTATTGTTTATAATAGCACTGATAAGAATTCTAAATTCTTTCAAAGGTTCTTTTCTTCATAATGTAATTGCCATTGCATAACTTGTTCTTTGAATTTTGCTAACTTCTCTCTGTGTTGGTTCATAGAAGTATATCAGGCTTCCTCTGAAACTATATAATTTGTCATTTCTTGTAACATAATGATATTCCATTCTCTTATATCATTGGATCACAATTTGTTTAGTTATTTTCCAATAAGTAAGCCCCTACTAACTTCCATTTTTGGGCTACTATAGAAATGAATGCTGGGGGGGGGGGTGGAGCCAAGATGGCAGCTGGAAAGCAGAGACTAGCGTGAGCTCCCTGCCAAGTCCCTCCAAAAACCTATAAAAATGGCTTTGAACCAATTCTAGAACTGCAGAACCCACAGGGTAGCAGAGGGAAACAGGGCTCTAGCCCACGACAGCCTGGCTAGTCTCTGGGTAAGGTCTATCCTGCACAGAGCTGGGAGTGGAGCGGAGTAGAGCAGAGCCCAGTGTGGGCGGCACAGACCAACCAGACCAGGAGCCAGGTGGAGCGTGCCCTAGTGCCCCTAATCAGTGAGCTGCAGCAGTTACCAGACTTCTCAACCCACAAACACCAAAGACAACAGAATAGGTTAGTGGGAAAAGCTGCTGGGGACAGGGAGTTTGCAGTTAGGCCACCCCTCTGGGGGCAGAGGAGTGGGGCAGCTACAGAATTACAGCTGCAGTTGCTTCCAGCCCCAGGCCCACCTGGGGGGAAGAATTAAGTGGTGGATCAGAGCAGGAGTGAAGAGCCAGCTGAAGATTTAAGTCCAGTCTTGGTTGGGGGTTCTTGGGGAAGGAGGAGCTGGTGAGGCAGAGCTGGCGCATCCCCCCAGGCGTGGAACATAGAACTCTTTAGTCTGCAAACAGTCATACTCCGCTGAAAAACTCAAGGGTCAAGTAAGTTGGCTGGGAACATGGCCAGGCAGCGAAAACGCACCCAGATTCAGTCTCAGACTTTGGAATCCTTCTTTGGTGACAAAGAGGACCAAAACACACAGCCAGAAGAAGTCAACAAAGTCAAAGAGCCTACAGCAAAAACCTCTAAGAAAAATGTGAACTGGTCTCAGGCCAAGGAAGAGCTCAAAAAGGATTTGGAAAAGCAAGTTAGAGAAGTAGAGGAAAAATTGTGAAGAGAAATGAGAAGGATGCAAGAAAACCATGAAAAACAAGTCAATGACTTGCTAAAGGGGACCCCAAAAATACTGAAAAATATACTGAAGAAAACAACACTTTAAAAATAGACTAAGTCAAATGGCAAAAGAGCTCCAAAAAGCCAATGAGGAGAAGAATGCCTTGAAAGGCAGAATTAGCCAAATGGAAAAAGAGGTCCAAAAGACCACTGAAGAA